>OZ018333.1:116077019-117277019 GCA_963969495.1 Ceratothoa steindachneri | reverse complement strand
ACACATACGTGTATATACTCCCATTCTTTCACGCACAGCAATTCTAAAATTCATTCATTCTACTCTATACGATATTTTCATTTACAAACCACATACACCCCAAAAGCATCACAATGGTAAACCAGTCATCGTTGAATGACCAAAGGCCTTCCTCAATGCAAGCTTCAACGGAAACACAGCATGGCACAACCAAAATTCCACATGCATCCGACCCACTTCCGGTTTATGATGCAACGAACCCGGTCGCTTGGCTTGACCTTTGTCACGTAATTTTCCGCCCTCAATCCATAGCGGAAGAAGAGAAGATTGCTGCCATTATTCAAAAAGTTCTCATAAGTATATTCATAAAATTTAGTGATATCTTATTCACTGGGGAGAAAGTTGGAGCTTATGAAGATTTTTGGGAGGCTTTGCGAAAGGAATTTGGGAAGTCACAGGTTGAAGACTTGAGGGAGCTCCTTAACTCTCAGGAGATGGGAGATAAGTGACCCACTAGTTTTTTTAAAATCATTTAAAGGACCTTATAAGGGCAAAAGGGGCACAATATCACCGTTTCGACCCTCTTCCTCACCGAAATGAGGGCAGTCACATAATATATCAGGCCCCTCATTCTCTTGTCTTCGCTTGCAAATGTGAATCAGCTGGCAAAAGCAGCCGATCAGCTCTATAAAAACCCGCAAGTAAATTGGGGTAGCATACGCAAACACGGCTCTGAGCCTAATTCTTCCATTTCGCAGGTTCGGGTAACGGCGAGTTCTGCTTGTGAACGACCGGAGCGTGGCGAAATTGCCTAACGAGTGATTTATCTGCCACGTTATTGAGGATTTAGAGTGACCGCGGCCAGGGACGGCACGGGCATGGTGAGCAGAGAGAGAGAGAGAGAACCCGTTCGAGTTCCCGTAAAAGAAACCAACGAGAGACCCTCGGCACAAAAGGTGAGATGCAACAAAAAGAGTCTCTGATGATACCATCAAAGGTATGGTAACAACGCTGTATAAACCCTTGTAACCACCATTATGCTTTTCCCCACGCTGCGTCTATTAGTCTCTCAAAGCATAATGGAACTTTCACCTAATCTACTCAATGGTGCTGGCACCACAGCAAATATGGCGCACAGGCTGTGAAATGCTTACAAATGTGCACATATTTACAACCAGTAGCACCTCCTTCACATAATCTCAATTCTCCACTTCCCGCACATCACTCTTCTCAACCAAAGTCTTCAAATTTCCAAACTTCAATTTCAACCTCAAATTCATAGCGCTGGCCCAGGAACAGGATGAAGACACGCAAACACTGCATCACTCTTCTCAACTCGTTGTTCGCGAAGTTGAAGTACCACAGAGTGCTTCCAGGCGCATCCTGGTTGACTACCCATTACCTGACAGTCCTCGTCCTCTCATTTCTCTCGCTTACCGTGGGCACATTTTTGACCAAATTCACGGTCTGTCTCATCCTGGTGTCAATGCCACACGCAAGCTCGTTGCACACTGCTTCGTGTGGCCAGGTATGAATGCTTATGTGATCAAATGGACTCGCTCATGCCTGCCATGCCAGCGCGCCAAAGTCCTTCGCCACACAAAAGTTCTTCTGGTCTCTTTTCCTCTTTCTTCGTCGCATGTTGATGCCCTTCACGTCTATGTAGTAGGTCCTCTTCCTTACTAGCCTGGTTGCAATTATCTTCTCACCATGCTCGATCGTCTTACTCGTTGGCCAGAGGCAGTTCCTATCTCGGACATCAGAGCTTCCGCAGTCACTCGAGCCTTCGTCTCAGCATGGGTTTCTCGCAGCAATCTCTTCATTTTCCGTTATGGATTGAGAGCGGAAAATTACGTGACAAAGGTCAAGATAAGCGACCTGGTTTGTTGCATTATAAACCGGAAGTGTGACGGATGCATGTGGAATTTGGGTTGCGACTGATCGTGGCAGCCAATTTGAATCTCACCAATGGGATGCAATCATGTCAGTGCTTGGCTCATTTCGACTACGTACCACTAGCTACCACCCCCAAAGCAACGCCAAAGTGGAGCGGTTGTACAGGACCCTCAAAGCAAGCTTACACTCCACACATCCCAACATCACTTGGGTGGACAAGCTACCTTTGATTCTCCTGGGTATTCGTTCATCCTTGAAAGAGGACTTGTCCTGTTCTGCAGCGGAACTTGT
Source organism: Ceratothoa steindachneri (assembly GCA_963969495.1). Classification (NCBI taxonomy): domain Eukaryota; kingdom Metazoa; phylum Arthropoda; class Malacostraca; order Isopoda; family Cymothoidae; genus Ceratothoa; species Ceratothoa steindachneri. The sequence goes on along the minus strand of OZ018333.1, from coordinate 117,274,853 downwards.
CTACGGTACTTAACTTCGTATTCCTTGTCAATTCTTTTCTTCTTTTGACCGATTTCGACCTTCTCACATCGATTCCGCTTTTTATGTACACGATTTTGTACGGGTAATGACTGAGGTTAAGCCTACTCACCCTAGAGTGCCTGCAAATCTCGGAAACCTTCGTGCCGAAAGAGATGACAAATTGTTCACATGTTTTGTCAGTAGCGATTCAACTGGCACTTCTTTTCAAACAGGCTATTACGGAACCTTTCTCGTCATCTCTAGGAAGCCGAAGTTCTTCGTCCTTCAGCTTGGCACCAATCAGGATACTGTTCCTAAAGACCGCCTGAAACCCGACTTTATTGAAAATGTTCACCTTGAACACCTTCTTCCCACTTCTTTTTCCACTATAACCCTTTATGGTTTGTCGTGGTATAGCAAGGGCCGAGTGGTGGTGTACGTAGGTTTTGTTACGTACTTCAAAAACTCCTTGATTACATTTTCTCTAAAAGTGCTATATTATTATTATTATTGCGTTATTTTAATCTTTGAGGATTTCTAGTGCCATGCTCAGCGTTTCGAGGATCGAATTAAATACTTCTAAGAAAAATATATCTTTAATTACAACATGAAAAAAGTGAAATCTAACAAAATAATCTCTACAGCTATGGATTAAACGAGTTTAGTGAGACTTACTAATTTATACAAATGAATATAAAGTAATAGTTACCTCAAAGCTCACTTTAATATTAGACGTTAATTGACCATCAAAAATAATGGAATTTCTTTACCTTTAAAACAACCACACGTGACTCCGGCTAGAGACTGACGAAAGCATCTTTTTGCGGTAAGACGCTTGGACGTGTTCACAGACATCCCAGTTGTTTGGCTGGCGCTGGGACAGGATTGAAGCAACAAGTGATTTCGGTGCGGGCGACGGATAGCGTTAAGAACGTTGTCTTAGTCAGATGATTTAAACAAGGGAACCGTGAAGGTATGCTCTTTCCAATCTTCTTGTTAATCTTGGAATGGTTTGCACTGACGAGCGATGAGCAAACAAGTGAATCCTTTGACAAATGGGGAGTGTTTGAGGGAGTTCACTTCGGGGTATTCCTCAATGGCGAGGACAATCTATGGTTTTTGTTGTAACCTGAGATAGTGGGTTCCTCTGACGAGAGATGATTGAGATTGTTTCTCAATACAAGCTAAACTAAATTTCGGTGTGACCACCAGACACTGGCTCAGCATGAGCTTCTTCTGTGTTCCTTTCCTTGGTTGCCGGGCACTCTCGCCGGACTTTGTCGTGTCGATCTCTAACTCCATCTTCCCGAGACAAGATGCTAATTTTCGGTGTGACCACCAAGGACTGGCTCAGGATGAGCTTCTTCTCTGTTCCACTCTCGCCAGGCTTCGTTGTCTCGATGACTAACTCGATCTCCTTGTTCTTCTACAGTTATCCGCCTATATACTTCACCACCCCACTGGGGTAGGAGAAGGAGGTGTGGAATGAAGTCTTAGGAATTAAGCCTCTTTCCTCTAACGGCCCTTTTCCGAGCGTCTTTTACTTAGCCCTAAAGGCATCTTCTGGCTTTTGGTCGCCGCTCCTCTAATTTCGTATATGACGTGAAATTAGATTCCAGCTCTTAGAGGAAATAGTACCTATTTAACCATCGTTATGCTCGCCGGCCCAGAAATCTGATGATTCGTGCATCTCGTGGTTGTGGGAGGCCTTTCCGGTGGTCTGCGAAGCGAGGAAAGAGAGGGGGAGGTGTTAAGTAATCGGGTTACGCTGCCAAATGCCAGGACGTTGTGGTGACGGAACAGGGTCTCTGTTTTTAGGGTGGGATATCGATTTCCCTACATAGTCCACCACTGGTCACCCCGTCATCGGAAATCCGCATCGAGACTCCCACGTCCCGCTTGACTCCATCTTCGAAGGAACTAAGAAGTGGATCACCTTCGCTCCGTCAATCTCTGACGCTGCCTCGCTCAACGCAATTTGTACTGCAACAGCGAATACATGTTGCCGTGCTCGCGGCCAAACCACTGGCACTATGGCACACCCCGGTCGCGTCATCAGGAGAACTTGGTGTCATCATTATCATGACTAGCAAGACCATATTTAAGTATAGGGGGGGTGGGGGTAACTTTCTCTGGTAGGAAGTATTTGTAGCACTGCCCGATTCTTATTAATCTACAGTACTCCAAAAATATAAAAAATAATGTACGTGTATATGATTACTGTATTACTCAAAGTAATTAAAATATTTTTTATGTTATTCCAGTACTTCAATGTAACTGGTATCTGTATCTGTAAATCTAATATATATATATATATATATATATATATATATATATATATATATATATATATATATATATATATATATATATATATATATATATATATATATATATATATACCAGGCAATTGAGTAATCAGTTTGATATATTAAAGAATATATATATATATATATATATATATATATATATATATATATATATATATATATATATATAATATGCATGTCACCATTATTATAGCTATATTTTGTATGTTATAATTATTTTGTACTATGAACTCGCTGGTTATATTTTTTATATACCTCCGTTGAATATTATTTTGTTCATGCCTTCAATTGTATCTTAAAACTAGCATTTTAAAAAACCTTGGGGTGAGCTTGTCAATTATATCATTGGAAAGAAAATGTAAAACAACATAAGGGTTTCAAATTTCGTTAGAATTGACTGAATAGTTATGATGTTATTGCAAAAACAAAATAATTCCGGGATAACCATTGGAGGACATTGGTAATCATATCATTTAGAAGAGAATGTAATACAACATAAGGGCTTCAAATTTTGTTAGAATCGGCCGAAGGCCGAATAGTTACAATGTTATTACTCCCACCCACCCCAAAAAAAAGCAAAACAGGGACCCACCGACCGACATACATAGATATAGAGTCGCCCGCGACTAGACTCGCACGTGACTAAAAATTCACTTCATTATTTTTTTTTCTCAAGTATATTAGTTATCAACATAGTAACTTTGATGTACGATATTCGATCTCATTCAGGCTATATTGCAACTAGGTATAATAAGGTATATTATTTGTCTTCACTTGGATATAGCCTACTCATTTAATTTCAATCACTCTTGCTATTGATTTTTAATTTCTATTTAGTTTCAAGTTGATTGGTTACTGATTAGGCAATTAAAAGCAAATCATGTTTTTATCCATTCCGCACATAGAGTTTAGAGGTGGGTAGTCTAATCCCCCCTTCCACTATTTAAGGCAATGTATGTCCTGCCTCCTGTTCATTCCTTGAAAAGGCCTTTAAATATCTAGACGAAAGTGCTCGGAATCGTTTTTCACTTTTCCTTCGTGTGCGTATCTGCATAAAACCCTACAAATGTAATTCAACTCGGCCTTTCCATCTTCTTAGAATTGTTAATTCATAAATTATATATATATATATATATATATATATATATATATAGAGAGAGAGAGAGAGAGAGAGAGAGAGAGAGAGAGAGAGAGAGAGAGAGAGAGAGAGAGAGAGAGAGAGAAGAATATTGGTGAGAACTTTTTAGAATTAAAAAATGGCTGATGAGATATCGGGCCTATGTAAAACCTATTATAAAACATAGCTATATCCCTTTAGCCCAGGAACCTAATTTCTGTCCAAATTGGTCTGAGGGTAAGTTCTTGTAACTCATTGTAGTATATCAGTTTTCGGTTTGGGTAGAACAGAGTAGCTAAAAAATTATATTTTAATACCCTCCTATAATAAAGTTACCAATGTTAAACTCTTTACTTGAGGTTTTATTAAAGATTAATAAATTATTATAATATATATCCTTGCGGAATTATTAGATATTAATGTACTATAAAATTGGTTATTCGCTTATTTTAATTAATCCTCTGGCGCTATGTTTAAGCTTTAACGGTAACTAATGTATTTCTGGCCCATTTGTTATATTCACACACATAGCGATGGGAGCGGCCTTATATTAGGGAAAGTAATGTTTTATATTAATTGATTACAGTAATCTAGTGAGAATGTTTGTCTGTAGTTTGTCTAAAAATAATGGTTTAAAGAAAGAAAACTGTTTTAATACATAGGTGATCAAATACACTTGCTAACACCAATTTTATTGTCAGAGTTAATTTTTTACTGATTTAGGACCATGTTAATGTGCTGAATACCAAAAAATTACATTGATTTTACTTATTCGGGTCAATCTTTAGATTTATCGTTAGATGATGTTTTTACACGTTTTTTCTATGTATGCGTATTTTCTATTAGTATGATGCAAAAATCTCTCTTTTATTTCTTTATATTAACGAATTCTAAAAGTTTCCATGCGGCAATCTTGAATAACATGTATTTTTCTTTTGCAGGATTTTTTTTATATATTTGTTAATTTAAGGAGACCATCTAGCGACTGCCTACTTGGGAATAAATCGCCCTACTCACCAAAGCCTACTACTAGACTATAAAAAAACAACAACAATATATAAATAACATTTAACGATAAAAACAACAACAATAAAAAGAAAAAGCAAAAATGCAACAAGGAAGCGGGTTCGGCGTAGGAGGTAGGCCCGCCTTCCCCCGGCGCAGGAACGTGCGACCCACAACAGATAGGCAAATAAAGTGGAGGATTCCAGCCTCCTCCATAAAGTCGTATAGTCCACATGCCAGTGTGTACGAACACGTCCCGGGCATAAGGGACAAGTGGTAACAACCCCGCTCATCCCGGTAGCGGGAGGGAGAGGTAACGTGCACGAAGATTACCCAGACTGGGATATTTAACACTAATGTGCCTAACAGTCTGGGGGACAGCACACTCGTCACAATGAGGCGCAGGCGAGCGCTCCATCACAGGTCGGTGCTTCTGCAAGTGTGCCCAATTCGCAGATGACAGGAAGCAACCTGAATCTGTCGCGGCATTGGAGGGGGGCTCCATGGGAAAAAATCGCGGCGCAATGGTACATACATTTAAATTCCCGTTGGCCACATCCCAAGCAGCCCGGAGAGCTGTGCGAATTCCTACCGTGTAATCAGTATGAGGAAGAGCAAAACGCTAGTCTGGTGTCCCAATCCTCGCGGAGTTTTTGGCGTTCTCATCAGCGCGCTCATTCGCTGCAACTCATATATTTCCAGGAACCTAGCAGAAGGTAATATTGACAACCGCCCTGCCCCCCGAAACCATGGCGTCACGGATATCGCGAATCGGGGGGGGGGGGGGCGGAGATTCCATTTACCCGAGGGCACTCAGGGAGCTTTGTGAGTTGCTATAAATCACAATCCGGTCTCCGAACCGGGCACGTCTTTTAATCTTCCATACCGAGCTGTGTATTGCAACCAGCTTGGCGGTGAAGACAGGCGCGGCACCTTGCAGAGCCCCGCTGATTTCAAAAGGCGGGGATACAGCGTGGAAACCGACTCTTTTGGGGACTTGGAGCCATCCGTATACACTGGCATGGTTCCAGTGTGACACGACGTGTGCTCTAAAAAAGCCGAAGCCGAACGCAATACTCCCGGCGCTGTAGAAGCTTTGGGAGCAGAGGCGTGGCGACAAAGAGTCAAAAGTGGTACCCTGAAGGGTGGCGTCATGGGAAGAACCAGGGACGCCACCAGCCCGAGAGCTATACCTAGATCTCGAAAAAGTTTCGTAGCCCTAAACCCAATGGGCTTAGGGTATGACTGGCGTCTCTCGATGGCATACGCACTGTGAAGATGAGCTGCAGATGCAGTGAGCTGTTGGCGACTGAGGGAGGCGCCTGAATCACGCATACAGGCGAATAATGTACTGTGCACGGCGCAGAGCGAGGGGCATCACCCCAACATCGAAGGATAGGATCTCAATGGCGGAAGTGTGGAAGGCACCAGTCACCAGGCGAAGGCCGGTAAGGTGTATGACGTCCACCTTCCGCAATACATACTCCGCTGCGAATACATAAAACTCGCCTCCGAGGTCGAGCTTGAAACGAACAGAGGAACTTTAAAAAAGTAAGGCAGTAGCCCTATAAGCTTACCAGGGGCCCAACCTCACGGAATGAAGAATATCCATGGCGCGGCTACAAGAGACCCTAAGGCTGCGAATATGAGCCTCCCAGGTGAGGCGTCCGTCAAATACAAGACCAAGGAAACGATGCGAGTCCACCCCTGGCAAGTGAACCACTTTAAAAACAAGTCTGGGAGAGGGTGGAGCTGTGGATGACGGCAGAAGTGCACCCACCACATTACTCTTGGCCAAGGAAAACCGAAGTCTGTGCGCATTGGCATAGCAAGAAATGCGGTTCAAAGCATGCTTGAATCGGCCCTCTAGAGTTGGCATCTGGTCGCGCTAAAAGATATCGAAAGGTCGTCCACGTAGGGTGTAGCGAGAACATCTTCCGGCAGAACCAAGGTGATGCTGTTAATGCTCAAGGCAAAGAGTGTGACACTGAGGACACTTCACTGCGGGACACCATCTTCCCACTCCATTGGGCCGGAGAGCTCAAACGCGGAATCGAAAAATTCAGGTATAAAGATTGGGAGTCGTGCCCTCACTCCCATCGTGTAGAGAGTCTCTATGATAACGTATCACCATTCGGTATCATAGGCCTTCTCCAGATCGAAAAACACCGTTATGTAGTGCTGTCTACGAATGAAGGCATCGCATACGGCATTTTCCTGTTGGAGCAGAGTTTCCGACGTAGAGTGGAATTTGCGGAAGTCACACTACGCATAAGATAGATGGCCTCCGCTGTCAATAGATCTCTCCCAAGTTTGCGAAAAGCGTGCACAATAGTGCTTCGCCAGCAGTCTCAGAAGTCTTAGAGGATACCCTTTACCCAGATCCTGTTGAACAAATCTTACAGAAATGCTATGCCTCGCTCACCCAGGTGTCAAAGCATAGCGCACGGGAGCTCGTCCGGACCAGGGGCGGTGTCCACACATGAAACGATAGCAGAACGCAACTCCCTAATAGTAAACCTGTCGTTGAAGGGTTCTCCGCCTTTGGAAGTAAAATTCATTCGGCGGCCTTCTACGACATCACGACGCACATTGAATGCTAGCGGAGCAGCATCTCGGCTAAAGAATGCGGAGAAAATGGTAGCAAAGGATTCCGCCACGGAGGTAGTGTCCGAGATTGCGGTAATTTCTCCTGGATAACGGGAGGGGGGGTTCTTCAAGACCATGCCCCGAATCCTTTTGATTTGCTTCCACACCTCTACTAGAGGGGGCTTTTCGGTAAGTGAAGACACGTATGCACGCTAGGAAGAGTGACGTGCCTGCTTCGAAACAAAACGAAACCTTGTCCTATCTCGAGGAAAGTCTTTCGAGCGGCTCTTATAGCACATGTAGGCATAACGCTTCTATTTGAGCTCAGTCTCACAATCGGCTGACCACCACGGAAGCGGTCGCCATGCAAAATAGCGAGACGTTTTAGGAATATTACCTATGCCCACTGCGATGAGGTTGCCGGAGAAGAACTCAACGGCCCCATCTACCACCTAAACTCCTTGACTGAGACAGAGAAATCAGTCATATCCTGAAATGCTGGCATAGAAAATGATATTTGAATGGGAAAGTGATCACTGCCATGGATGTCATCGATCACCCCCCACCCAAAATCAGGATGTGTATCCGGAGAGCACAAAGATAGATCAAGGCAGAAAAATTAAGCGATTCTCGGGCACTGATGCGTAAACTCATCCACATTTAGGACACCCATCTCCGGCTCGTCGAAAACGTCGGGGGAACTTGACCTCTTGGATTAATCGAGTAGTCTCTCCAGAGGGGGTCTACCGTTCAGATCTCCGAGCAAGAGAAAAAGCCTCGGCAACTGTGCCACGACGCGTCGAATCGGCTGACGGTGGAATGTACTCGGAAATAACAGTATACCTCCTATCCAGGGGTGCACAGCTATGCCTGGAAAGAGGTATCTAAAGCAAATAGAAAAACGGAGACATTATGTAGGGTGTAAATCGCGCATCATCCTACCCGGCCCCCATCCCGTGGTAGTGGAGTCGAAGATTCCTTATAATCCGGGAGGGTGGTTAGGGGGAACGTGCCCAGCATGTTATCCTGCAAAAAGATTGCTAGAGGGAAACGGGGTGGGGAGAGGGGAGGACCAGCCTTCGAAGCTCCTCTCAATTGGCCGGGAGTCCCTGGTAATTCCATTGAAGGAATATGCCCTCCAGGCCTAACTCGGAGGATATGCGGAGGCCCTCTTCGAAGAGAAGACCCTCACGAGAATGGACATACGTTTTCCGGTGGAAGAACTTCGGGGCTCTGTTGGCCAGACAATGCGCTGTCGCCTTCGAGGACTTATTGGGGAAGTTTGGGTTTGATATGCTAGTTTTTTCCTTCCTCCGCCTGGAAACCTTAGCCAAGGAGGAGCGGCTCCTGAGGTGAGGGTCCCTCTTTTTCAGCATACACCGTCCCCAAGCAAGCAACCTAGCATACCACTGGGTGTGGGCGTAGTTGCCGAGGCTCTTTTAGTGCTGTCTTCCTTTCGGGGGTGCAGCTTTAAGAACCCAGGAAGATGGTCTCATGACTCTCTTCAGGGGTGTAACGCTTTGTGCGGCCAGCTTTACCGGGGAAGTGCCCAGCTTGGGTAGAACCCACAGAAGGTTCCGAATGGGTGCGGAAACGAGCGTTCTTGTAAGCTTGGAGGGGCCAGGAACAGTGTCTCTTTCTTAACATGGATGCATAGGATGTCGCAGTCAGCACCCGGCGCGCCAGGACGAAGTCGTTAGCTTGGTGAAATGAGACGATCTTGGGCCTGAACGGCTATGCTTTCGTTCTCAAGGAGAGAGCATCACATTGCTTCGAAGAAGTGGGGTGCGGCTCTCCGAAATTGACACACTTAGCCACACACGATTTGGAATTATCGTGTGTGGCCTTGGTGCAACTTCACTGACTTTGCGTAATCCTGACATTGCACGTTTACAGGAGCGATTTGTATGGCCAAAGCGATGGCAGTAGTAACACCTTCGCAGTAGTGGCACAAATGCTTTCACGCTGTAGCAATACCAACCGGCACGCAACGACTCAGGGAGCTGGTCACCGTCGAAAGTGACGAAGAGTCGGTCTCGAGCCCCCTCCCTGTTTTCTCACCCCACGCTCTTTATCGGCCAGCTCTAATATGATATCATCTATAGAGTTGTCACGATTTCCCTCCCATAAACTACTTTCACAAAGTTCATGGTAGAGTGCGGTGTCAGACTCGATGGGGTACCATCAACTGTCCGAAGAGCACTAATCTTGCCCCCCTCGGAGGGATTCGACGCATTCACCAGAAGGGTCCCGTCCGAGACCTTGGTCATGACCAAATTGTCGTGGATGATGTTGATAACACTTCAATGTGATATTCCAAGTTCTCGCTCGATTTCTTCGACCTTCATCCGTCGATTTTCGAGGATCATCATCTCCACACGGGTCACATTGTCCTCGTTGGTCACGTCTGACGGGCGTCCTGGACGGGGGTCATCTTCAAGGGACTCACGACCATGGCGGAACTCCCTATTACAGCGAGCAATGGTTGCATAGGAAGGGGCGGTGTCGGTGTACACTGCAACCGTGCGTTCATGGATCTCTTTTGCATTCTTGCCTTCCTTGGTCAAAAATTTGATCAGTGCGCGGTGCTCAACCTTCTCCATTGTTGAAAAATTTGTGACTGAAGATCTGCGATCAGCTAATGCTACTTAAATAGACGAGGCAGGGGCGTGCGGCTGCAGGTCCTGACTTGTTATGACTTGTCCTAACACCCCCACAAACAGCCACCCCCCTTCCTCTGTTTTGCCCTACCGATTCCCAAAACTTATTGACCGCCCCTCGTATAGGCTGACGGGCTCTTTCATCAACAGCCCCCCTAAAGGGGTTGGCTGTATCGAGCTGCTCCCAACGAGAGCGATCAATTATGGGCCGCTGGCGTGCTTTGTTTGCAGTCCCCTGGGAAAGTAAAGGGGGGGGGGACTGCCACTAGAAAAAGGGACTCACCCAAGGGCGACCCCAGAGAATGGGGTGAGTTCCCTGCACCAGAAGGCATAGGGAAGGAGTAAGCCTCCTCTCTGGTCGAAGATTTTTGGGGGGTACCCTGCGAATGTACAGTGGACATGGTGACCCTATTTATGTCACGGGACGCACAAGCTAATCCCTCCACGCAGTAGCCCGCTCTGTGAGGGTTGAATACGGGGCCATTCCTCCTAATGACCGGGCAGCTCATCGGCATGGCGGTTCCACCTTAGGCTCGCGTAAAATTGATAGAATGTGAAAGGAGAAAGAATTGGTATGTGAGGAAGCTGTGGGTGAGGATGAAGCAGGTTGTTAACCCCCACCTCGAAAGGAACTCTGGGGTGAGGGGGTGTTGTCCCCTCCCCCATCAGCCCCAATCCGGGATGTTTGGCTCAGAGGAAGCTGGTCGGCATCTACCCTGTGAAATTAGAGGCCGACCATAGAAGGTTGTGGGAGAGGTTGTAGGGGAAGTGAGGCAGCAGGGTAGGGAGACAGGGTGTCAGGAGGAAGAGGAAGAGGCTACGCTGGGGTGGGCGGGGCGCTGAGTCCCATCAGCACGGCAGCCAGGAAGGCAAATTGCCGTGCCCCTTACGGGTTCATTTGCAGGATAATGAATTGGATTGGGCCAGAAGATCTTGCAAAAATAAACCCGATGTATTCTGTTATATTTGCAGCAAATACACCGTTGTTACTAACCAGAATTCGGCAATAAGTTTCATAGCGCGTGCTTGCCATGCTTATTCTGGTATGGAAGTTGGTGACCAGTATAAAGTTGCGCGCCACACATGGTATGCAAGACATGCACCGAGTATCGGCGTCGTTGGAACGAGGTCAAGAAGAGATGTCTGAAGTTTTGAATTCCCATGGTTTAGAGGGAGCCGACAAACCATGGTACTGACTGCTACTACTGCTCTAATGATTTGACTGGGATAAACAGAAAGAACCGGAGCAGCGTCAAGTATCCTGATCTCCAATCACCACGTCGTACTGTAGCTCATTGTGATTAAATTCCAGTAGCTGTATTTGGTGAGCATCCTGACATTATTGACGAACATTCATCCGGTGATGAAGAAATCTAAGTGTTTTTTGACGATGATGTTTCACTTCTTTTTTTCCAAAAAGTAGTTATATGATCTAGTTCGCAATCTCAGCTTGTCAAAGTCCTCTGCCGAGCTGTTGACATCCAGATTGAAAGAAAAAAATCCTCTCTTTTAGTCCTCGCATCACCTTATACTCAAGTGTACCTCCGTTTTTTTGTCGAAAAGCGAAAGACTTGGTATACTGTTCAGATACTGCTAAGCTTCTGCACAAGCTTAGACTACCACGGTGTTAATCCGAAGAGTGGAGATTGCTCTTTGACAGCATTAAGCGATCACTTAAATGTGTTCTGCTGCACAAATGCAACCAGTTTGTCTCTATACCCCTTGATCACTCGACTACACTGAAAGAATAGTATGAATAGGTGAAGTACGCAATATGAAAAATTCTTTATGATCAGCATAAGTGGTTGATTTATGTATACCTTAAGATGGTGAACTTATTGTTGGGATAACAGTCCGAGTTCACCAATTAAACGTGTTTTCTGTTCACGTAGGATAGTAGGGACCGTACTCAGCATTAAACGAAGAAAACTTGGCCTACACCGGAGGAATCGGTGGCTTGCAGAGCAAGAAGCGTCACGAACAACCCTCTAGTAGACAGAGACAGGATACTGTTCCCACCGCTACACATCAAGCTCAGCTTGATCAAACAGTTCACCAAAGACTCTGGGACAAAGATGGTTGCTGCTCCACCTACTTGTGCCACGCTTTTCCAAGATTGACCATGAAGAAGTTGAAAAGGTGGCAACTCAGACGGTCCTCAACTACGTCAGCTCATCAGAGAACCAGAAATTGAAAACTCAATAGACGAAGAGAAATTGGAGGCGTTGAAACTTTTGTTCTGGCTCTGAAGAACTTTCTTGGCAACAAGAAAGCCAGGAACTAAACTGAACTTGTCAGCAATATACTGAGTGCTTTCAGAAACCTCGGATACAACATGAACATCGAAATGCATTACTTATTCTCACATAAAGATCGGCTTCATGGCAATCTAGGATCAATTAGTGAGGAGCAGAGGGAGAGATTCAATCAGGACATGAAAGAGATGGAGATCAGGTATCAGAAGCGATGGGATGCAGTCATGATGGCTGATTACTCTTGGACTCTGAAGAGAGACATCCCTACCCCTGAGCTTTCTAGGAGTTCGAAGAAGCGGAAGTTCTTGTCTTGACTTCGCAGCAATAGTGACTCATATCCAATTTACATGTTCTTACCTTTATCAATGTAAACTATTTAATATACACTAAGCAATTTTTGTAACATTTCATTAATAAATTTTTGTTAGAAAAAGATGTTTTATCTTAAAAACCTATTTCGGATGAGAAATAGTGACAAAAATCAACCGAACATATCACAAAAATGGAATCGATTTAGTCATAAGATAATTTTCTTTTTTAATCGACTTAGCACAGAAACCTGACCTGATTGGAGGAATCGGGTGTCATTTTCGAATTCAGCGGTGAAAAATCGTTCTAAATCAATTAGAAAAACTTAGACAACGTACAACGATTTTTTTTCTTTCTAACTCAGTGTTATACGAAAAACACATTGTTTGATTTATGCAAATAAACAAACATGAAACATAAGATTATAAGATGTCAGAGCCGGCAAAGACCGTGTGGTCCACTTCTGGGCTAGCTCTCCTTCAAACCACGCTGATGCCCTTATTTCGGAAATAGAAATACCCGACGTGATAATGGAAAACGTGGCTAGCCGAGATTTTCAACTGGACCTGTTGAAGTGCACCATGTCCGATACTGATATAAATGAGCTTAAAACTAACTTTATACTTGATCTAAATTAATCTAATTAGGATATTATTAAAATGTATTTATTTTCTTACTCTTATAACAATGTAGATTAAAATTATATATTGATTTGTATAAAAAATAAATATGTTATGTTGAGATTTAACTCAGAGTGAGGGAGTATCTGCTATACAGGGTGGGTCATAAGTGCCAGGACCCTCCACGTACAACTTTTGTATAAATATGTTATTAACGGAAAACAAATTTAATTTTTTGTACTAATTGTTGTATTAATTAAATATTAATATTTTATTAGAGGAAAGCAAATGTAATTGGCAGTGTTATGAAACACTTACTTACGTCAATGATCTACTAGTGCAGGGGTCGCCAAACCTTTTTCACAGTGGGCCAGATAACTGGGAGAATGACGAGCGCGGGCCGCATAACCATTTTGTTTAATACAATATAGTAAATACACAAAAAAATAAAGAAAACCAACATATTTATTTACCAATGCACAAAAAACATATTTATTGACCAAAAAGTTATCAAAGAAGGCGTCGTTAGCAATAAGATAGTATTATCACACCCAGTGCGCACATATCCGAGTCTCACAAACTATAAGAATAACTCTCGTAATGAAAGCAGTATTCTCAATTTTTCTACCAGCGGATTAATATAGGAATGGGGAGAGTGGAGGTAGGAGGTGAGGGAATAAGAGGAGGGATAAATTTGGGGAGGGAAGCAATAATACCTAGAAGTGTTTAGAGTTTCTCACATTGAATATTCTACCCACAAAGTTTTAGAAAAATAATAATTTTGCAAGTTTCAATGTACAAGTTATATGCACATAATTATATTTTAGCTCATTTATGGTACAGTACAGCGGCAAGCCGGATGAACTGACCTTTCGGGCTGAATCTGGCCCGCGGGCCGTAGTTTGGAGATCCCTGCTCTAGTGGATCAGTAGGCGCGCGTTCGTTGTCTTGACATAACTGCAAACGCCGCCATGTTCTTTGGGCTATTTTAATGTCTCACTGGAAATGGTTGCGTCTTTTAGTTCATTGATGGTTTTATATCTTCTTGATGCAACTTTGTTTTTTATTATACCTAACAAAAGGAGTTGTCTGTATAATATGTGTTTTTCAGAGTTTTTTTTAATTGGTGCGGCTTCCGGGCCGTCTTGCACTTGTCGGTGCGGCCCGTGGTACTCTGCAGGTGGAGGACCCCTGATCTAGATTATATAATTTTTAATAAAAAATTAAACGGTTGCCTTTTACCTAGTCAAAGACTATTCATTTACCCTCTAAACATGGTTTGTTGAAACGCGCCCACAATTTTAAGCCGAATAATTGAGAGTTTGTATTTCACTGAGTCAGATTTATTTTGCGCCTATATTTGAAGGAATTTTAAACCTCGTGTGTCTGCAGATGCGAACCAAATTCGTATTTCTTCATTCTTCGTACTCTCTTTAGATATTTTGATTTTATAGGTCTGAAATACACTTTCCTATCTTTAAAATTAGATTTATGATATTGACATAGAAGTCTATGTAAACTTTAGTCTTTATCACTATAGCTAACCTTACATCTCATTCTGTTTTTCTTTCGCCATGCTTAACAGAGGCTGAACTTGTGGTTCCTAGACTACATTAGATTTGCTTTTCTCATTTTGAAACATTGAATGATGAAGAAAAATGCAATGTTAGATACAATTAATATTTGAACTTTTGATAGTTTACATTTAGTAGTAAACAGCAAAATATCGGAAAAGCGATAATAATTAATAATTTGTCTACGAGTTCACTACTTTCTCAATAATCAACATTGCTACATTCTACGGAACTTCCTAATTCTAGAAACAAGACTCAATTGCATTATCCCTTAAATATCATAATGGTAACTTAATGGCTGTCGTCACAAAATAATAAAATAAGCTAACCAACTAACAGAATCTTGGCTGAAATTTGAACGTCAAAAAGCTAGTCCAGTTATTCGGCCGATGTTTCTTGAATCGAGTTTAGATTTTTATCGTTCAGTTTCGCTTGTTCGTAATTCTGATTATTATAACAGTTTTGCTTGTTCGTAATTGTGATTATTATAGCAGTTTTGCTTGTTCGTAATTGTGATTATTATAGCAGTTTTGCTTGCGCATAATTGATTATTAGCGTAAAGATGTTTCTATTGGTAAGTATGCTAGCATTTTGGAACACAGTTTGTATATTTACTTTCGTGCTTGAAAAATGATAATCTCTTAATTTCTAAGGTCTTGTGTATCTTGGCATCCTTTCAAGCTTGTACTTCTGAAATAGAAATACCCGACGTGATAATTGAAAACGTCGCTAGCGGAGATTTCCAAATGGATCTGTTCGAAAACGATGATTTCATAAAAGTGATGCAAATGGTGAGTTTACTTTTTGCATAATAGACCAAACGCGTCGAAAATTTTACCCACTCGTGATGTCAGTCTATCCTTTTCCTTACTAGGACCTGGCCAATATGGTCTCTAAGTTTGTTTCTAGCCTTCTAGTTGTGCTATATAACTCTACGCTGAGGTATTTTATCTATTTTCGTACATTATCAAGTTTGTTTTCGTTCTCCCTTCCTGGCAAGAGACCTTCCTTTAGTTTCTAGATTTTCGAGCTTTTCCCCTTTCTAGCCACCAGTATCCTCTAGGTTACTATAGATATAGACCACCTGAATTTTCACTTTCCCTAATCGAACCCCTTTATAAGTAGTTTTGGTGCCTTCGCTTAGTTAATCTCCCTGTAGGCATCTCCTGTTCACGGAACCAAAGGATGTTGGCTCACAAATAACCAAATGCGACGCGCTACTAAAGTCATATTTACCCTCTTTTAATTTCCACTCTTTACTTCTGTTCCCGATTTCCTTAGACGGGTTCTTGGAGACTAATTTCCCTGCCCCGTTTTGCCAAACTTCCCCCCCTCGATAACCTGGGCCTCCTATGTCAGCACCCTGGAGGGGCACCCAGTTTCATGTCGTAGGAAATATCAAAATAGACAAACTCTTTCTAAATTATATATTTTTTCCATTTACAAAGTTTTCTCGTCTATTTGGTGAGGTATAGGAAATGATGCTACGGATGTCATCTGGAGAATGTACCCTTCTGACCTCATTCAATGTAGGAAGATTTGCGGTTAAATATCGCCCACTTTTCTCTTCCTTCGAAACTTTACAATTTTTCTCCTTCAAATTTGGTGCTTGGTCGCCATGGCGCGCTCGCGTCATCTGTTAACTGTCGCTAGTGTACTGCCCATAACCTAGGTTCTGTTGTAGACCCGACTCTAGACTAGATGTATTGACCCCTTAGTAAAGGATCACCCCTTTATCTCTAATGGACTTCAGGACGTGGAAGGGGAGAGAGGACAAACGGTCGAAGAAATCCAAAACCTCGTTATTGAAGGGATAATGGAAGATGCCGGAATTCCGATACTTCAAAAGAGAAGTCTTCACACGAAGTTAGTCTAATGTCTTCCTTTAGGGTGAAGGGATTAGTTCAATCTCTTTTAAAATCCAATATTGGTCTTAATCTTGAATGACTAGTAAAACTTGGCTTAATTTAAAGATTCTACCTAGTCTTTCCTTCGGTGGTTTCTCGGCGAGGTATGCCAAACCTTGGCGAACCACCCCTTTGGCGCCCCCATGAACTGTTTTGCACCCCCTCCCCTAAAGTAAAGAAACCATTTTTTACCATTCATCTATTTGGAATGATAACGCAAGTTATCATTGCTTATATGTGTAAAACGAATATAATTTATTAAATAAATACACAAATACTCTACAGTAACAACAAAAGACTCCAAATAAAATGGTCTAAATGATTCATTTTGCTAAATCGTCGTTTTAGAAAGAGAATAAATCGTACGACCCAATCTCGCTCGGTACTGGGTACTCTAATACCCCCCTTTCCTGACTAGGGGTCACCACTTAAAAATTTAAAAGCAGAGGTGCAGGTTGGATGTGAAATATTTTTTCCCCAATATAGTAGATTACTGGAATAGTTTGCCATCTAAGACAATAGACAGTCCAAACTTGAATGTTTTCAAACGCATTTTAGATGATTTTAGCGGGAGGGAGGGTGGGTTAACTTTGAAAGGGGATTCTGGACTCATTCCTGTGGATGCAGTTTTTATTATTGTATATTACGATTGATTTTGACGAGTCTTGATGATGATGCTCTTTGTTTTTGACACATTTCTGTGTATGGTTCGAATTGTATATTATAGATGCATGATCTGACACAATCCTATGGATGCATTTCGTGGGTGGGTTTTGACAGATGCGGATGACCCTCGATAGGCCCTTGTGGCCTTTGTCATCCGTGAAATTGTTAAATCCATGCCGCCCCTAACAACGTGAGCCCTTGGCTACTGCATATATTGCCCATAGCTAAATCCACCCCTACTTTCCTCCTACTATAATGAAACGCTCTTCCACAGATTCTGCATCTCGTTTTGTCCGGAGTTTTACAGATGGTGCCGCTCTCTTTGTTCTCTTCTAGTTAAAGAGGAAGATGTCAGCTACTTGGAGTTGATGCTGTGCCGAACCAGTTGTGGTACCTATTTAGTTTCCTGTTGCTTCAATTAAATAAAGTTGAATAGTTACTCGAGTTTCAAAACCTTTTGCATCTAAAAGTTCTTCGTCAATCTGGATCTAAACTGAAGCGTGTCACCTCGTCAATTAGGTGATGCACAGGGTGGTCCATAAGTCAGAGGACACTCCACGTAAAACTTTTGTATAAAATGTTATTAACGGAAAACTAATTTAAATTTTTGTAGCTGTAGTGTCCTGGAACTTATGGGCAACTCTGTAGATACTTTATATTTAAGCTTAAAACTGCAATAGTGTATTTTGTTCAAAGGTCAAAGGAGTTGACCAACCATTTTGTGGGCTAGAAAATGAAACCCTTTGGAATATTGGCTTTACCGGATCTAAAGCCTTCTCAAGTCTTTAAGGGAACTGACGGTATCGGAGAAATGCTAAAAGAAATTAGGCTCAAAGCTACTGCAAGCCTCGACGTAACTGATACCAGACCTCTTAACTAAAGTTTCTTCAAACTTTGCTAAAGTTTGAATACTTTATTTCATAATTTGATTACTTGAATTACTTTCCTCTAGTTTTAATTAAAACTCACTTGCTACCAAGTGGGTTGGTGGGGGGGGACTTGGAACCGAGTCGGTGCATCCTGTCTCGCAGTGTTCTTGCGTGGCCCATAAGAAAGTAAAGATCCGCCGCACCTGTACTTGACTGAAGACTTCTCAAAATGGGGGGGAAACTCCCTCTTAGATATGATGTGGGGCGGGGGGAACCACAAGAGGTGATTCGGCCAAAAGGCAGCTCCAACAGTGTTAAAGACGGAACTCTACTTCACTAATAGGCAGTGGTGAGAAGAGAGCCCCACCGGGTAGATGGTCTCCTGTTCAACGCAAAGATGGAGCAAAGTTTTGTCAAGTGGAATATAATTCTGTCATTGCCGGGGAACAGAGGTAAACACCGGGGAACAGAGGTCAACAACATCACAAGAATACAGCTGGACACGGGAAGAGGTAAAATCGCCGGTGTTTAAAACTCAAAGAAAACCTGATAATAAAGACTTTAAAACACTGCATTTGGAATTCCGAGTGATGTCGTCCCAGTATGGGTGACGGGCGTTAAAATCTCTCTAATAAAAACGGAGGGCAACTTATCTAAGATATAAAAGATCGGAGCTTGACAATGGTAAAAGAGGGAGCTAAATAGAGCAAGCAAAGGGCCTTGTAAGAAAAACCTTCACGGCAACAGCTTTAAGGGGGTGGGGGTACATGGTGCTAAGACGAAACCATATCTGACAACCTCTGATAGGAGCAAGAGTTGAAAATACAAAAAATGGGTACCGCAGGAAAAGGGCGGGTACCCAGTTTATTCTCTTAAAGACAAATTACAGCGGGATGGAGCGTCGTCAAAAGAACTTAGTTCTTCCCACTTCGGAAGAACGCGTTGACAATGACATTGTAAAAGGGGTATTATGTGGGACGGTTAGATACCACTGTGAATATCTTCTCTTTTGTAGTTGAGGTTAAGTTTGAAGTGTCCCAAAGTGCTAGGGAACGAATAACAGATTTCGAAGGTCCTACTACAGCATCGGAAGAGATCCTTGAAGGAGCAGTGACGAGGTATATTTCAGAGGATTTAGAGGAATCTGCCGAGGCCTCTGCCTCGAACTGGAGCGCGCACAGTCCGGCGAAGACGGAAGGTCAGGAAGAGAGTTTTGGATGGTAGATCCGGATTCAGGAGCCGAGGGAGTTTTCGATGGCTAAGGGATTTATCCAACGACCGCGGCTGGCTATGTTGGAATATAACATTAACAGGAGATGGGCGATGAGATGCTTCAGGCATGTCGGAACTCGAACGTGCTGGTCGGTTTCGTCCAGTGTCACGCTAAACGTCTTGTAATGGATGGCCAAGAGGTGAAACTTGTGCTCGAGCACGCTGGCGGGACCCTCTTATATCTAGACGTAGAGAGTCTCGCAAAGCTAGCCCCTCCTTTTCATATAATAATATGGGCAGATTTTTGACGCAACACTGTGGTCACCACCGCAGTTGGCACATCACGGTGTTTTGGTGCATTCAGGGCCATGGTAATCGGAACTATAATTTACACAGGAGCGGGAGTGTTGACAGGCACGAACAACATTTACAAATTGATTACAATTGAAGCAACCTCTGGGTAGTTCGACGTAGGGGCTTACCGAGACACGAAGGTACTCGGCTGTAATGAACTGGGTCAGTTTCTGACGTTCGAACGTTAAAATCAAAGTGGCAGTTTGGACTCTAGAAGAACCTACAGTTTTAGTCAGTGTACACGTGTGATGCGTTGGGTACTGAGCTTACTCTGGAGACAGATGCGGTCATAGTCCCTTAATTCGTTTGAACGGGCGAGACCTTTGACAAAATTCAGTCGTGGATGGGGCAAAACGGTTACGGGAACTTCGGCTATCGAAGACGGATTTCACACAATATTGTGTTGAGAGTGAGATGACGCCTCGACTACGATATCACCACTACCTCTTGACCACATTCAGCGGAGTTCACCACAGTGGGACTCAAAATATTCATTGACGTCAAACACATCGACTTTTGCAAGTGGGGTGTCGTATGATAAACTCATGACAAGAAAGTAGGGATAATCTAAATCTGGGTCCATATCGTTTGCATAGGGATCCACCGAGCGACGGAAAGCAGAAAGGGGAGCTGAAGAGCGTTTGGCACGAGAACCCTTACGAGAATGGGAGGTTTTTAGTTTATGGCTAGCCATTTCAAAAAGAAAAACTTCGCATTCTCCCTCGGGACTCCCACCATGGAGGCCTACAAGGGCCCGGCACTACTGCAACTATACAATCAGTTACGTCCGGTATGTCCTCTTGGAGAATGGATACGGATCCCCTGCACCATCTTTAGAAACCTAAGAAGCCGCCCGAGTTCTCCTACGCACGGAGAAAAGGGGCCAACGATGGGTTTCTCCTTGGGCATTCGATAGACAAAGGCGGTGGAGATGCCCAGCTTCTTCCACCTTCATGAAAGAACAATTCGGAATCCTTCCTAAAATAACAAGCGAAGGTCATGTAACCTTCAGGCCCACTCGATAGGAGAAAGAAGAGGGAAATAAAGGGCAGTAAAACGAAAGTAATAGGGGGGAAA
Source organism: Ceratothoa steindachneri (assembly GCA_963969495.1). NCBI lineage: Eukaryota > Metazoa > Arthropoda > Malacostraca > Isopoda > Cymothoidae > Ceratothoa > Ceratothoa steindachneri. The sequence continues at coordinate 117,254,309 of OZ018333.1, read as the reverse complement.
GGGGTGTATTAAAAGTCTGGTTTGCAGTCCCAGCGGACTCTTACGGGCCCCAGGGCTAACCCTCATCGACACGAGAAGGCCAGACCTCTCAGGGACCAACCCATAAAGAAAGAAAAGGTCCCAGAGAGGAAAGAGGTGGAAGATTCAAGTGGGTATGAATCTAGGAAGTCTAGAAAAGTGCAAACTGCAGATGATGGGAATGGAAATTGGTGTCGTGGGATTTGCAGATGTAAACAAATACAACCAAGGTGGCATTGTGCCACGAGGCTTCCTCTTAAATATCGTAACTAAAGCGGAAGCCATCTTGTCAGTCGTAAAATGATACGTAGGACTTCGGAGCGGAAGGAAAGCCGCGAATTAACTATCACCTATATGATATTACCTGAAAAGCAGGACATGGCTATTGAGAGTTAAGATGAGACAGTCCAACCTGAGTACAGGCACTAAGACTGCATTACCGCAAGCCCTAGTGGAAGTTACCCTCTAGCCAGTTCTGGTTAGTAGATCCTGAAGGAAGTAAACCGCCGATACGCTAAGGTGTTGGAGGAGGAAATAATAAATTGCATCAGGGCCCTGAGTAGTATTCCGGCAGAAGAAATGAACATTGCGTTGTTCTTTTATAGGAAAATAACCAGTTGTGATCTCCATTATAATTCGGGGAATCGATGCTAATCTAGACTGCCTGATAATAACCTTGAAATTGAAGTGAATTGTAGGAGTAGCATATCGGAAACTACTATTTCCTCGAATAGGATTGAGTCACCTTTCGAAGACGAGTGAGAGCGAGTTGGAGCTGCCCTACAATGCGCAAAGAAGATGTGGAAATTGAAGAGATGCCCTTTCCGAAAGGGCGGCGAGCCTCTTAAATACAATTTAGCAGCACTTCTCTTGCTTAGGTTATCAAAGACTTTGGTTGATTTTTTTTTCATTTAGAACTCAATAGAAACTGGCTGTTTAATGCAGAAAGATAGTAAGGAAAGATCTATAAAGAAATTAGTGAAGTTAGACAAAGCAAAAATAGTGAAATATATATCCACAGGTCCTCCTCCCCGCATTGGAGAAGATATCTAGATGCGTTCACTTGGGCTAGAGATTGCATTTTCATTCCTCAAGATTTGTTCTAGCACGAGCATAACCCCTTACTATAGCATCCATTTCCTCGCGAGCTTCTTAAATACACTGAGGGCATCACAAGGTCCCCCGATGGTGAAATGTGACAGAAGATATGGAGATAGATGTGAAAAATTAATGAGTTGAAGAATGTTAGGTTTTAATTAACCGCGAAAAATCATAAACACTATGGGGGCATGGGGTGCTGATAGGGTTACTGCCTTACTTCTCTATGGGTCTTTCGTTCGTTCGAAGCTCGACTACGAATGCGAGTTTTATGCATCCGCAGCGGATCGTGTATTGCGGAAGGTGGACTCGATCCATCACACCGGTCTCCGCCTGGTGCTTTCCACACGCCCCCCCCATTAAGAGCCGACTTGTCGATGCCCGTGAGATCCCACTCGCTCTGCGTCTTACACAGTGAATTGTGCACTTGTACCCGCAGGCCCAACGTCTCCATTAGTCAACAAGGGCTTTCACTACATCCGCAGTCGAATTCGACGGTGCCTATGCCACTGAGAAACGCCAGTCATAACTTAAGTCCCTTGGGTTTAGGGCTAGGAACCGCTTCGAGAGCTCGGTGATGCACTTTTGCCGGTGTCACGTCTGCTTCTTCCCTGGACGCCACCCTTGAGGGCACCGCTCTTGAAAATTTGTCGCCACGCCTAAACTCACAAAGCTTCTACAACGACGTCATATTGCGTTTGGCCTTTTTTGGAGCACACTTCGCGTCACGCTGGATCCGTACCAGTATACACAGGTGGCTCAAAGTCCAAGGAGAGGGTCAGTTTCCACGCTGTATCCCCTCTGTTAAAAGTTATCGGGGCTCTAACAGACTCTGTATCTGTTTTCACGGCCGAACTGGTTGAAATACACTGCTCGGTACGGGAGATAACGCGTCGTGCTCGATTCGGAAACCAGATTGTGATCTTTAGATACTCATAAAGTGCCCTGAGTGCTCTCGGGACATTGGAATCTCCGCATCCCCTGGTTCGCAAAATCCGTGACGCCACGGTTATGGCGAGCCGGGCAGATGTCGAGATTATCTTCTGCTGGGTTCCTGGACATGTGCCAATTGCGGGGAATGAGGGCGCCAAAGACTCCGCGAGGACTCTGGCGCCCATACCAGCGTTTCGCTCTTCCTCACAGCCACTACATTGCAGGAATCATCCCGCAAGGAGCTGTGCAGCCAATTACACTTGCTTGGAGTCCGCAGGAGCTGCACATCCTCTTGGCCTTAGTGCAAATTAGGGAGGTCCTCTCACTGGGTTGTCTTGATCTCTGTAACAGGGCCTGGGAGGGTGTTGGTGCGCTTTCACCTCGCCTCCACTCATCACTACATTATTATTATTCAGTACCATTAGTTTTAGTATTGTTTGATTTCATATTATTAGTATTTATTATGATATACTATTATTTATCATCATTTTTATTATTATGTACTATAATATTTTTTTAGGATGAGAATTAATTATTATTAATATTATTTATTCATATTTATTATAATTATTATTTATTATTATCATTACGCATCTCCACTCACTGTTTTCTCCCTTCACATTGCACCAGGAGGAGTGTATCCACCTGTGAATAGTTCGGTCCGGTAGCCATGGTGCTTTGGTGGGACTGCATGCCATCCTGGAATCACTTAGTACTAGAGTATGATAATAATAGGTGATTACCCACCCTACTCGGTAGTGGACCCGCCTATCTCTACTTCTCTTTATCACATACCCTCCTACGCCTTTCCAAACCTTCTTTTATGAGCCTTACTCGAGTGGCAGTCTACACCATGAGGCCCCTATCTGCTACTAGGGCCGAAGGTCCGTTGGCTAGGGCAAGTATTTGGTACTAGGTGTGCTAGGACGTCGACTCTGCTCACCTTCTTCCAGTACACATATAAGGTGGCTACGCCCGCACCACCCTTTATGGTCAAAGTTCCAGGACAATTTCGTCTGAATGGCGGTGCGGGTTGGCAAAGACCATCAACGTTGGACGGGGACCGATTATGTGTAAATGATCACATTCTGGAATTTCTGATCCAATGGAGACGTTTCTCTTAACCTCCCCAATCATAGGATCATAATATCTATTTTCCATGAGCCCCTTTTTATATTTCTAATCTCATGTTGATAATTGTAGGCAGGAGTTGGAAAATGCCTCGAGATCCGTCTCCAAACGCGGCATCGTTCTCCTTAGATTTCGAGGAACATTGGGGGGGGGGAGAGAATAGAAGCACTCCTTGAACTAGAGTCTTGACTGTGAGGGAGATTATTGCGAATGAGATCAGTGCTGCCTCGGGCCAGGGGGATGGCCAGAAGGAGGTCCACACCCCTCCCTAAGATAGATATGGTCCCGGAGGTGACCTAACCCCGACCGGCAGGATCTTCCATGGGGCCAAACACGAGCTTAGTGACAAGTATCGAACCCGAGTCCACCCCTGTGCAAGCTTCTTCTCAGACGGCTCGGACCCCTGAGGACTCACAACAAAGGAGGGACCTCCTTCCCTGGTTGGTGACTCTTTGACAGATAAGACCTTCCCCAGGGTTGTATAGTGGTCAGTCATTTTCAAGTGGATTTGACACAAACACCACTCGGATGCAATCCTGGTGGGAGATAAGCTGCAATTCAACTCATGTTGCATGGGCCGCTAACACAGGTGGATGCTCTAAGACAGCGGTCGCCAACCTTTCGGACTTCACGGACCACTAAATTTATAATTTTAAATCTAGCGGACCACTAATATGAATTTTTAAAAATGGTAAATAAATTTATAAAATAATAATCAGTGAACTTTTATTTTATTAATATGAAATGCACCTATTAAATATAACAAAGTTATAGTTTAATTATTACAAAATAATTGAAGTTTATTTAAATATTACCCACTCCCTCTCTGGGATCTTTTCTTCAGGGGTTGTTCCCAGAGAGGGTCTGGCCTTCTCGTAGCGAGGGGGGTCAGCCCTGAGCCCCTGAAGGGTCTCATAGTGCTGCCAACAAGACTTTTAACATGCCCCTCTTTCTTCCCCCCCTATTACGTTCTTCTACTGCCCTTTATTTCCCCCTCTTCCTCCCCCTATCTAGTGGCCCTTATAGATACCCCACCTCTGCTCGTTTTATGGATTGATTCCCAATTGTTCTTTCATGAAGGTGGTAGAGGTTGGGCATCTCCACCGCCTTTGTCTACCGAATGCCCACGGAGAAACCCATCGTTGGCCGATTTTCTCCGTGCGTAGGAGAACTCGGGCAGCCTCTTAGGTTTCAAAAGATGGTGTGGTGGATCCGTTTCAATTCTCCAAGAGGACATACCGGACGTAACTGATTGTATAGTTGCAGTAGTGCCGGGCCCTTGTAGTCCTCTATGGTGGAGAGCCCCGAGGGAGAATGCGAAGTTGTTTTTCTTTTTGCAATGGCTAGCCATAAACCAAAAACCTCCCCTTCTCGTAAGGGTTCTCGTGCAAAACGTTCCTTAGCTCACCTTTTAGCCTTCCCTCGCTCGTTGGACCCCTATACCAACGAAGTAGACCCAGATCTAGATTATCCTCGCTTTCTTGTCATGAGTTCGTCATCCGACACGTCACTTGCAAAGATCGATGTCTTTGACGTCAATGAATCTTTTGAGTCCCGCTGTGGTGAACCCCGCCGGATGTGGTCAAGAGGAAGTGGTGATGTCGTAGTCGAGGTGTCATCCCACTCTCAACACAATCTCGTGCGAAATCTTTCTTCGATAGCTGAAATTCCAGTAACTGTTTCGCCCCATCTACGTCTGAATTTTTTCAAAGGTGTTGCCCGTTCCAACGAACTAAGGGACTACAACCCCAACGTGTCACACACGTACACAGGGTGGCTAAAACATTAGGCTTCACTAGAGTCCCAACCGCCACACTGATTTTAACATTCGAACGACAAGAACTGCTGCAGTATATTAAAGCTGGGTACCTTCGTGTCCCGGTAATGTGCTACGTCGAACTACCCAGACGTTGCTTCAATTGCAATCAATTTGGACATGTTGGCCGTGCCTGTCGACACGTCTGTTCCTGCGTGAATTGTAGCTCTGACTACCATGGCCCTGAATGCACCAAAACACCTCGCTGTGCCAACTGCGGAGGTATCCAAAGTGCTGCGTCAAAACTCTGCTCTATATTTTTATATGAGAAGGAGGTGCTCGCTTTGCGCGACTCCCTACGTCTAGATATAAGAGAGGCCCGCCAGCGTGCCCAAGCACAAACCTCACCACTCGGCCGGCTCTTCTCTGACGTTTTATGTGACGCTGGAAAAAAACGACCATCACGCTCGAGTTCCGACACGCCTGAAGCTCTTCATCCTACATCTACTCGCAGCGTCAGAAACAATCAAGATATACAGTGGAAGCATTGCTCTCATACCGAGATAACCAATGTAGTCCACCTCTCTCCAGCAGCTATAGCTGGGAGAGACACTTGAAGACATCAGGCGCTATCTGAAAGAATCCTCGACATCAAACAGTGAAGGTTCATCCACCCGGCCCCGAGACCCAAAGCCCAGTGGTAAGAGGAAGGATTCCTTACCTGGGTCATCGACCACCAATAAGCGGGCAGCTTCTGGAGATAACTCGGCTGAACTCCGAGAATCTTCAATGGACTCTTCCCCTATGACTGAACATTATATGCCCTTAAGTCAGTCCCACTCTTCACAGGACTTAGGCCCCATCCTGATCCAAACGACGGCAGATATACACCCAGCTCCACACACCTTGCTCAGATCGCCCGTTCGTTCCACTCACCCTTCAACCCATGATCTGATGGAAGCAGTTGATACTCCAACATCAACAATCGCGGCGGTTGGACCAACCCTTTAGACATTGAAAATCCCCTCGACCCATGAATCCGGATCTACCAGCCGAAAATCACTTCTAGATCTTCCTTTTCCGTCAGGTTGTGAGCCAGAATTACAATCAAGGGCCTCAATCAGTTCTCCAAAACCCTCGAAAATAGCCCCAGTTACTGCTCCCTCTATGATCTCTCCCCCTGCAAAAGCAGGCTCCTTAAAATCTGCTCTCCGTCCACCAAGCTCTTTGGGACGAACCTCAAACACAATATTGGCCACAAAAGAGAAAAAAAGATATCCACAGTGGTATCTAACCATCCCACATAATATCTTCCATCTTACAATGTAATTGTCAAGGCGTTCTTCCAAAGTGGGAAGAAGTCAAATTTTTGTTGACGACTTTCCACCCTGTTGTTATTTGTCTTCAGGAGAATAAACTGGGTAGACGGCCCTTTCCGCCAGTACCCGGCTTTCTCACTTTCAACTCCATTTCTCCTGTTGGAAGCTCCTCTCATGGAGGAACGGGGGGGGGGTCAATCATGGTATCTTCAACCCACCATGTATCTCCCATCCCCCTACATACTACCCTCCAAGTTGTTGCCGTGAGGGTTTTTCTTACTAAGCTTTTTACCATTCGCTCTATTTACCTACCCCCTTGTTTATCATTGTCAAGACCCGACCTTTTAGAACTTATAGACCAGTTGCCCTCCCCATTTTTATTACTCGGAGATTTTAACGCCCGTCACCCACATTGTGTATTAAACACTGGCGATTTTACCTCTTATCATGTCCAGACGGACTCTTTTAGCTGTGTTGACCTGTCTGTTTGTTTCCCGGATAGCTTCACGGAATTTTGATAGTCAATTCTTGACGATCTCCATGGGAGTGACCACTTCCCTGTTGTCTTGTAGGCCCTTCAAGCTAGCCCCCATACAACCATGCCCTTTAAGTGGGACTTAGGTCATGCAGATTGAGAAGGTTTCCAAGAGGCGTCCTTCACAAATGCATCCTTGGGACCTTCAATGGAGTGGACGCGACAGTAGAATACTTTACATCGACTATCTACAATGCAGCAACACAGACCATCCCACGGAGGTGACCCGCCATGGGTGGTTCAACCGTGCCCTGGTGAACCTCGGCGTGTGCAACAGCTGTCAAAAACTACAAGTTAGCCCATGCCCAATTCCGAAAGAACCCAACTTTGTCCAACAAGGTCGACCGAAACCGAGCTCGTGCGCTTTGCCAAAGAACCCTTAGTCAGGCTCGCCGAAATTCATGGCGCCGTTACGTTTCATCAATTTTCTCTATGACACCTACTGCTAAGATCAGGGGCTGTTATGCTGATCATCATACCCCCACACTCAACTTACACGGTTCCTTGGAAAATGACAGCCTGGCGGTCAGCAGTGCGTTTGCTGACCATTTCCGCCGTCAACAGTGTCAGCTGTTACGATAAGGCTTTTATATTCTATAAATCAAAGGAAAAGTCTCATCCTCTCGACTTCACAACAAAATTTAACCTTCCATATAATGCTCTATTTAGCATCCATGAGCTGGGTAGCGCTTTGTCCCTTTGCAGAGCTACTTCCCTTGGCCTTGACGAGATCCATTTCGATATGATTTGGCACCTACATCCACACTCTACTCTCTTCCTGCTTGATTTGTACAACCTTATATGGGTGAAGGGTTTTTACCCGTCATCATGGTGCATTGGAATCATCCTTCCCTTTGTCAAACCGAGCAGGGACGGGTTGGACGCAGATCACTACCGCCCTATAGCTCTCACCAGCTGTTTGAGTAAGTTGCTGGAAAAATGGTGTTGGAGCACCTAAACTGGTTCCTAGAAACCAATTACCTTCTCTCTCCATTTCAATGTGGCTTCCGCAAAGGTCATAGTACCCTTGACCTCCTAGTACGTTTCGAGGGATCGGTCCGGAAAGCTTTCTCATTAAAGCACCGAGTCCTGGCCATATTTTTTGATATTGAGAAAGCCTACGACACAACATGGAGATACGGCATCTTGAAGCAGCTATACGTCTGGGGGATGAGAGGCCGTTTACCTTCACTTATTCAAAGTTTTTTAGCATCTCGATCCTTCAAGGTACGTGTTGGAGACGCATACTCTGACCTGCAACCCCAAAAGGAGGGAGTTCCTCAGGGCAGCGTTTTATGTTTTATAATTGCGTCTCTCCCAGAGACGGTATCGGCAACTGTGTTTGTCGATGATTTAGCACGATATTGTTCCTCACCTCGCCTTCCATCAGCAGTGCGTCGGCTCCAACTGGCGGTCAATGCCGTTTCCAAAAGAGCACAATTTAAGGGATTCCGATTTTCCACGAACAAAACTAAAACAATGTATTTCCACCTGGGCAAAGGGGTTCTTGTTCTGCCATCTATCTCTCTACAAGGCGAATATATAGAGTTTGTCTCTGAGTTTCGGTTCCTTGGAGTAACTCTCGATCCAAAGTTATCTTGGTTACCACACCTCCGCCGTCTGCGGGCTCTAGACATTTTGAAAGTCCTCTCACACACTTCGTGGGGCAGCGACCAACAAACATTGCGGACATTGTACACAGACCTCGTCCAATCCAAATTGGATTATGGCTCACAAATTTACTCATCGACTTCCCCTTCAGCCCTTAAAATGCTGAACCCCATTCGAAACCTCGGAGCTCGTCTCTCCAGTGGAGTCTTCCTTACTTCTCCCGTCTATAACCTTTACTGTGAGAGTGGAGTACTCCCTTTGCCCTACCATAGACTTCAAATGTGCATGCGATACCTCTGCCGAGTACAGCAAGCCCCTGTATCAGAGGTTTACAGATGCCCCTATGCTGCCGAATCAACGGCGGCATTTGATAAGTTGCCATCTTTATCCCGCTCCTTGAACCTTCGCATAGGAGATCATCTCTCTAACCTGGGTGCTACCCTTCCATCCTTACTAACCCCTAGTTGGCGTGCTCCTCTCCCCACAGTATGTACCAACATGTGGAGCCTGGAGAAGTCCTCCATGGACCCTCGCATCATTAAAAGCCTGTTCTTAGAGCATTCGATCTCCCACAAACAATGCTGCCCACTATACACGGATGGCTCTAAATCGGACGGTGGTGTGGGCGCCGCAGCCATCTACCCAAGAGGAGAATTCCTAACTTTATCTCTGCCACCAGCAGCATCCATTTTTACCGCTGAACTTTCAGCAATCCTTTTAGCCTTTAGACTCATCTAAATTTTACCGTTTAATGCGTCCCATCCCTTAGTCACCTACTTGCTTTTGCATATTTTCACGCATTCTTTGAAAATATTCAAGTGGTTTCTTAGCTAAATCTGAGTGTTTTGATTGTGTCTTCCGAGTTTCGAAGGTTTCATGGCATCATTGGATAAACTCTCAGAACACAATACAAAGCGGCCGTGGATTCAGTTCACTACCGGGTTCTTGAATAAATCCAAATTTCAAGTAGTTCGAATCATATTTCCTCGATATTTGAGTTTTTTGTTTTCGCCTCCAGTTAGAATGTTGATTCTAATCGTGCCTGGCGAGGACTGTGGATAATCTGATTCATTGATCAGTTCACGGTTAAGTGAAGTATTACTATTATCATTAGTTATATTATCTTTGGTTTTACTAAAGAAATGCAAAATATTCGCTCGCTTTTTCTCACTCATTATGGGTCTATTACCTATTTCAATTGAATCTGAAAACCACAAAAAGGAAGAATTGGTAACTTGGAACAACAGTTGCGCATCGCTTTTGATAAACCTCACTTATAAATTATACACCAAAATATTTGTTAAACTATCCAGAATAAGATCCCCTGTGGGTATTTAAAAAAAAAAAGCTTCGATAACGAATAAAAATATAAACATAGTCGCTTTATTTTTAAATGGGGCCTACAAATCACAAATAGGTTATTCACTGCTCATTGCCAGCTGTCGCTAGATGACGTAATTGTGAGAGGTAATCGCCATTTAAAAATAAAGGGAATATGTTTATATTTTTTATTCATCAACGAAACATTTTTTCGGGTTAGTTTTTGTGTTGATATGTTCGATTTTGACGTCCGTTTTCGTCGCAAAATGCTTGTTTCGTTACCGGTCACCCTCGAACTTCTGATGGGCAATAATGGCCAATCAAGTAATTTCCTATGGAAACGAAGGTGAGAATCGAATAAATCAACACAAAAACTATAGGAAAAAACTAAAATTACAAAAAAAAACCCAGATAGGAATCAGCCCTAATCTTGACATTCACCAACATTTGTGACGCACTTTCGGGTCATGCGGTATTAGGGTTAAAATTTAATACTCAGCCATGGATGTGCGTCTTTGTCCTGAATTTAAGAAAGCCAACCATTTTTTGTAATTGAAACGAAATTTATCATCAAATAAGGATGTTTTGCTCGATAACTTTCTTAGAAATTACAGAGGCAATAATTAAAATCAAGAAAAATCAGGTAGCAGTCAACGTGTTAAGTGATTTATAAACCGAATTAACATACACACCTAGCCGACTGTTTAATGTCACGCACACAGTCTCAAGGACTGCTTAGCAACAACTGACAGCTCTCTCTCTGCTGTCTTCTGTGCAATTTGTATCAGCGTTGCCTGAAGAGGGTTAACAAAACATAAAAATTGCATTTTTTTCGCGGACCACCGGTTGGCGACTGCTGCTCTAAAATTCCCGTAAGATGCACCAGACTCAATACACTACTCGTTTTTCTAAGGACAGTATCACAGAAGGCGCAGTCGTACTTTATTGTGGAAACATTGACGGAGTCTACAGCACAAGCTATAGGATCAAGGGCTTTCTCCCTTAATCTCCCAGTCGGTTAGAGGGAGCAAAGGTCATCTGCTCCTAGAGAGCCTTGCAACAAAACTCACTGGCAGATTACTCTATTGCTGATATCATTTCATTGCACACTCATCAATTTTACACTATTAAACCCAATAGTAGTACCTTCCCAAATACCAGCTTGATTTCATTCCTACCATGCAAACTCACGGTGCACCATCTCATCAAATGGAAATATAGGCAAATTTAACTTTAATAAATCTTAAATACGCTGATTTCATTCCTACCTACCACAGAAACTCAGGGTACACACACAATCTCAAAGGAAAATAAAAGAATTTTAACGTAAATAAATCCCCAATGCTACCTCAATTTCATTCCTACCATACAAACTAATGCTGCACCATCACACCATAGGGAAATAAAAGAAGAAATGCGGTTAAATATTTAATTTCCCCATGACACTATTTTATCCGCCACACCAAAAAAAATTTCAAAATATTCTTTCTGATAGATTAATGTACCTGATATTGATATACTTATATACAATATGTAAATAAACTTAAGATGATTAGACTTTAAAATATATATATATATCATACCGTATAATATACACTATGGACAGCAACACTAAAAACTTGTGATCATTGCATGCTTCAAGGGCCAAGGGCTTAAAGAGCATTTAAATTGTCCAACTTCCACACAAACGAGAACAACCCCCGCCCCCCCATTAATTAAGGGCGACCCTTAACCCCAATTCGCGGGTCCCCCATTTGGAGGACAATCTTCCACCCCCCTGACTTTTTATCCCCAATTGTACCGAGATGAGGGGGCGGGGGGCACTAAATAATTGGGCGAAGGGGTTAAGGGGGGGGGGGGGAGGGATAGGAATCAAAAACAAAAATAATAAACAAAAGTAAAAAAAATATATCTCAGGCGTCATCCGGTCTCCTTGACAACCCATCAACGAAGTTCTACTCGTTGTCATAGAAACAACCATGGATATTGTATGAGGGTAGGGAAGCAGGAAGCGATAGGAAAACACGATATAAAAGGGGGTGTGGCGCCCCTCACACCCAGATGAGCCACAACAGGAACAGGACAGCCATACCCATGAAGACAGAAGACAAAAAGCGCTCTTCGCGGGCCTGTTGCGTCCCGGGACCTGAAAAAGCAAACCCAAACCATCAGTTGATGCACCATCAATGCCTCGGTGCACTCGACCACACTGTGGTAAAAGGATTGAGAATAATAATAACAACAAGGTCAACAGACCTAAGACACGTGCTCTCGTTATTCTGAATTATGACCTTCAAGACTTTCAACAAGTGGGGACTATCCGACCCATAGTTAGTTTTCTTTTAATAATTCCTGGACTAACATTGGGAGGACCTTGGCAATAATATCATTCGAAAGAGAATGTAAATCAACATAAGGGTTTCAAATTTCGTTAGAATCGGGAGAATAGTTATGATGTTATTGCCAAATAATTACCGGACTAACCTTGGGGGGACCTAAGCAATTATATCATTCAAAAGATAATGCAAAACAACATAAGGGCTTCAAGAACGCGCATAAGGCGACGCACTTCTGATAGGGACGCTGGTTTCGGAAGCCGCGCCCTCTGTCGGCATTGATGTGCTCCAATACTACTGCGGGAAAGCAGATGATAATGGGAGTAATAGTGTCAAGATGTTGCCATGACAACGAACGAGAGCATCGCCGACCCAAGTCGCGTTAGGAGGATCATATGCGCAGAGAGTCTCGGACACAAATCGGCCTAAGAACTACTTCCAGACGCGATTGGTGCGAATATCATCGCCCAATAAATATTTTGTCACACCACGGCAAATTGACTCTTGATAACGATGGGGCGCTATATTCACTAGTGTCTCGTCTCGTTAGAATTTCATTCTCCTTCATGTTCTTCTCACATAACGCAAGCACCATCGACATCCGACCCTCCCCCCCCCCCCCGTTTAATTCTTGGGCAGAAGACCTCATCTCACCCCCCCCCCTACTTACACGACAACATATCGCTCTTGGGTCCAACACATATCAGGGGGCGCGCGCGCACACACACACAACAAATACACTTGTGGGGTTATCCTTCCCCTGGTAGCTAGACTGGCATGTAGCCCCTCCCTCCCTCTATAGTAAAAAAAAAAGTTAAAACAACGATGCGACCCCCTGCAGGGTGTTGGGGGTACGGAGGGCACGCAATATCCATGGGTATCACCTGCACCATACCTCCCAACCCACCCATTTACTGGGCACAATGAAAGTCTCACCCAGGGTGAGTTGCTTTGGGGATGCAGGGTGGTTAGAAAGGGAAGGGGGCGCTCCCACATGAGCGCGGGGTTATTAGATGGTAGGGTGGGGGGGGGGGGGGTCCTACCTTGTGCCCTCCTCCTATCACGAAAAGAAGAGTTTCCAGTAGAAGAAAGCGGCGATCAGGAGGAGGACGCACTGCAGGACTCGGGGAACCTCTCGCTCCAGCCTCTCCATCTCTGAAAATGGGGGAGGGAGCGTCAGTCCCTCTGCCATTCGAAACCCCCCACCCTTTCCGACATGTGGCGGGGGGAGGTGGAATCTTGCGCTCCACCTCTGTACACACTTAATCAGACCCCCCCCCCCCCATACCATGTGTGGTAATGGTAGGAAACCTCTTTTTTATTAGAACAGAGTAGTAGTTGTTGTGGTATTTTTTTTAAAGAGCCCATCTGGCGACTGCCTAGTAGAGCAAAAGTCGCCGTAATCACATTATGGCCTAAGACAAGGCTATATTACAAAAAAAAAGAAGACAAAAATACAAAAACAAAAGAAAAAGTCAAACCAGCAAAAAAAAAAACAAACAAACTAAGCAAGAAGAAGGAATGACGCTCCAGCGCCTAGCAGAGGGAAAACGGCGTGGAAACCGACACCTTCTTGGGACTCGGAGCCATCCGTATACACTGGCACGGTACCAGCATGACACGATGTGTTCTCCAAAAAGGTCGAACGCAATACTCCCGGCGCAGTACAAGCTTTGGGAGCAGAGGCGTGGCGACAAATAGCCAAATGTGGTACCCTCCAGGGTGGCGTCCTGGGCAGAACCAGGGGCGCCACCGGCCCGAGAGCTATATCTAGCTCTCGGAGTTTCCTGGCCCTAAACCCAAACGGTTACGCCGGGGTAAGGAGGGGGGAGCTGTGGATGTAGCTGAGGCTAGGTGTAAATTTTCTGAGGCCAGCTCTGTGAGGGGAGCGCCCGGGGTGAATAGAACCTGCAGAAGGGTTCTGAATGGGCACGAAAACGAGCGTGCTCGTAAGCTTAGAGGGGCCAGGAACAGAGGGTGTCTTTCTTAACATTGAGGCATAACACGTCCCAGGCAGAGCGGGGTGCGCCAGGACTAAGTCCTTAGCTCGTGAAATGAGAGACGATCCTGGGCTTAAACGGCTAGGATTTCCTTCTCAAGGAGATACGCACCACATTGCTTCGAAATAAGCGGGGTGCGACTCTCCGCAATTGACACACTTGGCCAAACATGATAGGGACTTCTCGTGTAAGGCCTGGAGCAACTTGCACAGACTTTACCCGTCGACAAGAGCGATTCGTATGGCCGAAGCGGTGAGAGTTAGTAGCACCTCCGGCGGCAGTGGCACGAATGCCTCCACGCGGAAGCGATACCAACCGGCACGCACCGACTCAGGGAGCCTGTCACAGTCGAACGTGTTTTCTCATCACATGCTCTACTTTGATCGTCAGCTCTAAAGTGATGCCACCTATGGAGTGATCCCGAGTTCCCTAGCGTAACCTACTCCTTTCACGAAGTTTATGGTGGAGTGCGGAGTCACACGCCGACGAGCCATTAAGTCTCAGAAGGGCAATAATCATGGCCACCCGAACGTAATCGAGGCTCCAATCAGCGTAGTTGCGACTTTGGTCTTGGTCTGGGATTCCTCACCCGAGGGCGCCTCGGGGCCGGACGTGCCAATCATGCCTGGTCGCTTGCCGAAAATGCAGATGAACCGCCCGTCCCCGGAACCCAGGCGGAGTGAGAGGAACTTTTAGTCCTCTTTTCTTTTGGCGAGAGGAGGGGGGGGGGATGAACCCGCTTCTCTCCACCACCGTAAGAAGCCCCTAGGCCGGCTGGACCAGCCTCAGCAAGATCCCTCTCTGAAATGGAGGTCTTGGCTGTCACTGGGACACCAGGAGGGAGGAGGAGGTCCCTGTGGCCCTTGTGAGTCCTCACGGGACTGAGCCATCTGAGGAGAAGCTTGCACAAGGGCGGACTCAGGTTTGGTGCTTGGCACCAAACACGGGTTTGGGCCCATGGAAGATCCTACCATCAGGGACTAGGTCACCTACATGACCATTCCCATGTGGCCATCGCCGCCTAGGTATCACGGATCCCATATGAGGTACTTTTTTTGGGTCATCCCTGGCTGGGGAACCAACAGGAAAGAGAGAGGAGAAGGAACAACCCCCCCCCCCTGCAAACTGTAGATGCAGGGGGGCATGGGCCGGCGGGACCCGCTCTCCCTTGCTCACCTACGTGGGTTGGCCCTATCGAGCCAGCCGCTCCCACTGAGAGAGGTCAATTTTAGGCACCATGGCTACCAGACCAAACACTGTAAAGGTGGGAATGGTCCTCCTGGTATAAAGTGCGGGTAGAAATGGTTGAGGGGGATAGCTGTAATGATGATAAATAATACTAATACATACTATGATAAATAATAATACAAAATAATGAATAATCATAATAAATACTAAGTAATAATAAAGAAATTATAATAACTAATAAATACTACTACTATAGAGTAATAATAAATAATAATAAGAATGATAAGAACAATAATGCTAATAATATTAAAAAGGGGAAAGTGGTGCTGAGAATGGGCAAGGGGAAAGTGGCGCTGATAATGGGCGAGGGGAAAGTGGCGCTGAGAATGAGCGAGGTGAAATTGGCGCTGAAAATGGGCGAGGGGAAAGTGACACTGAGAATGGGCGAGGGGAAAGTGGTGCTGATAGGGGGAGAGGTGAAAGTGGTGCTGAGAAGGGGCGAGGTGAAAGTGGTGCTGAGAAGGGGCGAGGGGAAATTGACGCTGAAAATGGGCGAGATGAAAATGACGCTGAGAATGGGCGAGGGGAAATTGGAGCTGAACATGGGCGAGGGCAGAGTGAAGCTGAACATGAGCGAGGGGAGAATGAAGCTGAACATGAGCGAGGGGAGAGTGGTGCTGAGAAGGGGCGAGGGGAAAGTGCACTAACAACTTTCCCAGGCTCTATCCGAGAGCTCAAGTCAACCCAATGACTCCAGGGCCTCCCTAATTTGCACTCAGGACGGGGGGGGGGGGGAGTATATAAAAAATGGAAATAGACTTGGAAGAGAATAGATGGGTGGAAATAGACTTGCAAGAATAAATGGAAATAGACTTGAAAGAATAGATTGAACATAGACTTGGAAGAATAGATGGAAATAGACTTGAAAGAATAAATGGAAATAGACTTGAAAGAATAGATGGAAATAGACTTGAAAGAATAGATGGAAATAGACTTGGAAGAATAGATGGAAATAGACTTGGCAGAAGAATAGATAGAAATAGGAGGGAGAGCCAAGATGTTTTTAATTAAGGGATATTGAAGATGTTTGCATTATATGAGACGAACATGAAGGAGAAAGAAACTCTGCCTGGATAAGATGTTACAGCACATGGTCCTTATTACTACAGTGGCGGCAACAAAAAAAGTGACATGTGACAATTCGGGGAAAATGAAACAGAAAAATGTAACTTACATATTTTATTATGAATATTTCATGAAAGTTAATACTTGGTCATGTTGCCCTTGCACTTGATGACCATTCTGAGTCGATTGGGCATTGATTCAGCGAGGTTTGCGAAGTAGGTGGGGTCGATCGTAACCCAGATCTTCTTCAGTGATTCTATCAGGTCCTTGATGCTGCCGGATGCTGTCTCTTGAACTTTGGATTTCATCAGATTCCAAGCATTCTCAATAGGATTTAGGTCCGGGGAATTACCAGGCCACTCCAAAACACTAATATTATTATCATTGAAGAACCTTTTTACTAACTGGGACCTGTGAGCAGGGGCACCATCATGCATGAAAAATTCACACCGATGAATTTCCCAAAATGGCAGCATGTGCTGCTTCAAAACTTCGAGATAGTTAGTCCCCCTCATGGTTACATTCTTGGGAAGGAAGTACAGACCTCCTCTGCCCTTGTTTCCACTAAAGGCACCCCACACCATCACACTATCAGGGTGCTTCACAGTTTTCACGGTATATTTTGGGTCATACCGAGACACATTGCTGGGACGACGCACGATCTTTGACTCTCCTCTGACCAGGCTAAAGGTGCTCTCATCACTGAACATCACCTTCTTCCAATGGGCAGCTGTCCAATGTTTATAGGTCTTGCAAAAATTGAGCCTTTTCATCTTCATAGCCTTGGTCAGAAGTGGCTTCTTGGGAGCGCGGCGAGCCGGTAGGCCTAAGTCCTTCTGTAAGCGATGACGGATGGTCCTGAGGGCGACGTTCTGGAGAAGGTCTGGGTGTTTTTTCTTGATTGAAGCCGAGGTTACAGAAGGGTCTGACATCACTTCACGCCTTAGGATATTATCAGTCCTTGGAGATGTCTTCCTAGCTGCACCAGTGCCCTCCTTCCTCTTTGGTATGGTACCTGGTGGCAATAACTCAGCTGCCCGTTTTAGGCGATAAATCGTATTTCTTGAGGTTCCTAAATCTGCTGCTACATCAATAAAAGACTTTCCCTGCTCTAATAGGGTCAAGGCACGGCTTTTCTCTGTCATAGAAAGCTTTTTCCGCCCCATTGTATCCACTTGCACAGAAGTTATAGCACGTCAAATGTAGGCACGAATGCAGGAAATCAGCACGCTGGAGCGTTGTACACCAAAACCTCACTGTACGAGCTCAAACGAGACAGTGAGTTCCAATAAAGCGCAGTTCTGTTGTCTTAGCTCAGGAGAGTCATCCACTCGTGGCATAAGCCCCGCCCCTTTTCATTGGCTTGTTGGCAAGTAAAATCGTGAAAGCGATTTTATGTATCGATTTCTATTGCCAATATTCAATGTCACTTTTTTTGTTGCCGCCACTGTATACTAGACCACTCCGCATGGACAACATTAGGGGTGATGTTGTGCTTGATTGGGGGTAAAAGAGGACTGGCATTGATACACAATCCATCCTGTGTCAAAATGGTTGCGATAGAGGAGAAATAATTGAAGGAAAAACAACTGTAATGAGCAGAGGAATCCCTGTATGATAAGACTTGCTCGGATCACCATCTCTTGGGGGGTGAACTCCTTAAACTATGAGCCCCCGTGAAGCTGGTTGCCAATGTAAGGTGCAGCCTTTAAGTAGTTGTCATGGCCAACCTGGTATGAAAGATAGGGGTACAGGGAATGACAGGGGAGGATTTCCCATTCAATTCCCTATTTTTTATTTTCTCTCCGATGCCATTGACGTGTACCAAAGGCTCCTCAATGAGGATAACGCCCTCTTTTCCACATAATCGGGTCTAGCCAGGCGTGTGTATAAAATACCCCCCCCCCCTTTGGTGAGGGTGGACATGCTGGTGGTGATGACTACGTGCGCTGAGTTGGGTGGGGGTGGGGGGGTCCTCAACAAGAGTGGGCTACAGCATTAATGCCCACATTGGTTAATACTATACCAAAAAGTGGGAGGGGGGGGGGTACATGGCCAGTGCACTCTCATCTTGGGGGTATGGGAGTACTTAACATGCGGTGTAATCCAATGGAGGGAAGAGGGCATGTGTGTTTAGTCTGAGGGGAAGAAGAGAGTAGGAAGGAATGATCCCAGTGGACAGTAAACAGGAGACACATATGACAGCAGAGTCAAGTAAAAATAATGTTAAAGGCAAAGGCAAAATAATGGGAAAGGTAAAGGGGAAATAATAGCAAAGGTAAAGAAAAGAATCATGGTAAACACAAGAAAACATACTGATAAAGGCAAAAATAATGGTAAGGTAAAGACAAAATAATGGTAAACACAAGGAAAATCATTTTTAAGGCAAATGAAAAATAATGGTAAAGGCAAATGAAAATAATGATAAAAGCAAGGAGAGATAAGGGCAAAGACAAGAAAAAAATAATAGTAATGGCAAAGAAAAAATAATGGTAAAGGTAAGTGAAGATAGTGATAAAGAAAAGTGCAAATATTAGTAAAGACAGATGAAAATAATGGTAAAGGCAAAAGAAACTAATGGTAAAGGGAAAGGACAGGTTCTGGAGAAGGGCAAAAAGGCAAGGCAGAGACGCGGGCAAAAAGGCAAGGCAGAGACGCAGGCAAACAAACAATTGACTGACCTGGCGGGAGGTTGAGGCCGTGTCCGCCTCCTCCTCCAAACCCGAGGTTGTTGAAGGAGGTGAAGACGCCGAAAGGGAAGGCACCGATGCCGAAGTGAAACTGGAACCCTTCGCCGTCCCCCAGGTTCAGCCCAGGCAAGAAACCCGTCTGCGAACTCGCCTCCGGCTCCGTCCGCTGCCCAGGAGGGCGCGGGGGCAATTTCTCCCTATGGGGCGATAGGGGTTTTTCATCAATTGGTAGTCCTGCCTCCTCTCCAAATATTGGGGGAGGGCGGGCACACATAAAGACCCTAAGGCCCCCGTAAATACTCTCCGTGCAAGTGGATATTTTATCATTATTATTGCTAGAAAATCACTGCAAGCTGTATGTAGGGGGGAAGGGGGTCACAAGGGTAAAATGGTACAAATTGGGAAACGGTTGCAATATTACAAATTGGATAATAGTTGTAAAATTACAAACTGCGTAATAGTTGTATAATTAGAAAATGGGTAACAGTTGATAATTAGAAATAGCTAACAGTTGAAATATTAGAAATTGTGTAACATGTAATATTACAAATTGGATTGTACAAGTCCCTTGATAATCAGTGGAGGCTGATTGTGCCGTAATATCTTTTTTATAATTCTTAAAAACAATTTTAAAAAATCAATGAGTGGGTGATGTGATTGTAGGGATGGTTAAAGCGATGAATCAATCAAAAGATGGATGGATGTTATTCTGATAATGCAGGGATGAATGAGATAAGAAAAATTTGCTAAAATGCAGATCAGAACATTAGAACCTCTTGGAGGATTTGTGTCTCCTCTAGGTAGTGGATATTCTTTGCCATGAATGCTGATCTTAAGATTTGCGAGGGTTCCTCCTCCATAGATGGGTAAGAACCGTTGTTGGAGTTCGCCATA
The DNA here is from genome assembly GCA_963969495.1 of Ceratothoa steindachneri. Classification (NCBI taxonomy): domain Eukaryota; kingdom Metazoa; phylum Arthropoda; class Malacostraca; order Isopoda; family Cymothoidae; genus Ceratothoa; species Ceratothoa steindachneri. The sequence goes on along the minus strand of OZ018333.1, from coordinate 117,234,355 downwards.
AATATCGCATTCTGTAATGATATATGTAATTGTGAGGGGTACAATGTAGTGTTCGTAGTAATGGGAGTGGGATGGTCCCATTCCATTAGGAATCTGTGGGATTAATTTGTTCCTGATGCGAAGTCGGTACACAGGTACTTCCTGTCAACGGGGAAGTCCTGAGTCTTCCATGTCGATAAGCTTGGGAAGATGCGTCTCATCTTATTTCGTCCGTAGAGGTCTGCCCATCTAGCTGTCCAGACCTCTCGGATGGTGGCTCGTATTGCGACGATGTAGTCTTCGCAGGGTAGTGGGATTGTCAGCAGACCTTACACAGACTTGGGGTAAGGGGAGAGGGAAAGGAACCTCCTGACCTTTTGGGGTTTCTTCCGCTTATGTTTCCTTTAGAGAAGGCGAGGACTGAACCAGTTTCTCTACATCGCCAGAAGGGGCCCCGAGGCCAGACAGACAAACCTCAACCGAATCTTTCTCCCAGATGGAGATATTAGCAGTCAAAGAGGCGATCTCTCCTCTCCTTGTGAATCTTTGGGGGCTGTACTGCCTGAGGAGGGCATTGCAGAGGGGTGGACTAAAGTTCAGTGTCTGGCACCGAGTGAGGGTTTGCCCTCTTGGAAGACCCTGAAATCTGGGGCTGGGTCATCTCCGAGAACATCTCCACCTCAAGAGGGACTGCCAACTGCCCATCCCATCCCCAAGGTGTCGGGTATCCCAACCAAGTGATTCATAGGGCCTATGACCCATAACGTTGACCCTATTGGGAAAATAAGGAGGGGGGATGGCTCTCATCAATGTGACAAACCTCTATTTACGAAGGGCGGTGGTAAAGTTCAGGGGACGATGCAGGTTCTCACCCCTCTAAAGGGCTTGCGATGGGTCACCTGAATACATTGGGAGTGGCAGGGACTGAGACGGCGCATCATCTGCCTTGCCATGTTCTTGGAGGGCCCCTGAGAAAGCAAAGGGGGACCCAACGCAAGTGGAGAGTCGCCTGGAGGGAGGCAACTCTACAAAAGGGGGTAATGGGGGGGGAACCCCCAAACCCATCATAAATGGAGAGGGAGAAGCACCCTATCCAGCGAGAGGAGTCCTGGTGGGGCACCTGAGAAAGAACAGAGGAGGGGGGGGGGGGTACCTCTTTCAAATAGGAGAATGGGGTTGTCTTTTAGGTCATCATTGCCCCCCAACACTAAGGTTGGGTGAGGATTGAGCTGGGTTAGCAAATAAAAAAAACAGCCATAAAAAACCTGGGTTTTATTGTTTGTTTTTTCAAGTGAAATTTGAAAGAAAAAACCCCCACAGGTTTGGTTGTTTTTTTCTTTCAAAATTACTTCTTTTCTTTCAAGAAATCAATGCTACTTATCATTATTTTATTCAAAATGCATATTTATGTTTATAATTTCAACAAATATGTATCAAATTAAGGTTATTTCTCAGATACTGACTCATAATAATTCATCTCTCCTTCTACAGGTTATGGCTATCGTGGGTAACCATAACATAAGAACATAAGAAAAGAAGGAGACTGCAAAAGACCATTCATGGCCTACACTTGGCAGCTCCTGTTCCAGTCAACACACAAAAGATTTCTTACCAGAGAAAAGTCATCAACATTGTTCTTACCTTAATATAATTATTAAACTAATTAATTATTATTATAAAAATAGAGATAACTATTCTTTTTCTACGTTTTTCTAATAATTAGCACTTAAAAAACAAAACAAAACCAGATTCTAAAAAAAGAAAGAATAAAACCCAGGTTAGAGGAGGGGGGGAGGCTTTTCAAATTTTGGGGTTATTTGTCAACTCTGGGATTGAGAGGGATGTAGTCTGAAATGTTAAATAAAACCCCCTGGAAAACCAACCAACAAATGAAAATTTGTTGGTCTATATCCAATGTCCAACTATTCCTACCTATCTTGTGTCTGGTTTTCAGACTTTCCTTGGGTCCATTAAAGAATAGTGCTCACAAACTAAGACACCGCCCAGAAGCTACCCAATGCTCTGTCGTTCCCCAAGGGTTGCACCTCCCAGCTGGGCAGCCAGAGAGGCAGACTGGATATCCTTATTGGGACATGATAATCCTCAGGATGGTGAGGATCAGAAGACTGTTGTTGCAGACCCAAAGATGGGACACAACACTTCTTTCTAGTTGCCCAGGCAACCAACAAGACAGTAAATCCCTCCCACCACAACCTTATGCACCCAAGAACGGTCACAGAGAGGTAGTCAGATCATTACATGCAGGGAAAGGGTTATTGGGCCAAAACCAATCTTCACATTATTTGCGCCCCAATGCCAAGGTCCCCTCAAGGCCTGGTCTCTTGCAGCCTGTGGATGCTGATTATAAGGTTCCAATTACGGCATGAAGTCACTGGTCAGGTCCTTAAGTCTAGACACAGGGTTGAGGAGATACTTGTAGAGGAAAAGTAATGTTAAGAGGGAGCGAGGAGGAAGTGCACCAACAACTCCCCCCAGCCCTGTCAAAGAGTTCCATACAACCCAGCGGTGGAGCATCACTCATTTGCACTCTATCCAGGTGAGAACAGTTCCCACTAGTATCAAGTGTAGGGAGACAAAAGGTTGAGGGGAAAGTTGTAGAATAATAATAATGAAAAAAAAAGTAACATCGAGAGGGAGCGAGGGGGAAGCGCACCAACAACCATCACAAGCCCTATCAAAGAGTTCATGTCAACCCAGTGACAGGGCTTTTCTAATGAGGGGGGGGGGGCATGCAACTCCTACAAATAGTAAGTGTATGGGTTACACAAGGTAGCCCGCCCCCCCCCTACATGAAACTAACACAATAAAAAAGTGTGACAAAACCCCGGAACGACTATTCTGCAGCCATATTTACTATGACTCAAGGAAGAAAAAAAGACTGAAATGACAATCTTATGTATTTTGGAGACCCCCCCCCCATCCCCCTTACCTCAAATTAGTAAAGAGGTGAGGATTTACCTGGGATCCTGTTGATTGGATGACCCTCGGCCGTAAAGGGGAATAACCTGGTCCTTTGAAATGGCTGCTTTACAGACTGGGCAAGTCTGATTAGCGTGTCGTGTTTCCAGCCACTGGTGAAGACAGGGCCAACTGCAAAATCAAAACAATAAATCAGCAAAATACACTCCTTTATGACCCCCTCCCCCAAGACAGAAACATGCCCCAGATGCAACAAAAGCCCAAACAACATAGAGCACCTCATAGACTGCCCTAACATCACACAATATCTCCTCTCATAGAGAACTATGAACCTACAAAGGAAGCATAGGTCTTTCGAGGGCTGAACACCTTGCCGAATTTATTTTTATTTTCCCATCTGGCAACTGCTTTCAAGGGCATAAGTCACTGTAATTAAAATTCTAGCATAATACTATGCTATTCTAAAATCCCCCTCCAAAAACAAAAAAAAATTAGGACCAAAAAAAGCACAGTTCCAGCATTGGGGATGGTGGTGGTGGGGGGGGGGGCTCCCACTCGCACACGAACAAATGACCTAGAACAGAATCAAATAAAATACAAGCCAGCCAACCTCCTCCAAAAAGAAATAGTCCACAAGTCTGCATACACAAACCCATCTAGAGTACTAGGGACAAGTGGTAGTGACCCCGCTCCTCCGAATCCTAAGACAGGTAATGTTCTCCATTGAGCCAGAGAGGGCTCCCCCTACCCATACGCAGAATCAATAATCTTGCAAAAATTCAGATATAAATATTGGGAAGCGTCCCCTTGTGGTGGAGCGAATGTGAGTGTGTGTGAAGGGCCATTCTCCCACCCATTTCCCAATACCTTCTCCCTCCCTCTGTAAGAATGTGTGTGTGAGTGTGAGATGTTTTTTGTTTTTTTATATAACATATGTATTTGCTTCCATGTTGTATTATAAAATGTTTTTTCTCTCTTTCCAGGAGATATATTCTGAAAAGAGTGATGTAGTTTTGACATAACGCAATATATTTAAAACAAAAGGCTACTCTATGATAGATGAATGAAGATTTGTAAAATTTAATCTTTCCTTTTGTAAAGAGTAGCAGTAAGTTATTGTGAGTTCCAGCTGGACAAGAGGTTTTTCTTTGATAGCCTCAGGATGCAACCAGATCGAAATATTGTATGAGCTCGGAGGAACCAGTTTTTTTTTGTTTAAAGCTTGAGATGCCAATACCCACCTGGGTAACATGTGAGGCCTTTCTTCTTCTTTTGTCTGCTTGTTTGCTTTAGGCCTCTTGTTATTGACTTCTTTTTTTTACTGTGTTATCAGTTGGTTGATATTGCCCTGACAGATATTTTTGTTGTTGTTTGACTTTGCGTATCTTCCTTTTGTATATATAGTCTAATTGAATGTTTTTTTTGTATAAATTTTGATTGGTATTCATTAGATAATATTAATTGTCTATATAGGAAAATTAACTATCTATATTTTTGTGTGCATAAGTAACGAGATCTCTTGTAAATATTTACCCCATATTTTTCTTGTAAGTAAAGGACTGGACATACAATCCATTTCATTTTTCCCTCGATTTCTCACATCCAAATTAGTGTAGGAAGCGGGTTAGATCGATTGGGGTTAGAGTCTAGATTTTGGGCCCATTACACCCTCGCCCCCATCATGTGGAGAGTCTCCATGATACTGTATTGCCGTATGGTATCATAGGCCTCCTCCAGATCGAAAGACACTGTGGCATAGTGCTGTCTACAAGGGAAGGCCTCACAGACAGCATTTTTTAGTTAGAGCAGAGCATCTAACATGGAGTGGAACTTCTGTAAGCTGCACTGTGCAGGAGAGATGGTCTCCGCTGTCTAGAAAAAAGGCTAATCTAACATTTACCAATTTCTCCATCAATTTGCACATGCAGGAGGTTAGAGAGATTGGGTGGAAACTGGCTGGGATAGAGTGATCTCTCCCTGGTTTGCCAAGAGTAGCCATTCACCAGGAGTATGGGATGATATTCTTTAGCCAGATCCTGTTAAACAAATTTAACAGAAAGGCCATGACTGATTTAGGTGTCGAAGCATGGCATACAGGACATTGTCAGGTCCAAAGATGGTGTCCACACACAAAATGAAATTCTATATAAATATGTCTTTGAGGGTTCTCCGCCTATCAAGGTATAGTCCAGTAAGCAGCCTTCAGTGACACATCAAAATGTGCATTGAATGCTGGCAGAGCAGCATCTGGGCTAGAGAATGCTGCTTGTTCTTAACCAAGGCTGGGTATGAGCCCTTTGTGTGGCCAGTTCTAGCAGATGAGTGCCCAAAGTGAATAGAACCACCAGAATGGTTCTGAATGACAAATAAACAACTGTGCTCACATGCCTGGAGCAGACCGTCTCTTTTTTTAACATTGAGGCATAAGATGTCCTAGTCAGCACTGGGCATGCCAGGACCAAGTCCTTAGTCTGGCGAAATGAGAGGCGATCCTGAACCTGAATGGCCAGGATTTCCTTCTCAATGAGATACATACCACATTGCTTCAAAGAAGCAGGGTGCGGCTCTTCACAATGGCACACTTGACCACACACAATTTGGACTTATGTGCAGCTTCTGAGCAACTTAACAGACTTTGGGTAACCCTGACTTTGCATATCTACAGGAGCAATTCATATGGCAGAAGCAGTGGCATGAATGCCTTCATGCAGTAGCGATGTGGTGGAGCGAATGTGAGTGTGTGTAAAAGGGCCATTCTCCCACCCCTTTTCTCAGTACCCTCTCCCTCCCTCTGTAAGAATGTGTGTGAATGGGAATGGGTTTGTTTTATTTTTGTTTATTTTTTGTATAAAATGATTACCATGTTTTTCTTTCTTTCCAGGCGTCATATTCTGGAAAGATAGTAGCTAGTTTTGAGATATCACTATAATTAAAATATTGTACTTTTTTTCTGTTAGTAAAGAACTGTACATACAATCCGTTTCATTCTCCTTCGATTTCTCACGTCCGGATTAGTATAGGAAGCGGGTTGGATCGATTGGGGTTAGTCTAAATTTTTCGGCCCGCTACATTTGGCGCCTGAATAGGGACGTGAGACTTCGAAACTGGGAGCGTGACTGGATTGGATTGCAGTCCATACCCAATTAGTGTGACAAGTAGTTTGATTGATTTTTCCCTCCTCCTATCTTTTTACTAACTTGGGAACAATGGCTGTAGCGGAAACATTGAATAAAGAAGTAGTGCGATTGAGACTGGAGTTGAGAAAGAAAGAAGAGGAGTGTGAAATGTTGCGGGGAATGATGGAGGGAATGGAGAATAAAAAAAAAGAGATGAATGAAAAGACTGATAGGATGAAGAAGGAAATGGGAGACCGACAGGATCAGACGGACCGACGGATGCAGGACCTGTAAAACATGATGACAGGGGCTGGATCAGTCCCAGGACCTACAACCCTGACCCCTGCTCCTACTGAAGGGACTCCGCTAAATGGAATGGATGGCAGTATGATTGAGTCTAAAGAAGATACTGTGAGTGGTAGGAAAGGGGGTGAATGGAAGAGAGTGGAAAGTAAGAGAGGAAGTAAGCATGGTTCTAAGGTTAAGGATAGGAAGGCGAGAGGGAAGAGTGTGAATTCGCTATACTCAGATGAGGGAGAGAGTGACGATATGATTGGAATGAGTGAGACCGAGAGTAGCTCTTCGGAGAGTGAAGTGAATGTGGGAAAAGGAATTTTGATTAGGGAAGTGCCAAGGATTGATAAGTTTAGATTGCATGGGGGAAAGAGTATGGATGAGTTCTTCGGGGATTTTGAGCGGTACTGCAAGCTCAAGTACCCGCAGAACAAGGGTCACTGGGTGAGTGTTCTGGGAGATTGTTTGGATGGGAAAGTGTTGGAGTTCTTACGAGTGATAACGAGTGTGGGAGAGCCAAAGTACGATGTAGCGAAGAAGAGATTGATTGGGCAGGTGAAACGAATGAAAGAGAGTGTGAAGTATAAGAGGGTGAATGAATTTGAGAAGGCTCGAATGGGGAAGAGTGAAAGTGTGAATATGTATGCACATAGGCTTGAGAGTATGGCAAGAACGAGGTATGGTGATGATGATGTAAATGAATGTAAACCACTCATGAGGAAGTTTTTGGACACGATCCCGCGAAAGGTGAGTGAATGGCTGAGTGGAAAGAGAAAGGAGAGAGTGAGACTGACAGGTGAACGGTTGATGTGGGAGGATGTGTTGGAACTGTGAGAAAATGGACGATTTGATGATGAAAGCGATCTAGAAGAGGATGGATGGTACAGTGTGAATGTTGGGGGTAAGAAGCCCAGGAGCTTTCATCCACCCCAGCAGTTTGTCAGCTACAGGGATGCCCTGAAGGCTGCACCAGCTGGAGTGATGTCAAACTTCCTGGGCCGGCAGAATGGATGGGCAAATGGAGGGTGGTCGAATGGAAGGGGGCAGATGAATTTCAAGCGTGGGAACGGATATATGAGAGAGAAACCGAGGTATGTCCCAGCAAACGAGAGACCGAATGGTGGGAGAAAGATTGTGGAATGTCGTCGGTGTGGAAGGAAAGGTCATATGTTGGCAGAATGTAGGTGGACATCTGGTGCGTGTTTTGGGTGTGGTAAGAAAGGGCATATGATAAAGAATTGCCAGGAAAGTGTGAAAGAGTGCTTCGAGTGTAAAGAAATAGGCCATTTGAAGAAAGATTGTCCGAGGTTGAATGGTGGAGCAACTGGTGGGGAAAGTATGAAATATGCATGTGGTAATTGTGGAAAGGCTGGTCATTATGCAAGGATGTGTCGTGACCAGAGGAATGTATGTAGCTATTGTGCGATGGAAGGACATTCAAGTGAAAAGTGTTGGATTAGACTGAGAGCGCAAGGTGTGAATGGAAAGTCTGAAGCGGGAAACTGAATGGTAAGAGGGTACCTGCTGAAGTATCCTCTGGGTGCATGAGTGTGAGTAATGTGTTGGTAAGTCTGTCTAGTGTGAAAGTGCTGTCTGGTAGGAAGTATGAGTGTCTGAGTGTTGAGGTGGAATTGAATGGAATTCAGTGTTTGGCTTTAATAGATTCTGGATGCAAGGAGAGCTTGGTGTATAAAGATGTGTATGACAAGGTTAGCGAGAAAGCCCTCCTGTCTGAGTGCAAGGGTAGTTTAGTAGGTATTGGTAATAGGAGAGTGCCTGTGATTGGAATGATAAGGTCAGCTGTTCGAATGCATGGTATGATGATGAATGAATGTGAATTTTCTGTGATTGATAAGGTGAGTAGTGAGTATGGTGTGATTTTGGGGTATGATTTTATGAAAATGAATCGTATGGTTGTGCATCCTGCGAGTGATCAGATTGAGAGAAAGATTGGTAAAAATGGGGTGTATAAGTTGTATGTAGGGAAAGATGGTAGCGTTTTGAGGAGTGTGTTTACTGGTATTGAGGTGACTGCTATGGAGAATGTAAGGCTTGTGAAGGGTGAAAGGGTGTCTGTTAGAGTGAGTTGGAGTAAGGATGTTAGTTTGAATGTGAGTGAGAACACTGTGATATTGGATGGAAAGGATGCGTGTTATAAGGTAAGGCGTGTTGCTTGTGTGTTTGATAGCTTGATGAGAATGAATGATCCTTTTGTATGTGTGCAGGCGGACCCCAGTGTGAAAGGGCAGGTGAGGGGAATCCAAGTTGGAGATGTACTGGGCCACCTCTCCACTGTCAATGAGGTAGGTATGGATGATAGTACGGATGTCAGGGTGAATGTTGCAGGTGAAGAGACGTGTGAATGGACATATAATGATGTGAAGAGCATGGTGGAATTGGATGGATGTTTAACTGAGTATGAAAGGGAGGATGTGTATCGAATGATATTTGAACAAAAGGGAGCCCTCAGTAAGGGTGATCTGGATTTTGGGGTTGCAAAGCTCCCGGAATTCAAGATTGTCCTGAAGGAGGATTCCCCAATCTATCAGCGGCCAAGACATTTCCCACGTCCAGTTGCTGAAGAGATTGAGGAGCAGTGCTTGGAATTGGAGCAATTGGGGGTGATTGAAGAGAGCGAGAGTGCATGGAATAGTCCAATGGTACCTGTACGTAAGCCGGATGGAAGAGTGCGTCTGTGTGTGGATTATCGAAAGGTGAATGAAACGACTGTGAAAGAAAGGTTTCCGATGTGTGTGGTATCTGAGTGCGTGTATAGTATGCATGGGATGGAGTGGTTTACGAAGCTGGATCTGGTACGGGGGTATTACCAGATGCCCATTGCTGAGGAGAGCCGGCCAGTAACTGCCTTCGCTTCCTCAAAGAGGCATTACCAGTTCCGGAACCTCAGCTTTGGGTTGGCTAATGCTCCCGGAGCCTTCCAGCGGGCAATGAATGTTGTGTTGAGTAAGTTTGCGAGTAAGAATGTGATTGCGTTTATAGATGATATTTTGATTATGACTGAGACTTTTGAGGAGCATATGAGATTGGTGAATGATGTGTTGAGAACGTTGGAGAGTGTTGGTGTGAAGGTGAAAGTGGCGAAGTGTGAATGGTTTGCGAAAGAAGTGGAATTCCTTGGGCATATGGTGAGTGAGAATGGGTTGCGAAAATCACCAAAGTATGTTGAGAAGGTGCGAATGTTTCCTAAACCGGTGACTGTGAAGCAACTGAAGTCATTTTGGGGTTTGATTGAGTTCCAGCGAAAGTTTATATGTGATTGTTCTGGTGTGAGTAAGCCTCTGACTGAGTGGATGGGCAAGAAAGGTAGTACGGTTGTCAAGTGGAATGATAAGATGAATGAGGCGTATGAGAGACTGAAAGAGGCAGCGGCTGAAGATGTTGAATTGGCTTACCCAGATTATAGTGTAAATGCTAAAATGCTTGAACTGTATACAGATGCGAGTGGGTATTTTATGGGAGGTTTTCTGATGCAAGAGCAGCGTTTGAATGGAGAGAATGTCAGGCGAATAATTGGGTATGTATCCAAGGCTATGAATGTTGCAGAACGAAAGTATTCGACTGTGGAACGAGAGCTGGCTGCGATAAGATATTGTTTGAAAGTGTTGCGTCCATTTTTGTATGGTGTGAGGTTTGTGATAAAAACCGATCATCAACCTCTTGTGTATCTGCAGCGTATGAAGTGGGCTGATAGTAGGATTGCAAGGACTTTGGAAGATTTGAGTGACTTTGAATATGTGATTGAGTATGTGCCTGGTGAACGGAATGGAGTGGCTGATTTGATGTCAAGGTATTCTGGTACGAATGATGAAAATGGGTGTGGAGTGAGTGATCCTGAGTATTTGCCGAAAGGGATTATGAATGGAAAAGAGAGTAAGGGTGGTGGTGATTCCTTGTTTGAGAGTGTATGGAATGGTTTGCAAGATTTGAAGAGTGATGGAGTAGATGTGAGAGTGCCCGATAGTGTAGATGATTTAAGGAAGGAGGTAATGAATGAAGTGTGTAGGAAGCCTGAAAGCACTGGTATGGCAAAGGTGCGGAACTTCATGAAAGAATTGAGAGCGATGTGTATGCAAGGGGTCCCGCCATTTCAGGAAGTGTTGATTGTAGTGAGTCGTTTGTATGGAGTGATTGTTTATGTGCACTTTGGTGGTGAGAGGCCGATTGTGTACAAGGATGAGAAGATGAAGGGTTTGAATCCTAATGTGGTACATCTGCAATGTTTGAGCGGTGTGCACTACAATTGGGTAATTGAAAAGTGTTCATATATAAGAGAGAAGAATGATTGTCTGGATGAAGATGAGTGTGTGTTGAGTGATGATATGGGAGTTAATGACAGTGTGGATATCAGTGCTGATGTTGGTGTGCTTGTTGCTTCGGTGTATTGCGAACATGGTGGACCTGATATGATGGAAGCGAGAGTGAAAGTTGGTGAAAGGTTGTTCTGTGGTTTGATTGATACTGGAGCGCAGGTGTCTTTAGTGAATGAGAAGATTCTGAGTAAGTATGGTGAGTTTAAATGTTGCGAGCATAAACCTGTGAAGTTACGGATAAGTGGATTAGGGAATGGCTTGATAGTGGCATGGGAACAGGTTAGTCTGAAAGTGAGTTTGGGTAATGGTGTGAATGTGAAGCATGACTTTGTGATTCTGAAAGGTGAGCAAATGCCTTGTTGTTTCTTGCTTGGTGTAGACTTTATGAGATTGAATGATTTGTCTTTGGATGCTGATAAGGATCGTCTTATGAAAGGTGAATGTGAGGTGATGAAGTTGAATGAGTGTGCGAAGAATGTTGTCAAATTTTGTGGCATGATTGAGTTGGTCATGGATGATGAGAATGAGATTTTAAGTGATGATGATATTCTAGAGATGCAAGAGATGTGTCCTTTTGTTAGTGAGTTGAAGAAGTGTGTAATGATGCGTGTTGATTTGAATGAATGGCTAGAGTGTTTAAGTGATTTTAAAAGGTATGCTAAGGATTTTGTTGTTTGTATGGATGTTGTATATTTTGTGAGGCATGTGAGGGGTGGTGATGATATGTATGGACCTGTGATGTCCTTAGTTGGTATGATTGGTCTGGTGAAGGTTGTGCATGATAATTATGGGCATATGGGTAAGTTTAAGCTGTGGGAGTGTATGAAGGAGCGTGTGTTCCACCCGTTTCTGAGAACTGTTGTGAATGATGTTGCAACTACGTGTGAAAGGTGTCAGAAGCGAAAGGTGCAAGGTGTGCAAGTGAAACCACCGATGTTGAAAGTTGATGCGAAAGAACCGTTTGAATTGGTAGTGATTGATTGTGTGTCTTTGCCGCGTACGAGTGCTGGGAATGTGGGTATGGTTGTTATGGTTGATCATAAAAGTAAGTTTGTGTATGCAGCGCCTGTGAGAGATAAAAGGAGTGTGACTGTTGCGCGTGTGGTTGAGCAGTTGTTCTTTCCTATGTGTGTATGGAAGCCTAGAAGATGTCTGAGTGATAATGGGCCTGAATTTGTAGGGGAAGTGTTTGAGCAAATGTTGAGAGAGAATGGTGTGGAGCATGTGAGAACAACTCCATATGTACCGTCTTCAAATGGATTGGCTGAACGGACTATAAGAACCTTGTGTGAGATGTTGAGAATGATGAGTACGACAGTGAATGACTGGCATGTGTGTCTGGGGAGAGTGTTGTGGGCGTATAATTCAACTGTGCATAGTGCAACTGGAATGTCCCCATGTCGGTTTGTGATGAATTTTGAAAGGCGAGTGAAAGATAGGTTTCGTTTGAGTGAAAGTGAGCAGAGTGTATGGCGTGAGGCGCATGAAAGGTTCCGTTCATTTGAATTAGGTACAAAAGTATTGAAGGTGAAAGAAGTGAAGGGTAGGTTGAATGTATCAAAGATGAGTGAGAAGTTTGATGGACCTTATAGAGTTGTGAGAGTTTGGGAAAATGGGGTAACGTATGTTTTGGAGAGTTTGAATGACGGCATGACTGAGAGAGTGCGGGCTCATCAGAGTCAGTTAAGGAGATGGAGAGAACCTCCTGACTACCTGGTGAGCCATCCGGTGTATGGACTGTGTAGAGAGAGAGGTAAAGTGCATGATGATGAGATTGAATGTGATAGTATGGATCTGTCTGGGAAAGAGCTAGTCTTAGTCTCGAGGAGTAGAAAGCGTACAAAGAAGAGTGAAAGGAAGAATGCAAGTACGAATGAAAGTAAGTCTGAGCAGAGTGTTTCTGGTATGGGGGATCTTGAAAGGGAGATTGAGTTTTTGCGTAAACAGGTGAGGGATCTGGCTGGTATAAGTAGACGAGTGAGTGAGCTGCCTGTGCCTGATTTTTCTGGTTTTGGGAACAGTATGAATGACAGTGTGTTTGGGCAGAATGAACCTAGTGTGGCTGATTTTTCGGCTTTTACAAATGGTAATAGTAGGGATGAGTTTGATGTAGTGAATGATGAAGTGGCTGATTTTTCAGGTTTCTGGTGGGAACCAGTCGAAGGGGTTTCTGGTATGCCTGTTGAGAATACAGGGGATGTGAGTGACCTGTCTGTTTCGCAAGAATGTACCTTGAGTTGGATGAGAGCTGTGAGTGAGGAGCTGATGAATGGGGGTATGAAGAGTGAGGGTTCTGAACGGAAGAGTATGAAAGAATTCTGTCGTGAGATGGGAGAACTGGTAATGAGGGCTAAGAGTATGGTTGATGAGATGATAAATAGTGACGATGAGACTGACAGGACGACTGATGAACAACCCCGACTAATTGCTACGCGTAGCCAGGGACCAGTAGAAGAGTGTGAATGGGTGCAGAAGGGTGCGATTGAGCACAAGTGGTACTGTGAAGAGTGATTGAAAGGGTTTAGTGAGTGGCTGGTCGAATGGCTTAAGGAAGGAGGGGTGTGGTGGAGCGAATGTGAGTGTGTGTAAATGGGCCATTCTCCCACCCCTTTTCTCAGTACCCTCTCCCTCCCTCTGTAAGAATGTGTGTGAATGGGAATGGGTTTGTTTTATTTTTGTTTATTTTTTGTATAAAATGATTACCATGTTTTTCTTTCTTTCCAGGCGTCATATTCTGGAAAGATAGTAGCTAGTTTTGAGATATCACTATAATTAAAATATTGTACTTTTTTCTGTTAGTAAAGAACTGTACATACAATCCGTTTCATTCTCCTTCGATTTCTCACGTCCGGATTAGTATAGGAAGCGGGTTGGATCGATTGGGGTTAGTCTAAATTTTTCGGCCCGCTACAGCGATACCAACCAGCACAGCACACAATAACTCGGGTAGCTTTTCCCAATTGAATGTGATAAAGAGTGTAGGGGTGGGTATCAAGGGCTCTTCCTGTTTTCTGATCACATGGTCGACCTAGACTGCCCCTTGGTCAGCCAGCTCTAAGGTGATGTCATCTATGGAGTAGTCCACAAGTTCCCTCGCATAAACCACCCCTTTCACAAATTTCATGATCGAGTGCGGCATCACACTCACCAGCATGCCATTGAGTGTTCGAAGGGCACTAACTATGGCTGCCTTGGAGAGATCTGACTCAATGCCAAAAGGGTCCTGTCCGAGAAATAGGGTCACCTTTGGCTCTCTACCAATCAAGCAAGCTAATGCTCTCCTTTGATGGGACATTTTGCCATTGGCCAACATGCTGCCATGTTGGAGTGAATAGGCAGAAAGTGTTTGAAGTCAGCGAGCTTGAAAATTCCAGGTCGTCTCTCAATAAGGGCCCTCAACATATCAGTGCACTCGTGAATTTGGTCTTTGTCTGGGCTCCCTCATTTGAGGGTGTCTCAAGGCAGGACATGCCAAACTTGGACTGGTTGCTTGCTGAAATGGTAATGGAGCCATCTATCCCTGGAGCCCCAGTGGAGGGAGAGGAACCTTTAGTCCTTTTTTATCTTCCTGCTGTTAAAAGTTTACCAGACATGGAAAGAGTTCCCTCCTCTCCTTGTGAGTACTGGGGACCCAAGCCATGTGAAGAGAAGCTTGCACAGGGTGGATCTAGGTTGTGTTTAGCACTGAGTCCAGGTTCACCCCAAGGAAGATCCTGCCATATGCAGCTAGGCACCCCCTAGGGCCATGTCCACCTCAGGAGGGGGCTCCATATGGTGGCCATACCCCCCTAAGGAATTAAAGATCCCAATCAAGTACAGTACACCCTCGATATAACAAACTATGAGGGGCGGTCAATAAGTTTTGCGAATCGGTAGGGCAAAACATAGGAAGGGGGGATGGCTGTTTGAGGGGGTGTTAGGACAAGTTATGACAAGTTAGGACCTGCAGCTGCATGCTCCTGCCTCGTCTATTTAAGAGGCAGTAGCTGATCGCAGATCGTCAGTCACAAATTTTTCAACAATGGAGAAGGTTGAGCACTGCGCAGTGATCAAATTTTTGACCAAGGAAGACAAGAATGCAAAAAGAGATCCATGAACGCACGGTTGCAGTCTACACTGACACCACCCCTTCCTATGCAACCATTGCTTGCTGGAATAAGGAGTTCCACCATGGTCGTGAGTCCCTTGAAGATGACCCCCGTCCAGGACGCCCATCAGAAATGACCAACGAGGACAATGTGGCCCGTGTGTAGAGGATGATCCTCAAAAATCGACGGGTGAAGGTCTCTGCCCATTGGGTCCCTAGAAACCTCACGCCCCATGATTGACTTCAATGTTGTCAAAGTCCACAAGGCCAGAGTTGCACAAGAGGCCCGGCGCAAGTGCATCTATGGAATAGTCCACAAGTTCCCTCGCATAAACCACCCCTTTCACCCCATTGGGTCCCTAGAAACCTCACGCCCCATGATCGACTTCAATGTCGTCAAAGTCCACAAGGCCAGAGTTGCACAAGCTGCCCTGCGCAAGTGCCGATTTGAGGAGCTCAACCATCCCCCCTACAGTCCAGATCTGGCCCCTAGCGACTACTTTTTATTTCGCCAGCTCAAGGCTGCACTGTGTGGATGCTGGTTTGGGGACGATGAAGATGTCCAGCGCTGTGTCCAGGAGTGGATTGAACAGCAGTTGGGAGATTTCTGGTTGTTGGGAATTCGAAGCCTCAGGGACAAGTGGCGCAAGTGCATTGAAGTCAAGGGTAGTTATATTGAAAAATAATAAAACACTTTTCCTCATATCTCGTTTCCTTATATCCGAATTGCAAAACTTATTGACCGCGTTGAAAGCATAATGAACCAAGTTCGTTATGGATATGTAATACATATGTAATTACTAATAAAGTTGTGGACTACACAACAAGTATTGATATGAAACTTGCACTGTAGGAGACATGTGACACACTAACACTCACTCAGGATGGTCATAATGCTTTCCTGTTAAACCCAATGGAGTTCGGCCAGGAAATTTGTTTTGTTATATCTGAAATTCGTTATATCAAGGGTTTACTGTATATTGTTTTGTGTTTTATTGACCTTTACAGGCTTAAAATGCAGGATTGCAGGATATTAGGGGGCACATCTGACAAGCTTTACTCTCCCTTGCCCCCCTAAAGGGGTTAGCCCTATTGAGCCACTCCCAGTGGGAGCAGTCAATTTTAGGCTGCCTGCTTTTCTCTTTGTAGTCCCCTGTGATAGAAAAGGAGGGACTGCAGATGGTAGAAAAGGGAGTCGCCTGAGGGCCCCTCCAAAAAAGGGGGTGAGGAAGAAGCCACCACACAAGTAGGCCGAGGAGAGAAGTAAACTTCCTCTCTAGGAGAAGAGGGTTCGAGGGTCACCTGCTAAAGAGTGGCTCAAAAGATGGCAAAGGAAAAGCTCATTTACCACATTGAGATGCGAGTCCCTCCACCAGTCGAAAGGGTGTCTCAATTTCCCTCATCCTCAATGACAATTAGGGAGGACAAGGCAACATTTAGAAGCAGATCTCCATGCACCTCCTTCACTTGTAGCCATGGATACTATTACCTCTCAATGTCTTGGAAGTTTAAGAGAAATGTCTCCCTAGAATAAAAAAAATTCCAGAATGTGATCACATTTACACATTCAAGCTGATGTATCTGATTAGGAAGATAGTCCCGTAGCGGTCTTTGAGACTAGTCACTTTCTATGCCGTTTTGTATGACACCCTTAACTGCTGACCTTCCTAAGTCTATGAGTGCGGTAGTTCCAGTACCTCCTCACCCATTAGAAACACTTTAGAACATTTTACCTCTTCTGTATGTCACAAGAGTTTTTACTGGTTTCCAAGGTGGTTTGATCTCTACATCGAGCAGTGAACAGAGTCACAGCATACCTAGTGCCCAATACTTGCCTCAGCCCTTGCAGGAGGTAGGGCCCTCATGATATACAGTGCAACTTGACTAAGGGCCGGTGGAGAAGATGAAATTGC
Source organism: Ceratothoa steindachneri (assembly GCA_963969495.1). NCBI lineage: Eukaryota > Metazoa > Arthropoda > Malacostraca > Isopoda > Cymothoidae > Ceratothoa > Ceratothoa steindachneri. Next base: position 117,217,695 of record OZ018333.1, on the reverse strand, counting down.
ATTGAGCAACCAGAACCTCAGTGGATAGCAGAGAAAGGTGGAAAGGGGAGAGGGTATGTAATAGAGAAGTAAAGATAGGCAGGTCCACTAATGACTAGGTTGGGTGATCGCCTATTATTATTATACCCTGGTACTAGGTTATCCCGGATCGCATACAGTCCACCAAGGCTACCGGACCAAACTCTGTCCGGGTGGGAACATTCCTCCTGGTACAAAGTGCAGTTAGAAAAGGTTGAGTGGATAGCAATAAGGTTAGTAATAAATATTATGAAATAATAACATACTAATAATAATAATTAATATTAATCACAATAAATAGTATTACTAATACACAATAATAAGAATTATAATACTAATAATAAAAAGGTTAAGTATTACTGAGTGACAGTGAGGGAAAAGTGAACCAACAACTTTCCCAGACCCCATCATAAAGGTTCAAGTCAAACCTGTCAGAGGACTTCTCTAATTTGCATTCAGGCCAGGAGGATAAGCAGCTCCTCGGGTACCAAGTGTAACAGGCTACCTTGCAGAAGAGGGGGGAAAGGAAGTAGAGAGGACCCTTTTAAGTCGATACTCATTACCATTTCCCCATAGACCACAACTAAAAGAAAAAAAACAAACTACCTTTATATAGTAAAAATATATTTATAAACCATCTTATACACAAAAATAGCCTCAATAGCAGACTTGATCTCCAAACCAGAATTTTCTTGAGGCAATTGCAATCAGGATTAGACCACTCCCTAAATATGCACACAAATGGAATAAATCTCCTAAGCTCCCAAATGCCTGTGATGTATAGCTTAAGTTTGCTTATCTTATCCTGCAACCCCTTAGACCACTCCCAAACAATAAAAAAAATGTCAACCTTGATATTACTTTCTTCAAACTGATACTAAACATAAACAATGGGTTACGATGATATCAAGAAAAATATCTCACCAAAATAAATGTCCACACATGGATATGACGGCATCCTTGGAAATCTCCTAAGCTCCCAAATGCCTGTGATGTATAGCTTAAGAGTGCTTATCTTATCCTGCAACCCCTTAGACCACTCCCTAAATATGCACACAAATGGAATAAATCTCCTAAGCTCCCAAATGCCTGTGATGTATAGCTTAAGTTTGCTTATCTTATCCTGCAACCCCTTAGACCACTCCCTAAATATGCACACAAATGGAATAAATCTCCTAAGCTCCCAAATGCCTGTGATGTATAGCTTAAGTTTGCTTATCTTATCCTGCAACCCCTTAGACCACTCCCAAACAATAAAAAAAATATCAACCTTGATATTACTTTCTTCAAACTGATACTAAACATAAACAATGGGTTACGATGATATCAAGAAAAATATCTCACCAAAATAAATGTCCACACATGGATATGACGGCATCCTTGGCTGTGTCTAGGCATATGTTGCACTCAAAATTGGCAGATGCATTCTTCTCACCCTCTTCCTCTCCCCCAGACTTATTGCCGCCTTGGGCATTCTCTGTATGCGTGTCGACAATTGCCATTTTATAAATAATTTTCTCAATGAATTATGAAAACCCCAAACATATTTTAATGGGTCTAAAATTAGTAGACTAAATCTTGTCACTTTTTTCAACCTCAAAAATAGTACAATCCAATCTGCTGAAACTAAAAAAAAATTTATATGCAATGATAGTACAACCATATGTTAAAAAAAAATAATCAACAGTGGCATTTGTATGCAATGGAGAAAGAATAAATATAGAGGAACTACCAAATTAAAAAAGTAAATAAAAATAGTGTGAGGTATATAGTTATGATGTATCGAGTTGTGTCTGGTTCCAGGTAGCAATAGATGTTAGTGAAACCACTGTATAGGAGCCAAAAGTTTAATTTGACAAGACTAGTTTCTCTATGTAGTTTTTTTTTTTTGATCTGTACGTTATTTATAGACTTTTGTAACAATTGCATTCTCAGTATACGACTGAAGAGGGTATGATAAACTACATACTGAAACTAGTCTCATAAATTAAAACTTTTGGCTCCTATACACTGGTTTCACTAATATATATTATAACTCGCCATTGAGTTCTTTTACTTATAGAAATGGATGTAAATGTCTGTATCAGTGAGGCCCTTGCTGTGTTTAGTCGGAGATGCTAACTATACAAGAGCCATACCAACTCATTTGTCACAATAACAATGATAATAAATATTGTCATAACACAATAATTGTTAATGGTTGATCACATTTAAAATAGCTGTTCTAAAAAGACTTCCTACAAATATTCTATAAATATATTAAGTTCAATTCCTTTTTCAATACCCAACTCCCCGAGAGAAATACCCATCCTAAACCTGCTGGGTTGATTGATTAAAAAAAACAACTTTTTCAACCCTGGTGACATGAAAGGTTGCTTTTGGACATCTAGTGAAATTATGATTACAAGATAGGATGGTTTGTTGTGCTGTGTGAATAATTTTGGAGGTGGTGGTAGTATTGGAATTGATTATAGGGTAGCAAAATTTCTTGTAATACCTCAGTGTATAGCAGGCTGAGAAGTGAAAGTATGTAGTTTAAAATGTTATTTAAACAAGTTGTTTTGAGACTCAGGATAGTGCAGTGGATAAGCTGCTCAACAACAGTGATCCACCTAGCAGGAAGCCATTCGCAACTCACCTTACGCTACTTTCGTTCTTTATTTTTTCACTGACCCTTTTCTTACATCCCTCAATCAATAATGGTCCCCAGACCCAGGGATGGAGTGTTACGCTTTAGATAACTTCCCCAAGTGGGTTTCATCATCATTTCTTCACAATACGCTCTGCTTCTAGGAAGGGGACTGCATAGCATTCAGAGAAATGCAAACTACACTTGAAGCTGTTTTTTTAGACTCAGTATTGCACAGTTGATATGCTGCTCACCAAAGGTGATCTGGCAATGGAGGAAGCCATTCACAACTCCCCTCAGCATACTTTTGTCCTATATTTTTTCACCACTTTTCCTACAGCCTTCTATCTACAAGTTTAGTGCAATCTTCAAGTTTGACACATAATTTTTTTTTTTAATTCTAAGCTCATCTGGCGACTGCCTACTTGGGCATTAGTCACCGTATTCAACATTGCCTAATATTAGGCATCTTTAAAGAGGATGTTAAAATAACAACAAATAAAAACAGTCGGGGTACAATGGCATGCAACTTTAAGTTCCCTTCGACCGTCTCCTATCTTCTTTGCCAAGCAGCCCTCATTTCCCTAATTCCTACATGTCCAGGAACCCAGCAGAAGATAATCTCAACATCCGCCCAACTGGCCAAAACCGTGGCATCACGGATATCGCAAACTAGGGGATGCAGAGATTACAATGCCCCAAGAGCACTCAGGGCGCTTTGTGAGTCACTATAGATCACAATCCGGTCTCTGAACCAGGCACATCAAGTAATCTTCCGTACCAAGTGGTGTATTGCATAAAACTTGCATCCATAGTCAAGCTAAAAAAAGGTAAACACGAAGATTGACAGCACGAATAATGGGAAGCAAAATATTTTGTCAGTGTTCCAATATGTTTCACCTTTTGGGAGTAAATTCAAGGGGACTGCTCATGGGTTTTTTTATCACTGCGGGAGTCCCCCCTACGATGATCCAGAGTTTCAATCAATTGGAGGGTCTGGGGGCATAGCCCTCCAGTATATAATCATAATTGTTTATAAAATAATGTTCTAAAGTGCATGAATATGCATTTGCGGGTGAATGAAACATACACACAAAAAAACACACTTTTTCAAGCACACCGCCGATCTTCATGTTTACCAAAAAAAAAGGAGTAAAAAAGTAAGGCAGCAAGCACCCCAAGCACTGAACGTCACAGAACGGAGAATATCCATGGCACCGGTACAAGAGACCCTTGTACCCACTTTTGGGGGAATTTACTTGTATACGAATTATTAAAAAATCAAGGGTGGACATTTTCAAAAATTTAACCGAGACCTTAATCTTAGTTTGAGGGGACGAAATAAGAATATTCCTATAAACTTGAGAATTCTGAGCATGGCAGATGTAATGATCACTGGACTTTCCCCTAATTTGCTGCTCATGATGTACTATAGAACTATTATGTTCACATAATTTGGGGGGGGGGAAGGGCTGATGAATAGGATTCCCCTGACACGATAAATGGGGCGGCGTGATGAGCCTAAAAGATTTAGAACCTAAATGTAAAACATAATATTGAGGTAAAAATTTAAATCACACAAACAAAAATCGCAAAAGAGCAAGGTCAATCGTATGGCGGAACCAGTCTAATAGACTTTAAGGCCATTAGGAACAAAAGTAGGAAACCATTATGGTGGAATCAGGAGAAAGCTAGAAAAATTTCAGAGAAGAAAAGGGCATACAAAAAATTAAAGGTAGAAAATAATATTAAAAAATTAAGTGATTATAGAATGGCTAGGAATGATTAAATAAGATTATAAAGAAGAACAAAAGGGTGTCAGAAATTAAATTAGCTCAGGATAGCAACAAAGATCCTAGAAAGTTCTTTAGTTACTCTAAAATTAATAACAAGTCTGGCAGAGTTAAAATAGGACCATCAAATATGAAGGGGTTGTGAGAGAAACTGATGAGGAAATAGTTGAGGTACTAAATGGTCATTTTGCATCAGTATTTACAAAGGAGAAACTAAATAGTCTTATGTATAGTACTCATGGGTCAGGAAAAGAGGTGTTTACTAACATTAGTGTGGATCGGAGGATGATAAAAGGACTAATAGGTGATTTAGATACTACAAAGGCCTCCAGCCCTGATAATATTCATTCTGGGATACTTACAGAAGGGGTAGAAAGTATCTCAATAGCTCTAGAGAAGTTGTATACTAGGTCATTGGAATATGGAGAAATACCCGATGATTGGAAGAGAGCGAATGTAGTCCCCATTTTCAAGAAGGGTAGTAAAGAGGATCCAAATAACTTTAGACCGGTTAGCCTAACTCCTGCAGTCTGTAAAATTCTTGAGAAAATAGTTAAAAAAGGGATTTGCCAACATCTAGAGAGGGAGGGGTTAATCAGCGATGCTCAGCATGGGTTTAGATCAGGTAGATCATGTTTGACTAACTTACTAGACTTTCTGGAGTTTGTAACAGATCAAGTAGATAAGGGAGAGAATGTAGATATAATTTACTTAGATTTTAGTAAAGCATTTGATAAGGTACCACACAGGAGACTAGTTCATAAATTAAAAATGATTGGGATATGTGGGGGTGTTTCAAATTGGATAGCTGAGTGGCTGAAAGACAGGAAGCAAAGGGTAGTGCTAAATGGTGTAAAGTCAGAGTGGAGGGATGTTATCAGTGGGGTTCCTCAGGGATCAGTTCTCGGTCCATTATTATTTGTCATCTATATAAACGATCTTGGGGAGGCAGTTAATAATAAAGTGTCAATTTTTGCGGATGATACCAAATTAGCAGCTGTAGTTAAAGATATTGATGATAATTTTAAAGTGCAGGGGGACTTAAATAAATTGTTATCCTGGGCACATAAGTGGCAAATGACTTTCAACCTTGATAAGTGCAAAGTTATTAACATGGGAAAAGATAATAGAGAATTTAACTATGAAATGGATGGGCATTGGCTGAGCTCAGTAGAGGATGAGAAAGATCTAGGAGTAGTAATAGATAAGTCATTAAGGTTTTCTAAGCAGTGTATTGAAGCAAGAAATAGGGCAAATAGAGTGCTGGGTTTTATTAAGAGAAATGTCAGTTACAAAAGTAAGGAGGTTATTCTTAAACTCTATAACTCTTATGTTAGGCCACATCTAGAGTACTGTATACAGGCATGGTCCCCACATTTTAGACACAATATTAACCTTCTTGAGTCAGTGCAACAAAGATTATTCCTTCCCTGAGGCACCTTGAATATGAAGATAGACTGAGGGTATTAAATATGTTCTCGTTCGAAAGGAGGTGTGTGAGAGGGGATATGATTGAGCTCTTTAAAAATTTTTCCGGGATAGATAAATTGGATGTTAGCAAGTTTTTTGAGTTAGATGATGGAAATTGGACTAGAGGTCACCACTTGAAAATTAAAAAGCAAGGGTGTAGGTTGGATTTAAGAAAATATTTTTTCACCAATAGAGTGGTAGACTTCTGGAACAAATTGCCGCAGAGGGTAGTAGGTAGTCCAAATCTAAATGTATTTAAGAGTAGGTTGGATGAGTTTATGGGAAGGGAAGGTTGTGATGGTTCCTAAGTTTTGTATATATTAATATTGTTTGTATATATCTATAGCTGCATGATTTAGTTCTTGACAAGCCTTGATTGGTGATACCCTTGTTTCTGGATGCAATCCTCTGGATGTAGTTTTCCTGGGAGTTTGGGTGCCTTGAAAAAGAGGCGGCTTGACTCGGATGACCTATGATGAGCCCTTGTGGCTTTTGTCATCCGTTATATTATATTGTGGGGGACTTTGATTTTGTCTTCCCCTGGTGATGGTGCTTTTTGTGGGTGGGTTTTGACGGAGGCGGATGACCTTTGATAGGCCCTTGTGGCTTTTGTCATCCGTGTAATTATGTTATGTTATGTGACTTCAGTCTGGGTAATTCTGAAGATCCATACCCCGTGAGCTTTCCCGCTCGTATTCCCATAATATTTCAGTCACCTCCCAACATGTTTCACCCAACTGTGCGTTTAACTGTTGTTTTAATACTTGTTTCTGAGGGTGAACGGGGAGTATGGGGGGGCATAGCGCCCCCCTATAGCAACCCATAATACGGCTCGCGGGGTATGGATCTTCAGGTATACCCCCTTAATATGAGGATATGGCATTTATTTTCTGTGGGGAGAAATAATTAATTAGCTTTATTCAGTTCTCTTCCACACCCTGCAAAAATTTCTTTGTTGCCCTTACTATTTCTATTCTTTTGTCATCTATATCTTTTTTGAACGGTAGTCTCCTAAAATTATATAAAAAAATATATATCTTTTTTGAACATCTACACAATTAGGAAGAAATTCAACTGCATCCTTTTCCTTCCTTTGGAGTATGATCCTATCAGGAACTCATAGCAATAATAATAATGATGATGATGCGGAGGATTGCTTTTAGAATGGCCCTCCTTAAAGTACGTTTATTCCAGATCGCCAAACTATCCTTCTTCCTCTCTGTTTACACATTTTGTTTGCTCTATCTCCTCCCTATCCTCGCTAAATAAGAATTTCCTTATTACTTCTCTTATGTTTTCAGTATAAGGCTGCAGTTACTCACCTGGTAGGGCTACCTTACGGCAGCGCATGGCGCCAATGACCAAGCAGCCCAATAGTTTAAATGGACACGCCAGTCAATTGATAGAATAGATGATTGATTAAGATTGGTGCGACTGGTATAGTGTGTCCAACAATGAGTTGATGGATGCATAAAGCTAGTTTTCCACTTGAGCTAGCAGACCAATGTTGGGGGAGGAAAGAGTGGGGAATTGAGGTAGAGAAGGCTGTGATTAGTGGTTATAGTGTGTCATGTAGGTGTTGTACAAGTTTAGCTATGAACATTTGTAATGAGGTTGAGCGGACTACATCATTAGGTAGGGCATTCCATGGTTTGACAACCCTACATGTGAAGAACCGTCTTCTGGCCTATGTTGAGATGCGGGAGACAAATATTTTATATGGGTGGCCCCTCATTCCCTGGTGTGGAGCCATGGTAAATAGGTCAGTGGGTTTAATGGGTGATAAGTTATTAAAGATTTTGTAGCATTGGATCAAGTCGCTCCTCAGAAGTCTTCCCTTAATGGAGAAGAGGTTCAGAGTCACTAGCCGGTCAGTATAAGAGAGATTACTTAAGTCTGTGACTTGTTTGGTCCAACGTCTCTGTACAGATTCCAGCAGTCTTAGGTTGCCGAGGCAACCTATGTTCCACACAACAGAGGCAAAGTCAATAACTGGTCGTATGTCAGAGATGAAAAGGTTGTTCATGAATGAAGGGATGCGACATACTGTGGATTTAAGAAGATTTGAAGCAACTCCTCCTGCTTTGTTGACTGTGTCCCTGATGTGTGAGTGAAATTTCAGTTTGCTGTCCACCAACACACCCAGATCTTTGTGGGATTCGACTGTAGTAAGACTGTTGCCATCAATATGGTAAGCACTTGGGGGGAATGCCTTAGAGCCACACTGGAATTTGAGGTGGATACATTTGTTTGCTGCAAACTTTAGACCCCAGAATGAGGCTGTGATGGATAAGGTGCCAATGTTGTGTTGTAATTCAGGGAAGACTGGTTGGGAGGTTGACAGTGAGTGTTGGAAATATAGTTTGAGGTCATCTGCAAATAGCATGTATTTACAAGTTAGATTGGCGCATAAGTTGTTGACAAAGAGTATGAATAGTAAGGGGCTCAGGACAGAGCCCTGTGGCACCCCACTAGTGACCGGTATGGCATTGCTCTGGATTCCATCTATGACCACGCTCATGAACCTATTGGAAAGAAAGCTCTTGATCCATTGAAATAGGTTGCCTGCGATAACATAACATAACATAACATAACATAATTACACGGATGACAAAAGCCACAAGGGCCTATCAAAGGTCATCCGCCTCCGTCAAAACCCACCCACAAAAAGCACCATCACCAGGGGAAGACAAAATCAAAGTCCCCCACAATATAATATAACGGATGACAAAAGCCACAAGGGCTCATCATAGGTCATCCGAGTCAAGCGGCCTCTTTTTCAAGGCACCCAAACTCCCAGGAAAACTACATCCAGAGGATTGCATCCAGAAACAAGGGTATCACCAATCAAGGCTTGTCAAGAACTAAATCATGCAGCTATAGATATATACAAACAATATTAATATATACAAAACTTAGGAACCATCACAACCTTCCCTTCCCATAAACTCATCCAACCTACTCTTAAATACATTTAGATTTGGACTACCTACTACCCTCTGCGGCAATTTGTTCCAGAAGTCTACCATTACAGTTAAGTTTGTTTAGTAGTCTGGTGATGAACCCCATCGAAGGCCTTCACAAAGTCAAACAGTATCAAGTCAACTGTATGTCCTTGGTTGTACCATAGAGTTATTTGGTTGTAGGTTAGGAGCAGTTGGTCTGATGCTGATCTGCAGGCTCTGAACCCGAATTGGGCATCATTAAAAAGGAGATGGTCATCGATGAAAGAATACAGGGTCTTTGTTATAAGGCGCTGGTGTCCTCTATTCTGATGCTTTGCAGTCCCTCACAGTAAAGGATAAAGTGTTCTAAATCTTTTGTTTCGGTGCCACACAGTACACACTTCACATTTCCTTCTCTAAACCTTTGTCTGTCTCTTAGGCTCAGGGTGTTTGATCTTGCTCTAAATAATATTATGGATTCATATTTCTTATCATATACATCTTCCTCAGTTCTTAATTCCTTTTTATATTCCCTGTATATGCTTATACTCAACTTTTTCTCCATTCCACTTTTCCACTCTCTTGTGTCCCATTCATCTATCTTCCTCTTTATATGTTCTATCTTCATAATCTTGATCTGTTCCATCCTTATTCCCATTATCTCCTCATATGTTTGCGCCTCTCTTATCCACTCATGGTTTCTGTCCTCTCTCATTTCTGTTATTATCTCTCTTAGAAGTTCATTCCTACATGCTGCTTCAGTACATTCTTACAAAACACTTCTTAAATACAGAAGCTTTCCCTTCATTATTCTTGTTGCCATAGATGATGCCCCCACTTCTCCTCTCAGGGTTTTTGTTGTAGCAAATCTTGGCGCACCCAGCATTTGTCTATATACTTTATTTTCTATCCTCTGTAATTTCTTTATATCTATGGTATTAAGGCTGATGACATTTGTTCCATACAGAACTGAAGGTAAGACCAAGCTCTTCCAGTATGTAGGCCCTATCAATAACTTATTACAACTCTTCTCAATAACTGGGTATGTTAAATGTGCCATTTTTTCTGCTTTTTCAAGCATTATTCCTTTCTGCTTTCCAAATAATTTTCTCTTGTTTGTTATTGTTAATGCCAGGCATTTTGCCTCTGATGTTACCTTTATCCCATCTACCTCATCTGGTTATTCCTTCATATTAAATATAATGATGCTGCTCTTTTCCTTGTTTATTTCTAGACCACATTCCTTTCCGATTCTAACTCGCTCCTTTATACTTTTCCTTGCCTCCTCCAGTGTCATTGCCATTAATAACCCAACATCTGCATAGAAGAGAGAGCTAATATTAAACTTGGTAATACTTCAGATTAGGGGTGCACGGTAGGGGGTACTGTTAGTAGGCTATAATTTTCGGCTACAATATATGTCTTATGATGTCAGACCGGAGCTTCAGATGTGACTAATCATGGCGTTATATTTTTTTGTTGTTTTGGGGGTTTGTAACCTTTATTCTATATTATTTACTAAATATCTGCGCCTTGCTCATTTATACTTTCTTCTAAGTTATGTAAGGTTTCTTGATGTCTTTTATTGTTTTTTTCCTAATTATTTTTTTTTTGTTTCACTGCAAATGATAACAGCTTTTTACTGGTAACGCTGTAGCTATAAATAGGACCCGCTGCGCAAATATTTCTGTTTCATCATTGCTTCTTCATGCTCTGGTTGTGCTTCTTCATTATTCAAATTCGGGTTTATTTTGCATGACTGTGAAAAACTTTTAGATTCTTTAAAGGAGCATAAACTAATTGAGAAAACTATAAAATGCCCGAAATACAGTGCTAATTTAATTTATTTAAAATTTAATATTTCATTGCGCTAAAATATATGTAAATGAAAACAGTAAGCAACAGTGATGCCGTTGCAAACAATCAGCACGTAGGGGTACATTGTTCAAATTTCATATTTTTTCATAATTAATAATTTTAGGTAAGTAAGTAAGTATTGTTTGTCATTAGGTTACTAGGTTTTTTCTGCCAGTAAAAAACTGTTATCGTTCGCAGTGAAACAAAAAATATACATAACCCAGTAAATTTAAGGGGACTGCTTGTGGGGGGAGATATCACTGCGGGGTGACCACCCTATGATGATCCTGAGTTTCAATCAATTGGAGGAGGTGGCGGGGGAAACAGCCCCCCAATATATACTCATATACAAAAAATATAAGGCCATGATTGGTCACATCTGACGCTATCATCTGATGTCATAAGACATATATTATAGTCAAAAATTGTAGCCTATAAAAAGCACCACCTACTGTGCGCCCCTAAACTGAAGTGTTACCTTAAACTTTTCATTCCTAAAACCACAGTTTATTTCTGCCAGTTTATCAATTATTATATATGTAATCAATTTAAAAAAGGTAAACATGCAGATGAGCAGCCCAGCCGGAAAAAATTATTTTGTGTAAATATTATCGTTCACCCGTGTCATTTCTAACATTATACCCCACCCCCAACCCCTATTATAATTCGCAAAAGGATTAAAGGAGCTGACATGATGTAGTTAAAGCATTCACCTCTGTAAACATCAGAACATTATAAAAATTAGGATTATATATTGGGGGGCTATGCCCCCAGACCCCTCGCCAATTTAATGAAACTCAGGACCATCGTAGTGCGGTCCACGCATCGTGTTTAACCCCCCACGAGCCGTCCCCAATAAATGTACTCCAAAAATGTGAAACATTTTGGAACCTGGACGAAATAGTACATCTTATAGGCTGGGCCGCTCGTCTACATATTGGTAAATATGTAGATTAGCGGCCCATGTGAAAAAAAAATATTTGTGTGTAAATATTATCGTTCCCTCGTGTCGGAATATTCATGCGCGTTTGAGTCCTTTTTGAATTATTATTCTATAAAAAATTAGGATTATATACTGGGGGGCTATGCCCCCCAGACCCCCCCCCAATTTGATGAAACTCAGGATCATCGTAGTGTAGTACCCCCATTGTGTTTATTTACCCCCAAACGAGCCGTCAACTTAAATGTACTCCAAAAACGTGAAACATTTTGGAACACGGACGAAATAGTACGTCCTATCGTTCGCGCCGATAATCTACATATTTACCTTAAAAAATGTGGTTGACCCAGTGCATCCTTGTCTTATACCACTCTGAACACTCATCAAACTACATTTTCTTTCAATTTTACCTCTATTTTGTCTCCATTATATATCTCTGTTACTACGTCTATTATCTTTGGATCCACCTTGTATCTCATTAGTGCTCTCAGTAGTTTATCTCTTCGTACCGAGTCATATGCTTTGAAGAAATGGATTGTTACTACTATGAGTGGCTTTTTCATTTTGTAGCACTTTCTCACGCAATACTGCAGTATCAGCAAGTTATCCTCTATTCTTCCCTCCACCTTCATTTTTATCAGGCTCATAAATATTTTATAGGAGTAATTTGTTAAGGTAATTGGTCTTAGCTTATCTAGTGTTGGCTTCTTTGACTTTGGCAATTTGTTTACTACAATTGGGTTTAGTTGGTAGACTACGTGTCTTAGTGACTACCCAGTCATCGATTATCTGGCTTTTTATGACTGATAAAATGATCGTTTCGCGCAAGTATTTCCTCGGATACTGAGATAAAATAAATATGTACTATTTATCCAAATTAACACAGTCACTTAATCTTATGTGTACAATTTTTAAAAGTAAAGAAAATGTCATGAATGTAATTAATTTTACAAAAATGGAAAAGTGCAATAATAAATAGTCAAAAGTGTTTTGGATCAAGGGAAGTTCTTTCTTTTTTTATACGCACTCTGACTCATATAATGGCATTTATAATGAAATAGTAGTATTCGACTGAAGTTTTTCTTTTCACCAACTTTACTTCCCAAATAGCAAGCTTTCTTATGAATGAGACCATCTTTTCACCCTTGTCCACAATGGTAGGATTTTGGCCCTGTATGGCGGAATTCAGTTCATTCGGGTGTATGAAGATGTACAAATACGCAAGCTTTGCCAGTCAAGTAACATTTTTAAATCATATAGAGATATTTCTCACACAGAAATATCTCAATTTCATATTTTATAATAATAATAAGGTCTACAAAATCTGCCCAACCATCACTCGCTTCATGCAGGAAAACATGTAAACGTGGAAAACCATCCTTTACTTCAATTATGGCAAGGACACAATAACATCTAGGCCTATTAACATCAAAAGTGGCATATACCAAGGAGACTCACTATCCCCCCTCCCCTACTATTTTGCCTTGCACTAACCCCAGTTAGCATGGTCCTGAACAGGACTGGTTATGGGTATAAAACCACCCAAGGCAAGATAAGCCACCTTTTCTACATGAATGACCTGAATACATATGGAAAAAATGATGAGGAACAGACTGGGCTCCTGAAGATAGTCAAAGCCTTCAGCGATGGCATTGGAATGGAGTTCGGACTGGACAAGTGCGCCAAGGCTACCTTCAAGAAGGGCCACCTAACTAACTCCTCAAATATCACACTTAATGCTGATACAGTCATATATAACCTCGAACAAGAGGGTACATATAAATACCTTGCTGCCAATGGGGGTAATGGAGTAGAACACAACAAAATGAAAGAACAGGTCAGAAAAGAGTACTATCGTAGAATTCAAATGGCCCTTAAATGAGAATTGAACTCTGCAAACAAGCTGGAAGCCATTAACACATTAGCAGTTCCAGTAGTTATATATAGCTTCAACATCATGTACTGGAAGATGCAAGAACTGGCCAAATTAGACACAAAACCCGTTAGCTCCTTACAATGCATCAGATGCATCACCCCCAAGCTGATGTAGATAGGATGTACCTGCCAAGAAGGGAAGGAGGTAGAAGACTCATCCAAATTGAACACTCAGACAAAACCATTATGGTCGGACTTGAAAAGTACTTCCATGAAGCATAGGACAATTTGTTCAATTTTGTCAGGGACCATGACAAGCACAAACGCCTGTACTGCATCCGTGAGGGGTCGAACCAAGTAAAACATTCGAATGAAAAATTTAAACGGTTCACATATTTAACCTTAGAAATGAGAAGACAAACTTCCCGGTACGTATTATTCTCTTTCGTAAATATGAAGATGGACTTCCCGCTTTGTATTATTCACTTTTGTAAATGGGAAGATAGACTTCCGGGTTTGTAATATTCTATCTTATGTAAATGGAAAGTTAACTCCCCGATATGCAGTATTTTTTTTTGTAAACAAAGGAACAAAAATTCCAGTGTACTCAGTCGGTGAAGGAGAAACCCGAAACTATTGCCCCCTGTGCCAGATAGTGAGGTAAAGGGCCAATGTGATTGAACTTTTTTGGAGCACAAATCGTGCGGGTCACAAAGAACGACCTTTGTTGAGTCGGTGCTACTTAGAGCTTATGTTATTCTCCTTGTAAGACATCGCAGGGAAGAGTTCACGCCATCAAGCTCGCTTTCCCAAACCTTTACCTCCTTTTCCGAAAATACACAGTCGGTAGCGTAGCTGGATCCGAGCTCTGATTGAGCACTTAAAAATTTGGAAATTGAATTGAATTGCTGAATAATAATTAAGAAAAAAATGGTGTGGAAGATAAGATGATAGACTATGGGTGAAGAGAGTGTGTATGGTTTGACCTGGTAGTGAGGGCTACGCTTTTCTTTTTCTTTTTTTTTATATTTCTTTTTATTTGTGCATGACCTTTACAGCCGTATGGTTAGACAAATGTGTTGAGCACAAAGTGCATTCCACTCCAAAACGGTATGCTTAAAGAAAAGTGGATTGCACATTTGTGACGCGCTACACAATTTCGCCGCGTAGCTGTTCACATTATTGGAACAAATATTGGAAAATGTGGAGAGCAAAGTGAATCGCTCCGACCCTGTTCACTTTGCGTTACACATTTTATAATTGTGTTGCACGTTGCATTACAGATTCTGATTCCAATGGTATATGACTCAGTGTGTGGATGGTTCAAACTAAAAAAATAATGCTGTTATGGGTAAAAAGTGATAGCCCAAATATCCGTTAAACATCGTGAATATACTCATCAAAATACAAGACAACAACAACAACTTCCAGCACGGTGAGTAAATGACAAACATCTCACATTTTTTTCTTATTAGGTTAATAGGTACATAACTGTTTCCTTATATAGTTTTACCGATTCGTTCGTTTATTTTTGTTAAAAGCTCAAGTTAAAAGCTTAATTAGGTTAGGCTATGTTTTGTTAAGTTTTGGGACAATAACAAAATATGCAGTTAAAATCATATTTGGCAGCTCCTAGCAGCTAATGTCTGTGGGTTGCATTTTGTAAATGAGTGCATATATATATATATATATATATATATATATATATATATATATATATATATATATATATATATATATATATATATATATATATGAAGGGAAATTCATTTAGTTTTCTTGATAAAACGTTTCAGATGAACTTTTCACCCACCTTCGGGTACTGGAAATACAATTCGTGGAAAACAATTAAAGTTAGAGTTAAACAGATAATCAAAATGATGAATTTATGGAAAATATTTAATGTTTATTAAGGGGGGATAGCGAGAAATTTACAGGTAATTGATGTTTTTGGATTATTATGTTGCGAGTTAAAAATTAACGATTGGGGAAACACAGGAAACACATCAGGATAAACCAACCTTAAACAATCAGCCATTAGAGGATAACTGGGGAGAAAGGGCGAAGAGCGTAAGAAGAAAGAGAAGGTTAGGAGGTTGGTAATATTTTTTGTTTAGAATAGAAGTAGTGGGCGAGCAGAAGAATCGGAATTTAAGGAAGGAAAAAGGTATTTAATATACATGGATTCAAGAATCCTTAATGATATGGGATCAGGGGTATTTTTTAAGATTCTAAAATCGTCCGTTGTGATTTCAGTTTTATACTTAATAGAGTCAAGCCTAACAGGCGAGAATTCTTTCGTAGAGAGAACCTTTCCTGTCCTGTGGCTAACACCCAAATGGGAACAGAACCTCACCCTCAGCGAACTCACCGTACTGCCTATGTATATCTCCAGTTTGCAATTGGGGCAAGTAAACTCGTAAATAACGGAGCACTTCGCTTCAGGCGGGATTCTGTCCTTAAAATTGAAGTATAATCCTATGTGGTGTCTATTTATAAAAATTAACTTAAAATTTGTATGGAAAAGGAATTTGTTTAATAGAAATGTAATTTCTTTTGAAATTTTTTTATTTAAAAAACCCAGATCCGCAAAGATTATGTAACGGATATCTTTACAAACAGTAGGGAATTTAAATTTGGGATAGTAAATATTGTTTAAAAATTGGGCCGTATTTTTTTCAGTCAGAGACCCAGGAAAACCGTTTCGTTTGAAATAGTTAGTCAGAAATACGACTTCTTGGTGAAATACGGAGTAGGACGAACAAATATTAAAAGCCTGGAATATTAGTGTTTTGATGGCATTTATTTTGAAATAAAAGTCACAAAAACTGAAAATGTTTTGGCCTTGACCAGTAAAGGTTGGCTTACGAAAAAACTTTGGTTACAAATCCAGTTGGGACACGGGAAATATGGATATCCAAAAATGAGATTGAGGAATTGAGCTCTTTTTCGCAAGTAAATTTAATATTAAGATATATATGAGTGGCATATTGCAAGAATTTATCGCAGGACTCCTCTGTATTGAACAGAATGTATGTATCATCGACAAAGCGGCGGTATAGCAAGGGTTTAATGCTTCTAAGTTCTAGGCTGAATAATTGTTCCTCAAACCAGGACATGAAGATATCTGCGAAGACAGGGCCCAAAGGACTGCCCTTGCGCACCCCATCTATTTGGCAGTAGGTTTCATTGTTAAAGGTAAAGTAATTGTCCTTAACGGCTAGTTTCAGCGTTTCTTTTAATAGTGGAGGGGTGAATCCATGAAAATTGGAGTTGTTAAGGGGAAATGCACGTCGGAGAATTATGTCAATGGTTTGGTCAAGAAGAACATTAGTAAAGAGAGATGAAAAATCAAAACTACTCATAAAAGAAGGATAATGGAGCTGAAAACTTTGTAATTCTTTAACAAAGGTGAAGCTATTTTGAATTTTAAACTGGTTTGAGGAAAGAGGGGTTATTAAAGGAGACAAGTATTTAGCTAAGTTATAAGATGCTAAAAGGGGGCGAAAGGGGATGCCCTCCTTGTGACATTGGGAAGTCCATATAGAGAGCTAGGTAGGAACCTGAAACGTGCAGGAGGTTGTAAATAAATGAATCCAAAATATTAAGGTTTTTTTAACTTGAACAAAAGGCGGTTTATTCTGTCTTCTAACTTGATGGACAAAGATTGAGGGGGCTCAGAGATCTTTTTGAACTTTGAGTTATCGGCCATATAACATTAACTTTTTCTATGTAATCTAATTTGTTAAGAAGAACGACACTTCTACCCTTATCAGGTTTGGTGATGACTATCTCATTTCTTTTTGCTAAACCTTTGAGTGTATCAATGTCATTTGGGCGCAGAAAAAGTGAAGAGAATTTGAGTTTGCGCGAGAGATGGCGAAATTCTTGCGCAAAATATGACAGTGTTAAGCGAAAATCCTTAAATTTGCCGGTGATGGGCAAGTCTTTTAATTCTCTAAGCAGCTTCTGAAGAGAAAAAAATAGTCAATATGGCCAGAGCAAGTAAAAAAGATTCTCTCGCAGTTAAATTGAAATCAGAAAAGTTTTTTACTGTATTGTCATGTGGGAAAGGAGCAAGGCCTAGATAGGTTAAGTTTGAATAGATTGCGGTCATGAACTTTGAGGACAGAGTTTGCGTAGCTTTCAGTAGTTTGAGTTATAAGAGTATAAAAACAGTCATAATCACAGATAGAAACAATTACTCTAAATTTTCTTTTAATTTATGGATGTGCTGTGTTTTAATTTTGTTTTTTGCAGTGTTATTGCCTGTGCTTTCACCATTTGCTGTGTTTTTTTTTGTGCTTTTTCAAGCCGCCTCGTTGTTACCTCCGCTCTGTCTTCCCGCACCCACGTGTTTTTTTTCAAGCTGCCTCGTTGTTACCTCCGCTCTGTCTCCCCCCCCCCCTCACCGACCCCTAATTCTGATTCGTCACTATTTTTTTCTCTCGTTTCTTGTTTCTATCGTAATTTTATTTGTTCACACTATTCGATTACTCTTTATTTTGTCTCGATTGTTGTTTCTCCCGTTATCGTGTCGCTTAAGCCACTCTACTTATATAGCTAATTTGCTTTTCTCCCATTATTGTGTCGCAAAGCCACTATGATTGATAGGTTAACGATTCTTGCCCTCAATGGAACTGCTACCAGTGTTTCTCAAAACACCCTTACCCACATTAATGCATTGGGAATTTCTCGTTCCCGCCGCCACACTAAACGTGGTTTCCGTTTAAGCTCCTGCTCTTAGAAAACCTTTTTACTTGAATCAAGCCCCCTCCCTACTTAGCCCTGATTCTTCTTCACCTGCCCCTTCACCCGTTCTCTCAGCGTCTCTCCTCAATGTCAGAAGCCTCTCGAAGAAGGCTGACTACATTCATCCCCTGCTCGGTAACACTCGAGTCACTCTCCTTGGACTCACGGAAACTTAGCTTGCCCCTTCTGCTTGCTGTTTAAATCTCGCTACCCATGATGGTTACGTCCACTCCCATACCTCCCGTATCTCTCGCGGTGGTGGAGTTGCTCTCATTCACAGTGCCTCCTTCCCTTTGAATAATCTGCCCTCTTCCCCTCTTCTTTCTTTTGAGGCACTCATCAATGTCTCTGATTCCACCCTCTCTATAACTATCTTAGCCCTCTACCGCCCCCCCCCCCCCCCAGCTCCATCTCGAGCTTTTTCTTGATGAATTTAGTAACTTTCTTGCTGGCCTCCCCCCCACTGGTTCTCTGCTAATCCTCGGTGATTTTAACCTTCCTGGCCACAATCTTAATTTTAAAGCCTTTTCTGAAATCCTTGATCTTTTCTCCCTCACCCAACACGTTTCTTCCCCTACCCACTCTCACGGTAACATTTTAGACCTTGTAATCTCTGACTGTCTTATTTCCAACCTGACGACTACAAATTTGTCCAATGCTATATCTGATCACTTCCTTATCAACTTCAACTTCTCTATCCCATTCCATATACCACCCCAGCTGTCTCATAATCCTAAGCCTTTCCGTCGACTTGCCTCCATTAATATTCCCTCCCTATCTAATGATGTGGCCTCCAAACTTCCTCCTATTGATGCTTCTGCCTCTCCTGACCAGATTCTCTCTTTTTTGGAGCAACCCCTTCTCACTTGTCTTGATGCCCACTCTCCCCTTGCCACCCTTCGAACTCCCGTTGTCACCGTGCCCCTTGGTACTCTATGGAACTCCTGCGTGCTAGGCAGTCCATGCGTGCCCATGAAAGAGTCCTTAGAAAGGCTCGCACCCGTGGGAAAGACACGACCCTACTCTTGCTGGCGTTCCGACTAGCGACAGCTTCCTACGTGGCGAAATTAAAATCTGCTCGTGAAGCCTACTCACGTAATCTGCTTACTGATAATAGGAATGATCTCCGTACCGTCTTCCGCCTGCTCTCCCGTCTTACTTCCCCAGCCCAGGTCTCCCCACCCATTAGCCCTGCTACTCTCTCGAATTTCTTCGCAGATAAGGTCACTAATCTCCGTGCCTCCCTCCCTCAGCTTTCTGTCCCGGCTCCTGCCATTCTCCATGTCTTCCCGCTTCAGCCGCTTATCGTTTTTCCCGCTGTGACCGCGTTGGAGCTTACAGCTCTGCTCTCGCGTTCTAAGAAATCGGGCTCCCCAAAGGAAATTTTTTGCTTAAACTCTTATGTAAAATTCTGCCTGCTATTCTCCCAACCTTTCTTCACCTGTTCAACACTTCACTTGCAACTGGTCTTGTTCCCTCTTCCTTCAAACGTGCCCACATCGGTCCGATTCTTAAAAAGCCTCAACTGAACCCCACTGACCTTTCCAATTATCGACCGATTTCGCAACTTCCTTTCCTCTCTAAGGTTCTGGAGAGAGTGGTTGCTTCACGCATCAACAGTCACATGGTAGCCTGTAATATTGATGAAACCTATCAATCTGGTTTCAAGTCAGGTCACTCCACAGAAACCACCCTTCTCAATGTGTCCGATTGTTTACGAAGAGCCGCGGAGAGGGGTTGTGCCTCCATCCTCGTTTTACTCGACCTCTCCTCTGCCTTCGATATTATTGACCATACCGTCCTACTTGATCGTCTCCACTCTTTCCTCGGCATATCAGGCACCGTGCTTGACTGGTTCCGCTCTTACCTCTCGTCTCGTACCCAATCCGTTGTGATTGACGACGTTTCATCAGACTCTACCCCCATTCGCTTTGGAGTGCCACAAGGCTCTGTCCTTGATCCTCTACTATTTCGTATCTACCTTCTTCCTCTTAGTTCCCTTCTCCGTAATCTCGGTCTATCCTTCCACCTATATGCTGATGACACTCAAATTTTCGTTTCCTCATCCCCCACGTCTCTTGCCTACTCTATCACTGACCTCCTGGCTGCCTACTCCTCCATTTCTGACTGGCTCTCTACCAACTTCCTCAGGCTTAATCACTCCAAAACTGAGGTCCTCCTCGTCGGCCCCCCTGCTCTTGTCAAAAAATCTAAATCTCTCTTTCCCTCGCTTACTCTGGGCGGTAATACTATCATTTTCTCTGACTGCGTTAGGAATCTGGGTGTTGTTTTTGATGAGCATCTCTCCTTTAAGCCTCATATCCGCAATGTCAGCAAATCCTCTCTATGTTTCCTTCGTAACTTTTCTCGCATTCGCTCTCACTTTGATCGCCAGTCATGAGACTGCTGTTCATGCCTTCATCACCTCACGCCTTGACTACTGTAACTCTCTGCTTGTGAATCTGCCATCTTCCTCTCTCCCCCCCTTCAATTTGTACATAACTATGCCACCCGGCTTCTCCTCCATCGCCCTCGATTCTCCCCCTCGAAACCCTTGCTGCATGAACTGCACTGGCTCCCTGTCAGATCCCGTACTCACTTCAAGATACTTCTCTTCACATTTAAGGCCCTAAACAACAAGGCCCCATCTTACCTCTCTTCTGCCCCCTCACAACGCCATGTCCCTCGGGCCCTTCGGTCATCACATGCACCTCTTTTGAATATTCCTCGTTCATCCCTTTGTTCAATGGGAGACTGCTCCTTCTCAATCTGCGCCCCTAAGTTGTGGAATGCTCTTCCTGCTGAAATCAGGTCTTCTCCCTCTCTTACCACATTTAAGCGTCTCCTGAAAACGCTTTTTTTCAGTATTGCCTTCTCCCCCTTTTGAATTTCCATTGAATTTCCATTCTCATCTAGGCACAACGTGCGCTCTGGGAAGGCCTTAGGCCTTTAAGAGCGCATTACAAAAGACTTATTATTATTATTATTATTATTATTATTATTATTATTATTATATAAATCAGTTGAATAAGGCTTTTATGGTAGAGTTTAAAGTAAATAAAATTTGGGAAAACACAGTTAAAACGGCAAATTGCCCAGAATTCCAAATCCAGTTGGACCTTTCTTAGCCTACGGGAAGTCTTCTCAAGAGAACGGTAGAGCTTAATTCCTTCGGGTCCATAATGTAAGGATAAATATTGGTTAGGGCTTCTCCTATGGAGCTTCAATTTAATTTGAAGGATGAACGAAAGGACGTATAAAGGGAAACTCATTTAATTTTTTTGATACAACGTTTCGGGTGAACTTTTCACCCATCTTCGGGTACTGGAAATACAATTCGTGGAAAACAATTTAAGTTACAGTTAAACAGATAATCAAAATGATGAATTTATGGAAAGTATTTAATGTTTATTAAGGAGGGGGGGAGATAGCGAGAAATTTACAGGTTTGAGCATTATTAACTGTTTAAATCTATCGTGGCTCTGATTGGACAATTATTGCAGTGCTTATGTCTAAAAGCTGATTGGTCAATTTGTTAACGCTAAGGTCTGTTATTTCAAAAATGAAGATAAGTATGACAATTAAATGTATCTCAATCCTGATTGGTTGAATTTTGTAGAATTATGAGTAGATAGAATGATTATTTATATAGGTGTATTTTTGTGGAAAAATAGAGATTTGTTAGTCATACTTTGCATAAAGCAAGCATACTCGGAAGACGTTATTCGCCGATAAAGCAGCTTGCCTATAAATATGAATTTTTATTCACTTTTACCTACGGGGATTTCAAGAAGGAAATTTATAGAGCGCTGATTATTCGACAAATGTCGCACTAATCTCCCCTTCCCCCGGGGAGGGGGGGGGGGTAAGGAGTTGAAGTGAACTGAAGTGCCATTCATCTAGCCTCGTCACAACTATTCCGTTTCTATGATAGGCATAATTGGATGCGCCGAGGAAAGCAGGTTTGAGGGGTAGCCCACTGTAGAACTCAGCGTCAGAGGCACCCGGACATGGGGCAGGACTGCAACTTCCGGAGCTACCCCGGGAGACCTGCCAATACCATAGAGGGAAGTAACACCCGCCTCTATGTATGCAGGAGGCAGTTCTCACACCCAAACCCTGGATTGGCGGCACCCCCGGTTAGCGATGGTTGATTCCACGCTAACCAACAAAAGGTCTTTCGCGAGCTCGGCTTGCAGCCAGCAATCCCTCTCCAGATCTTAACGCACAGGAGCGTGATCTGCAGGAGATTAGACTCCTGGATTGGGGTGGATTCTAAAGAGGAGATCAAACAAGAGATTATAAAGAACCATCAATGGGCGAAGGTCACTCAGATTGTCAAATTTAAGAACAAAAGGGACAACTCAGACTCTACCCATGTCTTTGAAATCATCTTTGGAGATACATCCATAGCCAAGAAAGCGAAGGAGTCTGGGCTCCTGCTTTTTAACGCCAGAATCAGTGGGGAGCAGATCGATAGGGAGGAGTTCCACCCAATCCAATTCTGCTTCCGTTGTTACAAATGGAGGCACATACTACGCGCGAATGCCAGGCGCCCCAAGAGGTATGCTCTAAGTGCATAAACCTGGTCACTACAGGAAGAACTGCCAGAGCCCTCGCGAGAAGTGCGCGAACTGCGGGAAGGCTACCGATCTATGGCAATAGACTGCCCCATGAAAAAGAATTAATCAGGCGAAAGCAACACCAAAGTAAAGGAGAGGCAACCAAAAAAGCCAATATAACGTACGCTCAGGTCGCAATGGTAACTTACTCCGAGACAGGAGACAGAGAGTAAGAAAACTCACCTCAAAATACAAAATGAAGAATCCACAAAAATTTTGACGTGCATCTTGTATGCCCACGTCAGAAATCTAATGCAGCCAGGGATATTTGCAAAAGAATTAAACTGGATGTTCGCCCAAAACGGCATGAACCAGATGTGGTTCCCCGACGATCCCCCATCAAGGGGTGTCCTTCGGCTACAAATGGTCCCAAAACAAAGGTCGGAGCAGACTCAAGAAGAGAAAAAACAGGAGGAGAAACCTAAGGAGCAGAACAAACGACCCGATCCGAGAATAGAGGCCAGAAAGGAAGGGGAGGCTGCGGACAGAGCGCTAAATACGCCCAAACCAAATAATAAGAACCAGAAGAACAAGTAAGGAACGGAAAATTTGGATTACACAGACACCTCGGAGTCTTCGGACTCAGAGGTCATGCCCAAAGATGGACACCGGGAAAAAAGAAAACGGAAGGCCAAAAGACCTCTAGATGCTGACGAGATTAACCTCTCAATTTACGCATCAGAGCAGTTCCCCTTCCCAAAGGACAGAGATGCCAACAAAATATTCGTCGGTATCAAAAAGAAATACTGCAAGTGGGAATTCGATGCCCAGTGCGAAGAAGAAATAGTCGAGGAGGCCCTCTTCAATCATAATGTTAAAATCTACAGAGGTACATTTGAAGAGCTTACCACGGCAGAATACAAGAAAAAAAGGAACGGGAAAAAGCGTCCCACCACCAGCAAACACTAGGAGCCAGAAAAAAGAATGGAGAACCCGAACAACAGATTGAAAATTGTGACGCTCAACGTAAATGGATGGAAAGAAAAAGCAACTGCGTATGGGAACTATAGCAATACCTCTGGGCATTCCTATAATAAAAACCTCCTGGGAAACTTAAATATATATATATCATCATTTATTATGTATAAAATTCATTCAATTATTTTACTTCAACTTTGTCAATTTAATCTTTCAATTAATTTACTTCAACTTTTGTAAATTAAATCATTTTATGTTAAACTTAATAATTAATTAATTCATTTATTTTACTTGTCAATTCAATTAACGTATACTGTTCCAAACAACATCTCTCAAATTTCACACACAGACAAACAAACACACGCTCCCAACTCGATCGAAATATTACGCTATTCCACCCACTCGACTCGCTGCTTTCTTCGTATAAAAGTCGGTAACCATTCCTTCTACAATTATTCATTTAACTCCAAACAAATCATACTTAGTTAATTCCATTTTCTCTCATAATTCTTTGCAAACTACCATACGAGAGTAGATCCTAATTATATTTACTTCTCATTGCAGCCCCAATTCAGTCCATCATAGATACTCTATATTAGATACTCTATATTATTTACTATATTATTATTTACTCTATATTATTCACTACATTACTACACTATATTATATATTCTTCACCATATTATTCCACCATATTAATTTCCCATACTTCAATTCTCTTCGCATCTTGTTACTGTAAATCATATGTTAAAATATCTTACATTGTATACCTAACCTACTTATCTCATTGTACATTCGTTGATTTTATGAATATATTTATATTTGTGTAATTGTGTTTCTTAAAACCCAAGTCATTATTCCAAAATTTATTTCGCTGTCGCCTTAGGCCTAAAACTAACGGCAGACAACTTCGATTAAACAAATTTATGGTTATGGTTTTCGAAACGCTATCTAGGCTGATTTATTAACAGAAGATAAATCACATTAATAACCATACATTATAGAACATATTCTGCGTGCTCGACCCCGACATCATCTTAATTACGGAGCACGGTATCGACACAACATCTTGTCAAATAAAGATAACGGGCTACAGAGTTGTCACAAAGAATCATTCTTAAGAGAGGTTTGACAGTACTGTCGTTGCAATCAATCAAAAGGAATCTCTCGTTCAGGCACCTTCCAGAACTGGACGAGTCATTCGTGGCGATAGAGCTGCCCGCATTAGTGGGTAACCTCGTGATCGCAGCGGCATATCAACCTTCTCGAAGAGCGTATCTGCCCTTCAATAACTTCTACACCCTGATCGGCCACGGCAGAATGGCATTCCTTGGGGCGACCTCACCGCCAGATGCCGAACGGCTGGCTATGGTAACACGAACAACAGAGGCCATAACTTGGAAATGATCATGCGACGGAAGAACATCTAGAGGATAGGGCAGGATTTCCCGACCTATATCACTTCTCGGGCAGCAACAAAGCCCGACATAATCATGACAAATGACGGCTTCCCATTCAACTACCATATCGAGACAGGACCAACAGTTCCCAACGACCATATAGCAATCTTGACCACTATCTCACTTGCTCCGATCTAGCTTCCGGTTACTCTACGCAAAAGCTACGCTTCGGCCAACTGGGAACGATACGGAGAAATTCTTGGCGGATTCAAACCAGCTAATCTAAGCGAAGCAACTCTAGAGGAGCTGGAGAGGATAACAGCCCTCATCACCCAGACTGACCGCGAGCGTGTACATATGACAGGGGACAAGACTCCTCCACAACCCAGATGGACCGAGGATATGAAAGAGGTCGCTAGGGAGCATGGGGAAGTATATGAAGAAATCAGTAGAGCTGGGCAAGTACGTTTCCTTAGTGCGTTCTTGCCCACGTACGCACCGCCTTTTTAAGAACGCAAAGTTTTCAAAGGAATGCAAGTAAGAGGAACGCACCGCCCGAAATTTTAAAGCGTTCCTGCGTTTCGAGCGTTAGGAAACGATTTTTTTTCAAAACGTTTTCAGTGGAAACAACAAAGACGACATTCACTACGCGGCAACATTCTGTCTTTTACGTTCAGGCGAAGCTCTCCCAAAAGGGAGAGAGACGACAGCAGAGAACTGTTTGACCAATCATAGAAACGTCCCTGGTGAACCTCTTTAGCCCGGACGAGGCTGTGGCCATCAAGCAGCGCATCGTGGAGGAGGTGACAGAGATGGTGGACGCTGAGGAGAGACATCCTGAAGAGAGGCAGGAGGAGATTGAACAGCTCCACTTGCTCCTCTCTACTGCCACAGTGCCGGAGGTGAGGCGGCGGGAGGAGGTGAAGGAGACGTTCACCAAGACCCTGGACCATTGGAAGAGAGCGATGGTGGGCGTCCCCCTCAGTCACGACCTCTTCCTCACCCACTACAGAGACACATGGATGGACCTCTTTAAATAATACAATACTCCTCTTCCCAACTCAGCTGGTGTGGAGAGACTGTTTAGCTCAGCGGGAGACATTTTGCGGGCAAAGAGGTCCAGCCTGAGCAACATTAACTTTGAACAGCTGGTGTTTGTGAGGGGCAACATGCACCTTCTTGGGTACAAGGAGGTGCAGGAGCAAAACAAGGAGAAGGAAGAGCAGTAATTTTAATTCTTTAAAAACTTTAAAAAGTGTTGTAACTTGTCTAGATGTCTTTAATCTTTATGTACAATAACGAAAATTGAATCGTTGTGTCAGATTTAAAGTAAAGTAAATTTAATAAATTAGTGTAATACTGTAATACAAAATAATGAAAATGTTTAGACACTATATGTCTACTTGTCAAATACAGTGCAGTACAGTAAAATACAGTGGAATGCAGTAAAATACAGTTTAAATACTAAATAAGTCTAATACTTAAGTGATATTTTTGATTTAGTGAATTTTTGTGTGATATAGTCTGAGAAACTGGTAAAATGTCTGAAATATACATATATTTTAATGTAGGAAGCTCTAATATATTATTACCTTGTATTTTGTTTTATTTTTGAGTTGCAGAATCGTTCTTTTGATGTCCTCAGTAGTGTTTTTGAGGAACGCACTACTTTTTTGAGGGACACTTTAATAGTTTGGGAGCGCTAACGCAGGAACGCACCGAGCGAAAAAAATGAGGAACGCTATACTAGGAACGTACAAACCGCGGCCGGAGGAACGCAGGAACGCGAACACACTACCTAAAATCGAGGAACGCGCCCAGCTATGGAAATCAGAAGAGCAGGTACGAATTGGGAACGAAGCTCGCTGCTACGACACTTGCCTGATGAGCTCAAGCTGGCTATTAACTAACAACAGGCTGAAATCTGGGACAGACTAATAGCCAGGGTAGACAGCAAGGTAACCCCCGATAAATTCTGGCAACTAGTAAGGAAATTAAAAGGCCTACCGAGTAGAGGAAAGGCCCGCATTAGGAAGGGCGATGACTACTTGGAGGATCCGGCGGTCCTGGATGAAAGGTTCCGCACGTTCTGGAAGGAAATCTTCTCAATAACACCTGAAGACTATGCCTAATTCGACCAGGAATTCGAAGACCATCAGATTGAAGAACTTAACCAGATCATACATCGAACGCACCCACGAACCTACGTCGACGAAGAGAAGGAGATGGCGGACCATGGCCTACCAATTACAACTGAAGAGGTCATGGCAGTCGTAAAAACCTTTAAACAAAAGGCACCAGGCTAGACGGGCATCACTAAAAACAATTTGGTGCATGCCTCCCGGCAGATCATTCAGAAAATCACTAACATATACTATGCTTCCCTGAATACGGGCTACTTCCCCAATGGTTTTAAAATGGCCAAATCATTTTTATCCCTAAAGGGAAGAAGCCCCCCCCCCTCCCGATCAAGTGTAGTACTACAGGCCGATATCCCTCCTTGAGTTTGTAGGCAAAGCCTACGAGAAGTTTCTAGCTAACAGGCTACAAGACCAGCTATCCGAGCTTGAAGCTCAAACTCCTCAGCAACACGGGTTTCGCAAGAGAAGGAAGATGGAAGGCCGAAGGAAAATGGAAAATTGGTAACACAACCCGAAAAAACGCTAAGGAGAATATTATATGTACCAATGAAAGCTTAAGGAAAATAGGCCTTTAAATACATCTATATATCACGCGTCATGTGATTTTCAATTATTACAAACAAAAAAGCCCGTGCCCCTTCTACTAGACAAACACTTGTCTTGTTTCACACTGGATAAAAACCTACACTTCGTTATTCAAAAGACTTCTTAAATCAACCTTTTTGGGGGGTTGAGGATGGTATCTCTGGCGATGAGGGTCGTGGTCATATAAGCGATGAGCGCTTGATGACACAAGTTCGAATCCAACTTCTGTATTTATTTTCATATAACGGTTAAAATAGTTTGTCCTATCTTTCCGTTCTATACTTCTCCCATTTTCCCTAAACTTTCATTGGTACATATCATGTTCTATTTTGCGTTTTTCCGGGTTGTGTTACCAATTTTCCATTTTCCTTGGGCCTTTAGATACATCTACGAGGGGCGGTCAATAAGTTTTGCGAATCGGTAGCGCAAAACACAGGAAGGGGGGGGCTGTTTGTGGGGGTGTTAGGACAAGTTATGACAAGTCAGGACCTGCAGCCGCACGCTCCTGCCTCGTCTATTTAAGAAGCAGTAGCTGATCGCAGATCGTCAGTCACAAATTTTTGAACAATGGAGAAGGTTGAGCACCGCGCAGTGATCAGATTTTTGACCAATGAAGGCAAGAATGCAAAAGAGATCCATGAACGCATAGTTGCAGTGTACACCGACACCGCCCCTTCCTATGCAACCATTGCTCGCTGGAATAGAGAGTTCCGCCATGGTCGTGAGTCCCTTGAAGATGACCCCGTCCAGGAAGCCCGTCAGACGTGACCAACGAGGACAATGTGTCCCGTGTGGAGAGGATGATCCTCGAAAATCGACGAGGGGAGGTCGAAGAAATCGAGCGAGAACTTGGAAAATCACTTCGAAGTGTTATCAACATCATCCACGACAATTTGTCCATGACCAAGGTCTCTGCCCGTTGGGTCCCTAGAGACCTCACGCCACATGATCGACTTCAACGTTGTCAAAGTCCACAAGGCCAGAGTTGCACAAGCTGCTCTACATGAGTGCGGATTCGAGGAGCTCAACCATCCCCCCTACAGTCCAGATCTGGCCCCTAGCGACTACTTTTTATTCCGCCAGCTCAAGGCTGCACTGCGTGGACGCCAGTTTGGGGACGATGAAGAGGTCCAGCTCGCCGTCCATGAGTGGATTGAACAGCAGTCGGGAGATTTCTGGTTGTCGGGAATTGAAGTCGAGGGTAGTTATATTGAAAAATAATAAAACACTTTTCCTCATATCTCGTTTCCTTATATCCGAATTGCAAAACTTATTCACCGCCCCTCGTATATATCACGCGTCATGGGATTTTCAATTATATATATATATATATATATATATATATATATATATATATATATATATATATATATATATATATATATATATATATATATATATATTAAAAAGAAAGAGATAAAAAAGGAGATAACAATAAATAAGTAAATAAATAAAAGCAAGGTAAAATAAATGAGAAAATAGGAACGAAACACAAGGTCGCCAGAGTGACCCCCCAGAAGAGTCAGCTAAAACACTGACACCATCGAAAAGGGAAGAGAAAAGGAGGTAAAAAAAGGAAAAAGTTGAGATGCACTCTACACCAGGGGAAACTATAAATATTCTTCACCCCTATCTGTACATACAACACATTTTCCCACTTGTTACATCAAGTTCAAGTTCAAGGAGAAATAGAGTTAGCAATCATTATTATTCAAGAAGAAAGAAGTTATATCCGTTCGCCATTTCGAGGCTTGTTCCAGCTGTTTACCAAGGAATAAAAAATCTAGCTCAATATTTTCCTTCATCCCAATGAAGCTTGGTGATTACATAACCAGGCCTGCTACATCTAGAAGAGTCCCCCTTTTCGCACATTTCACATAAAAGGGATCTATAACGTCAAAATACTCGATACCTATAACTGGTGACCACTTTTCGTCCAACGAAACGGTATGATACGGCAAGATGGATTCACAAAGTGGGCAACAAGCTGCTCATTCTCTTCCACACCAAAAAATGGAACTCACGAACACGACCATTATCAGACCTTCTGTTTTTATCAAGCAGCAGTCTCAGGATGGTTAAAAACTGTGGAGGCGCAATTTCACATCTCAAGGATACAACGAGAAGAAATTAAATTTTATCATATTCTGTCTGCGTTGCCTCCTGAGGCAGTCGCTCGTCTCCCAGTTGCGGTCCTCTTGTCGCAGAATTACTCGCTCCTACGAATAGAAATCGTGCGACTTTTGAGAGGACGAAACCTGAGTTCTTCGAGAAGTTAATCGCGTCTTCTCCGAAGACCAGACGACCTTCGGTAAATCTCGAAGAGCTACTCGTACGGAAGACAGCTCTGCAAGTTAGAGTGGTGGAGAACTTGGTGAGACACAAGTTCGTCTAGTCCTTACCTCCAAACATCGCCTCCATTATCATCACGCAAAAGAACTTGACTCTTGCCCAATTGGGGAAACTGGGTGATGACCTCATACCGTTTTACAAGGCACAGTGTTATAATATAAATAATAGTGAAACTAGTAATAATGTTGCGTTCCCCGATATAAGTTTTCTTAGTGTCAACCACCCGATAAATAATGTGCAATTTTAAAATAAGCGTTCAGTGCCCGTCGGCGTATATCCTGGTGGTAATCAATCTAGGTTTGTGCATAATAATTATGATAGGGATAATAATTATTCAAAAGGTGTACCGTTTGGGTTACGCCCCTTCCGTCGTAATAAAAAACCAGCGGTATGCCGTTCACACTCATACTTTGGGCCGAGTGCGAAGTACTGTAAACCGTGGTGCAGTTGGCCAAAGCGAGGTGAGAACCTTCAAATGCAGCCATCGTCTAGACCGTTTTTCCCAACCCACTCGGAAAGCGAGAGCGGCAGGCCACTGTAAAAGCGACGACCGGCGTGCAGACTTTTCTCACTGTTGCTGCCCGAAATAATGAGAAAAAGTGCGATTTTCTGATAGACACTGGCGCGAGTGTGTCCTTAATTCTATTTAATATAGTGCAATTCTGCCGTCTTAAGGCAAAAAGCATTAACTGCAAAAATGCGATTTTTGAGATTTTGGTACCGTTGGATTCGTCTCGACAAGACGCATCTAACTAGAAGGTTGCCAGTTATGCTTTTTAATTCATTAAAATTTTAAGAGAGCTCAAAAAGCATTATCTCCACCTAAAATAAAAGGATTTTTCAGGCAGAAAGCATTAATCCTTTCTTTTCAGGCAGAAAGCATTAAGTACAAAATTTTAGCTAGATAATGCGTTTTGCCTGCAAATGTCAATGTGAATTCCCATAGCAAGTTTCAGACAAAATGTATTAAGTAGATTATACAATATGATTCGCATTGAGAACTCAGCCTGAGCTGCAATTCCGTCATGTTTCTGCAGGTTCTGATCTGTTTGAACAAAGCAAAACATGATTAATTTCAGGTACCTATATCTCGATCATAATTTGAAAGAGGGATTTCATTTCACTTCTGTCCTTCTAATTGAAAGGTCTGAATAAATTGTTTCGTAATGTTTACCAGTGCACAAGCCGTTTTTAGGGAATTGAGGAAAAGGTGAGTAACTTCTTTTAACTGATGATATTATGTTTAAATTCTATAGCTAATGTTAATGTTGAATGTCAACCTAACTTTTTTGTTTGTTTTTAAATATACAGGGTGGGCTAAAAAAAGGGGCCATTATTAAAAGACTGACTAAAACTTTATTTTTCTATACCTATTTTTAAACTAAACATTATATACGGTTTAGTTTTAAAAATATAAAAATAAATTTTAAGTAAATTTTTTAATAATACCCCTTTTTTTTGGCCCACCCTGTATTTTTCAAGAATGAAAGAAATAAAAATTGTACAGCTGTTTAACAAAAGACAGTGCTTTTCCGAGAAATCATTTCCTTTGTTTGAGCACAACATGATTCTTTGTACAATTTCTCTTAAATTAGTGAGGTTAATATACTAAAATTTATGTGAAATAGAGTTTTGGATGTCTTTCTGTGCATGTAAAAGTTATATATAGATCAAGTTTTTGGTTCATAACTTTTTAACCATTGGTCATACGGACTTGGAAATAGTTTTAAGCACCCCGCAGCCCCAAATTACATAAGATGATATATATATATATTTTTTCCCAATACGCCCCCATTTAGGCTCTGCAGATAAGATCAGACTTATATCATAGTATATACATATATAATATATATAGCTCAATTTTCTATATCGTTTTCTATATAATTAATAGGCTAATAAATTTTTTTTATCCTTTACAGTGGAGTAATTCCAAATGATGATGATGCTGAATCAAATAGGAGTATAGATGAAAATGAACATCAAGAAGTTTCTCAGAACATTCAAATTCCCCTTGAACAAAATCATCAAGAACCCTCTCAGAATAATCAACTTCTTCTCCTGGAACAAAGCCCTCAAGAACCCTCTCAGAATATTCAACTTCTTCCCCCTGAACAAAATAGTCAAGAAACTGCAGCAGCTGATGAAAGAAAAAAATCAAAGAGATTACGAACAGCTAAAGCTCAATTAGAAGCTCAAAGAGAAAAACATCCATTGCTTCCTCCCTGCAAAGATTCGTGTAAGCAACAGTGTACTAAATCCACTTCTCCTGAATTGCGGAATACCATACATAGTGAGTTTTGGAAAATGGACAAATCTGTTCAAAAGCAGTGGCTTTTAGGAAGAATAAAGAAAAACCCCACGACTGAGCGTAGACGCTCCAATTCCTCATGCTTTACAAAGTCATGCACCTTCGTATACACTTTCTTAAATGAGTCAGGGTCAGAATTCAAAGTGTGTCAGACAATGTTTTTACACACAATAGGCTTTTCAAGTAATCGCATTATTTTGGATGTGTTTAAAAAAGCTTCTACTAGTTTAGGTGGATCTAATTCTTTAAGTGATTTTGAGTTTTTTGATATGAGGGGAAAACATGAACCTAGCAACAAGAAAAATGAAGAAATCATTATTGATCACATAGAAAAGATGAATCCCCAAATTTCGCATTATAGGAGGGAGCACGCTCCAAATAGAAGATATTTATCCCCTGAATTAACAGTGAAGGATTTATATAAAACCTTTATTGAAGAGAACCCTGATTTTTGCTCCTACGCTACATACTCAAGAGTGTTTAACAAACTAAATATTGGATTTGGAACTGACTCTACTGATCTTTGCGACACCTGTTTATATTTTAAAAATTATTCAGGTATATTAGATGAATCACTGAAAGCAAAATGGACTATGCATAATGAACTTGCAAAAGATGCACGAAGAGCATATGATTACGATTGCTCTCAAAAATGGGATTCTACAACCCAAGTTTTTGCTGTTGATATGCAAAAGATACTTCTTTTACCTATTATGAAAGGTTTAAAAACTTGTGTATTTACTCCACGCCTGATAATTTTTAATGAGACATTTGCATGTATCGGCCAAAAAGAAAAATCAACTTATAATCATTATGCAGTCCTCTGGACAGAATCAATTGCTGGCCGAAACAAGGAACATGTGGCCAATGCTTATTTAGACTTAATAAGAACAGAAAGAGATGCTTCTAATTTAATTTTTTGGGCTGACAATTGCGCCGCCCAAAATAAGAATTGGGCACTTTACAGCGCAATGATAATCCTTGTTAACACCAGTGAACAAGTCAATAGCATCACCTTTAAGTATCTAGTGCCTGGGCACACCTTCATGGCCACCGATGGCATCCACGGCCACATAGAAAAAAATATTAGGAAAAAGGATAATATCTATGACTATCAAGATTTGAAATCAGTTATTGATGCATCCGTTAAAAATTTGAAAGTATTAGATATTAATTTTAGTGCCTGTTTTAACGATATTCCGGATATTTCGGTCAAGAGAAAAACTCGGCTTCGTGAAGGGATAAAAGAAACAAACCTTCCATTGTTAGCAGAGATTGTGGAAGCAAAATTTGAAAAGGGTAGCCGTATCTTAAAATATAAAACCAACTACAAGGGAGACTTTAAAGTTGCAGACTTTGTTCATGCTAGTTTAAATTTCACAAAAAAATTATTGGAAAAACCTATGTCAGATTGCCCAAGAGGCTTATCTTCAAAAAAGAAAGAAAATATTTTAGACAAGCTTGTAAGTTTAATGCCTGAAAACAGGAAAAAATTTGGGATCAATTTACCAGAAAGCAAGAACAGCCCAGATCTTCTTGGAAGCGTATAGACCCCCATTTTTTTTCTTTTGATTGTTGACATTACGTATGCAGCAATGAGGTTTCAATAATTGAAAGATTTTGTTTGTTGGAAAAAAAATTAAATTGATATTCTTACGTATAGGTAGGTAGCCCTATTCATATACCTAGGTATACTTTTGAACTATTTTTGCTCTATTATCCAGTTATAAGATTTGCCATAATTTTCATTATTTTTGCAAATATTTCTTTTTCATTATCGTGTTGTCTTTTGTTTGCTGCAATTAGGTATGTAGGAAAAGTAAAGTTTTACCAAAGATTTTTTTTATTTTTAGGTTTCTTGCATTAACTAAGGAAAAAATATTTTCAATTACCTACCTAGTTATGTTGTCTACAATGTTTTCTTTCTGTTTTCTGTAATAATATTGCTTTACAATGTATCTTTTTTATTTTCCTTTCCAAACTTTTCTGGTAAAAGTTAAAATGATAAAATATGTATTTACCAATAGAGTCTAACGATATAATAGGTACCTATCAATTATTTAGATATAGGTATACCTATACCATTTTTCCACAAAAATCAGTTTATTATAAGATGACCCAATTATTATAACTGTTTTCAGGTAAAAAGCATTAAGTCAAAATTTACTGGACAAATTTGAATATATTTAAGTTATTAACTGATTAAATCAAATTATATTGCAAGATTCATATAGATGAATGCTTACAATTACCAAAAAAAAAAAAAAAATACGATTAATGTTATCAGATCCTTATTTGAGGCCGAAATCCGTTTTTTGCGTTTTCCCCAAATTGACAATTTTGCAGTTAATGCTTTTTGCCTTAAGACGGCAGAATTATGTGTGATGCACAAATCGTGTGTTAACATCGCGACGGCAAATGGAGGGAAGATAAGAGTGCATGGAGAAGTCCAACTGGAAATAGGCATCCCTAACCTGCGACGTTCATTTAGATGGGCGTTCTGAGTTGCATATCTTATGTCGCCATTATTAGGAGCCGATTTTCTTGCTCATTTTAACCTCGTAGTAGATGTGCTCGTGGGATCCTAATTGATACACAGACTAGTCTAGTTTCGAAAAGTGAAGCAGTCAAGCGAACCAGTGATCTCGTTAATCATTAATCACCTCTCGCATCTCCCACCTAATTGCAGGACAGTTCTCCGCAAATATGAGACTATATATAACCCGAAGTGTGTTGGCATTTGTTCACCTCCAGCTAATTCTGTTGTTCACACAATTGGGACGGGTAGCGCCTTGCCAGCTTTCGCTCACCCAAGTTCACTTCCAATGGAGAAACTACAAATTGCAAAAGCAACTTTCGAGACTCTGTTGAAAGAAGGTGTGGTGCGGCCGTCGAAATCTTCATGGTCTTCACCCATTGACATGCTGCAGAAGAAGACCCCAGGCGAGTATAGAGTTGTGGGTGACTTTGGATCCCTCAATGCGATAACCAAACCGGGCATATATCCCCTGCCAGTGATTCAGAGCATGGTAGACCATCTTCATGGCAAGACAGTTTTCTCCCGTCTGGATTTAGTCTGAACCTACCACCAGATTCCAATGAATCCAGCGGACATTGAGAAGACTGCTGTCTTAACTCCCTTTGAGCTGTGGG
Organism: Ceratothoa steindachneri; assembly: GCA_963969495.1. NCBI lineage: Eukaryota > Metazoa > Arthropoda > Malacostraca > Isopoda > Cymothoidae > Ceratothoa > Ceratothoa steindachneri. The sequence goes on along the minus strand of OZ018333.1, from coordinate 117,181,937 downwards.
AATCTTTAAGGCTACCGTTTAGTCTAAAGAAGGCTAGTTGCACCTTCCAATGCCACATTGACAATTTATTTCGTGGCTTGGCGTTCATTTTCGTGTATGTCGACGATATTTTAATATTTTCGGAAAATATAGACGAACATGTGAAGCATTTGGATCAAGTCTTCAAAATATTGGCTGAAAACAACCTTCGAATTTCTATGGAAAAGTGCGAGTTCATGAAGGAAGAAATCGATTTCTTGGGCCACCATGTCTCAGCTGCCGGACTGATCTCTCCAGCTAGGAAAGTCTCCGAGATCCCCCAAATGCCCTTACCAACTGATTTCAAAGAACTTCGTCGATATTTGGGCATGTTAGATTTTTACAGACGGATGATGCCTAATTTTGCTGCGATCGCTGCCCCTCTGACTGAACTCGCACGGCTTCAATCTAAGGCTCGTCATCTTGTCTGGAATGACGCAGCACGGGAAGCATTTGGGGCTACTAAGGAGGCCCCGGCGAATTCCGGACAGCTCCCAATTCGCAGTTGGTGCTGCGCTCCATCAGATGGTGGATGGGTCTTCCTAGCCCGTGGCATTCTTCTCCGGGAAGTTGAGTAAAACACAGCAAGCGTACTCTACTTATGACAGGAAACTCCTGGCTCCGTATCTTGCTGTGCTTCACTTCAGGCATATGATCGAAGGTCGCCGAGTGACTTTATCCCTTTAGCGGGCAGGTAGCTCGCGCGGGATACTTAATACCACGCTTTTGACGAAACGTGGTTCAATACTTTGATGACGTAGACGGCTTGGATTTGTTTCAGCCAATGAGGGAACTCCTTGGCTATTGTTCTGCACCAATCAGAGCTCGCTAACCCATGCGGGAGCTTGGCCAGCGCAGGTAGAAGCAAGCATTCTCTGTTCAGACGCCGTACTAGCCAGATCTCCCTCGAGTTACTTCCACACACACGCCGCCCACGTCAGCAATAATGGAGGTAGGTGCATAGAAATCTAATAACACATAGCCAGATAAATGTGTTCCAATGTAATCTGGATGTGAAGTGTAAAATGTGAAAAGAAATTGGTGAAAAATGATGGTGAAATAAGAGGGTGTCCCGTACGGGACTTTTGCCTGGCTCACGGGGAACCATATCAGTCCAGTACGGGATACTGTGCCCGGTCTACGGGGAGCCATATTAGTCCCGCACGGGACTTTCTGCCCGCTATAGGCATCTTATTTAACGAAATGTATGGTGATTTGTTTATGGTGAAACGAACTTATGGTGATGTGGAACATTTATCTGGTTTGTGTGTGAGACCCATGTGGCATATGGCCTGAAAATACTGGTGTTTTCTGTGATTACTTGCAATATATTTACTTTTAATGAAGGTTATGGTGCATTATTATTGTGTTTTTAGATAAATATGGCCCTAACTAATGCCATGCTTCCTCATTTCAGCCTTTGGCATTCTACTCTGAGGCCAGGAGGACTAGGCAGCAGGCTCAGAGGGAAGAGGACACCCACACCCACTTCCTGATTCCCCCCACCTGTTCCGACAGCGACATGGAGGTGGAGGATGACGCCCTGGATGAGGTCTTTGATTACGACACCCTTGGACCATGACTTCCTCTTCAACCTCCCCGATGATCTCACTCCCACAATCTCAGGTTAGCAATGAAACTAATGTTTTAAAGAGCAGAAGTGTTTGTTTTGGTGCCATGTTTAGAAGGCCAAGTGCTGTGATGTCATTGGCATTTAATTTGTGAGCCACAGACTTGAAGAGAAAGCCCAAAGAGACTCATGTTTTGCTGTGAGTCATTTGAATGGGTGGCCTTTAAATGGCTGCAGTGACTGTTTTGCTGCCATTTTTAAAGGGACAAGTCTAGTCATATGATGTAAAGGGCCACATCTTTGTTGTCCACAGGCGCTGTCACCAGGGTCAGGCTACAGCCAATGCCAGAGGAGGACACCATTGACAGTGAGGATGAAGAGGAAGCAACTGGACCGGCTCCCAAGAAGGCTAGGAGAGCCCAGAAAGATGTGCCACAAAGGACATGGAATAAAGAGGACATCAGCTACCCTCCACTGCCTGACTTTACCCACCCTGCCCCTCATGCTCTTAGGTCACACTTTAAGTACTTCCAGGACATGTTCAGCACGGCCCTCCTGGAGGATATCGTATACCAAACAAACCTCTATGCCCGGCAGAAAAACGTCAACACCACCTTCCAGATAGACAAGCATGAACTCATGGTGTTCATCGGCATCGTGCTGTACATGGGGGCCTCCATCTTGCCTTCAATCGAGGACTACTGGGGAACATACACGAGGATGGTGCAGGTGGCTGAAGTAATGTCCTCTAAACGGTTCCGGCTGATCAGATCACTTGTACACTTTAACAACAATGAGAACCTCCCTGGAACCACTGACCGCTTCTTCAAAATTCGTCCCATCTTTGCTTTCTTGACCAGGCAGTTCCTGCAGGTGAAAGCAACCCCCACGCAGTCCATCGATGAAGTCATGGTATCCTACAAGGGCGCCAGAGCGGGGACCCTGAGACAGTACATCTAGACAAAGCCGGACAAGTGGGGGTATAAGCTGTTCTGACGGGCAAGCATTGATGGCTTCATCCATGATATCCTCATGTACCAGGGAGAGACTACCTTCACCAGCCACCACACCAAGCTCTCCCAGGAGGAGTCACAACTGCTTGTCTCCACCAAGACCATCCTTGTGTCGAACAAGCATTTGTGTGTTGTTGATAGTTTAATTAATAAAACTCTATTTTATTAAAGGAAGCCATATTATTTATCCTTGTGCTCCGTTCCACTTCTTAAACATATTGAAGATAAATAAGCCTCTCCAGCCCCCCCCTCCTTTTTGGACTAACCTCGGTTAATCAGATTACCACGCACTCGAAATATTAGAATAATTCCCTCAACGAATAGTTATATATGGTATATCGTCGAGAGCCTATTCTACGATATATATATATATATATATATATATATATATATATATATATATATATATATATATATATATATATATATATATATATATATATATATATACTATTTCAATTTGGTGTCAAGTGTGTAAGGTTTAACACTATATCTTTGCAAACACTGGTCTCAGTCGAGTGAAGCATAGTGTAATTCGTTATAAGAATAGAGTAGAGTAGTTCCCTTTTGTTTTAACGATTGCTATCCCCTTTTTGAAAACTTAAGAAGCTGGAGTAGCTCAAGGAACTGTTATAATAATTTGTTTGTGTTTTTATTTGTGCTATTTTAGTCATTGGTTATCTAGGTCGAGAAACCAATCACGAATAGGTCAGTGCCCATATTTAGGTAGGCCAATTCTCTAGAAGGCATAATTCTTATCGCAAGGAATTTAGTTTGTTGACCATTGCGCCCCCAAGTGCAAATATAACTCAGTTTGAAATCTTCAAAGTGCAAGGAAAATCCTTGGGACTTTCCGGAAGAGAATTGATTGAGTACGTTCAAGAGGAGTAACGAACAGAAAGAGAAAAGTTAAGAGAAGAAAGGCAAAGTGAAGTTCAACGAGAAGAAATAGAAATCCAACGAGAAGAAAGAGAGGAAAGGAAAATACAAGCTGAGCTTCACCATCGGCTTGAAATAGCTCGCGTACAGGTTGAAATACAATCAGTCAGTTCACGTTCAGAAGCCCCGCCCAATCTTTTACTTAAGCTCCCCAATGTCAGGGATGGAGAGGATTTCGGAGCATTTTTAGCACACTTCGAAAAGATCCTCGAGATCAATAACTTGGACTTGGAGGCTGAAGGGGTAGTAAGATTACTTCCCCTTTTAAATTGTAAATTGCGCGAAATTTTCATATCTTTACCATCTGAATGTACAATTGACTACAGCACCTTAAAAGCTGAGTTATTGGCCGCTCATAATATGACTCCCGATTTCTACCGACAAGAATTTCGAGGAGGTCGTATTAAGCCCGGACAGACGTTCCGTCAATTCGGATACATTCTTCAGAGGAATTTTAAATTTTGGTTAGAATCATCAAAGGTTGATCCTAACTACGAGTCCTTAACAGACTTCGTGTTGCAGGGTCAATTTTTGGCGTCTCTCCCGACGGAGATCCGCGCGTTCGTCAAGGATCGTCGGCGCCAGACCTTTAAAGAGTGCACCAAAGAAGCGGATGTCTATGCCGCAAGCCATAATTTATACCCCAAGGAGAATCGAAATTCTCACTAATCCCCCTACCAGGAAAGAAAGAAGGATTCGCGCCCCTTCCCAGGAAAGCCGACGAAGTTTCCGGGCCCCGTAAAACCCCAAAGCTTTTTCCCCCCAAACCACCAACGGGACATCAAACCTCCTGTTAGGATTTCTCCACCATCACTCTTCCCGAAGCGACCGATCATATGCTTCACCTGCGGTGTAGAAAACCACATGAGCTGGAATTGCCCCCAAAATTCTAGGCTTAAAAGCGGACCAGCCCACCAAGTTCACCAGATTAATGCCACCCCGGCTTCCCCGGTGGAGCAGACCCAAGCATCAACTTCTCCCTCTCCGCCAGGCCACCAGGTAAATTTTATTTTTGATAAAAGTTCCCCGGGAACTTTGAAATTTGTGGGCAGCGTGAACGGCTGCCGTGTATCTACTCTCGTCAGGGACACAGGGTGCACGTGTTTCATCGTGTCCGACGAGCTCCTCCCCCCAGTGGACCCTAACCACGAAAAATTTGCGGTGGTACATGACTACCTTGATCGGGTGAACCGATTCCCCGTCGTTAGATTTTACCTGCAGTGTCAGTATTATGATGGCTGGGCTGAAGTCATTTCAGTACCCATACAAATTTGTTCCGTACTTATAGGACAGAGCCCTTAAGTAAGCTCCGACCCTGTGTCCCAGGCCGCCCTTACTCGAGGCCGAGCTAAGAAGGAAGCTCAGGAGTCCGTCCCCCTCAGAACCTCGATACCGTCCGAATTCTCGGAGCTCCTTAACCAGGACTTTAGGTCCGCACAAAAGGAGTGTGAAGCACTAACACCCTTATGGGATACGGCCCAAAACAAGGACACAGAGACTCTCCATGAACCCAAAGTAATAAGGCACCTGGAGCAAGGTGGTCTACCTTACCGATCCGCGAAGACAGTAATAACGCTGTTACAACCGTCTTATGCCTTCCACGATCCCATGTACCTATAGTGCTCAAAATAGCTCACGACAACATCTTTTCCGGTCATTTTAGTCATACTAAAACGGGTCAGCGTATTTTTAAATATTTTTATTGGCTGGGTGCTGCAGCTGACATCTTAAAGCATTGTCGATCGTGCGATGTGTGTCAGAAGACGTCTGCTAAGGGGCGGGTCAAACCTGCTCCCTTACAAAGGGGACCAGTCATAACTGAACCCTTCTCCAGAGTGGCCATCGATCTGGTTGGCCCTATCCACCCCCTTCGAGTGAAGGGCACAGCTATATTTTTACCTTAGTTGACTTTGCTACCCGTTTTCCCGAGGCTGTCCCCCTTCGCCGAATCGATAGTATTTCTTGCGCCGAGGCCCTCATTTCCATCTTTTCAAGGGTAGGCGTCCCCAAGGAAATACTCTCAGACAGAGGACGACAATTCACCTCCGAGTTGATGGAGTACGTAGGGAAGCTGCTCATGGTAAAGCCCCTTTTTACCACCCCCTTCCGGCCACAGACAAACAGAATGTGGGAAAAATGAAATGGAAATTTAAAATCCATCATTAAAAAGATCTGTGCCGAGCAGCCCCGCCAATGGCACCGATATCTCCCGGTCGCCCTATTCGCCTATCGGGAAATTCCCCACCGTACATTAGGCTTCGCCCCGTTCGAGCTCCTTTATGGACGTAATGTACGCGGGCCACTCAGTATTTTAAAGGAGTTGTTAATCAAGCCCCAACTGGATCAAAAACTCCAGTCATCTTACGCCTATGTCTTGGACCTACGCCAGAGGCTCGAGAAATGCGCAAACATCGCCTATGAAAATGCCGATGTCAATTTGGAGAAATACAAAACCTATTTTGATGTCAGGTCCGAAGATCGGAAATTTAAGCCCGGTGATGAAGTACTCCTGCTCCTTCCCACAGCGAGTAATAAATTACTGAGCCAATGGAAAGGTCCGTACTCAGTCCGCGAGGTACGAGGACCGGTAGATTACCTCATTGGTACCCCAGCAGGCGATAAGCTCTACCACGTCAACTTGTTGAAAAAGTACCACCGACGTGCACATGGAGATACGTTCGTAGCACTGGACGAAACATGGGTGCTTGAAGAGGATTACCCCGCGGAGTCCCTTAATGTCATACAGACAGTGGGCATCCAACCTGATGCCGATTACCCTCTTCCTTCCCTACCAGGCGAGTCTTTTGAACCCTCTGACCTGGATATTGACGCGCAGCTGACACCACATCAAAAGAGTCAGCTAAAAGAACTATTATGTCAGTTCGATGACGTTATTTCAGAGAAGCCTGGATGCGCTACTAGTTTCGAGCATGATATTAAATTAACGACCTTAGAACCTGTCCGTTCAAAACCCTATCCCATGCCGATTCATTTACGCCAAGCTTTTAACGCCGAAGTCTATAATTTGATTAGTTTAGATATAATAGAACCTTCCACCTCTAGTTATTGTTCCCCAATCGTCATGGTCAAGAAACCTGATGGCTCTTATCGGATGCGCATCGATTTCCTGAAGTTAAATTCGGTAACTGTGTTCGACGCCGAGCCCATCCCGTTGGTAGATCAAAACCTCCACCTTTTTGAAGACGCCAAGTTCATCTCAGAACTTGATTTGTGCAAGGCGTATTACCAAATTCCCCTCCGGCCCGATGTGAAAGCATATACCGCCTTTGCAACTGAGAAAGGCTTAATGCAATTTAAGCGCCTCCCTATTGGCCGCGTAACCGCTTGTAGTAACTATAACCGTCTCATGAGAAGGTTGTTAGATGGACTTCCTAATGTCTCCTTTTACTTCGATAACGTCTACGTCGCTACTCGTGAATGGAGTCATCATTTAACCACCCTATTAGCTCTCTTCGAGTGATTGCGCGAAAATGGCCTCACCATTGGCCCCAGCAAATGCCATTTTGCCTACGAAACCATAAAATACTTGTGTTTTAAAATAGGACAAAGACAGTTAGGTCCACAGGAGGATAAGATCAAGGCAATCGCCGGCATGCCCCTCCCAAATACTAAGAAGCAATTAAGATCATTCCTAGGATCAGCTTCTTACTATCGGCGACTTGTCCCCAATTTCGCTGCAATTTCGGCGCCCCTCAGCATCCTTTTAAAAAAGAATTCCCCCTATCGTCTACGTTGGAATGATGTCGCTGTTTCTCATTTTAACCAGCTCAAGGTTAAGCTCATTTCTGCCCCCATTTTGAAGTTGCCCAACCCGGAAAAATCCTTTGGGATTAAGACCGACCCGGGCAACGAGGGCATTGGAGGTGTACTCCTTCAATATGAGGATGACGGAACGAGTCATCCAGTTGCATATGCTAGTCGCCAGTTATTACCCCGCGAAAAGAGATATGCCACTATAGAGAAGGAAGCTTTAGCTATTATTTCGGTTATTGACAAGTTTAAGATGTATTTGATAAGAAAAGAATTTCAGATAGGAACTGACCACCGCCCGTTGTCCTATATTCGGAATGTACGACACTGCAACGGCCGAATTATGCGCTGGAGTCTATTCTTGCAAGAGTACCAATTTAAGATAAATTACATAAAAGGTTCCGATAACCAGGTCGCTGACGCACTCAGTAGGAATGCGTTACCAAATAGTGTAGATTAATTTGTAATTCGTAGGATTAGGATCTCCATGTATGTATATACCGTCTTGTACGACTTAAATTAGATTCTCCTGTAATATAATTAGTTAATGTATATGTCTGAATTTACGTATGAATTCTTTTGTCCCATATGTACTAATTTTATATTATTTCATTGTTCCATGTCTCTTTTATGGTTAAGTTTGTATTAAGGTTAGTTTCGCCTATAATCAAATGATCAACATAATCATATGTATTGAGGTAATGCTAGCTAGGTGCATGAAGGTACGGTCGGTGCAGGAAAGTGAGTTCTCCAAAACGGAGCTCTATGGTTGTCCCTTCTCTCTTTTTTTAGAAGTGAAAACCTTCCCTGGAATGGAGGGGTGTGATAGAACAGTCTGAGGCCGCTTTAATTCAGCCTCTATCACATGTTAACCATGCTTACCCACGTGTATCCTGCGAGAGGAAGCAGAAGGGCGTTATGTCCCATCATAGCCAATGTTTAATCAAGGAGGTTCACTCCCCCGTTTCGCCTCCATACGTCGATCTCGCCAGATTGAATTAGGCTTATGGGCAGATAAGGTATTTTCCCAGGCGCCACCGGGACATTCCCCCGAAGTCCCCTACTCAATTATCCCCTACGCCATGGAGATGGATCCGGCTATTTATACCATAGCTTTTCCCAATTAAAGAAGATCCAGATTATCTTCGTGAGGCATCAAGCCGATCTGGTCTCCCTTGTGCACCTAGGAACTCTGCCGAGAAACCCCTAAAAACCAGAAGAGGACCATATTCCTTGAGTGCCAAGGTTCGTGCCCTTCGAGACGCCAAGTCAACAAGGACCCCCTATTGTTCAGAAAGAGAACAAGGTTAGAACAGCCATTGTTCTTTAAGCTCGTTTGACAAGAAACGGTTCTCATCCCCCCCTGTTGTTCAGAAAGAGAACAACGTTAGAACAGCCATTGTTCTTCAAGCCCGTTCGTCAAGAAACGGTTCTCGTTCCCAAGACATCACGTCCAGATAATTTAATTCCCCCGTTTTTTAACTTTCTTCAAGAGAACGCTTGGTTTCAACAATAACCTCCAGTGTTCATCTAGAACATCTCCGATTTGCTGTCACAAGGATCGCTCGTACTTCCGAGCCCCACTTCGCTTTCGCTCCTCGAAGACAATCCTTCCCCCTCGTTAAGGACAACCCCCCAAAGAACCTTTCTGCTGAAAATCGCCAGTTGGACCGAAGATTCCTTCGCATCGTCTTCCTCTGCACAACAACTTTGTAATTACGTAAGCTGAGCATTACCTTTAATCATTTAACCTTTTGTCAACGCAATCCTGTGCTTTAAATGGATTAGCGAACCATTACCCCCCCCCCCTTTTTTTTGTTTGTTTACCGTTTTAAATCTCTCCAAATCTTAATTCTCAGATTAGTCAGATATTCCCACGACCCTTTTCATTCCCCGTTTATGTAACCATTTTTTTGTGTGTTGTTGATAGTTTAATTAATAAAACTATTTTATTAATGGTAGCCATATTATTTATCCTTGTGCACCGTTCCACTTCTTAAGCATATTAAAGATAAATAAGCATCTCCAGCCCCCCCCCCCATCCTTTTTTAACTAACCTCGGTCAATCAGATTACCACGCACTCTAAATATTAGAATAATTCCCTCAACGAATAGTTATATATGGTATATCGTCGGGAACCTATTCTACGACACCGGGCAAGTGGGGGTATAAGCTGTTCTGCCGGGCAAGCATTGATGGCTTCATCCATGATATTCTCATGTACCAGGGAGAGACTACATTCACCAGCCACCACACCAAGCTCCCCAGGAGGAGTCACAACTGCTTGTCTCCACCAAGACCATCCTTGTGTTGGCCAAGACCCTGAAGAGACCTTCTCAGTCAGCTATATATGGCGACAACTACTTCACCAGTATCGAGCTCGTGGAGTATCCGAAGGACAAGGTAGGCTGCCGGTACGTGGGGACGGCGAGGGTCAACCGTGTTGGGCGTGCTCCTCTGATCTCTACCAAGGAGCTGGGCAAGAAGATGACTCCTCGAGGCCAATACGACTACTGCTCCAGCAACTGGATCCTTGTCCTGCGCTGGAAGGACAACAAAAACGTCACGGTCCTGTCTTCTGACGTCGGTGGCAATGTGAAGAGATACGACCGCAACATCAAGAAGAAGGTGCCCTGCCCCAACGTCATCAAGCAGTACAACGGGAAGATGGGGGGGGGGGCATTGACAAGTCCGACATGCTGACCCACCTCTACAAGACCCCAATGTGAGCCAGGAGCTGGTACATGAGGCTCTTCGGGTATGCCCTAGACCTCTGTGTCTGCAACGCCTGGATCCTCTACAAGCGGGACTGTCAGGCCATGGGAGAAAATCGAATGGCCCTAAAGCTCTTCCGGCTTGATATCAGCTGCTTTGCCCGCTGCCAGAAGACCATGGGGTCCATAATCACGAAGGCATCACCTGACCAGCCAATGTCCATTCCACGTCAGGGGTACAGGGCCCAACTCCCCAGTGTCCAGCAGCGCTGTGATAACTCAAAGCCACACCTGTCCATTGTGAGGGAATCGCCACGTGGAAGATCTTTAGCAGAAAGGAACTCCCATGTGCAGCAAAAATCCGGCTAGGACTAAAGTGGTAAGCCTACCCCCCCCCCTTCCACAAGCGGTAGCCTCGAATTGAGTCCCCCCCACGATTCAACTTTATGCGGGCTAAAATAGCTCTGCCAGAAGATTCGAGGCCCTTCGAGAGTAGAGCTGTTTCCGCTAACCCCCAACTCTGGGGAGAGCCTCGGGTATAAATAACGCTCGACTCCCCGGAAGACACACAGAGTTGAGAAGTCTCGCCAGAACGCAGAAGATTTACCCATGGTTCCAAGTCAAGTGCTAGCAACAAAGCAAAGTGACAGCTGGACTATTTTGTGTATTTGGAATTAGCCCCAGCCAGGAGGTAATTCCACTGAAAGATCACCCCGAGTGATTTTCCTGACTTCTTTCATCAACTCCTGCCGAAGCCCAACTCATTTCGTGTAGCCGAAATACTCTCCCCTGGACCGGAAGTTGCCCTCCCCCCTTGCTTTTGGAGAACCGTCATCACTCCAACTTCCCGCTCTGAAGTCCGAGCGGTCTCACCTCACGTACAGAAGACATCCGTAAGCCAACCCCCCTTCCCCATTCAGTAACCCAATTAAGTTAACCTCCCCCCCCCCTGCGTTTATTGATGTGATTTTTATTCGTTAATTCTCTGAGGTAATTTTACCCTTCAAATCTCTTATTATTTTTTTTGGTGTAAATAAAATTCTATTTTTATACATGTCTCTTTAAATAACCTTGAACTTGGCCATTGTCCCTAATTTGCCTGACCTCGTTGCACCCTCTCGTTACTCAGCCCGTCTGAACGCGTGGTTTTCCGTCCCTTTTGTCGGTTCGCTTTCAAGTTATTGGTCCTCTCTCAAATATATAATATGGTATTGATATAATGCAATGTCATACCACGACACCCATCTTCGTCAATAACCGGCAGACCTGCAAGCACTGCTCCACCAAGGCCACAATACACCGCTCCAGGTGAATGTGCGATGTTTGCCAGATCGCGCTCTGCCTTTCGGACACCCGCAACTGCTTCAGGCCGTTCCACACCCCTCCCACCGTAGCTGAGCAGCAGCCCTCGACCTCTGCCGCTTCTCCCTGAGTCCATCTCTCATCCACTGATGTCCTCTGGTTGGTTTCCCATGCGTTGGTATGTAAAATCATGTATTTTGAATGCTTTTTTATAAGTAGAACATTGAATTTTTCTTTTCGTTTTATTTCAAACATGCATTAATTTTTAAGAAATATTCATGAAATTTATTGATAGTAAATAACATAATATTAACATAATTAAAGCCAGTTATAACATAATACAAAAAGAGTTTTATGGTAAATTATTTATACCCCATACCGGGCGAAGTAGCCAGGACGGGACTAACATGGTTCCCCGTGAGCCAGGCGGGTAGCTCGCACGGGATACTTCATTGACAGAACATTGCAGGCAATCAATGGATCGTGGAAAGGTCGCATCGGACTTTGAAGAGCTTTATAATGGCTCGCCGACAAGGTTGGTTGATGGCCCTACCAATTGTTCTTTTGGGCATCCGGTCCTTGCCTAATGATTCGGGTTTTTCACCCTTTACATCGGTCACAGAGACGACCCTTCTTTGCCCTAAGCCCTTGGTCGCCTCTTCTTCATCCAAAGCCGATTCGAAATTCATTTCTTAACTAGCGAAAACCAGTCGCAGATAGATTTCACACAAACATCTGAAGGCTACCTACACTCGGTAACGAAAACGTTTGTACCCAAGGAATTAAGTGACGCCACGCATGTGTGGGTCCGTGTTGATCGCGTTCGGAAGCCACTATAAGCGCTTTATGCAGGCCCGTTCCGTGTTGTAGAACGCGACGACAAAGTTTTTAAGTTAGAATACCCGGATGGCCGTCTGAACACGGTGTCTATAGCCACCAGAGTGAAACCAGCTAAATTGCCTAATGTACTTAACGAAAGAAATATAAACTGTTCGCGACCATCAAACAATCGACCCATTGTAAATAGTCCTTTAGAATTAGATGCCCCGCAGCAAAATGAGGAATTATCATCGGAAGGTAGTGGCAGAAATCACAGTTACGTGGAATCTGTTCCAAATAACTAGGATAATGACTTCAACGTGTCCACAACGCTGCATCTCTACTTATTAATAAAGTCAGAAGGCGGGATCACCTTAGGCAAAGAGATCTTCACAGGAGGAAACGTTTGGAGCCCATCAATGCAATCACCCCAAAACTTGGTCCACCCTATCGAATGGTGTCATTCCGGAGCTACAGGGAACAGGAGGCACGTTAAACATACATGCAAGACTACTGGCAAAAGAGTCTCACGCCGAAGTCAGTTCCCGAGCACCAAACTATGCTCACAAGAAGACATTACACCAATATATACATAGATGAAACACAGTAAACAATACAACAAATGCAACATAGAAGAATAAATGAGTACAAACAACACTACACTAAACTTTAAAAAAACAAGGTAAATTGTTGTCAAGAAAGAGCTAAAAAAGGCTTGAATGCTGAATATTTACACCAAAAATAAGTACACCAAATCATTAACACAAATAATAAGAAGAACGCTAAAGCACATGAAAATTTAAAAAACATAGGACAAAAGTTTAAACAAATCATAAAACTAAAGGCAAAAATAAAAATAAATTAAGGAAAGCGATTTGCTCACTACTAGTGCAAAATATCCCTACCTCTCTTAAATATTCACCCATTATTATCTACCACTATCCTACCATTTTCTAAAATTGAAGATATCATCTTCCGAATTTTTAAGCTAGCTGGAAATCTTGGTTGAAATACTCTGGCAGATCTACCTCACGTTACCCGGAAAAGGAGGTAACGGTTAGGGAATCTTTTGCCAAACGCCTTCAGAATATGGTTTTCTATTTATAGAAACCAGTTTTAAGAAAGAGAAATCTTGTTGTACTCACCATTATCACCAATAAGCCTCATCTTTTCTATTCTAGCGGCCCCACTTAAGCAGATTACTTCTTGTTCCCCCCACCCCCACCTCACCCCGAGTGAACTGTTGCCAGGTGGAGATGAGGATTGCCATTCATGTTTCGTCCCAACTATGCCGGGCAGTTGACTTAGCATGATTAGGGGCATTGGAGGAAGCTGGTTTGAGGAGTAGCCCACAGCCGATAACAATGTCAGAATCTATTCCGGACAAGGGACAGACTGCTAAATCCGTTGCTCATTACAGGGAGGGGGGGTCCTTCCAGGACTCTAGAGGGACATACAACCGGCTCTATGGTATGTTGGGATGCGGTCGCGATTAAAACACCCTCGGGGGGGGGGGCGTTGTCAATAAGTCCGCCATACAATCACACTCTCGAGAGGGCCCCCTCCCCCCGGATTCATCTCATTCATATGTTATTCATCCAAAAGGCAATTCACTTTTCCATCTAGGAAGCAGATAAACGAGGGGGGGGGGGTAACTTCACCCCCAAGGTGAATAGTAAACGAAACCATAAAGGAAAAGTAAAATTAATACTCACACACCAATTATTGAGTCCGTGTAATTGTTCCAAGGCAAAAAAACAAGGTTTTATTGCAGAAAGCAAGATTTACACCCACCCCCCACCTGCGCCAGTGGGGCTACAAACAGGAAAAAATGTCGTCCCACCCCGCCACACGAGTCCCCCTGAAGACCATAGGTGGGAAGCCGGATCGAGGTAAAGACTTTTAGACGGTCTTTGGTAAGCTAAAAGTGGCAATCCTTAGGCTAATTGAGACCCCAACCGGTTACGTCGCCATCTGCGAGAAGGAATTAGACGTGGAGACCCTGACAAAGGAAACGGGGCAAAGTGTGCTAAATGAGATAAATCTCCAGCCAAACATCCCACCTCAGATCCAGGCACATCATAGCGTGATCTGTAGACAGCTAGATCCCTGGATAGGGCAGCACACGAGAGAAGAAATAAAGAACTGGAGCTTGAGGTGGGTTGCGAAACCTTCACCGCGTCGTTGGGACCAGTATCTGGGCAATCTAGTTGACTCTACCTTGTGTATCTCCCAAATGACTCGGTCATGCAGAGCTTATAAGCTGCCTACTTGCAATTTTGCCACGCTACCGATCCCTATTCCAAAAGAGACTCAGCAAAAAGAGCTTATAACCATCCTGCTTGCATTCTCACCATGGTACTCTTCGTCATCCTTAATGCGATTTTACTCTCCCCTTTTACTCTTCCACAGTGGACCACGACCACTACCAACGACAGCGTGCATGAGTGACTTTAATGCCATAGTTGTTGCGGGACAATTGCATTCATATTAACATCGTCATCAGTGTATTCAACTCAAATCCTTCATCTCCTCACCACAATCATTTGCTTTGTACTTGACAAGTTGGGTTTTTGGGCTGCAAGGTTAACTTTTGTGTTTATTAACGTGTCTCATTACATTTATTTCGTGAATAGTTATACTTTGCTATACTATAGGATACCTATTAGGCTACAGGGCCTAAACAGCTTTACTCGTGTCTATATTTACTCAAAAAATAATGCTGTTAATATAATCATCAATAAAAATTAACAACATTAGAGAATTAATTATTTTGTCGGGAATATGAATGACATCGGAATACGACGAAGTCTATGGAAAATTAGTTAATATAGAGGGATTATGATAAATAAAGCTTTAACAATGATATAGAATAATGAAATAGTTTTGACTACACCCCCAATTAACAGTTTAAACTAATATAAGGGTACTGTATCCTACTTTAACAAAGAAGAAACATTGCAAGTTCCTACGTTAATGGTCTTAGAATAGGTTCTATCATAAGCCCCTTACCAAAATATTGATGCCATATTTCCAAAGAACCGGCTGGACACTTTAACTCTAGTTGTTTATGGTTTGTAAGGTTTGCTCACAAAAGGCGATGAACGAACTAAAAGGATAAAGTTGGTTGACAAAGTCTGAGAATCTCAATGACAGAAACTATACATCGCTTCCCATTTATTGGTTCGTTTCTCCTATGTGTATTACTGTGTAACTAAAAGCGTCCATAGTCTCCTACCAAAAACAACCATCGCTCACTTCCCAGGAGATAACTTATTACCTCGAAGAGCGGGGACGTCTACGATTTCATGAAGAGGAGTTTTACCAGGGGGAGATTTGCCCCGAAAGGGAACTTGAACAGATAGTTAAATGTATTTGATGGCCAATTGTAGCTGGTTGTAAATATAGATGGCGTACTCCTTGGGGTGTTCTGGTGAGGTGAGGAGGGTAAGGTTCCGGTCCTGGGCGAGTCTGTTTGCCTCCTCCCTCTCAACCTGGGTCAAGACCCTGATTACCAGGATCTGTGGGGAAAAGGATCAAGAGGTTGAGTTCACGATAATGGAGGAGGGGGATACATTTGTGAGTACTTAAGTTCTTTGAACATATCTGCTCTTGGAGGGCTCGAACCCGCCCCAACATTTAGGATTAAGATTGTCATAACAACTGGTTGGTGGGCAGGTTTTTGGGGGGGGGGGTACGCCTTAGTGGTCCTTAACACACCAAGCATACTCTTATTTAAACTCTTGGGCTTCCATACTTTACCATATATTTTTGAACCAAAACCTGCAGACTGCCTTATGGTATCACATACACATACTCAACCTTTCTATCGTGTCTCTGAAATCGCATCAATAACACCACCTCATATGTGTTTGTATGTGTACGTGTGTCGTATTCCCATCAACATCAGTTGCCGGGAATTTCCATCTCATGATGTGGTGTTCAAATAATTCCTCCTGAGTTTTGCTCTTTTACGCATCAAATTTGTTCCTAGATGTTCAGAATTGGCGAGTTGGGGTTTTATCTTATAGAATTTTATGCATTTGTGTCCAGTTGAGGTTAGCAGAACAGACAAAAGCACTGCGTCCCTTTAATCTCAGTGACGCAGAGTCACCGGTTCAAATCTCAAAATCTCAGCACCGTTCTCAATTTATATTTTTCCCATATATATATATATATATATATATATATATATATATATATCTTTCTCTCTCTCTCTCTCTCTCTATCCCCCCTTCCTCTTCTCCAATTTTTCCCCTAGGAACCAAGAGGATGCAGAATTCTCCCGAACTCCTCCACATTCTATGATTATGATAAGTTTCCTTGTCGGATAACTTAAAGTGCTGCAGTCACCCCTAATCGAAATCCCCTTTAGTAAATCGACTTTGCAGCTCACCCAGAAGTCATCATTACACTCAATATATGTCAGGCTGGATAACTCAATACAGTGTGAAAGAGAGCTTTAACTTTCTAAAAAATAAAATTAACCTTACCAATATTTGGTAGTACAGTAGGTCTTCGAGAATCCTTGTCTCTCCCCCATTCGTATCGATGATGACCAGGTGTAGTATTTGCTTGTGCAGGAGGAACTGTGGCTCCGCTGCGACCACTAATCCAGTTATTTTCACACACTGTACAGGCACCATCGTACCTCCTTTCACTTCCTTATTAACAAAATAAATGTTATTTGCATCTTTTCCCATCTATATTTTTGAGTAGCATGATACGTGACCTCGGTGTATGAATATGTGAACGCTCGTATTTATGAGTGGGTAAGAATAACTCACGTCATTGAGGCATGATGCTATATGTATAAGCACAAAGACTATGTTCTTATTGTTAACATTGCTAAAAGACCTTAATGAATGATCTTACCTTGGAAGCAACTAACCCTTCCAAACGGCTGCTCATCAAAGAAATGCTCCGAAACGGTTCTGTTATCTCATCACCAATGAAGGGAACCCAGAGGTGGTCCTTTACAAAAATCAATGGCTTAGTTCTTATTGGAAACGAATAAAGGCCTTTGACTTTATCAAAATAATCGAGACTTTTAATTATATATGAGGACTATTATTAACGAATTCACATACTTTTATTCGTATTTTTATAGAATAAAATTTATAAGA
Organism: Ceratothoa steindachneri; assembly: GCA_963969495.1. Classification (NCBI taxonomy): domain Eukaryota; kingdom Metazoa; phylum Arthropoda; class Malacostraca; order Isopoda; family Cymothoidae; genus Ceratothoa; species Ceratothoa steindachneri. The sequence continues at coordinate 117,164,664 of OZ018333.1, read as the reverse complement.
TGATTTATAATTTTGTATTTGAACTTTTTAGGATGCCAGCTATTTTTTTTTAGAAGACTTAAGCCGTTAATGGACAAGTGATAAGCAAGCGAAGCAATGATAGGATTTAGACTGGTAAATATTTTAACTCATCATCAAGCTTTCAAATGAGAAGGAAGACGCACTTTACAGAGAGGTTTTTTAATAAAAAAAATATATAATTCTTTACTTAGGAGACATGTTTCGAAAGTGACTGGTTTCCATGATAAAAAAGAACCCCTCTGTAACCTACATCTTCCTTCTCATGAGTTACACTTTTCACACATTCATATCAAATCACATTTTTTCGTGTACTAAAAGAAAAATTATAAATATTTGTATTTCTTGTTTTACAAAGGAGCTGAAAAAAAGAATCACAATTTGCCATACGTTTTTTAAATATTTTTTTAAAACTTAAATTAAGGCTAATAATTTTTTTCAATGACACGAATTCGATATGTTGGTTTATTTGTGAATTAATTTGTATAAGATATTGAAATAATTCACAATAATGATTTTTTTTTATTTATCACTTATAATTTATTAACCCCCGGTCAAAGAAAATATTACATACCATATTTCTTACCAAAATTAATAAGTTTTAAAAGCAATGTTCATACAGGACATATTTTTTGATAATCTTAATTTGCTAAATACACAGATTTAAGAGATGGCAATTGACATAAATTTAAATTTGGGGAAACCTAAACTAGCCCCTCACCTAACATGATATTACATTAATATGTTCTACTTCTGTTTTCCTTTAAGTATTTCATGAAATTAACAATTACTAGTTTGGCTTCCAGTTTTTGGAGCTATGGTGTTCCATTCCTATTTCATCTTTTTGGAAGAATTTTATTAACTTAGATTACTTTATTTAATCTGCTACAACTCAAATATAATCGCAAGGTCAATAAATAACGTTTAAGTGGCCAAGAGAGCCTTACTTTTTATCCAAGATACATCGTAGTTCTCAAAATTAAGCAATTTCATTCACCCCCAATATTGAAATGAATTAAAGTTGTTCGTGAAAAAAAAGGATTATTTTGAACCAGTGTAGATAGAGGGGAGTAGGAAAGGGGCAAAGAAAAAATAATAGCGTAGGCGAGTTGCGAACAGCTTCCCTCGTCGCTGGACCACTGTTAGCCAGCGACGAATCCACTGTGCCATCCTGAGTCTCACAAAAGGACTATTTCAAACGAAACTGTTAAGCCGCTCGCCCGCACTTCTCGCACGCTATACCAGACCAATGTGGAACCAAACATCTAAATAACTGACAGGTATAGTGATCCGAAACATCATAATAGTAGTTGTAAGTTGGAACTTCCGATTGCTTGTGTTCTTTTGTGTGAATTTATTCTTAAAGTCTTTAAATAGACCGTCGCCCTGTGTCCAGAATTGTGGGGATTTCTCCCTCTGTCATCCTTGGCGTCATTCGATCCCTCCATTCGTGATGATACGCTTATAAATAATCCTGGGAGAGGGGTGGGAGGGCGAGGAGGCAGTGGGAAAGTGGGGTTGCCAACTCCTCTCGTCTTGAATAGTTCCAAGTCAAGGAAAACAAGCCACCTCGCCACCAACGGTGTTAAATATTAAGCCCTCAAGATCCCTACAATGGTTGCTTGCCTGGTGATGTTCCCCGCCTGTAGAGATGCACACATTGGCGGAGGCGACGCGTCGCCGCCTTCTGATGCGTCCATATGACTCCGGGTTCGGCTCCACGAGAAACCCCTTCCAGCCACTCCTCGCGTCCAGCCATGACGTCATTGACATGATGTCTCCCACGCCTGCGCCGATCTCGAGGTAAGAACCATGTGTCTAGAACGCAACAAATTACTCACCAGCGTATTTTTATAGACCTTTTTACGCACCTGGATGCGACCACATACTGTTTACTCCCAAACCAGTTGGTTGTAATACTCTATTATGATAATTGAACGAAAAATGAATAATAAAAGAGATTTTTATGGTGCCCACAACACTATAGGCCTTCACATATCACGTTTCTAGTAACAAAAGAGAAGCTTGAAAGAAGAGGAGGATTTTCAAGGCAGGTCTAAGGCATCGTTGGAGGGACAGAGGGTGATATATATCAGCAGGCTAATTATTTTAGGAGGAAATATAGAAAAAGTTCGGCCACACATGCAACACAAACACAAACGACTGCGAGGAACAAATAGTAAAAGAACAGAGCCTGAGCGAATGGGCTTAAAGGATATAGGTAGGATCGGTGATAAGGTATTTAATATCTTATATGTGAGGGCCTTGATGGTGATTGTGTATGGAATTGGCAGCCAGTGCAGATCTTGGGGTAAGGGGAGGTGCCCGAGAGAAACATCCCAGGCTGAGAAAAACACGCGCTACAAAGTTTTGAAAGGGTAATATGGGTCGAAGAGTGAAAGCTTATGACTCAGCAGGGAGTTACAGTAATTAAGGTGGGAGGCAACAAAGTTGTGAATTCCAATCTCAAATAAGGTCATCAATGTAAGACCGGATGCAATAATTTTACGGACTGGATCGCCGTTGGAGAGCAGCCTATCGATTGTGCCATCGTGAGTCTCTGGAAAGACTTATTCAAACGACCCGCTTCCATTTCTTGATACGCTACACCCGTAAAGCCAATAAAATTGTGAAATCAACTGGGAGGAAAGGTGTGGTGAGTTGATTCGAAAGAAGTCTAAAGTCGCTATTTGAAGTTTATTTTGGTGGTTGTTATTAATGTCATTCTAACACTTCAACTCAAGATAATCTGCCTTTAACCACTTTACCTGACGCCAGAGTTGGCAATGAGCTACATTATACATATCTTTAATACTATGTTTGTCGTGGTACACCAATCTATACCATACACTACTCCTATATTATGTTTGGGGTGACTTAATCGCCTACTGCAACGCGAACCGTTGAAGGACGGTTCACAGGGATTAACGACCGACTAGGAGGTCAAACTTGAGGGGTTGGGTTTCAAATCCTTAATAATTAGACAGAGTGGATAAATGGTTGGCGAGATTCACTTGAATAGGCCGAGAGTACCGTTCAAGGTTAGTTAAAGATGAAACAACAAAAAAATATTTTATTTACAAACATCAAAATAAGAATAATAATAGGCAAAAGGGAACTATTTAAATTAAAATAGTCTCATGATAATTATTGTGAGGAGGGATTCTCACATGGAATTAATTGATTAATGTTACTAGGCTCAGATCAAAAGGGGGACTTGACGATACTAATAATGGAGGGGATTTCAGTCTTACGGGTCGGTGACTTCGATTTTTTTTTTTTTTTTTTAGGAGCTTATCTAGCGACTAGAGCATATGCTTATTTTGGTTTAGTACAATGCACGGAAATAATTTTTTAGTAAATCTAGCTGAAGGTTAAGACTTGTACAATCGCAATTAACTACCAAATATACCAGTATTTAAGGTCAAAATAGTCAATAAGAGGAAAAACTAAGGCTTCATAGGACACACGTCGGCAAATCATCCATATCTGCTTCGGTTCATTGAGTCTCAAATCTCTTATTGGTGCGATCGTTGCAAAGCGGTTAAGACCAGCTTGCATAGTGCACATTAAAAACTATGGATTTTTAACGATGGAGAACATCATAAGACCACGGTAATTGGTTTTCTGTTTAAAGCTATTGCCGACCATTTCTCCAGCATTTATTCCATGACGAGTTTTCTGCTATTTTAAATTTCGTTTAAAAAGTGAATATAGTGAAAATAAAGTAGTCTAACTTGTTTGAAAAATACAAAATGCCATATAAGAAAGCAACTGATCACTCGACTAGGCCGGAATAGCTCTTGTTGATGATATCTGTTTTCCTATAATCGTTTTAAGGAAATTATAACTCTAAATATCAAGGTAAAAGTTTTATTTCTTCAAAGTTTAGGGTAGATAGTTTCGAGGGTGACTTACTCATTTGCTAAAATATGGCAATAGTGCCGTAATTGAAACATTTTCAACTGTCTTATTGAAGAAATGCATAAATAAGAAAAGTCTGCTGTTGCAAAGATGGCCAAGATTCTCCGAAAAATTAAAGTTTATCACAAAAACATTAAAAAATGAGTTAGAGAAACTATTTGAACAATCAATTTTAGTGTATTTTACTTGAATTTGAAGTTTTAAGTGATAAAAAAGAAATAGTTAGGCTAAGTTGTCGCCATTGAGACAATAATTCGTGAAAGTTGACAATTGTAAATGTATACTGGCCGAACCTGGTTGGCGAAGATCCATTTTAGAGTCCGTGTGATGTCTTCCCACTCTCCGTTGTCCTTCCAGGCTGGGTTATCGTAGTCCCGGATGCTCAGGGGGGTTTGAAGGACTGTCTGAGGCGGATCAATGAAATTTTCTCTCAGATGTTTGATCACTTCAATTTGCAATTCGTTATTTGGCAATCCCCAAAGCCACACGAGGCAATCTGCCAAACGAATAATAAATCGAGCACAATAATTCTTTCACAAGTATTAATTAGGGTAGGAAAACAACCAAGGACCCGTTTCACACTCGTCATGAATAAAATCCGAGCACTGTACTCACCTTCAGAGCAGCTTGAAAAAGAATCCAATCTATTTAAATGAATTTTCGACACTAAAATCCCACCTAAGGTTATCAGCAGCACATAAGTTCGAACGGATAATTTTAAGGTCATTTCAAAAAAAGATCGCCGTTTTTTTTTTTACACCTAAAAATAGCCAGAATAACGAATTTAGTAAATACATAATGGCAAGTCTCTTTTTAGACCTTACACAACCAGGATTTAAGAGGTAAACAGTTTAAAACAACAACACGAGATTTTAGCCATTTAATGGAAAGATTTCCTCTTTTAAGGAAAAAAAAGTGTTTTACTCAAAGCAGGAAAATTAATTAGATATTGAGTTTTTCCTCAAAATTTGTGATAATTTTGAGGTAAACAGTTTAAAACAACAACACGAGATTTTAGCCATTTAATGAAAGATTTCCTCTTTCAAGGAAAAAAAAAAGTGTTTTACTCAAAGCAGGAAGATTAATTAGATATTGAGTTTTTCCTCAAAAGTTGTGATAATTGGAGGATAAAGAATTTTTAGGAAATTAAGGAAAATGAATTTTTAAAATGGGATTCGACGATTTAGCGTAAACGCTGAGCTGAAGTGTCGCATTGCGACCTCTAGTGTACTACATTTGTAGCAATGGCCAAATGCCACTGGACTTTGTATCGCTTACCACCTTAGCATTGTTTTCCGTCTGAAATTAAGGACATTCACCCCAGGTCTTTGTGCCTATGACCATATGAATTGACGCACATTAAAGCGAAAAACCAAACAAAGGTATTTGAAAAAAAAGGACAATTTATTTGTCCACAAACTGATATCACGTGCAACCCTGCCATCGGATGTGACGTCACACTTATTCACTAGGCTTTCCTACTCACGTTTTTAGGGATTTCTTTCTTACTATTTATTTTATTTAAAGCAAGAACCAACGAGAGCATCTCCCGCAGGAAGCTTGTATTTAGATATCTTTAAAGAAACTTGTTATGATTTAGGGAATGTGTGACAAAGGTCCACCTGTGGGTGTTTGAGGCTAGAAGACATACTCCGCTAGATGTCAGCTACAGCTGAGACCCCCTTGCGACCCTTTTACACTAACAAGTAGTTTTGAAATATATACAAATTTATTCTAGCTTAACCTATCTAACCTAGTTTTAGATAAGGTTTAGATATATTAGGTTAGTTTAATCAGGTTAGCCTAGATATATTTTGGGGAAATAAATTATCCAACAATAATGTGTACCTTAACATAAGTAACCTTGCCAAAAATATAATTATAATATTTATATAATGAGTAAATTTATCGCCCACCCAAAATTATATATAATAAAAAAACAAGCAAATGTATATTTAATTTAAGAGCGTGGATGCTAAAGCATAGCGGAGGAGTGTGACGTCACTACTGCGAGGATATCAGATTTGAACTTTTCCAAACAAATTGTCCTTTTGAGATTTCAGACGTTTTTAGGCGAGTGCGACTCTGTATCTCATTATGTCGGTCGGTCTGTCGGTCCCCCTTGTGCTTTTTGATAGGTTTTGGTAATAATATTGTAACTATTCGGCCGATTCTAACGAAATTGGAAAAACTTATGTTTTTTTTTTTACCTTCTCTTTCGAACGGTATAATTGCCCTCTCAAGGTCATCCGGGAATTATTTGGTTTTGGCAATAGCATCCTAATTATTTGGCTGATTCTAACGATATTTACATTATTTTACATTCCTTTCGAATGATTGAATTGCCAAAGGTCCTGCCAAGATTAGTTCGGGAATTATTTGGGAATAATATCGTAACTATTCATCCGATTCTAACGAAATTTGAAACCCTTATCTTTTTTTACATTCTCTTTCAAATGATATAATTTCCAAAGTCCTCCCAAGGGTATTCCGGGAATTATTTCGCAATAATATCGTAACTATTCGGCCGAACCTAACGACATTTGAAACCAGTGTGTTATTTTACATTCCCTTTCGAATCATATAATTACCAATGTCCTCTCAAGTTAGCCCGGGAATTATTTTGTTTTGAAAATAGCATCCTAACTATTTGGCCGATCCTAACGAAATTTATAACCATTATGTTGTTTCATACTCCCTTTCAAATGACATCATTGTCAAGGTCCCCCCAAGGTTAGCCAGGGAATTATTTTGAATACCATCGTAACTATTCGTCCGATTCTAACGAAATTTAAAACCCTTATGTTGTTTTATATTCTCTTTCCAATTATATAAATGCCAAGGTTCTCCTAAGGTTAGTCTGGGAATTATTGAAAGTTTTGAAGTTTTCGTCTTCGTTAAGGGGACTCGCATCCCATCTTCACTGTGAAACTCAAGTTCCGAAGATTACAATCTAGAAAACTTCTTCGTTTCCTAGCTTATTCCTCCACTATTTACATGGCCGCTTCAATGTGTGATAACCATACATCTCCGACCTTCGCCGTAACCTTGATCCGCGTTTCATCGATAGTGGTGTTAAAACGTCTAATCTTTAGGTAGGCTTCGCTCATGAGGCATATGGGCATCTGTGTACCTATCTTCTCGATTTCTGGCACGCAACTCTCTCATCCTCGCCCTTCAAATGTGCAGCGGTAGTGCTAGTGCAAGGCCAGGAATCATAAATTCAGTCTTCGTTCAATTGTGACACCAGGTTTGGGAAATTAGCAGCCGCTGTGTCTTTCAAACATCGCCCTCCTAGTATCATTAATGGTCCAGACCTTCCCGACGAAAACCTTTGCTTAATCCGTCAGTCTATCTCATCTACTTGCCCTCTTAAACTTTAACGAGTGATGCCACCCCTTTTTTTTTCGTAGGAACACTCGTCGGTAGGGGTAGGCAGCCAGGAGCAAGATTACAGCCTCACCAGCAGTTTTCTCAATTCGTGGGATACACTCCGATCCACTTCTCCTCAAACTTGACTGATCTGTAAAATGTTCACGCGCTTCAAGAACAAATTTAGGTTGAGAATTAACAGCAAACAATTCGAAAATGAAATACTATCATTCACAGAGAGTGCAAAAGCACCAAATGTAAAGCACTCCTGCTTCGCCAAAACGTCAGTTCGGAAAGCGGCCTAAATGCACTACCTTCACTCCGACCTTCTTTTCTCGTGCCAGGTTCTTGTCTTCGTCAGTAGTAGACACGACCTATAAATCATGTACCCAATGTCATAAGCACCGAAAAGGCATCGTTAAACGATCTGATCTTATATTCTGCATGCCTACTTGTTTGTCAGAGTAATTTTATGTACATGTGTATTTATTTTAAGGGAAGCGCAACCTACTTATGTGGCGCTATACGCTCCTGCCTCGTCTATTTAAGAAGCAGTAGCTGATCGCAGATCGTCAGTCACAAATTTTTGAACAATGGAGAAGGTTGAGCACCGCGCAGTGATCAAATTTTTGACCAAGGAAGGCAAGAATGCAAAAGAGATCCATGAACGCATGGTTGCAGTCTACACCGACACCGCCCCTTCTTATGCAATCATTGCTGGCTGGAATAGGGAGTTCCGCCATGGTCGTGAGTCCCTTGAAGATGACCCCCGTCAGACGTGACCAACGAGGACAATGTGTCCCGTGTGGAGAGGATGATCCTCGGAAATCGACGGGTGAAGGTCGATGAAAGCGAGCGAGAACTTGAAATATCACATGGAAGTGTTATCAACATCATCCACGACAATTTGGCCATGACCAAGGTCTCTGCCCGTTGGGCCCCTATAAACCTCACGAAACCTCACGCCCCACGATCGACTTCAACATCGTCAAAGTTCGAAGGAGCTGCTGCCTCTGTACAACCAGGACTCGGCTGGATTCGAGTCACGCATAGTAACAGGTGATGAAACGTGGGTCCATCACTGGAATTTCGAGACCAAGCTCGAAAGCATGGCCTGGAAGCAAAGGGGCTCTCCGACCCCCATCAAGTTCCGGACCCAACCCTCAGCCGGGAAGATCATGGCCACCATCTTCTGGGATTCTGAGGGAGTTTATACAGATAGCTCCAAGTCCCAAAAGGGGGTCAGTTTTCACGCCGTCTCTCCTCTGTTTAAAGTCAGTGGGGCTCTGTCTTCACAGCCGAGCTGGTTACAATACACCACTGAGTATGGGAGATAATGCGATGTGCCCGGTTCGGAGACCGGATTGTGATCTATAGCGACTCACAAAGCGCCCTGAGTGCTCTTGAGGAATTGGAATCTCCGCATCCCTTGGTTCACGATATCCGTGATGCCACGGTTTTGGCAAGCCAGTCAGATGTTGAGATCATCTTGTGCTGGGTTCCTGGACATGTAGGAATTGCGGGGAATGAGCGACCAGATCAGTGTTTTGCTCTTCCTCAGATATATTACCTGGCAGGAATACGGGCTGCTTGGCAAATAAGATGGGAGACAGTTGAGGGGAACCTAAATTTACATGCTATTGTGCTGCGCCTGTTCATATGAACCTACCCACTGTCATGGCGGCTTCAGGTTGCTTTATCCCATCTCCGAATTGGACGCACTCGTGGGACGCACTACCATTTGATGGAGTGCTCGCCTTTGCCTTATTGTAACAACTGCATTATTCCCCAGACTGTTCTGCACATTCTTGTTGAATGTCCCAGTCTGGGTGATCTCTGTGCATGGGGGAGGCTGGCCTCCTCCACTTTATCTGTTTTTTGGTTGTTATTGTTGTTTTCTTTGTAGGTCTCACATTCCTGCGCCAGGGCTTGCTTCCTGCCTCCATTTATTTTATTTTTTCTTTTTTTTTTGTTAGTTTTGTATATTGTTATTTTAATTTTGCCTAGTACTAGGGTGTCGTGAGTATAGCAATTTATGCCCATGTAAGCAGTCACCAGATGGGCTCCTAAAATTAAAAAAAAATATCTTAGCTCTTTGGAAGTCTTTGCAGTCAACGTGTTAAACTCTATATTTCTCAATTTTTTGTTAGCACCAAGGAGTGTATAACAAATATTTTGACCCTTGTTTATTATTATCAAGATCAAACAGCATTTGAATAACAAAGTTAAATATATGTTGTATATCAATGAGATTGTCTCCCAAATCTCTGATCACCATTAGGGAGGATCTCTTCTCTCACTCTAAGCGCAGTGGCCTCCTCCAGAATCATTACACTGGACAACAAAAAAAAATCTTTTGTCTGGTGCTTGAAATATTTAATTGAATTCTTAAGTGATTTTGCTTATGCTAAATTAAAAAATAACGTCAGTTTTCCTCCATCAGGTCTAGTTTTCTGTCTCTCCTCATCTCCATTTTGGCATCTATTAGATGCTAGCTAAAATTGCGCCTAAAAATATTTCCAAAGGTGTATATTGTGGCGGTGAAGTCGACTTCCTCACCAATTCTTCCCACCATCCCAACAAGGTTTGCTCGGTGGTTCAAAGAGAGGGTATTGAGGAGAGAGTCTATTTTCTAATTTTATTTAGAAACAGTAAATATAGCAAAATAATATAACCCAAAATAACAATATATATATATATATATATATATATATATATATATATATATATATATATATATATATATATATATATATATATATATATATATATATATATATATATATAGAGAGAGAGAGAGAGAGAGAGAGAGAGAGAGAGAGAGAGTAACAAGGAGTAACAAGGAGTAACAAGGAAAGTAAGTACCCTAGGAGACCTTACGGTCCATTCAAAGAGGGTACCTTTGGACTAGCAATTGAGCGGGCACATGGCTGCTCAATTGTTTTGCGTCCATAAACGGCCACTTTTCAAGACTTTGTCTAGTCTTGACTTGAACTGGTCAACAGATTCACTGTTGACAACTTCCACTGGAAGTGCGTTCCACTTACCGCAGATACTGTAGGTGAAAAAGTTTCCACACATATTGCGGTTGTAACGCTTCAGTTCAAGTTTGAAGCCGTGATTGCGCGTTCTGTTCTCACTCAGTGTGAAAATATCCCGGTAGTCAACATTGTCGAACCCTCGAAGTATTTTGAAGACTTCGATGAGCTGACCACGCAGTCTACGGGTTTCCAGTGAGAACAGATCTAACTCCCTTAGTCTATCCTCATAACTTTTATGTCGGATAGAGGGAATCAGCTTGGTTGCCCTGGCTTGTACGCGTTCCAATCTCGCGATGTCCTTTCTCAATGAAGGACTCCAAAATTGTACGGCATACTCCAGGTGCGGTCGGACAAGTGAGTTGTACAGGCACAGTACAATCTCCTGGTTCCGATAACCAAACTGGCGCTTAATATAGCCTAGCATCCTTTGGGCCTTTTTCTCCGCCTCAATGCACTGTTTCGAGAACTTGAGGTCACTAGTGATTGTTACACCCAAGTCCTTCTCAGTGTCGGTTGATTCAATAGCAGTGCCCTTAAGGATATACTGAGATTGGGGGTTTCTGTGGCCGATATGCATCACTTTGCATTTGCCCACGTTAAAAGGCATTTGCCACGTGTCCGACCACTCCCCAATCTTCCCAAGATCTTCCTGCAGGCGGGCAGTATTTCCATCCTTTGCAACGTTCATACCAAGCTTGGTATCGTCGGCAAATTTGGAAATCTTCGCAACCATGTCACCGTCCATGTCGTTGACGTAGATGATAAATAGTAGTGGTCCCAGGACAGAACCTTGAGGCACCCCGCTAGTAACGGGCACCCACTCAGAAGACTGTCCATTTACCATCACCCGTTGCCGTCTGCCACTTAGCCAGTTCTCGATCCAGCCGGCTACCTTTCCGTCTATGCCAAGCGCTCGCACTTTCCGGAGAAGGCGGCGGTGTGGTACCTTATCAAAGGCTTTCTGAAAGTCTAGGTAGACCACATCCACCGCCTTGTCCCGATCGTGCTCACTGAAAACGAAGTGGAAGAATTCCACAAGGTTCGTCAGGCATGACCGTTGCCTTCGGAAGCCGTGCTGGGAACTCCTCAGTAGCAGGTTTGACTCTAAATACGACGTCACTTTGTCCACCATGATGCTTTCCATGAGTTTACCGACTATCGAAGTCAGACTGATAGGTCGGTAGTTCGACGGTTGGTTACGGTCTCCTTTCTTGAAGATAGGAGTCACCTCCGCCTCACGCCAGTCTCTAGGAACGCATCCGGTCCGGATTGACATGTTAAAGATAGCGCACAGATGTCGTGATACTTCATCGCACACTTCCTTCAACACTTTAGGTAGAAACCCGTCCGGTCCAGGGGACTTATTCGTCTTTAGGTCAGCGATCTTTTTCTTTATTTCTCCTTCGGTGAAGTCCATTGCCTCCAGCTTTTCCCCCGAGTAGGAATCCGTCGGCTGGGGAATGGGACCACACTCTTCAGTAAACACTGAAGAGAAGTAGTCGTTGAGGAGGTTAGCATTTTCTGCATCTGAATGCTTTAATGTCCCCTCCTCATTCCTCAAAGGGCCAATCGTTCGACGGATTGGTTTACGGCTGTTCACATATCCAAAAAACTCCTTGGGATTCTCTTTACAGAGTCTCGCCACTCGGAGTTCCTCAGACCGCTTAGCCGCCCTTATGCTGGACTTCACTCTCCTGGCTAGCCTCCGGTATTCGTCAAAGTCACCCGAGATCTTCGATTGCCGGTACACATTTCTCTTCTCCCTAAGCAGTTGGCCGATTTCTCGATTAAACCACTTAGGTTGAACAGAAGACAGACGGGGGCATTTCAGAGGGATGAAACGCGATTGAAGACTCATGAATGTGTTTTTGAAACTATTCCACGAGTCTTCAACGGCATCGCACACTTCTAGCCTCACGTCAGTCAGTCCAGCTCGAAGGCTTGCAAAGTCTGCTCTTCTCAAGTCAAGTTTCTTTAATTGACTGGCAACAGACTTTACCTTCGGGATCTTGACGGTAAATCTAACTAGCTGGTGATCACTGCCACCGAGCTCTTCGCCTACAGAGATATCCTCAACGATATCATCCTCAGAGGTGAAGACCAAGTCGAGGATATTGTCTCCTCTCGTCGGTTCTCTGACCCATTGAGTGAGGAACTCGTTGTTGGCGAACTCCAGGAGTAGCGCGCTCTCGCCACAGGCTGCTCTGGTTTCCCAGTCAACTTGGCTGTTGAAATCGCCCATAACGATGCACACTCTGCCTTGAACCAGCTCACCTAGCAGCTGGTACAGTTCCCTGTCCTTCTCAACAGGTTGGGAAGGGGGTCTGTAAAGCAGCAGGGTCCTGTATTTGGCAGGACCGATCTCTAGGTCAACGCCTAGGAGCTCGTGGTCGGATATAACGTTGGAGTTCGTAGATTTGATTGTATCCTTGACATACAACATTACACCGCCACCCTCTCTGTCTGGCCTATCTTTGTGGAAGAGTTGGTAGCCAGGAACCGTGAATTCGCCTTCAAATTTTCGGTTTGAGGTTTTTATCCACGATACTGTTATGGCTACCATTTCGGGTTCTTCCGTCGCTACGAGGCCACGGAGCTCAGGAAACTTGTTCCTGATTGACCTCGCATTGAACAGAAGAACCTTCAGGGAGTCCCCTAATGTAGGACCCCCTATACTCTTCCGTTTCCCGGCTTCTTGTTTGTCGTGGTGGCACCATTTTTAACAACCTCCGAGAAGGTTGTTTGGGGAGTGACTCGGGCGTACTGGCGTACGTCCGCCTTCCCAATGGGCCGGGCACTCCTTTGGGTGCGCTCCACGACATCCTGGATGAGGTTGGCTAGGAACGCCTTGCCCTTAAAGGAGAGGTGCACCCCGTCCCTTTGGTAGAGGTCTTTTCTACCATAGAACACGGCGTACGGGTCCACAAAAAAGACACCCTCAGCCGTACAGAGGTCTGCAAGGCGCCTGTTTAGCGACATGTTCCTCAAGGGGGCAGTCCGGCTTGGACCCCACCTCGGGAGCATCCCCACCACGACGCTTCTGCGGGTTTTCAGTCCACAGTCGTCGACAGCGCCCATAACTGTCCTCATAATTTCACCTGTAGGGCCTACCCTACCTCCTCTGAGGTAGAGGTCGTTGCCACTTACCATAAGGGCAACGACTGAAGTCTCTGAAATCTGAGACTTCTCGGCCTCAGCTCTTACCTGCATATTCCCACAACCTGGGATGCAGCTCACCTTAACGCTTGTGCGAAGGCGGGCCGCTAGCAGGGGCTTCAGACCCCGTGCTTGAGAATCACCAATAAGGGTGACTCTTGCACATTTGACTGCGGACGACTTAGTCTTTCCTTTCGGAGGCGACTTGCCGCTTTCCTCTTGTATCTCTAATTTTTTTTTCTTCTTCTTCTTATTCTTCCTCTTATTCTTCTTCTTGACTTCCTTTGTTATCTCTTCGTTTGTTTCCCGTTTCTCTTCTTCTGCTTCTACTTTCTCTTCTTCTGTTTCCAGTTTCTTTTCTTCTCTTTCTACTTTCTCTTCTTCTCCTTTTACTTTCTCTTCTTCTCTTTCTACTTTCTCTTCTTCTATTTCTACTTTCTCTTCTTTCTTCTTTCTTTTCTTCTTTTTGGCTCGTTGAGGAAGCCCTTCAGCAGAAGAAATCGGCTGTTGGACGTCCGGAGCCTTCTCGCCTGAGCATCTGCATCTCTCTGTTTTTAAGAGTTGAACTTCCCTTTTAAGGAGGGAGTTCTCCTCTCTCAGTTGAGCGATGCTCTCGCCCAGGCGCTTCTCGAGTTCGCAGAAGTCACAGACACTGACGCCATCTGTGAGTTCCTTGCAACTCCTTCCCCCGAAGTCTTCACTCCATCTATAGACTTTGCATATTTTGCAGGTTAGCTTTCGAAACGGAGGACCATTCTTCTTCGCCATGTTACAAAAATCTCGGACCATACGCATTAAAAAAGGGGTTTTTGGTTGTGATTTTCTCTCGCACTAATCTCATCCGCCTATTTCCAGGAGGTTTTCGGTCGTTCGGCGAACAGAAACCCTTTGATCAAGCACACCAACCCTAAGGTCTCCCCTGGGCCGGACGTCCCCAATCGTGCCGCAGCTCCCAACTGAGCAGCACGAGAGCCCCAGTGAACTGGTTCTCTGATTTTTCGACAGGGGTGCTTGAGGTGTAACTGTCTTCCTACTAAGCCCTACTAATCAACTAAAAACGGCCAGACTTGAGGCAAATAGTAAAGCTAAGTGCCCACGACTTCATCCGAGATCTTTAGCTGATCTGGCAACCAGCAAGGCACAAAAGCTCTCTCTCCAAAGATCAGTTGAGCCTTTATTCACCAAGTAGCGGTCACAGGGAGCTGGTCAGGCAATTACACGTTAGGAGAAAGCTTTTAAGGGGTACCTAGCACTTCTCCATTAATCGTACCCCAAACGCCTAAGATCCCTTCAATCTCAGTCTCTTGTAACCTATGAGTGCTCCAAGGCGTTATTTAAAGAGGTTCCAAAGCCTCTCTTCTCACGCGGCATAAGGGAGCTGGTGAGGCCCTTATTAATAAACAACTTTATGTGTAATAGAGATGAAGGTTTTTTTTTGTTATTGGGTTTTTTTTTTTTTTTTTTGACAGTTGAAGAGAGTTGGTGAAACTTAGTACTAACAGAATCGAATGGGTTGGTAGGGGGATGCAAGGAGACGCATCAAAGAAGTGGTAGAGAAGTTTGACAACCCTTAGTCTGGATCCTACTACAGCTACCTTACTGGCATGGGTGACCCTACCGGACTAAAAGTCCCCCAGCTTAGCTAGCTTAACTCAGGCAGATCACGCAAGCTCTCTCACCGACGACAAGGTGGCTGTGTTGAGAGAGAGAGAGAGAGAGAGAGAGAGAGAGAGAGAGAGAGAGAGAGAGAGAGAGAGAGAGAGAGAGAGAGAGAGAGAGAGAGAGTGTGTGTGTGTGTGTGTGTGTGTGTGTGTGTGTGTGTGTGTGTGTGTGTGTGTGTGTGTGTTGGCCTTAAAAAATTACTTTGGCCAACAACCACACATATATATTTATACAAAAGGCCTTACAATATTCTCAGCCACGCAAATGAAACACTCCAACCAAAGACAGAATATCGGGAATGACGGGTGCACCCTTAACCTAACAGAGCGAGATGAGTCAGGGGAAAATGGGAAGTGGCTCACTTTCTGCGCCATTCTGTGGGGTCTGGGTCTCGGCAAAGCCAAGGACTTTAGGACCTGGGGCAATTGTTAGTCCCAACTGTTAAGTCGTAGTCTGTGAGACGCTGCTCCAATTACTCCCTGGAGACTGGGAGGTGCTCTCCAAGGTCCACACCTTAGAAGATCGCTCCGAAAGGTAGGCGCACGTATGAGGGTCAGGATTGGCTTCAGCCATCTCCAAAAGCCAGATGTCGCCGACTATCGGTACCACAGAACTGGAAAAGAGAAGACACATTCAGTCACTGATTTACTGCCACACTCAAACATCTTTACTCCTAACACATTCAATCATACCCACTCTCACACAATTTTCCATCCAGGCGGCTCTTCCTTCTTCAGTCACAACTAATGACTTTCAAACTACTATTAGACACAAAATTAGCTGAAAGAATCCACCTAAAAAGAAAATAGAGATGAATGGGGGAGCACGAAAGAGGTCTATTGAGTCCCCCCACACAAAGCAATGATGGTGATCACACGATCCACGCACACATTCTGCACAAGAAAAAAAAAAATAGACATAGGGGAGGGGAGGTGGACAACCAAACTATTACAACATGAGTTGATATTAGTGATTCTTAATGCAATTAAACAAGACTGTTTCTTTATTTAAACTATTTTAATTCTACAAGAGGCAATTAATATGAAACAAGAGAGCATAACACATATGTTGTATATCAATGAGATCGTCTCCCAAATCTCTGATCACCATTTGGGAGGATCTCTTATCCCACTCTGAGCTCAGTGGTCTCCTCCAGAATCATTACACTGGACAACAAAAAAAAAATCTTTTGTCTGGTGCTTGAAATATTTAATTGAATTCTTAAGTGATTTTGCTTATGCTAAATTAAAAAATAACGTCAGTTTTCCTCCATCAGGTCTAGTTTTCTGTCTCTCCTCATCTCCATTTTGGCATCTATTAGATGCTAGCTAAAATTGCACCTGAAAATATTTCCAAAGGTGTACATGAGTTGATATTAATGATTTTTAGTGCAATTAAACAAGACTGTTTCTTTATTTAAACTATTTTAATTCTACAAGAGGCAATTAATAGGAAACAATTAAGAGAGCATAACACATAAACAAACAAATTACAAGTAAAAATGAAAAATTGAAAATGCACATTGCCAAAGATTTTTTGCAGAAAATTCAGGGATAAATTTACACTTATTTGCGCACCATTGATGTTGAGCAACAGGAGTATCTCATTTAAGAAACCAGCAATAGTCTGCTATCATTACAGCATCCTAAGGTCATTTGTAATGAGTTTCAATCTCTTTGATGTCCTGATGGAATCATTCGCCCGGTTTGTCGCTAACATCTCCAAGATTTTCAGGAAAACAATCAAAATGACTAAAAAGAAAATGCATTTTGATGCTCATATTTGCGCCAATATCAAGTTAGTAACAAGGTCTTTATAGTTATCTCTTTTGTGTTTCCATAACACATTTGGAGAATTAACGTAACACTTTTTTGAAGAAGACATCTTGCTCATTTTCTATTGCTTAGTTCACCCCAATATCTGAAAAATTGGGAAAAAGGAAAATAATTAGAATTAGGATAAAGTAAAGAATCCAGTGTAGTGGATGTAAACACATACATAGTGACTAATTTATAACATATACACACTTATGACTCACTCCCACATATACTCATATACATATGGACATTGACTCACACACAGACTTATTAACATATGGACTTTGACTCTAACTTAATATATGTATTATAAAAGGATGTTCAATAACTTAAAAGACAAGACCTGATCGATCAAAATGAAGGTAATTTTTCGATTCAGTAGACTGATTTCTTACAGGAATGATCTCTATTTCCTAAACACCCAAAACCTCATAGACCAGTGTTATCTTTATATCAATGGGATAATGAAAGCAAATGTTGCTGAGATAAAAAAAATACTTTAGGCTTGATTTTAGATCAAAGAGAGCTACTTTGTGCTTTGACTTTGTTAAAAAGTTGTTTGTGAGCTTAAGATGTATCCTTATCTTTATTCTCTATCAAAGTGCCACTGTATATATAGGCACCTTGTATTCATAGCACTCAGCTCAGTTTCCTTCACTGTGTACATTGCAAGTGCCTCATAGGAACTGACAGCATCAGTTACACTGTCTGATCCACTGTCCACAATATCCTTTGTACTAAAGCTAGGGTGTAAAGCCTGTGGTTCCTAATACAGGGTTCCTCCCCCCCCCCCAAAAAAAAACAACACGAGCCTGCACACACTTTTTCTGATATATCCTTCATTCATTCACTAATCACTGTTACTTTGCAGGACATGACAGAAGCAACGCCTGTGAACACAACTAGATCTTAATGGGAGCTCCAGCAAAGAATATACTGCATCAAACATTACTACAAGACAGGCTCATTCAAGAAAGAGCAGGACACTTTCGTGCATCAGTTTGAATGGGAAAAAGACCCCTCCAAGAGAAGAATTCAGGACTGGGTGGACAGTGGAGAACCCCAATACAGCCAGTGACAACCATCCAAGCCATTCAGGATGCCCCAGAAAGCGTACAGCTAAGCTGGTCGAGAGTGTGAGAGAGTCAGTTCAGCAGAGTCCAAAATGCTCTGTGCGCAAGCGAAATCAGTCCCTCGGTATATCCTGTGAGACTTGAAGGAGAGTGCTAGTAATGGATTTAAAGGCCTACTCATACAGAATACAGACAAAGCAGACCCTTACAGCCTCAGACAAGGAGCAGAGAAAGGCTATGGTAGTAAAGATACTGGAGAAGATTCAGGAGACCTCAACTACAGGAGCTCCTGATTCTCATTGTAAGATTGGGATATAATACTGATTTGGGTGTGTAATTTTTCTTGTATTTATTTAATACATCAATCACTGTATAATAAATACATTAGTGATTAATACTTTTGGGGAAGATAACTAGCAGCAATCCTGAGCAAGAATTTTTTTTTGGGTGAGTGTTAACTTTTTCATTAGTAAATTTCTGAGAGTATGGCTTTTTGTATAGATGGTGAGAGCATGCCGTTTGAAAGTAGTGTGTATGTGGTGTGTGATGCTTGTGGAGTTGAAAGGAGAGTGAATGTAACTGAATGCCGTGTGTGTTTTCTGGAAGGGGAGGTTAGGAGGTTGAGTGGGGAATGTAAGAGGTTGAATGATTTGGTGTTTGAGGTGAGAAGAGATGCAAGTGTGCGATTGAAGGGTGAGATTAGTGCTAAGAGGGTGGAAGATAGGGCTAGGACTGGGAACAGTGTGGAAGTTGTGAGTGATGATGAATGGTGGGTGAAAATGGATAGGATAGATAAGTTAGGACAGGTTAGGTGTGTGAATGAGAGGGACATAGAACCTGTTAGGTTGACTAACAGATTCAATATCCTGAGAGAGGAAGAGTGTGAAAGTGATTTGCCTGGTGTGATTGTGGATGAAAGCAGGATGGGTGGTAGCGTGACTGAGAGCAGGAGGGAGGGTAATGTTAGGCCAAGACAGAATAGGAGAATGACTGAGGTGCTAGTGATGGGTGACTCTCAGATTAGGTATTTAGATAGGAAGTTGAGTGATAGCAAGTTGAAGGGAATGAGAGTTTGTCTGCCGGGTGCTGGTGTAAGTGATGTTTGTGAGAGGTATGATAGGCTGGTTTCTGGGTGTGAGAGGTATGCAGTTGTGATTACGCATGTGGGAGTGAATGATGTAAAGAAGGTGGGTACATGTGAGTTACGTGAGCAGTATAAAAGGTTAGTTGAAAGGATGAGTAAAAGCAGGGTAAAAGGTGTTGTTTCTGGTGTGCTTCCGAGATTGGATGTGGGGGTAGAATGGTTGTCGCGTGCAATTGGTTTGAATGAATTTGTGAAAGGACTGTGTGAGGAGCTAGGATTGGTGTTTGTAGATGTCTGGGGAGGGTTTTACGGGAATAGGAGGTTGTATGCGATGGATGGGCTCCATCTTAGTCGGGCAGGTGTTGAGGTTCTATGGGGGGAGCTGGATAGTGTGATTAGGTCCTTACGGGTGGGAAACTAGAAGCTGTTAGAGGTAAGGGAATAACAGGAATAGAGGGCAGGTGTAGGAAATGGAAGGGATGCAGTGATAGAGGAATAGCTAGGGGAGAGGGCATACTGATGCGTTATAGGGGGACTAATGCACAAGTGAATGAGCAGATAACTAGGAATAAAAAAGCACAATGCAATGAAGATGGGAATAATAAAAAAAACTTAAAAATATACTACACAAATGGTCGGAGTATAAGGAATAAGATAGATCTCTTAAGAGCGTTAGCAAGTGAAGAGAATTTTGATATAATTGCGATAACAGAGTCATGGCTTGATTTGGCAGGTAATCACTTTAAACCTGAGGTTGAGATTGAGGGCTTTAACATGTTCCATACAGATAGGAATAGGAAGAGAGGAGGAAGGGTTATTATTTATATTAAAGATAATCTCCAGTGTTGTGTAAACAGTACAATTAAATTAGATGATAACACAGAGTCATTATGGCTAAATGTAAAGGAAGGTAAAAACAAGCTTGTCTTAGGATTATTATACAGACCACCAAATCTTAGTAAGGAAGCTTCAAATCTTCTGTGGCAGGAGATTGAACGGGCATGTAGAAGTAAGCATGTGTGTATAATGGGCGATTTTAATTACAGAAATATAGACTGGGAAGCTCTTGGGGGTGATCAGGAGGCTGAGGAATTTTTGAATGTTGTCCAAGATAATTTTCTGAGGCAGATTATTCACGAACCCACTAGAGGTAATAATATACTGGATTTAGTTCTGACAAATAGGGAAGAAGTTATTAAGGATACTGAGATTGGAGGAAATTTGGGTAATAGTGACCATTGTGAAATTAGATTCAAGATGAAATGGAATGGTATTGATAGTAGCATGAACAATGTTAAAATTCCTGACTTTAGAAGAGCAAATTATAATGGGCTCAGGACTTACCTGGAGGCAGTTGTACAGAAACCAGGCAATGAAATCAATTCAGGAATAGATTCAATGATATCAGTTAGTGGAGACAATAATCACCAGGAGGAAGAGATTACAATTGAAGAGGAGTATGAAAGAATAATTGAGCAATTAATTACAGGTCAGATGATTAACATTCCATATAAGGAGATTAGGACTAAAAATAATGACCCAAAATGGATGACAGATAAAATTAAGCATTATATTGGCATTAAAAAGGGCATTTATAGGAAAATAAAAAATGGGGAGGATCACTTAAGGCAGAGATATAATGAACTAGCAAGAGATGTTAAAAAGTTAGTTAGAGTAGCAAGGAGAAATTATGAAATTAAAGTGGCAAATAGGGCAAAGGAAGATCCTAAAAGTTTTTATCAATTATACAAAACTAAGGTTAGAGATAAAATAGGCCCACTTATAGATTCCAATGGAGAATTAGTGAGTGATAGGGACTCAATGGCTGGAATGCTAAATGACTTTTTTCTCTCAGTATTTACACAGGAGGATACTCTAAATATACCTGAGGTGTCAATGATCTTTCAGGGTAATGATGAAGAGAAATTAAAGGATATATTGATCACAAAGGAGATAGTGACAAAGGAAATTGATAAAATCAAAAGTAGTAAAGCACCCGGTCCTGATGAGGTCTTTCCTAGAATTTTGAAAGAATGTAAGGATGTGTTAAGTGAGCCCCTAGCATGCATCTTTAGAAAATCATTGGAGAGTGGCATTGTGCCAGTGGCATGGAAGAAAGCCAATGTGATACCTATATTTAAGAAAGGGGATAAAACAAATATGTCTAATTACAGACCAGTAAGTTTGACATCAGTGGTAGGGAAAATGATGGAATCTATTATAGCAAGGAATATTAGAGATCACTTGGATAAGCATAAGTTGATAAAAGAATCACAGCATGGCTTTAGTAAGGGTAAATCCTGTCTGACTAATTTGCTGTCTTTTTATAGTAAGGTGTATGAAGCAGCAGATAATGATGAAAACTATGATATTTTATACTTGGACTTTAGTAAGGCTTTTGATCGAGTGCCACACTTACGACTTCTGAGCAAAGTTAAAGCACACAGGATCGATGGCAGTATATTTAGGTGGATTCAGTCATGGCTTGGTGACAGACAGCAAAGAGTTAGTATAGATGGAGTTAAATCTGAGTGGGGGTGTGTTAGCAGTGGAGTTCCTCAAGGATCTGTTTTGGGTCCCTTGCTATTCTTAATTTATATTAATGATCTTGACATAGGTATAAGTAGTGACCTGAGTAAATTTGCTGATGATACTAAGCTAGGTAGGGCCATTAGGGCTGATTCTGATGCTGTTGTAATGCAGGAGGAATTGACCATTCTGTCCAATTGGGCCGAGAAATGGCAAATGAAGTTTAACATAGACAAATGTAGTGTACTTAGTATAGGTAGAAATAATCCATTGAATAGTTATAAATTAAATGGCAGAATTTTAGGGAGGACTGATTGTGAGAGAGACTTGGGTATTTTGGTAAGTTCAGACCTTCGTCCTAGAAAGCAATGTCTAAATGCTAAGAATAAAGCTAATAGGATATTGGGATTCATTAGGAGGAGTGTAAGCAATAAGAGTGCTGAAGTCATTCTAAAACTGTATCTGGCGCTAGTTAGGCCTCATCTAGACTATGCAGTACAATTTTGGTCACCATATTATAGGAAGGATATTGATTTGCTTGAGTCTGTGCAGAGAAGGATGACAAAGATGATTGGTGGGCTAAGGAACTTACCCTATGGTGAAAGGCTCAGAACACTAAATCTACATACATTGGAAAGGAGAAGAGTCAGAGGGGAATTGATTGAAGTCTTCAAATGGGTAAAAGGATATAATAAAGGGGATCTGGGTAAGGTTCTTATACTTAGTGAACATGACAGGACACGTAGCAATGGGTTTAAGCTTGATAAGTATAGGTTTAGGAAGGAGATTGGGAGGAATTGGTTTACAAATCGTGTGGTAGATGAATGGAATAGGCTCACTAGGCATGTGATAGAAGCCTCCTCTCTGGGTAGTTTTAAGAATAGATTAGATAAATATATGGATGAAGCTGCTAGATGGGACTGACTTTTTTTTATGTACATATGTATATATTTTTCTAAGGAGTGGGAAGATTATATTTTGCGGTTGCATGAATGGACATAATCCTCTGGATGCATTTTATGTATATTGTAGATTAGATCTGACGAACTCCTGTTAAGGGTGACAATGTTGATGACTTTTCTCTGGTAAGAAATCTTTTGTGTGTTGAATGGAACAGGAGCTGCCAAGTGTAGGCCATGAATGGTCTTTTGCAGTCTCCTTCTTTTCTTATGTTCTTAACTATCCTTAACCTCCTTTGGACCTCAGATGAAGCTCACTTCCATTTTGAAGGAAAGGTAAACTTGAAGACAAATGTCTTCTGGGGGACCTCAAGACCAAATGAGGTAGCCACCAAGCCCCTATACTCCCTTAAGTGCACAGTATGGCCTGCAATCTCAGTCAGAGGCATCATCAGACCATTCTTCTTTGAGGAATATGGCATGACAGTGACAGTCACCAAGGAGCGGTATGTTGAGGTCCTCAAAACCTTCAAGAGGGAGCTGCAGACCGTTTTCCCGTAGCTTATGGGGAAGTTCTGATTCCCGCAAGATGGAGCACGCTCTCACATCTCAAACCTGTCCCGAGATTGGCTGAAAGAGAACTTTAGTAGCTGTGTGATCAGTCTCAAGACTGATTTTGAGTGGGCACTTCACATCCCAGACCTTAGCCCCCAGATTTCTTTCTCTGGGACTACCTTAAAGACAGAGTGTATGCAGGGAGACCCAGAACCATCACAACTCAAGGAAGCCATCAGGAAGGAGATCAGAGCCATTAGTCGGTCATTTTGTAAGGACGTCATGGACGACTTTGTGCTGCACCTCAAGAAATACACAGAGCTAAATGGAGGTCATCTTGAACACATGCTCTAGAATAAAGAAGAAAAGTCCAAAGACTCATGTTTTGATATGGTTTTTAAACACAATGAACTAGTTATCACCAAAGTTTCATTCACTCCTTGCATAAAATTAAGAAATGAGGCCTATCAAAATTTGGGGCCTGTTTTTTTTTTTTTGTGTGTGTGTGTGTGTGTGTGGGGAAGGGGGTTACCTTTTAGAAGCCAATTATAATTAGGATCAAAGATTCAGATTTTCCTTAATTGTCAGGAATATTTCTTGATTAATTGAAAAAAAAAACTAAGAAAGAATCTATATTGAAAAGGAAAAAAATCTTTACTACTTTCTTATAATATAAGTAAAGTATTAATTAAATGCGAAAAATTCTAAAGAAAAATTTAAAATATCAGATGTTAAGATGACTGAGATTTCGGTTGCAGATGAAAAATTGGATGCTAAAAAGGCAAGTAATGAGATTTTTCGTATCTTTGTAGTTTTAAAAGCCTGTGACTGGTTTTAAGTTCTTTTAGGGTCTCTTTCTATGGATTTGTTCCTGGAAGTTTATATTTGTTCTCACCCAGTTTCAGCATTAAGAGTTGACTGGGTGTATATTGCATTCTTGATCATTAGCCATTTTCACTGATCATGTGTATCCAGCTCCTCAGGTTCATGAAATGAAAATTAGCAATTTCTTTTCTTCAAAATAAAAATAATAAAATTGAGAATTGTGTGATCAGGTATATGCACGATTGTCAAAGAGATCTCAAATATTAGAACAAAAAAGGATCTGCAAAAGGCTAATCAATAAGCTGATATGAGGTAGCCTTTGTCCTCCTCCCCAAGTTCAGTCCTGCCTAGCATCCTCAACCATAAATCTATCACATGACTAGTGAGCCTATTCCATTCATCTACCACTCGATTTGTAAACCAATTTCTATAAAACTTCCCTAAACCTAAATTTGTCCAGCTTAAACCCATTGTTGTGTCCTATCCCATTAACTAAGAATAAGAACCTTACCTATGCATTCCCTATTATAACCTTTTACCTACTTGGAGACTTCAATCAAGTCCCTTTGTACTTTTCTCCTTTCTAATGTATGAATATTTAGTCTCAGCCTTTTTGTTGTTTAGTTTTGTTATTGTTACTTTCTAAGATTCTTTGTCTATCAGTTTTTGTCAGGGTTATTCTTATTTTGTCTGGCGACATTGAATTTAACCCTGGCCCTATCCATCGTAAATTCTGAAATTTACTCTACTGCAACATCTGTGTTCTCTATGGCAACTTGAGAGAGCTTTCTGTTGCCTCAACTAAATATATTATTTGCTGCTCTGAGGCTCTTGTATCAAATAGGAGACATACCTCAGAACTCATTTTGCTAGATTTTTATAAACCTATGCAATTTCTGAGGAACTCCTTACCTTGAACGCAAGGCTTGTGTGTATATAATCAAGCGGGATTTAATGTTTCACATTTTAGTAAGTATGAATATGGGTCATGAGATCATGATTATTAGAGTATGCAGTCATTTTATTAATTTTTATATTTTTAGCCTTTAAAGAAACTCCGACTTAGATGACAGTATTTATAATTGCTTTCTAAACTCATATATTAATATTCAGGAGGAGGACAAGAAATCTTGCTTCATTTTTATTGGTGACCTGAATGCTCATCACAGAGACTGGCTGAATTCACTTTCCCCAACCAATCAACATAGTATTGCTGCTCTTGATTTTTCTGATATTACTGATCTTTTACTCACTCATGTGGGAGGGGTTGTTGAGGTTTAAACCACTGCACCAATTGGTTCTCAGATCATTGAGGTTTGGCTTGTAAAATCCAGTTAGATTTCCTTATGCCAGACTTTACCATCTCCAGGTAGGTTGTTATCAAATCTAGAATTAACTAGGATGGGATTAACTGTGCTTTCAATAGTATTGTCTGGAGGGATATCTATAATTCTCCTTGCCTGATTACCACATTGAATTTAAGGTTATTACACTTGAAAAGTAGGTTTGTACCAATGAAAAATCTTAAAGCTTATCTCATGATAAAGATGGTTTAATGACCAGTGTCGCCTGGCCTATCATGATAAGCATACTGTCTATGATCTCTGGTCTGATAACCGCTTTCAGTTGTTTTGGGAGAACTATGTTGTGATGAGGAACATGACAAATAATGTTTATAAAGAGGCTGAAGCTCAACATGATGCCCATTTGAAGAATGTCCTCACAGGTCCGGCTCCTCAGCAAGCATATTTGGTGGTCAGCACTTAAATCTGTTGGTGTTGAGTCTTCTATTCCTCCCTTAATGAAGCCTGATGGTAGTGTTACATATCATCTTCTTGATAAAGCCAGCATTCTTGCTGACAGTTTTATTTCCAAGCAAAGTAGGGAAGAGATTCAGCTGCCCTTAGGCTGTCACCCGCTACCTTGTTTTAATACATTGATTTCAGATCCTCTGAAATAAAATTTCTTTTATTTTCTTGGAAAAGAATGGGGGAACTGACCCTATTGGTCTGTTTCCATTGATTTTAAAAAGATTTAGCAGTCAGCTAGCTCCAAAAGTGGCTGTTTTATTTTGTATTTTAGTTTGTCAGGGGTTATTTCCTGAATGTTGGCATTAAGGCAACATTACCCCAATTCTCAAAGGATCATCATCATCTCCATCTCCTAGTGAATATAGGCCCATTTCCATCACACCGTTTGTATCCAAGGCATTTGAACGTCTGCTGTCCAAGCGTCTGCTGTCCAAATGTCTGCTGTCCAGATGGCATACTGTATATTTGAGACAGTTTTTCCAGTGACTCAGTTTGGCTTTAGAAAGGGGCTAGGCACTACTGATGCACTATTATTGCTGGTAGATGAAATGCAGTCTGCTTTACACAATAATTGTTAGTCTAGGCTTGTCTCTCTTGACTTTAGTACCATCTTTGACACTGTCAACCATAATGGTTTGATTTTTAAATTAAAGTCTCTTGGCATTGGTGGTAAAGTCTTAAGTATTTTAACAGAGTTTTTAACTAATAGACAACAATGTGTTGTTGTCAATGAGTGTTTTAGTCCTTATTCTAGAGTATATTCTAGAGTTCGTCAGGCAGCAATACGGGCAACTCTCCGCGCTGCTTGGCAAAGAAGGTGGGAAACAGTCGAGGGGAACCTAAAAGGAACGTAAAGTTGCATGCCATTGCGCCGCGACTGTAACCATAGACATACCCCCCAATGCCATGATGCTTCGGGTTGCTTTCTGTCGTCTCCAAATTGGACACACTCATGGGAAGCACCACCATTCGATAGAGCGATCGCCTGTGCCTTATTGTGATGACTGCATTGTCTCCCCAGACTCTTCCCCACATTCTTGTTGAATGTCCCACTCTAGGTGATCTTAGCACAGAACGATACCTGTCCTGGTACCCAAATGACTGGGGTCGCTACAGCTTGTCCCTTGTACTTGGGAATGGTTTGTGCACACAGACTTGTGGACTATACGTTTTGGAAGCCTCATCACCTAATTTGACTGTTTTTTTTGTAGGTTGCTTGTTCGTGCATCAGGGGAGATGAGCTTACGTAACCCTGATGCCAGAGCGATCTTTCTTCTTGTCACCTTTTTTGCTTTCTTTCCTTTTTTATTTGTTGTTTCTTGTTTGCTTCTTCTTTAGCCTGTGTTTAGCTTTTCTCTTTCTTTTTATTCTTATTTATTATTTACATATTGTTATTTGCTTTTTACTCTAGCCTACTAGTAGGCTTTAGCATGAATATGGTGACTGATGCCCTAGTTGGCAGTCTCCAGATGGGCTCTCTCTCTCAAAAAAAAAAGAATTTATCCTTCTTAGTTCCATTTTAATATTGCTAATCAATGAGTATTCTAAGATTGTCCAACCAAGTTGAATTTTCTCTATTTTAGCAAGTTATTGGAGAGAATTCACTCAACACAGTAACTAACAGAGAACTTCTTGGTGATCAAACTCCTGAAGATGCTAGTGGAGAGGCGACACTTTATTTTGAAAATGTTTACTTGTCAGCGGAGGATTCAAGTGAAGTCTCACTAAACAATTACCAGCAATCAAAGGTAATTTATACTTGTTAAATTCCACTGACCCCTTCTGTTAAGATTGCTTGGTCTCCCGGACTATCAGACACTTGTTGCTTTATTTTGCTAGTCTGGGAGAGCTTTGTGCCCAGTATTGGGATGAGCGGGGGGTTCCTGTCCCCCTAATTGTGGCTTAATAAAATTTTAACTCATTGTTAGTTTCCTTGATTTTCAAAGAGAGGCAAGGTTCTTCTAGGGCCCCCTGGCATGTATATACATTTTTTTAATAACTAATCTTCATAATATTTTTTTTTGACCCACAGATAAGATCTTAAAATGAAAATAAATCCTCATCATAATATGTAATCTCATTAGACAGTAGGATTATCCGCAGATAACACATTCTCCCTGGAGTGGCAATCATTTTTAGATAATGGGAAACATAGCTAATCTAAAAATTTCCAACATTATCCTTCAAACAGTTCATGTGGCACTCCCAGAAAACTTTTAGGTTAAAAAGTCTTGTATGTCATCTAAAAATATTATTTTCTTGACAACCTCTAATATAGTGCCCACAACGTGTATTCAATCAACCTGGAAAATACAAACATTTTTCTCATATTCAGGGATATATAATTCAGTATCTATTCTTCAACCTTTTTTTATCTTGCAGCACACCATCAGTATTTAAGAATATATTTAATTATATAATAATCAATGCTAATAAATGTTCATAAGTTAAGTATGCTAATCATTTATTAATTTAGTGGCCAAACGTATTATTGTAAACATGAGTAAAAATTAAGTCTTATCATACATACCTAAAAATATCAATAAGAAATTTGTCCTTGGGGTTGTTTCATAATTTTCCTTATTTGAGGCCAAAGGATGGATAGGCATACCCGCAAGGCCTCCTTCAGTGTCTGAAGCCCTCACCAGTTCTTATTTTTTTACTGTGTTCATTGCAGAGAATCCAGCCTCACACAGTATGACGTTGAGAAAGGAAGAAGAGATTTAATTGCTTTCTTTGTAATTGTGGGGTATTTGTCTTGAATGGACAACCAAATAGCAGTCATATTTATGGATTCGTGCTTCAGTTTTAGTTCTCTGTCGTTCCTGGTTCCAAAGACGATGTTTCAAATGATGGAAAATACTTTGCAATGTTCTTACTCTGCAGTGACAAGCTTTGTAGAATTAAAGTAAGAAAGTTTTGTCCGATCAACAATCTTTTGTTAATTCAAATATTTCAACTTTGTTCTCTTTTTTTCGTTCTAGATCCCCACAATGTTAGTTTTTCCTTAAATAAGCTAATTTTATCTCTACAAGTAAGAATGTTTTCCTTTTTTCCTTGCATACTCTTATTAAGAATGTTCAAGGCTTGAAAATATCAGCCAGGAATGCCACTTTATTGCACCAAGATTCATCACTAAGTAGGTCTGCTGATATTAAAACTATCAGAATCTCCTACCTTAGTTCATAAAATCTTGAAAGAACTCGCCCTCGAGATAGCCACCTCACTTTGGTATGTAATAGAAGTTGTATGTGAGCAGATTCCATGCCAAAATACATAGTTGAAAAAAGCTTTGATTTTAATGGCCTGCTTTTAATATAATTAACTATTTTGATTGCCTCATCTAATACTTGCTGAAGCTCAGGTACTACTGATTTTGAAATAAGGGCCTGTCTATGCAGGAAACAGTATAAAAACAATGCTAGTTTTTTTCTGTTTTACCAGTGTGATGTATCTTTTTATGCTTCCGGACATAGAGGGGGCACCATCCATGCATCTTATACTAATAGATTCAATGATATCACTTAGTGAGACAATAATCACCAGGAGGAAGAGATTAACATAACATAACATAACATAATTACACGGATGACAAAAGCCACAAGGGCCTATCAAAGGTCATCCGACTCCGTCAAAACCCACCCACAAAAAGCACCATCACCAGGGGAAGACAAAATCAAAGTCCCCCACAATATAATATAACGGATGACAAAAGCCACAAGGGCTCATCATAGGTCATCCGAGTCAAGCGGCCTCTTTTTCAAGGCACCCAAACTCCCAGGAAAACTACATCCAGAGGATTGCATCCAGAAACAAGGGTATCACCAATCAAGGCTTGTCAAGAACTAAATCATGCAGCTATAGATATATACAAACAATATTAATATATACAAAACTTAGGAACCATTACAACCTTCCCTTCCCATAAACTCATCCAACCTACTCTTAAATACATTTAGATTTGGACTACCTACTACCCTCTGCGGCAATTTGTTCCAAAAGTCTACCACTCTATTGGTGAAAAAATATTTTCTTAAATCCAACCTACACCCTTGCTTTTTAATTTTCAAGTGGTGACCTCTAGTCCGATTTCCATCATCTAACTCAAAAAACTTGCTAACATCCAATTTATCTATCCCAGAAAAAATTTTAAAGAGCTCAATCATAACATAACATAACATAACATAATTACACGGATGACAAAAGCCACAAGGGCCTATCAAAGGTCATCCGCCTCCGTCAAAACCCACCCACAAAAAGCACCATCACCAGGGGAAGACAAAATCAAAGTCCCCCACAATATAATATAACGGATGACAAAAGCCACAAGGGCTCATCATAGGTCATCCGAGTCAAGCGGCCTCTTTTTCAAGGCACCCAAACTCCCAGGAAAACTACATCCAGAGGATTGCATCCAGAAACAAGGGTATCACCAATCAAGGCTTGTCAAGAACTAAATCATGCAGCTATAGATATATACAAACAATATTAATATATACAAAACTTAGGAACCATCACAACCTTCCCTTCCCATAAACTCATCCAACCTACTCTTAAATACATTTAGATTTGGACTACCTACTACCCTCTGCGGCAATTTGTTCCAGAAGTCTACCACTCTATTGGTGAAAAAATACTTTCTTAAATCCAACCTACACCCTTGCTTTTTAATTTTCAAGTGGTGACCTCTAGTCCGATTTCCATCATCTAACTCAAAAAACTTGCTAACATCCAATTTATCTATCCCGGAAAAAATTTTAAACAGCTCAATCATATCCCCTCTCACACACCTCCTTTCGAACGAGAACATATTTAATACCCTCAGTCTATCTTCATATTCAAGGTGCCTCAGGGAAGGAATAATCTTTGTTGCCCTCCGTTGCACTGACTCAAGAAGGTTAATATCGTGTCTAAAATGTGGGGACCATGCCTGTATACAGTACTCTAGATGTGGCCTAACATAAGAGTTATAGAGTTTAAGAATAACCTCCTTACTTTTGTAACTGACATTTCTCTTAATAAAACCCAGCACTCTATTTGCCCTATTTCTTGCTTCAATACACTGCTTAGAAAACCTTAATGACTTATCTATTACTACTCCTAGATCTTTCTCATCCTCTACTGAGCTCAGCCAATGCCCATCCATTTCATAGTTAAATTCTCTATTATCTTTTCCCATGTTAATAACTTTGCACTTATCAAGGTTGAAAGTCATTTGCCACTTATGTGCCCAGGATAACAATTTATTTAAGTCCCCCTGCACTTTAAAATTATCATCAATATCTTTAACTACAGCTGCTAATTTGGTATCATCCGCAAAAATTGACACTTTATTATTAACTGCCTCCCCAAGATCGTTTATATAGATGACAAATAATAATGGACCGAGAACTGATCCCTGAGGAACCCCACTGATAACATCCCTCCACTCTGACTTTACACCATTTAGCACTACCCTTTGCTTCCTGTCTTTCAGCCACTCAGCTATCCAATTTGAAACACCCCCACATATCCCAATCATTTTTAATTTATGAACTAGTCTCCTGTGTGGTACCTTATCAAATGCTTTACTAAAATCTAAGTAAATTATATCTACATTCTCTCCCTTATCTACTTGATCTGTTACAAACTCCAGAAAGTCTAGTAAGTTAGTCAAACATGATCTACCTGATCTAAACCCATGCTGAGCATCGCTGATTAACCCCTCCCTCTCTAGATGTTGGCAAATCCCTTTTTTAACTATTTTCTCAAGAATTTTACAGACTACAGGAGTTAGGCTAACTGGTCTAAAGTTATTTGGATCCTCTTTACTACCCTTCTTGAAAATGGGGACTACATTTGCTCTCTTCCAATCATCGGGTATTTCTCCATATTCCAATGACCTAGTATATAACTTGTCCAGAGCTATTGAGATACTTTCTACCCCTTCTTTAAGTATCCTAGAATGAATATTATCAGGGCCGGAGGCCTTGGTAGTATCTAAATCACCTATTAGTCCTTTTATCATCCTCCGATCCACACAAATGTTAGTAAACACCTCTTTTCCTGACCATTGAGTACTATACATAGGACTATTTAGTTTCTCTTTTGTAAATACTGATGCAAAATGACCATTTAGTACCTCAACTATTTCCTCATCAGTTTCTCTCACAAACCCTTCATATTTGATAGGTCCTATTTTAACTCTGCCACACTTGTTATTAATTTTATAGTAACTAAAGAACTTTCTAGGATCTTTGTTGCTATCCTGAGCTAATTTAATTTCTGACACCCTTTTGTTCTTCTTTATAATCTTATTTAACTCATTCCTAGCCATTCTATAATCACTTAAATTTTGAATATTATTTTGTACCTGTAATTTTTTATATGCCCTTTTCTTCTCTGAAATTTTTCTAGCTATCTCCTGATTCCACCATAATGGTTTCCTACTTTTGTTCCTAATGGTCTTCATTGGGATACATTGTTCTTGGACTACATTTATTATATGCTTGAAAGTATCCCACATCCCATAAGCATTTTTACATCTGAATTCTATATCCCAGTCTACCAAATTTAGCAAGCTTCGAAGTTTTACAATTGAAGAGGAGTATGAAAGAATAATTGAGCAATTAATTACAGGTCAGATGATTAACATTCCATATTAGGAGATTAGGACTAAAAATAATCACCCAAAATGGATGACAGATAAAATTAAGCATTATATTGGCATTAAAAAGGGCATTTATAGGAAAATAAAAAATGGAGAGGATCACTTAAGGCAGAGATATAATGAACTAGCAAGAAATGTTAAAAAGTTAATTAGAGTATCAAGGAGAAATTATGAAATTAAAGTGCCAAATAGGGCAAAGGAAGATCCTAAAAGTTTTTATCTCAATTATACAAAACTAAGGTTAGAGATAAAATAGGCCCACTTATAGATACCAATGGAGAATTAGTGAGTGATAGGGACTCAATGGCTGGAATGCTAAATGACTTTTTTCTCTCAGTATTTACACAGGAGGATACTCTAAATATACCTGAGGTGTCAATGATCTTTTGGGGTAATGATGAAGAGAAATTAAAGGATATCTTGATCACAAAGGAGATAGTGACAAAGGAAATTGATAAAATCAAAAGTAGTAAAGCACCCGGTCCTGATGAGGTCTTTCCTAGAATTTTGAAAGAATGTAAGGATGTGTTAAGTGAGCCCCTAGCATGCATCTTTAGAAAATCATTGGAGAGTGGCATTGTGCCAGTGGCATGGAAGAAAGCCAATGTGATACCTATATTTAAGAAAAGGGATAAAACAAATATGTCTAATTACAGACCAGTAAGTTTGACATCAGTGGTATGGAAAATGATGGAATCTATTATAGCAAGGAATATTAGAGATCACTTGGATAAGTATAAGTTGATAAAAGAATCACAGCATGGCTTTAGTAAGGGTAAATCCTGTCTGACTAATTTGCTGTCTTTTTATAGTAAGGTGTATGAAGCAGCAGATAATGATGAAAACTATGATATTTTATACTTGGATTTTAGTAAGGCTTTTGATCGAGGGCCACACTTACGGCTTCTGAGCAAAGCTAAAGCACACAGGATCGATGGCAGTATATTTAGGTGGATTCAGTCATGGCTTGGTGACAGACAGCAAAGAGTTAGTATAGATGGAGTTAAATCTGAGTGGGGGTGTGTTAGCAGTGGAGTTCCGCAAGGATCTGTGTTGGGTCCCTTGCTATTCTTAATTTATATTAATGATCTTGACATAGGTATAAGTAGTGACCTGAGTAAATTTGCTGATGATACTAAGCTAGGTAGGGCCATTAGGGCTGATTCTGATGCTGTTGTAATGCAGGAGGAATTGACCATTCTGTCCAATTGGGCCGAGAAATGGCAAATGAAGTTTAACATAGACAAATGTAGTGTACTTAGTATAGGTAGAAATAATCCATTGAATAGTTATAAATTAAATGGGAGAATTTTAGGGAGGACTGATTGTGAGAGGGACTTGGGTATTTTGGTAAGTTCAGACCTTCGTCCTAGAAAGCAATGCCTAAATGCTAAGAATAAAGCTAATAGGATATTGGGATTCATCAATAGGAGTGTAAGCAATAAGAGTGCTGAAGTCATTCTAAAACTGTATCTGGCGCTAGTTAGGCTTCATCTAGACTATGCAGTACAATTTTGGTCACCATATTATAGGAAGGATATTGATTTGCTCGAGTCTGTGCAGAGAAGGATGACAAAGATGATTGTTGGGCTAAGGAACTTACCTTATGGTGAAAGGCTCAGAAAACTAAATCTACATACATTGGAAAGGAGAAGAGTCAGAGGGGAATTGATTGAAGTCTTCAAATGGGTAAAAGGATATAATAAAGGGGATCTGGGTAAGGTTCTTATACTTAGTGAACATGACAGGACACGTAGCAATGGTTTTAAGCTTGATAAGTATAGGTTTAGGAAGGAGATTGGGAGGAATTGGTTTACAAATCGTGTGGTAGATGAATGGAATAGGCTCACTAGACATGTGATAGAAGCCTCCTCTCTGGGTAGTTTTAAGAATAGATTAGATAAATATATGGATGAAGCTGCTAGGTGGGACTGACTTTTTTTATGTACATATGTATATATTTTTGTAAGGAATGGGGAGATTATATTTTGCAGTTGCATGAATGGACATAATCCTCTGGATGCATTTTATGTATATTGTCGATTAGATCTGATGAACTCCTGTAAAGGGTGACAATGTTGATTACTTTTCTCTGGTAAGAAATCTTTTGTGTGTTGACTGGAACAGGAGCTGCCAAGTGTAGGCCATGAATGGTCTTTTGCAGTCTCCTTCTTTTCTTATGTTATGTTCTTAAAACGAGTCCAAAATTCCCCAATCCAAACAAAATACAAAAAAAAACTATGAGGGGGAAGAGAACAAATTTGTACCACGATTTCCATGCAACAAACAAATGACAAGAAAAATTAACGAAAAGGGGGTACGGGATTATCACTCGTGCGTTGGGGGTGGGGGGTAGTAGGCCAATAAAAGGGGGGTATGCTCATCAGTCAATGCAGGTGGCAAGCAAGGTAAGAAAAGTCCTCCGATATAGGTTAATTATTTGGGTGCACACCTGTGTTTATTTTCTTGTGTATTTAAATTGTAAATATTATTGTATTTCTTTTGTAAGTAAAGGGACTGTATATACAATCCGTTTCATTGTCCTTTGATTTCTCACGTCCAAATTAGTGTAGGAAGTGGGTTGGATCGATTGAGGTTAGTTTAGATTTTCAGCCCGCTACAAATCCCTCTGTTGAAGCCTTTTATGTTTTTACTCCATGTTTTTCTAACTTCTTTAGATAACTACAATGCTTCTCCTCACACATAGGTGGGCGTTATCGCGATAAGGATATTGGGTTATCGGTTATCCAATATTTTCTTCCTGCATTATCGATTTATCGGTATAGCTGATACTTTTGTTTCCAAACTAGCGATAATTAATAATTTTATTTTTGGTTCCAGTTTAGCACAGGGGCGAGCCGCGCGTGCGTTAGAGGCAGAATAGGTAGGTCCGAGCTGGGAACCGAACGTATACTGAGCGGAGCACGGTGCGGCCAGTCTTGATGTCTTCTCCAAACATTCACTCGGCTTCAGTCTCTCATCAGCTGTCGGACGAGAGGTCACCAGGTGTTGCTCCTGCGCACTACCAGTTTTACGCATTCTTTGATGATTTTTTCCCTGTGTTCCCATGCTTCTTCTGCTCTATATATAGTCAATAATCAATATTGTATTATAATTTTGGATTTATTAGTTATTGCCAGTTATCGGTTATCGCTGATAAGGTTATCAATTTATTGGTTATTGTGATAAATTTTTCCATTATCACGCCCACCTATATCCACACATCATTCACCCTTTTTTAAATTCTATAATACCCTCCTGCATCACCTTATCATTTTGGTATGTAAGGTCCACATAATACTTATGTCTCAGAAGGATGCAAGGTATACAGTCATGTAGGTATTCTTCTTTTGTTTCACAAGGAATTTGATGATGAATTGGCACTTATTTTGCCACCTATTTTTCCTATCTAAACACTGGTATCTTCCCTTTCTCTTGCACAGCTTTCACCATGGAGGATAATCAGTCTACTCCATTTAACTACCATCCTATTACTCTTACTTCTACTTTTCTAAAAGTCTTTGAGTTGTTACTTAATGCTCACATCCTTAAACACTTAGAATCTCTTGCTCTTCTCACTGATCATCAGTATGGGTTGAATGTTGTATTGAACACTTATCTATCATTTAAAATTTTAGGTGTACTGTTTGACAGCAAGTTTACCTTTGAACAACATGCGTTCTCTATTTCTTCTTTTGTTGCCTAAAAGATTGGCTTACTTAGGAAATCTTATAGAATTTTTGATGATATTCCTGTTATGAGGAAGTGTTTCAACTCATTCATACTTCCTTGTCTGGAGTAGTGTTCTCCTGTCTGGTCCTCTGCTGCAGGATCTCATCTTAAGCTACTGGACAGGAATCTGAGAGCATGCAAATTTTTAATTCCTGATCTTGAGGTTGACTTGTGGCACCACGGCTCTTTGAGTTCACTGTGTATGTTGTATAAGATACATCATAATCCTAACCATCCATTTTACAGTGAACTTCCTGATCCTTTTCGTCCAGCTCATTTAACTAGAAATGCCACTAATGCAAATAGCAAAGCTTTCACGGTTGGGAGATGTAACATATCTCAGTACTCTAGATGCTTCATTTCAGCAACTGCCAGGTTATGGAATGAGCTCCCTAGTCCTGTTGTTGAATCTCAGGAACTTCAAAAGTGTAAAACTGGTGCTCATTCCTTCCCGCTGAGGCTTTAAGTAATGTTTGTCTTTCTCCTGTCTCCTCTTTTCCTCTAGTTTTTCTTATGGGACTGTCTTCTCTGCTGGTGCCTTAGGGTTTATAGCATTCTGCTCTACCAGCAAGGGTTTTTAGTCCATCAGATAATAATAATAATAATAATAATAATAATAAGGCTGAGGATGTCCAGCCTATGTCACTCACATTTAGTCATCCTCTCTTTGGAACTTTGGAGAATCCTGTCATTTGACTTGACATTTTTAAGGCTTTTGACATAACATGGCACAAAGCTTTTTTGCTTAAACCTTTTGCCTTTGGCATTATGCCTTCTCTAGTTTCTTCTCTGGGCATTCATTCTCTATTAGAGTTGATGGTGATAGTCACCCTCTTTATATATTTTGAGTTGTGTTCCTAGAGGTTCTGTTCACTTCCCTGCCCTATCTTCTGCTTTATCAATGGTCTCCTGTTCCCCCCTCACCCCCATCCCCACCCATGAACCTACCAAAGCCGCGCCCCATAAGGAAGGGACATTGCAATTTGCTTTCCTGGCCACCGTGCTGATGGAATCAGTGCCCCATCTAGCCCTAGCTTAGCCTCTTCTTACCCTGCTTCCTCACTTTTCCTGCAACCTCTCCCACAACTTAGTGTTTGCAGATTATATCAAAATTGGCGACTGTGCAAATCATCCGAAGACCATGCACTGATTCAAGAAGACATAAACAAACTGGTAGATTGGGTGAGCAAATGGCAACTGAATTTTAACATCACCAAGTGCAAATCCCTCCACATTGGTAAAAAACAATGTGAGAACCAACTATAAACCGGGCAGAACCGACATACCAAACCTCAATGTGGAAAAAGATCTTGGTGTAAAAATTTCCAGTGACTTTAAATCAAGCAAACAATAGATAGAGGTAGTGAAAAAAGCAAACAGGATACTTGGTCTCATAGGTCGTACATATCAAAACAAGTCTAAAAAGTGTATTCTAACACTTTAAATGCATTTATAGGTCACATTTGGAATATTGCGGGCAGTTTTGGTCACCACATCTAGAGTGCGACACAGAAAGATTAGAACGAGACCAGTGAGGAATGACCAATATGATTCCTCACTTGAGAACAAAGAAATACAAGGACAGTCTTAAAGCTCTAAATCGATTCTCTCTTAGACAGAGACAAATACACAGGGACATGATAGTTATTTAAAATCATCCATGGTTTTGAAAATATAAACAAATCAAAATTTCTAATATTTATATCAAATGAATTAATGCGTGATCACAACCTTAAGCTTGAAGGAAGTCACTTTTGTTTAGACAAAACAAAATTCTTCTTCAACACAGCCATAAGAATCTGGAATAATCTACCAGATGCTATGGTAATGCAGCTAGTATAGTTCATTTAGAGACAGACTTGATAAATGAATGAGGAAAAATCCTAACCCAGACTTGTTTTTCAGTAGAAAAAATAAACGATAAAAAATATCTAATAAAGTTACAATCTGCTTTTGTAGAAAATTTTCTACTTTGGTTTTACTTTCCCTTTTCTCATCATGGATCCTTCTGGTACCCTAGTAAGGATCAGTAGATCTGTTGCTATCAGTCATTCTCTCTCTACTTCAGTAATGTTTAATAACAATAAACTTCAACCACTTAATTCTTTTGACATTTTGTGTTTAGAAATTAGTAACAGAATATGTTGGAAGGATCCTTTTGCCATCCGAGTGATCTGCTTGTAAAAAGCTGGTATATTGTTCAGTTTCTCTGTATCTATGTGAGACTTCTGAGCAGCTTCTCAGGATCTATGTGGGACTTCTGAGCAGCTTCTTTAGATCTATGTAGGACCTCTGAGCAGCCTCTCAGGATCTATGTGAGACTTGTGAGCAGCTTCTTGTGATCTATGTGGAACTTCTGAGCAGCCTCTCAGGATCCATGTGAGACTTTCAGAGTGTCTACTGCCCTTGAAATCCTTGGTCCTTGAAAAGCCCTTGAATTTATTTTTTGCCCTTGAAATCAATGAAAAGTCCTTGAATTTGATGAAAAAGGTAGATGGTCCTTGAATTTGAAAAATAAATCATTGAGTGATTGTTCAAATGATTTTTTAAATTCACTATTTATATACTTTTCAATGTCTATTAGGAAAATAGTAATATTTAAGTTAATCTACTCACTAATGTGAGTGAACCTATGTATGCTTTGGATGCATTGTATTTTATGATGGATGCTTGCTATACTTCTGTGACTGTCGCTTGGATACCTTTTTTTTCACTGGTGAGTTGATTTTGGTTATGCTTTGCTTATAACCCATTTTTCCCTTAAATACCTCACCTTCACCAATGTCCCATAATGTTTATTGCACTTTTTTAATTTAAAGAAAAAAAAGCAATGGCTAAAACCCATCCTGGATTATTTTTTAAAAAGTCCTTAACTCCTTAAATTCAAAATCACCAAACAAGTAGACACCCTGGACTTCTAAAGCAGCTTCTTGTGATGTATGTGGGACTTATGAGCAGCTTCTTTGGATCTATCTGGGACCTCTGAGCAGCCTCTCAGGATCTATGTGAGACTTCTGAGTAGCTTCTTGAGATCTATGTGGGACTTCTGAGCAGCTTCTCGAGATCTATGTGGGACTTCTGAGCAGATTTGTGTGATCTATGTAGGACTTCTGAGCAGCTTCTCAGGATCTACATGGAATTTCCGAGCAGCTTGAGATACATGTGGGTCTTCTGAGCAGCTTCTCAGGGTCTATGTGGGAATTCTGAGTAGCTTCTCAGGATTTATGTGGGACTTCTGCGATGTTCCCATGCATACCCCCACCCATCACATCAAGGGGATAATTTGGCATGAAAAGGACAGGCGGCCTTGTTCATAAAGAGGGTATGAGGTTTTTTTTTTAAATTGCACTGATGCATCTCAACCCTAGTTTGTGGGAAAGTGGTTGAAATTGGTCTTGAAGTCTACTTGTGCCACACTTCAAGCATAAGTAGAGACAGAGGTATAAAGATAAGTATCGTGAGAGGTAAAAAGAAAGGGGTAGGGAGAGAGGGATAGAAAGCGGTAGCCTGAGAATAGTAGAGAGAGAGAGAAAGGGGTGGCTAGAGAATGGTAGAGAAAGAAAATAGAGAGACGGAGTTAGAGTTGAACAACCTAACACAAACTACAATGCAACTTATTCCCATATTAAATTTGCAATCAATTCCCTGCCAGGCTTACACGCCTTATCTCTTCAGTTTGAAGTCAGCGGGGCTCTACCAGGCGCTGCGTCTGTCTTCACTGCCAAGCTGGTTGCAATACACGGCTCGGGATGGGAGATCACGCGACCTGCCCGTTTTGGGAGACAGGATTGTGATCTGTAGCGACTCACAAAGCGCCCTGAGTGCTCTCGGGCATTGGAATCGCTGCATCCCCTGGTTCGCGATATCCGTGACATGACAGTTTTTGCGAGCCGGGCGGATGTCGAGATTATCTTCTGCTGGGTCCCTGGACATCTAGGAACTGCGGGGAATGAGGGTGCCAAAGAATCAGCGAGGACTCGGCGACCGGACCAACGTTTCGCTCTTCCTCACACCGACTACATGGCAGGAATACGGTTAGCTCTTCGGGCTGCTTGGCAAAGAATATGGGAGACGGTCGAAGGGAACGTAAAGTTGCGTGCCATCGCTCCCCGATTGTTCCCATGGACCTACCCCCCAATGCCGCCAATGCTTCAGGTTGCTATTTGTCTCCGAATTGGACACACTCGCGGGACGCACTGCCCTTTGATGGAGCGCTCACCAGCGCCCTACTGTAAAGACTGCGTTGTCCCCCAGAATGTTCGGCACATTCTTGTCGAATGTCCAGGTCTGGGCAATCTCCGCGCACGTTACCTGTCCTGGTACCGGTATGGGTGGGGTCGCTACCGCCTGTCCCTTGTACTCGGGATGAGCTCGTGCACATTGACTGGTGGACTTATAGACTTTTGGGGAAGGCCGGCCTTCTCCCCTTTATTTAACCTTTGTTTTTTTTTGTTATTTAAGTAGGTTGCACGTTCCTGTGCCGGGGGGACCTCCCCCGACGCCTGAGCTTGCTTCCAGTTTATTGCCTTTTTTCCTTTTTAAAAA
This sequence comes from Ceratothoa steindachneri, assembly GCA_963969495.1. Taxonomy (NCBI): domain Eukaryota; kingdom Metazoa; phylum Arthropoda; class Malacostraca; order Isopoda; family Cymothoidae; genus Ceratothoa; species Ceratothoa steindachneri. The sequence goes on along the minus strand of OZ018333.1, from coordinate 117,123,972 downwards.
TTTTAGCGTTGTTTTTTTAATATTTTTTGCAGCTTATTTTAAAGATGCCTAGTATTAGCCAGCATTGACTATGGCGACTAATGCCCAAGTAGGCAGTCGCCAGATGCGCTCTTAAAATAAAATAAAAAAAAATTCCCTGCCATCACATCTCTTTCCAATGCTCAACCAAAACAATTTTTTCCCAATGTTCAACCAAAATCCATTGTTGACTTTTGTCTTCTCAAATCATTTTCTTTTTTTAAGGAAATTCTAAGATTTATTGACTCCATTGGTATGTTTTGTTTATATGGAGCTGTTATTGAATATGTAAAATGTGATTTTATTTTAGTATACACAATATTTATCTCTATTTACAGGTGGAAGGCTCATCTTCAAGAAGCAAAAATGTAAAAGCACAATCAACCTTAGATGAAATTTCAAATAAAAGAAGAAAGAAGGTTACAAATTCAAAAACTAAAACTGTTAAAAAGAATTTCAAATGTGGTTCTTGTTCATATCACACTATATATAAAGGAAGTCTTGAGAAACATTTAAGGATTCATACTGGTGAGAGACCTTTTAAATGCAGTTAATGCTCCTATCGGGCAGTACAAAAAAGTTCTCTTGATACTCACCTAAGAACGCATACTGGTGAAAAGCCTTTTAAATGCAGCTACTGTTCTTACCAGGCAGCAAGTAAATCTTATCTTATTCATCATCTAAGACGTCATACTGGTGAAAAGCCTTTTAAATGCAGCATTTGTTCTTATCAGTCTGCACGAAAAAGTACTCATCTAGAACATGTAAGAATTCATACTGGTGAGAAACCTTTTAAATGTAGGTACTGCTTATTTCAGGCAGCAAGTAGAAGTAATATTTATCGTCATTTAAAAAAACACACTGGTGAGAAGTCTTTCAAATGCCATCTCTGCTCTTATAAGGCAGTCGAAAAAGGTGTTCTTGAGCAACACCTTAAAATGCATAGTGATCAGAAGCCTTTCCGCTGTAGCTCCTGCTCCTATCAGACAGCAAGAAAAAATTATCTTAACCAACATCTAAAAATTCATACTGATGAAAAGCCTTTCAAATGTCCCTCATGCTCCTTTCAAGCAATACAAAGATATACCCTTGAGCTACATGTAAGAATTCATACTGGTGAGAAGCCATTTAAGTGCAACTACTGCTCCTTTCAGGCAGCACGTAAAAGTTCTGTTACGCAACATTCAAGACTTCATACTGGTGAGAGGCCATTTAAATGCAACTCTTGCAATTATCAATCAGCACAAAAAGGTAACCTTCAGAAACATCTCAGAACCCATAATGGTGAGAAACCATTTAAATGCTGCTACTGCTCTTATCAAGCAGCACAGAAAAATACTCTTGTTAAACATCTAAGAAGGCATACTGCTGATAAGAGTACAAGCCAACAGATTCAAAAGCCTTTCAAATGCAGCTCTTGCCCTTATCAGGCATTGGAAAAAAATATTCTTGAAAAACATCTAAGAATTCATACTGGCGAAAAGCCTTTCAAGTGCAGCTCTTGCTCCTATCAAGCAGCGCAAAGAAGTCATATTGAGCAACATCTAAAAACTCATACAGGTGAGAAGCCCTTCAATTGCAACTACTGCTCTTATCATGCAGCACAAAAAAGAACTCTTAAACAACATATAAGGACTCATACTGGTGAGAAACCTTTCAAATGCATTGCCTGCTCCTATCGGGCAGCACAAAGATCTACCCTTGACTATCATATGAAAATTCATACTTGTGAATGATTTAAATGCATTCATTGTTCACACCATACTCTATATAAAGGAAATCTTAAGAAACATTTAATGATTCATAAGTGACCTAATTCATCCCTACTTTGTGGATTAGGTAACACCCACAGGAGTAAAACCCTGTTTAGGTCTGCTTTGAATAAAAACAAGAATCCAGTGACAGCATAATCACTAAAAGAAATGGTGAAAAACAAATCATACTAACGGGACATCAGGAGACCATCCTGCAGTCTTTTGTATGTTCAAGATATGAATCTACCAGAGCAGAACCCCCCCCCCCCCCAACAACTGAGACTTATATTTTTTCGTATAAGAAAATTAATAGAACTAATCAAATGGTGTATTATGCTTTAGTATGTTTTTATCATAATTTGAAGGTGAAATATAAAAAAAAAAATAGCACAAATATGGTCTCCTGAAGAATAAGATGCATCATTGCAAATATTAACTGTGTGCATCAATTGCTGCTCGCACTCAATATTTAGAATGATGTATCTTGTTCTTTAGACAGTTTCATTTCATTTTGGATTACTTGAGACCAAATTTGTGATTAGATTTTGACTGGTATTGCTCCATTTTTATTCATTGGCTTCAAAACTGGTGTTATTTTAAGTCAAGAACTTTATTTCTTTTACTTTGTGACAAGAATCGCCAGCATGCTGAAAAATATAGTTATCATCCCCAAACTGTTCCTAAAGTTCTGGAAATGTTGCCATTTTGAGTTCATGACACTGTTTTGGGGCAAAATCTTTAGTGCTCCAGTTCCCTTAGATGAGAAGCAGCCCCAGGCAGAGTGTCCAGATGCTTCAGTATGGGCATGGCATGACTTGTGAAAGCACCCCTTTTCTCCAAATGAGGTATCTTGCAGAAGCTCTAAACAAGTGGAAGGGAGTTTCATCAGAGAATATAACTTTGTGCCAGTATTTAACAGTCCATTCTTTATATTTCTTACAAAAGTGTATCCTATCCATCAGGTTTTTCTTGGTGAGATGAGTCTTCTTCACAGTCCTTCTCAACTTAGACCTTTGTTGAAAATTCATACCTGCTTCTTTCCAATTGTGAGCAAGCTTGGGTTTAGAGGCAACCCAATGGCACTCTTGGCATTCATTTGAAGCTCTTGGAGATCTAGAAGACTTCTTCACAGGAGTGTAACCAGCCTTTTTAAAGCCATTAATGATCCTAAAAATGGTGCCCCTTGATGCAATACTATTAGCAACTATATCCTTGGTTTTCAGCCTCTGCACCAATGTTTGCACACTTTTCTTTAGAAAGAAATATTTCTGGCTTTGGAAAAGATTCAAACATTTATTTTTACCTAAAAATATTATGTAATAGTTTATAATTTCACAACATTATTCATTTAGCCTTTTGATAGAATAGCAAAGCTGTAGGGACTGAAACTCACCTCCTTACAGGAATAAGACCAGAGCGCAATTTGGGATTCTGCAAAGGAATGCAGTTTTTCTTATTTGGGGTAGAATGCCGACTTTTTAATAAACCTGCAATAATTTAAATATTAGAATAATTATTCCTATCATGCCCCGTAAGGGGCGCGGCGATTTGCCATCCTGGCCGCCGTGCTGACGGGATCCAGCGCTCCGTCCGGCCCCAGCTTAGCCTCTCTTCCTTCCTTCAGATAGCCCGATTTCTCCCCTACCTCGTCGCTTTTCATACAACCTCTCCCACAACTTTCTCTGGTCAGCCTCTAATTTCACAGGATAGAATGCTGACCTTCTTCTCAAGCCAACCACCCCAGATGGGGGCTGAGGGGGGAGGGGACATTGTTCCCTAACCCCTCAGCTCCAGGTCGGGATGGGGGTTTTTTAACAACCTGCTTCATCCCCACCCATACCTTCCTCACATCCCTTTTCCTCTCCTCTTCACATTCTATCTGTTTTACGCCGTGTCTAAGGTGGAGCCGCCATGCCGAAGGACTGCCAGGCCACCAGGCGGGAGAGGTGGTCCCAAATGGCGGCGCCTGGCTCTGCCGGGCCTGTAAGCACCTCTTGCAGTGCGGGCTACTGCAAGAGGTGGTGAGCGATTGCGTCCCGTAAAACAAAGAGGGTCACCATGCCCAATGATGAAAAAAAAACATCTCCCCTTAATTCCCCCTAAAACAACGGAGCCGCCCTCGTGCAGCTCCACAGAAAAGATGGAGGTCTCCCCCCCTGTGCTTGCGCAGGGGACCCTCCATACCTCTTTAACCGGAGAGGAGGCTTACTTCTCTCCTACGCCTACGGGTGTAGGGGACTCCCCCTCACCCCCTTCTCTGGAGGTGCTTTCGGGCACCTCCCTATCTCCAGCGGCAGTCCCTCCTTTGCTTTCTAAGGGGACTGCCAAGAAAGCCAGCAGGCAGCCCATTGCCGACCGCCCCTCGTACAAGCGGCTCGGTAGGGCAAACCCCCTTAGGGGGGAGAGGGAAGCCAGGCCCCTTCGGTCGCTTCCCTCAAAAGACCTGCTGGCAAAAATATTAAACCTTGCCGGGGTCAAGTCCTGTGCCTCCCCACTAAAGACTTATGACGCTGCCAAGGGGACCTGCGATGTCCTGGGAGGGGATGGCCAACTGGAGGCCCCTCCTGTGATAGACATGGTCTTTGAGGAAAACCAGCCTCAGAAGGTAGGGCCTTCCATGGGGGGGAATCCGGGCTCGGCGCCAAGCACCGAACCCGAATCCGCCCCTATGCAAGGTCCTCATCAAACGGCTGTGGATTCTCAGGCAGTACAAGCAGGGGAGGGATCTCCTCTGGATGATACCCCTGCGACCACCAGGACCTTCTCCATTTCGGAGAAGGACCTGGCTGAGGCCGGTCCATCTGGCCTGGGGGCTTCTACCAGGGGGGGAGAAGCGGGTTCATTCCCCGCCCTCCTCTCCAAAAAAGAAATGGACGAAGAAGACTCGGGGCTCCTCTCAATCCGCGGGGGCTACGGGGACGGATGGGTCTGCTGCCACTCTGGCAAGCGACCAAGCCAAGATCGGCACATCCGGGCCCTCTGCTTCCCCGGGTACGGAGCTCCTGACGATGACAAAGACCAAAAGTGCACAGGGCGGAGCCTCGATGACATCGGGGCCCCTGATTCAGAGGTTACCTGGCGTTTTCGAGCCCCCTGGCTTCAAACGCTTCCTCGTTATTCGCTCCACTGATGGCAGCATGTTGTCCAAGGGCAACATGATCCATCAGAGGAGAGGATTAGCTAGTGCAATTGGTAGAGAGCCGAAGGTAACCCGTTTCTCGGACGGGAGCCTTCTGGCGAATCTCGCCGAGGCGGCCAAGATTAGTGCTCTTCGGACACTTCATGGCACCCCGGTGAGTGGGACGCCGCACTCTACCATGAACTTTGTGAAAGGAGTAGTTTATGCGAGGGAACTCGTTGACTACTCCATTGAGGACATCACCCTAGAACTGGCCGACCATGGGGCGGTGAAGGTCGAACGTGTGATGAGAAAACAGGAAGGGGCCTCGAGACCCACCCCTACACTCTTCGTCACGTTCGACTGTGACAAGCTCCCTGAGTCGGTGCGTGCCGGTTGGTACCGTTACCGCGTGAAGGCATTCGTGCCACTGCCGCGGCGGTGCTATTACTGTCACCGATTCGGCCATACGAATCGCTCATGTAGACGTGCAAAGTCGGGGTCACCCGAAGTATGTGTAAATTGCTCCAAGGTCGCACACGATAAGTCCAAATCGTGTGTGGCCAAGTGTGTCAATTGCGGAGAGCCGCACCCTGCTTCTTCGAAGCAATGTGGTGCATATCTCCTTGAGAAAGAAATCCTGGCCGTTCAGGCCCAGGATCGACTCTCATTCCGCGAGGCAAAGGACTTGGTCCTGGCGTGCCCGGCTCTGCCTGAAACGTCATATGCCTCAATAGTTAGAAAGGCACCCTCTGCTCCTAGCCCATCCAGGCCAACGAGCACGGTTGTTTCCGCGCGCATTCGGAGCCCTTCTGCGGGCTCTACCCAACCTGGGCGCTCCCCTGGTAAAGCTGGCGGCAAAAAGGGTTCATACCCAGCCCCGGCTAAAACCAGGGCTCCCCCAGCGTGACCGTTTCCCGTAAAGCGAAACGGCCACGCGCCTCCACCGAGTCGTTAGACTCACAGGAGGCAACACCCTTGAAGATGGTCGCTAGGCCATCTTCGGGGGTTCCTAAAGCTGTTCCCCGAAAGGAGGACAGCAACAAAGGAGCTTCGGCCCCTTCGCCCACGCCCCGAGGTGGAGCGAGTGGCTCGGAGACGGTGGTTCCTCGAAAAGAGGGCCCCCCGCCTCCGAAGCCGCAACGCCCGCCTAAGGTTTCGAGGCGGAGGGAGGAAAAGACTCGCATGGGAGCCCAACCTCCCCCAATAAGTCCTCGAAGGCGACAGCGCCTTCAGCGCTTTGTCCGGCCAACAGCGCCCGGGGTTTTGACCCCGGGAAGCGTACGGCCATTCCCGTGAGGGTCTTCAATTCGAGGAGGGCCCCCGCGTCTCCTCCGAGTTAGGCCTGGAGGGCATATTCCTTCAATGGAATTGCCGTGGACTCCGGGCCAACTGGGAGGAACTGCGGAGGCTCGTCTCGTCCCGTTCCCCGTTAGCTATTTTTTTGCAGGAGACCATGCTAGGCGCGTGCCCGCTGCCTGCGCTCCCGGGGTATAAAGGTCTTGCGACCCCACCACCGCGGGATGGCCGGGCTGGGGGATGCGCGGTTTACACCCGGCATGATGTCTCCGTTCTTCCTTTCTCTTTAGATACCTCCTTTCAGGCGGTGGCTGTGCAGCTGCACCTGGGTAGGAGGTATACTATCATTTCTGCGTACATTCCACCGTCAGCTGACTTCGACGCGGGGGACTTCCGCCGCGTCGTGCACGGTTGCCGAGGCCCTATCTCTTGCTTGGAGATCTGAACGGCAGGCATCCTCTCTGGGGAGATTACTCCATAAATCCCAGGAGACAAGTCCTTGCCGATCTGATCGAAGAGCTTAAGATGGGCGTCCTAAACGTGGATGAGTTTACGCATCACTGTCCGAGAACCGCTTCATTTTCTTGCCTTGACCTATCTTTGTGCTCTTCGGATGTACATACCTGATTTTGATTGGGGGGTGGTCGATGACCTCCATGGTAGTGATCACTTTCCCATTCAAATATCATTTTCAGGGCAACTGCCGCCTGAGAGACCACCTCGGTGGTGCTTGGCGCGGGCGCGGTGGCCTGCATTTCAGGAAATGACTGAATTCTCTATCTCAGTCGAGGAGTTTAGGTCGGTAGATGAGGCCGTTGAGTTCTTCTCCGGCAACCTCATCGCCGTGGGTCTGACTACTATTCTTTGGACGTCTGGCTGTTTTGCACGCCGACCACTCCCGTGGTGGTCGGCCGAGTGTGAGACGGACCTCAAACAGAAGCGTTATGCCTACATGCGCTATAAGCGCCGCCCGAACGATTTCACTGTCGCTGAATTTGGTCGGGCTAGGGCTAGGTTCCGGTATATTTGGAAGCACGCCCGCCGCTCTTCTTGGCGGACATACGTGTCTTCACTTAACGGGAAGACCCCTTTAGCTGAGGTGTGGAAGCGAGTCAAAAGGATTCGGGGCAAGTTCTCGCAGGACCCCCCTCCCGTTCTCCAGGAGAATGGGACCGCAATCTCGGACCCCGCGTCCGTGGCGGAATCCTTAGCGACCGCTTTCTCCGCATTCTCTAGCCGTGATGCTGCTCCGCTAGCATTCAATGCACGTCGTGATGTCGCGGAAGGCCGCCGGCTGGACTTTACCTCCAGAGGCGGAGAACCCTTCAACGACAAGTTTACTGTGAGTGAGTTGCGTTCCGCTCTCGCTTCGTGCGCGGACACCGCCCATGGTCCGGACGATGTCCCGTACGCCATGCTTCGACACCTGGGTGAGCGAGGCATGGTCTTTCGGTTAGATCTGTTCAACAGGATCTGGGTGGAAGGTCTTCTCCCAGACTCCTGGCGAATCGCTACTGTGCTCGCCTTTCGCAAGCCGGGGAGAGATCACTCTACTCCGACCGGTTTCCGCCCAATCTCTCTAACCTCTTGCGTGTGCAAGTTGATGGAGAAATTGGTAAATGTTAGATAGCCTATTTCCTGGACAGCGGAGGCCATCTGTCTTCTGCACAGTGCGGCTTCCGTAAGTTTCACTCCACGTCGGATGCTCTGCTCCAACTGGAAAGTGCCGTCTGCGAGGCTTTCCTTCGTAGACAGCACTACGCCACGGTGTTTTTTGATCTGGAGAAGGCCTATGATACCGCATGGCGATACGGTATCATGGAGACTCTCCACACGATGGGGGCGAGAGGACGCCTCCCAATGTTTATATCTGAATTTTTGCGAGATCGTCGATTCCGCGTACGGGTGGGGGGAGCTCTCTCTGGTCCAAAGGAGCAGGAAGAGGGTGTCCCGCAGGGAAGTGTCTTCAGTGTCACACTCTTTGCCCCGAGCATCTACGGCATCACCTTGGTGCTGCCGGAAGATGTTCTCGCTATCCTCTACGTGGACGACCTTTCGATCTCTTTTGGCGCGCCCCAGATGCCAACTCTAAAGTGTCGACTCCAACACGCATTGAACCGCGTCTCGCTATGCCGAAGCGCACAGGTTTCGCTTTTCTTTGGCCAAGATTAAGGTGGTGCACTTCTGCCGCCATCCACGGCTTCACCCCGACCCAGATTTGTTTCTTAATGGGGTGCGCCTGGATGTGGTTGAGTCGCACCGTTTCCTTGGTCTTGTATTCGACCGACGCCTCACCTGGGAGGCTCATATTCGCAGCCTTAGGGTCTCTTGCACCCGCGCCATGGACATTCTCCGTTCCGTGACGTTCAGCGCTTGGGGCGCTGATAGGGCTACCGCCTTACTTTTTTATCGATCCTTTGTTCGCTCGAAGCTCGACTACGGATGCGAGTTTTATGCATCCGCAGCCGAGCGTTTATTGCGGAAGGTGGATTCAATCCACCACACCGGCCTTCGCCTTGCGACCGGTGCCTTCCGCACTTCCCCCATTGAGAGCCTGCTGGTCGATGCTGGGGAGATGCCACTCGCTCTGCGCCGCGTGCAGTGCATCACTCGCCTGTACGCGCGAGCCCGGCGCCTCCCTCAGTCGCCAACAGCTCTCACTGCATCCGCAGCTGATCTCGATGGTGCCTATGCCGCCGAGAGACGCCAGTCATACCCTAAGCCCTTTGAGTTTAGGGCCAGGAAACTCCTTCGAGAGGTAGATATAGCTCTCGGGCCGGTGGCGCCCCTGGTTCTGCCCAGGACGCCACCCTGGAGGGTACCACATACGGCTATTTGTCGCCACGCCTCTGCTCCCAAAGCTTGTACTGCGCCGGGAGTATTGCGTTCGACCTTTTTGGAGCACACATCGTGTCACGCTGGTACCGTGCCAGTGTATACGGATGGCTCCAAGTCCCAAGAGGGGGTCGGCTTCCACGCCATATCCCTTCTGTTTGAAGTCAGCGGGGCTCTACCAGGTGCTGCGTCTGTCTTCACGGCCGAGCTGGTGGCAATACACCACTCGGTACGGGAGATTAGGCGACGTGCCCGGTTCGGAGACCGGATTGTGATCTATAGCGACTCACAAAGCGCCCTGAGTGCTCTCGGGGCATTGGAATCTCCGCATCCCCTGGTTCGCGATATCCGTGACGCCACGGTTTTGGCGAGCCGGGCAGATGTCGAGATTATCTTCTGCTGGGTTCCTGGACATGTAGGAATTGCGGGGAATGAGCGCGCCGATGAGGGCGCCAAAGAGTCCGCGAGGACTCTGCGACCGGACCAGCGTTTCGCTCTTCCTCACACCGACTACATGGCAGGAATACGGGCAGCTCTTCGGACTGCTTGGCAAAGAAGATGGGAGACGGTCGAAGGAAACTTAAAGTTGCGTGCCATTGCGCCGCGACTGTTCCCATGGACCTATCCCCCAATGCCGCGGCGGCTTCAGGTTGCTTTCTGTCGTCTCCGAATCGGACACACTCGTGTGACGCATCGCTATCTGATGGAGCGCTTGCCTGCGCCCTATTGCAACGACTGCGTCGTCCCCCAGACTGTTCGGCACATTCTTGTCGAATGTCCCAGTCTGGGTGATCTTCGCGCACGATACCTGTCCCAGTACCGGGATGGGCGGGGTCGCTACCGCCTGTCCCTTGTGCTCGGGACAGATTCGTGCACATTGACTTGTTGACTTCTTGGGGGAGGCCGGCCTTCTCCCTATTATTTAAGCAAGGTTTGTTTGTTTTTTTGTTTTGTTTTGTTGTTTTTTTTGTTTTTTTCGTTGTTTTTTGTTTGTTTTTTTCCTTTAGTTGCACGCTCCTGCGCCGGGGGGACCTCTCCCCGACGCACCAGCTTGCTTCCTTTCCCCCTTTTGGGGTGTTGTTTTTTTTTCACTCTTTAATTTTATTTTAAAGTAGCCTAGAACTAGGCCAGTTTTAATACGGCGACTAATGCCCAAGTAGGCAGTCGCCAGATGAGCTCTTAAAAAAAAAAAAATAAAAATAAAAAATCCTATCATGTAAATTTTATAATGAATGAATAAAATGAAAATATATATTAGTCTCAAAACTTTGGGCCAAGAGTGTAGAATCAAATTGCTTTCTTTTTTTATCCAGCTTTTTGTGCATGTAAAAGCATGTAGATTTAAATGAGTTTATTTTTATTTAATGTGTAGGGGTGCGAAAATGTATCAGAGAAATGGATGGGCATTGGCTGAGCTCAGTAAAGGATGAGAACGATCTAGGAGTAGTAATAGATAAGTCATTAAGGTTTTCTAAGCAGTGTATTGAAGCAAGAAATAGGGCAAATAGAGTGCTGGGTTTCATTAAGAGAAATGTCAGTTACAAAAGTAAGGAGGTTATTCTTAAACTCTATAACTCTTATGTTAGGCCACATCTAGAGTACTGTATACAAGCATGGTCCCCACATTTTAGACACGATATTAACCTTCTTGAGTCAGTGCAACGGAGGGCAACAAAGATTATTCCTTCCCTGAGGCACCTTGAATATATAGATAGACTGAGGGTATTAAATATGTTCTCGTTCGAAAGGAAGTGTGTGACAGGGGATATGATTGAGCTCTTTAAAATTTTTCCGGGATAGATAAATTGGATGTTAGCAAGTTTTTGGAGTTAGATGATGGAAATCGGACTAGAGGTCACCACTTGAAAATTAAAAAGCAAGGGTGTAGGTTGGATTTAAGAAAATATTTTTTCACCAATAGAGTGGTAGACTTCTGGAACAAATTGCCGCCGAGGGTAGTAGGTAGTCCAAATCTAAATGTATTTAAGAGTAGGTTGGATGAGTTTATGGGGATGGGAGGTTGTGATGGTTCCTAAGTTTTGTATATATTAATATTGTTTGTATATATCTATAGCTGCATGATTTAGTTCTTGACAAGCCTTGATTGGTGATACCTTTGTTCCTGGACACAATCCTCTGGATGTAGTTTTCCTGGGAGTTTGGGTGCCTTAAAAAAGAGGCCGTTTGACTCGGATGACCTATGATGAGCCCTTGTGGCTTTTGTCATCTGTTATATTATATTGTGGGGGACTTTGATTTTGTCTTTCCCTGGTGATGGTGCTTTTTGTGGGTGGGTTTTGACGGATGCGGATGACCTTTGATAGGCCCTTGTGGCTTTTGTCATCCGTGAAATTATGTTATGTTATGTTATGTTAAATGGCCAATAAATTTACCAACTCAAGACGGACTAAAGCCGGTCGTGAGGCTAGAGTATTGGCGTTTAAATCCAACGGTACCCCGTTTGAAACTCAATAGTCCAAAAACTTTTATGAAGATCTCCCAAGAAAGAAAACGGCTTGAAGGACTAACTCAACAAGAAGACTCAAGATAAATGGATCGCCTCAAGAAAGAAAACGGCTTGAAGGACTAACTCAACAAGAAGACTCAAGATAAATGGATCGCCTCGAGAAAGAAAACGGCTTGAAGGACTAACTCAACAAGGACCAAGAAATCATCAACTCAAGATAAAGGAGATAAATTGAAGATGCATATAGAAAGAAAAACGAAGATTAAGGACCAACCCAGCCAAGGAGAATACGGAAGTCAAGATGAAGTTAAACAAATGTTTGAAGGGCCAACTTAAAGAAAAAAAAGGAAATTCACTCAAGAAAAAGAAAATTTCGAGGAAAATCAAGTGTAAAGCAAGAAGAATATTGATAAAACAACATAAAGCAGGATAATAAGGATATGCCTCCCCCCCATAAATGGATAAATGCCATATCGATATGATTTTCTTTATTTAATTAAAAAGTTATTACATATATATGCATATCAATATGTGTGTTTGTATTCATTACAGTACTCATATATTTACTACTGAGCAAAATAAGAGAATGATTTTCCTTTATTATAATTTTTTTTTTAAATATTATGAGTAAGTAAATGAAATTTCCATGGTATATAAAAGCATGCATTTAATTTATTTTATGAAGATTTCATATGATAATAATTGTATATTCAAGAAATTACACTAAATAAGCTAACAAAAAATATTGTCATATATAAAATAAGAGAAGGATTATTTGCAGAATTGTTAAGCAAGGAAATACACAACAAAGTAAGATTTGACAATGATAAAAGTTAAAACACTCAATATGAGGTGTTAAAGGCCATTACTTTGGCGCAAGTGACTAGCACATGACCTCACCAATTTCTTGTAAAATTCTTATTATATTTTGTTCCATTCTTGCTCAATTTTCACCCATACATTCATCACATTTGAAGGCTGCTGGTCTCGAACTTTGTCTCTAATGATGTTCCAGAGGTTGCAAATTGGGTTCAGATCCGAACTCTGGCAGACAGCAGACCACTTCATGACATAGATATCATCTTGTTAGAAATGGTATTTTATTCATTTTGCAGTATGACATGGTGTATTGACCTGCATAAATATTGCTGGCTGGTTCAGAGATGCTTGTAGTGAAGGTATAACGCACTAGTTGACCAACTCCAGATGAAAACATTACTTAAGCCATGATGCTGCCTCTTCCTTGCTTGGCAGACTTTTAACACATTTAGGGTTAAGTATGTCACCTGCAGTGCATCTAACAAAGTATCTGCCATGAGATCCAGCTAAATTTAATTTAATTTTGCCACTGAATTGAATTCTTCCCAAATCTTCATCCATCCAAACAACATGATCTTCAGCCTATTCGAGTCTCGCCTTCTGGTTCTTTTTACTGATGATTGGTTTGATTGCTGGAGTCACAAGGAAACTAAGTACCATAGTAGACCTTACGGTGCATTCGAAGAGGGTACCTTTGGCCTAACAGCTGAGCAGGCCTAGTTCTAGAAAGTGACAATTGACACCCTCGAGGAACACACGCACAATGGTTTATGTGCCGAATCGACGATTTTTCAAGACTGTCTAGTCTCGACTTGAACCATTCAATAGAATTGCTGCAGACAACTTCCACTGGAAGTGCGTTCAAGTACGACAGATGCTATATGTGAAAAGTTTGTAGCCGTGATTTATAGTTCTGTTCTCGCTTAGCTGAAAAATATCCCTGTAGTTCACATCGACGAAGCCTCGAAGTATTTTAAAACTTCGATAAGCTCACCACGCAGCCTCCGAGTCTCTAACGAGAAAAAAAAATCTAATTTCCGTAAACTATGTTCGTAACTTTTGTGTCTGATAGAGGGAATCAGTTTGGTTGCCCTGGCTTGCATATGTTCCAATCTCGCAATATCCTTTCGTAACGAAGGACTCCAAAATTGTACGGCGTATTCCAAATGCGGTCGGACAAGCGCGTTGTACAAACAGAGTACTATCTCCTTGTTAAGATATCCAAACTCGCTTAATATAGCCTAGCATCCTTTGGGCTTTCTTCTCCGCCTCAATACACTGTTTCGAGAACTTGAGTTCACTAGTTATAGTTACACCCAAGTGCTTCTCGGTATCAGTGGATTCAAGAGCGGTGCCCTTAAGGATATACGGTGATTTGGAGTTTCGGTGGCCGATATGCATCACGTTGCATTTGTTCACGTTAAAAGGCATTTGCCACGTGTCCGACCACTCGCCAATCTTCCGTAGATCTTCTTGTAGGCGGGCAGTATTTCCTTACTTTGCAACGTTTATACCAAGCTTGGTATCGGCGGAAAATTTAGAAATCTTGTCAACTATATCACCATCCATGTCGTTAAGATAGATGATAAAAAGTAGTAGTCCCAGGACAGAACCTTGAGGAACACTGCTAGTAACGGGCACCCACTTAAACGCCTGTCCATTCAACACCACCCGTTGTCGCCTGCCGCAGAGCCAGTTCTCTACCCAACAGGCTACATTTCCGTCTATGCCCAGCGCACACATTTTCCGAATTAGGCGGCGGTGTGGTACCTTATCAAAGGCTTTTTGAAAGTCAAATACACAACATCAACCGCTCTATCCCTTTCGTGTTCGCTGAAAATGAAGTGGAAGAATTCCACAAGCTTCGTTAGGCATGACCGTTGCTTTCGGAAACCGTGCTGGGAAATTTTCAATAGCAGGTTCGACTCCAAATAAGACGATAATTTGTCCACCATGATGCTTTCCATGAGTTTACCAACTATCGAAGTTAAACTAATAGGTCGGTAGTTAGACGTTTGGCTCGAGTCTCCTTTCTTGAAGATAGGAGTCACCTCCGCCTCACGCCAGTCTCGAGGAACGCATCCAGTCCGGATTGACATGTTGAAGATTGTGCCCAGATGTCGAGACAGTCCATCACGCAGTTCTTCCAACACTTTAGGTAGAACCCCGCCCGGGCCAGGGGACTTATTCGTCTTTAGGTCAGTGATTTTTTCCTCTACTTCGGTTTGGGTAAAGTCCATTTCCTCCAGCTTCTCACCCAAGGTAGAGTCCGTGGGCCGGGAGATGGGACCACACTTTTCAGTGAACACTGAAGAGAAGTCGGTCAGGAGGTTCGGATTTTCTGCATCTGAGTGCTTTAATTCTCCGCCCCCCCCTCCTCATTCATCAAAGGGCCAATCGTTCGACGGATTGGTTTACGGCTATTTATATATCCAAAGAACTCCTTGAGATTCTCTCTGCAGAGTTTCGCCACTCCTAAGCTCCTCGGCACGTTTTGCCGCGCTTATGCTGGACTTCACTCTCCTAGCTAGCTTCCGGTACTCATCAAAGTCGCCAGAAGTCTTTGACTGCCAGTACACAGTTTTTTTTCTCCCTCAGCAGTTGACAATTTCTCGATTAAACCACCTTGGTTGAACGGAAGACCGACGTAGGCTTTTTACAGGGATAAATTGAGTTTGAAGACTTATTTGGTGGCGAGGAGGTTTCCCCTCTTTGCGACCTCCGAGAAGGTCGTTCCAAGAGTGACAAGGGCTTAGTGGCGCACGTCCGTCTTTACTCTGGGCCGGACGCTCCTTTGGGACCGTTCCACGACATCCTGTATCATGTTAAAGAGTACAGCCTTTCCTTTAAAGCAAAGATGCACTCCATCCCTTTGTTCGAGATCGTTTCTACCATAAAACGTGCGGTAAGAGTCCACAAAAAAGACCCCCTCCGCCGAATTGGGCACACGTGACTCACCCATGGCTAGTTAGTTTCGGGTGGAAGCGGAGTTGACCCTGGTTGTTTCTTTTGCGGTGGCGAGCTGTCTGTTGCTCACATCTTAGTAGTTTGTCCCCGCCTTTCCTACCCTTTCTGGCGATGCCCCTCCCCCCTTGCTCGACTTTGCTTTCTTTTAACAGAGGACTCCCTTCGGTCGTTTTCCCTCCTTACATTTCTATCACGAAGTGGCGTTTTATCCCTTTTATAAAGTCTTTCCATTTTTGTGTTTAGGTTTATTGTTTTTTTTCTTGCGCCCTCCCGCCCTTGTTTTTAGAATGTGTTGTATGCCTGTAATTTAAGTATGTGTTGTGTTGTTTTCTTTTAATCCTTTGCTTTTCCCCATTTTTATTGTGTTTCTCACGCCCTTATGACCTTTTTGGGCGACCCCGTATTATCAGTGCTGCCTTTGAGAGTCCATTAGGATTGGCGGCTGCCACCAATCCTAGTCTCCCGGCTAGTATAGTGGTTAGCGTGCTTGTCTGGCAATCGTTGGGTCGGAAGTTCGAATCTCCGTCTGGATTCTTTTTAAGCTGACACTTTACCAGGACAGTTACCACCATGACTGGGCATCACATGGTGGGGAGTTGAGGCTTGCCCTGGCTGACGTCCGCCTGATAAGCAGCAACACAGCAGCTTGATATGAGGACTGGAATCAGCGAACTTTTTAATATCAGACAGGAATCTTCATAGGTGGGTGTTATCGCGATAACGACATCGGGTTATCGGTTATCCGACTTCTCCCCCTACGTTATCGATTCATCGGTATCGCCGATACTTTTGGTTCCAAACTAGCGATAATCGATAATTTCAGTTTTTGGTTCCAGTTTAGCACAGGGGCGAGCCGCGCGTGCGTTGAAGGCAGAAATAGGTAGGTCCGAGCTGGGAAGAGGATCCTCAAAACCTATGAGGAGATGAAGGAGAGCCTCATCAGGTAAGAACCTAAGAAACTATTCAAATATTTTTACTATTGTGTTATAAAATACCGCTATATATAGTCAATAATCAATATTGTATTGAAATTTTGGATTCATTGATTTATTGGTTATCACTTTATCGAGCGATAAATTTATCACCAGTTATTGATTATCGGTTATCGCCGCTAAGGTTATCTCTATCGATTTATCGGTTATCGTGATACATTTTTTTCGTTAACGCGCCCACCTATGGTTGTTGCAGAGCCCTCCGTTTTGATGTCTTCTCCCCAGTCTTCGCTGGCCTCTCCCGTTGGCATCACCGATGTCATTGTGAGGGCGGAGGTTCACCCGGTTCAGTGTTCATTGCCTCCTACCTCGGTTCCTTCTTCCTTGCCCCTTACCTCTGTTCAGTCTTCGATGCCTTCTATCCCAGTTACGTCTCCATTACCTTCTACCCCTGTTCCGTCTTCCTTTTCCTCTGCCCATGTTCCTTCATCTTCCTCTTACCCTGTTCCCCCCCACCCTCTGACCCTGTTCCTTCCTCTCCATCTGACCCAATCCCCTCCTTACTCTCTGACCCTGTTCCCTTCTCACCCTCTGTCCATGTTCTGCCTTATGTTCCATCTTCTTCGTATCTTAGTTCTCGCCCGTCTCTGCTCGATCTTCCTTTACCTCCGGGCCATGAGCCATCCACGTTGGGGGTTCGGTCTGGCTCTCAGCCGTCGCCTTCTACCGTTCACACTGCCAAGTCCATGCCGGGCGCGTCCCCGGCTCACCGAGATTTGTCCCTTGTTCTCTCTGGGTCTTCTAGTCATCGGGAACCTTCGACGGTTTCCGTCACTAGAATCCCGACGTTGGTTCGCGACGACAGTAATGTCTGTCATCCTACAGTGGAATTGTCAAGGTGTTCTTCCCAAGAAGGGAAACTCCAGCTCTTGATTTATAGCGTTCGGCCCTTGCTGATCTGTTTGCAAGAAAATAAGCTTGGGACTCACCCCTTCGCGGTGCTTTCGCACTTCCAGGTTTTTAATTTCCTCCCCCTCCGCCGGGGGCGTGTCTCACAGTGATGCTTCTCTCTTAATTTCCACTTTGCTATGTTCTGTGTCACGTCCCCTCCGTACTACCTTGCAGGTTGTTGCTGCAAGGGTTTTTATTTCCAAGCTTTTAACTGTTTGTTTTGTGTACATCCCCCTCGGATTTTAATTTGAGTCCGTCAGACCTTTTAGAGCTCACAAGTCAGTTACCTACCCCGTTTTTATTACCTGATGATTTTAATGCTCGCCACTTGGCTTATGGTGATACTGCCCGTTATCCACGGGACGGAGTGGTTGAGTCCCTCTTATTATCTTGTAAAGGGTAGGCCCTCGGATTCCCATGCTTTCCCTTTCTTATCATAGCTTACGGTGTTTATCGGAGGTCGAACCTCTTCGAGGCTACCATTTTTGGCCTAAACTTCTTTAACTTACCAGTCTAATTTGCGCAGGGGAAGCAACTCATCCCCCCCCCTTTGTGCCCCACTTCCCTTTTCCCCCATCGGACTGAAGGATATAAATGGGGCCGTGAGGCCTTTTAATGCATTCTGCGAGGATTCTGCCTGATTGCTCCGCTGAATCTTTTTCCGTCACTCACCTTTGAGGTTCATTTTGGAGGCCTGTACTGGATTCCTTCGTGCAGCGAGGATTTTCTGTCAGCTGCATCGAATTGTCCTCTTCTAGTTACGTTTGCAAGTGTTCTCATTTGGGAAGTTATCACACTGGGCACGTGAAAGTTCTGCCCCAGTCACCTCGCTATTTCCTCTTTGGGGAATTCTGTCATCTGAATTCCTTCTCTCGGATCGTTGGGCCTTCGAATAATCGTTCCCCGTGGTCTCGACGCCTTTCGCCACGATATCGCCGTCTGTGGGTTTCTCCTTTCCGAAGAGCGTGATCGCCTTTACCCCTGTCGACTTAGGTCGAATTCCCTCATCGTCGCCGAGCCTCTTTCGCCTGGGTTCCCGACGCGGGTTATTGCTTCAATGCTCTGGTATCAGATATTTTGGAGAAAATCTTTCTTCTTACGTCCCCTTTAAATTAATTCAGTGTTATAAGTGTTATTCATGTAACTTTGGGCCTTCGGGTAAGGGTCGTAAGACAGGGATGTTATTCCGGGAACACCTGTCACTAGAGTAGCGAAGCCTATTTTCATCTTCAACGGCGCGTGTCGTTTCGGCTTTAAACAATTAATCTATAGAACCCATTTTTGTATGCGCGAATATCTTTTTGTTTAAAACGACCTGTGGTCGTTCGATGGTGATAAGCATTTGTGACTTTCCTTATTGTTTGATGACCCCCGTATAATTTGTTAATAGTTAATTTATTTTATTTTAATTTTGTTGTAAATAATACTGTAAATACATTTTATATGTGTATTTATTTAACCCCTTGCGGATACCTCATAATTTAGCACCATCCTGATTAATTCTGGTGATTTCTGGTAGGCCTTTAAATCCCTGGTCTTCTATAAATTTTACGTGTGTATTTTTCATTGGGCCTTGTGAACCGGGTTCCGCGACAGCCTTTACATATCATATTCCCTTTGTCTTTTAAATTTCGACGATTTTACTTCTTATCATGTTCAAACGGATTCGTTTAGTGCTGTCGACTTGTCCTTATGTTCGCCCGACTGTTTCATCGACTTCCGGCGGTCGTTTCGAGACGACCTTTCCTGGAGTGATCACTTCCCGATCGTCTTGTAGGCTGCTCTTTCTGGCCCCTGCCTTTCCCTCCCTCCTCGTTGGGATCTGCGGCGAGCAAATTTGGTTGGGTTCCGGGAGGCTTGCTTTATTAATGCCGCCCGGGGTTCCTTCGATACCGTTGATTCAGTCGTCTTATATTTTACCTCTCATATTTTTGAGGCTGCTGAGCGCTTCGTTCCGCGGAGGTGCCCTGTTGCGGGGCGATCCACCGTCCCCTGGTGGTCGAGAGATTGCTTGTTGGCTATTTCTGCCTATCAGTTAGCCCATTCCCGTTATAGGCGAAAAATCCCACAGCCTGTGTTTTCACCCTACTTGCTCACTTTCCCTACAACTTTCTCTGGTCGGCTTCTAATTTCCTAGGGTTTACGCCGACCAGCTTCCTTTCACCCAACTATCCCGGATCAGGGCTGAGGGGGAGAGGACAACTTTCCCCCACCCCTGAGCTCCGGCCTGGGTGCTGGCTTTTAACAACCTGCTTCATTCCAACCCACACCTCCCTCACATCCCCTTTCTTCCTCCTTTTAATTTCTATTGATTTTAAGCTCACACCCAGTGGTGATTGATAGAGAGCCGAAGGTGTCAAGTTTCTCGGATGGGAGCTTTTGGCGAATGCGTCGAATCCCTCCGAGGCGGCCATGATTAGTGCCCTTCGGACACTTGATGGCACGCCTGTGACTCTGACGCCGCACTCTACCATGAACTTCGTGAAAGGAGTAGTTTATGCAGGGGAACTCGTGGACTACTCCATAGATGAGATCACCTTATAACTGGCCGACCATTGGGCGATCAAGGTCGAACGTGGCCAAGTGTGTCAATTGCGGAGATCCACACCCCACTTCGAAGCAATGTGATGCGTATTTCCTTGAGAAGGAAATACGGGCCGTTCAGGCACAGGATCGTCTCTCATTTCACGAGGCTAAGAATTTGGTCCTGGCACGCCAGGTATTGCCTAATACATCCTACGGAGAAACGTCCCCGTGCCTCCAACGAGTCGCTAGACTCTCAGTAAGCAACACCCCTGAATTTGTTCGTGAGGCGATCTTCCGGGGTTCCTAAAGCTGGCTCCCGAAAGGAGAGCAGCACTAAAGGAGCTTCGGCTCCTTCGCTCACACCCAGTGGTAAGCTCGGTGGCTTGGAGACAGTGGGTCCATTAAAAGAGAGACCCCCGCCTCCAAAGCCGCCCCGCTTGCGTAAGGTTTCTAGGCGAAGGGAGGAGGAAAAGACTCGCATGGCGAGCCCAACCTCCCCCAATAAGTCCTCGAGGGCGACAGCGCCTTCAGCGCTTTGTCCGACAAATATAACCCGGACTTCTACCTCCGAGAATCGTACGGCTATTCCCAGGACGATATTCTCTTCAAAGAGGGCTCCCACATCTGCAATTCCTTCAAGGGAATTGCCGCAGACTCCGGGCCTACTGGGATGAGTTTTGGAGGCTCGCCTCGTTCGTTTCCCGATAGCTATCTTTTTACAGGAGACCATGCTGGTCACGTGGCCCTTGCCCATCCTCCAGGGGTGTAACACTTTTGCGACCCAACCACCACGGGATGGGGGCAAGGCAGGAGGATGCGCGATTTACACCTGGCATGGTGTCTCCGTTCTTCTCTTTGCTTTAGATAGCTCATTCCAGGCAGTAGCTGAGCAGCTGCACCTGGATAGGGGATATAGTGTTATTTCCGCGTACATTCCACCGTCAGCCAACTATGACACGGGATACTTCCGCCGCCTCGTGGCACGGTCACCTAAGTCATTTCTCTTGCTCGGAGATCTGAACGGTAGACATCCCCCCTGGGGAGAGTACTCGATTAATCCCCGAGGTCTAGGCCTTGCCAACCTGATCGACGAGCTGGAAATAGGTGTCTTAAATGTGGATGAGTTTACGCATCACTGCCCGAGAACCGCTTCATTTTCATGCGTCGTTCTATCTTTGTGCTCTCCGGATGCACAGCCTGAATTTGGGCGGAGGGTGGTCGATGACTTCCATAATAGTGATCACTTTCCCATTCAAATATCATTTTCAGGGCAACTGCTGCCTGAGAGCCCACCCCGGTGGTGCTTGCCGTGGTTGCGGTGGTCCATATTTGAGGAAATGACTGATTTCTCTATCTCAGTCCTGTTTAAATCGGTCGATGAGGCCGTTGAGTTCTTCTCCGGCAACCTCATCGCCGTGGGCCTAGCTACTATTCCTAGAAGATCTAGCTGTTTTTGCACATTGACCACTCACGTTGTGATCAGCGGAGTGTGAGGCGGCCCTCAAACATAAGCGTTATGCCTACATGCACTATAAGC
This sequence comes from Ceratothoa steindachneri, assembly GCA_963969495.1. Classification (NCBI taxonomy): domain Eukaryota; kingdom Metazoa; phylum Arthropoda; class Malacostraca; order Isopoda; family Cymothoidae; genus Ceratothoa; species Ceratothoa steindachneri. The sequence continues at coordinate 117,102,749 of OZ018333.1, read as the reverse complement.
GCCCGCCGAACGATTTACTGTCTGTGAATTTCGTTGGGCTAGGGCTAGGTTCCGGTAAATTTCGAAGCACGCACGTCTCTCTTCATGGAGAGCATACGTGTCTTCACTTTACGGGAAGACCCCTCTAGTATAGGTGTGAAAGCGAGTCATAAGGATTGGGGGCAAGTTCTCGCAGGAGCCCACTCCCGTTCTCCACGGGGGAAAGGAGGTAAAGTTTGGCATAATAAAATTTGTCTTAGTTATAGGCATGTTTACTAACACCACTCACTCTCAAGGTCAAAACTTGTACTATTCCTGATCTCTAGAGGCAGTATTGCTATTTACTTCAAAACACATTATAAAAAAATCAGCATTACCTGCCAAACAACTGTATTCATAAAACAAAAATGGATAGTTTCTTTATTTTTAGGGATAACTGTAATAAATTTTTTCAGCATTTAAATGGTATCTATGAAACAGTGTAAGGAATAAATTTAAACCAATTGGAGGTAAGAATTGTGAAAAACATTATATTTATTATGAAATATAGAGTAATAAACATTTGTACAAAGTGAAAAAATTCTCTAGTCGGGATGCTGCCCCACCAAGATTAAATGCGCGTTGTGATGTCGCAGGAGGCCGCCGAGTGGACTTTACCTCCAGAGGCGGAGAACCCTCCAAAACCAGGTTGACTCTGAGTGAGTTGAGTTCCGCTCTTGCTTCGGGCGCGGACACCGCCCAGGTCCGGACGATGTCCCGCACGCCATGCTTCGACATCTGGGTGAGCAAGGCATGGCCTTTCTGTTAGATTTGTTTAACAGGATCTGGGTAAAGGGTATCCTCCCAGATTCCTGGCGAATCGCAACTGCGCTCGCTTTTCGCAAACCTGGGAGAGATCAGTCTAACCCGGGCAGTTTCCGCCAAATCTCTCTAACTTCCTGCGTGTGCAAGTTGATGGAGAAATTAGTAAATATTTGATTAGCATTTTTTTCTGGAGAACGGAGGCAATCTGTCTTCTGCACAGTGCGGCTTCCGCAAGTTCCACTCCACATTGGATGCTCTGCTCTGACTGGAAAATGCCGTCTGTGAGGCCTTCCTTCGTAGACAGCACTACGCCACGGTGTTTTTCGATCTGGAGAAGGCCTATGATACCGCATGGCGATACGGTATCATGGAGACTCTCCACACGATGGGGGTGACAATCTTTATATCCGATTTTTTTGCGAGATCGTCTAGTCCGCGTACATGATGGGGGGCTCTCCGACCCAATGAATCAAGACGAGGGTGTCCCGCAGTGAAGCGTCCTCAGTGTCGCACTATTTGCCCTGAGCATCAACGGCATCACCTCGGTGCTGCCGGAACATGTTTTTGCTACGCTCTACGTGGACGACCTTTCAATCTCTTTTGGCACGGCTCAGATGCCAACTCTGGAGCATCGACTCCAAGAGGCATTGAACCGCATCTCTCGCTACGCCGAAGTTCACAGACTTCGGTTTTCCTTTGCCAGGACTAAGGTGGTGCATTTCTGCCGTCATCCACGGATCCATCCTGACACATATCTGCTTATAAATGGGGTGCGCCTAGAAGTGGTAAACTCGCATCGTTTCCTTGGTCTTGTATTACACCAACGCTTCACCTCGATGCTCATATTCACAGCCTTAGGGTCTCTTGTACCCACGCCATGGATATTCTTCGCTCCATGACGTTCGCGCTGATTGGGCTCCTGCATTACTTTTCTATCGGTCCTTTGTTCATTCGAAGCTCGACTACGGATCCGAGTGTTATGCATCCGCAGCCGAGCGTGTATTGCGGAAGGTAGACTCGATCCACCACACTCTCTTTCGCCTGGCGACCGGTGCTTTCCGCACTTCCCTCATTGAGAGCCTAGTTGTCGTTGCTGGGGAGATGCCACTCGTCTACAACGTGCACAGTCCATTATTCCCTGTGCGTGCGAGCCCGGTGCCTCCCCAAGTCGCAAACAGCTCTCGCTGCTTCGCACCTGATCTCGACGGTGCCTATCCTACGGAGAGAAGCCAGTCATACCCTAAGGGTCATGAAACTCCTTCAAGGCCTAGGCATAGTTTTCGAGCCGGTGGCGCCCCTGGTTGTGCCCAGGACGATACCACCTTTGACAATTTGTCGCCACGCCTCTGCTCCCAAAGCTTCTACAGCGCCGGGAGTATTGCATTATGCCTTATTGGAGCACATTCCGTGTCACTTGGAACCGTGCCAGTATACGGATGGATCCAAGTCCCACTAGGACGTTGGTTTCCACGCCGTATCCATTCTGTTTGAAGTCAACGGGGCTCTGCCAAGCGCTGTGTCTGTTTTCACGGCCGAGCTGGTTACATTTCATGGCTCGGTACGGGAGATTACACGACGTGCCCGGTTCGAAGACCGGATTGTGATTTATAGCGACTCACAAGGCGCTCTGATGCTCTCGGGGATTGGAATCTCCGCATTTCCTGGTTTGCGATATCCGTGACGTCACGATTTTGGTGAGTCGGGCGGATGTCGAGATTATCTTCTGCTGGGTCGAGGGAAGCTAAAGTTGCGCGCTATTACGCCGCGACTGTTTCCATGGACTTACCCCCCAATGCTGCGACGGCTTCAGGTTGCTTTCTGTCGTCTCAGAATTGGACACATTCGCAGGACTCACCTCTATCTCATGGAGAGCTCACATGCACCATATTGTGATGACTGCATTGTCCCCCAGACTGTTCGGCACACTCTTGTTGAATGTCCCCGTCTGGGTGATCTTCGCGCACGTTATCTGTCCCGGTACCGAGATGAGCGGGGTCGTTACCGTTTGTCCCATGTACTCGGTACGGGTTCGTACACACTGACTTGTGGACTTTTATGAGTTTTAGGGGAGGCTTGCCTCCTCCATTTTATTTAATCCGGATTTTTGTTGATGTTTTTTTGTAGATTGCACGTTCCTTCTTCGAGGAAGGGCAGGACTCCCCCTGACGCCGTAGTGTGCTTTCTGCTCTTTGCACTTTTCCTCTTTTTTATTGTTGTTTTTGTCGGTTTTTCTTTTACATATTATTATTTTAATTTTACCTATTACTAGGCTGTCGTGAGTACGGCGACTTATGCCCAAGTAATAGATCACCAGTTGGGCTCCTAAAATTAAAAACAAAACAATCCGGGCTCGTGCCATCCGCCAGAAGACCCCCCGTCGTGAGTCTTGGCGCCGGTACGTATCTTCAATCTCTTCGTCCATGTCGTTGACTTGGGTTTAGAAGCGGGCCAATAAGATCCGTGGTCGCTACGGTGGTCATACCATCCCCACTCTGGACATCGGAGGCTAGCTTGTGTCCGATGGCCGGTTGGTCAGTGAAGCTCTAGCTGACCATTTTGCTTAGGTGAGTAGCACTGGTAGCTATCCTCGACGGTTTCTCGATCATAAGACCGCTATAGAGTCTCGCCTTTTAGATTTTACCACGTGTGCCACATAATATTTTAATGCACTCTTTTCCTTCTATGAGCTGCGTGATGCTTTGTCTCACTGTGGCTCCACCTCTCCCGGTGATGATTGCATCCACTACGACTTTATCCGTTGTCTCCATCTCCACTCCGAGTTATGTTTGGTTGAACTTTACAACCTGCCTCGGGTCAAAGGGATATATCCGTCCTCCTGGCGTGAGGGGGTTGTTCTGCCGTTTCTCAAGCTCGGTAGGTACGCTTTGGACCCCAGTCGCTATCACCCAATTCCTCTTACGAGCTGCCTCAGTATGTTATTCGAGAGGACGGTTAAGTTAACCTTACTTGTTTTTTGGAGTCTAAATCGCTCTTCTCTCCATTTCAGTGCGGTTTTAGAAGCGTCCGTAGTACTCTTGACCACCTCATCTTCTCGGGAGACTCCATTTTACGGGCTTTTTTCTCCAGGGATCAGGTGTTGGTGGTGTTCTTCGACAATCAGAAGGCCTACGATACCAGCTGGAGATATGGTGTTTCACGTCATTTATATGATTAGGATATGAGTGGCTTTTTACCGGTTTTTATTCAAGAATTTTTATTGTCCCGTAATTTTAAGGTCCGTATTGGGGATGCTTTCTCAGACTTGCGGGTTTAAGAGGAGGGTGTTTAAAATGTGACATGTTTCGCCGATGCCATATATAGTCTGATGTCCACTCTTCTGGAGGGGGTTTCGGCTTTTCTCTTCGTGGATGACTTGGCGTTGTTTTGTTCATCTCCCCGCTTGCTTTCTGCTGCCCATCGATTACAGCTAGCAATTGATGCCGTGCCCGGCCATTCTTTCTCCAAGGGTTTCCGTTTTTCGATCACCAAAACGAAGGCTATGCATTTTTATCGTGGTCGTGGTGTCCTTGGTCACCCTCCCCTCTTCTTGGACCACACGGTGATTGAGTATGTCCCTGTTTTTAAGTTCTTGGGTTTAACCCTTGATAGCAAGCTCACTTGGGTGCCCCATTTGCGTCGCTTGAGGGCTTCCTGTTCGAAGGCTATGGATTTGCTTCGGATTTTATCTCACACCACTCGGCGTAGTGATAGACACACCTCGTGGTCGCTTTATTCGGCGCTTGTTCAATCTCGGCTGGACTACTGTTGCCAGATGTACTCTTCGGCGTCTCCTTCGGCCTTGAAATTACTTGACTCTGTTTGTTCGCTTGAGGCACGTCTGAGTAGTAGAGCCTTTCGCACTTCGCTTATCCCGAGCCTCTTTGTGAAGGTGGCGTGGTTCCCTTGCGATATCACCGGCTGCAGGTGTGCCTACGATCGCTGTTTCGTGTTCAGCAGTACCCTTCATCCCCAGTCCATGAGTGCCTCTTTCACCCCTCCTCTTCCGCACCTTTTGAGCTGCTTTCATCTCTACCCCGGCCTCAGGGGCTCTGGGCGGGAGACCATCTCGCCTCTCTGGGTGTTGACCCTCCCATTCCAGGCGTCTCCGTGTTGGAGCGTTCGCCCTCCTGAGGTCTGTATAGGGTACGGGAAGTGCAAGCGAGCGGCTTAAAAGCTTCGTTTGAATGAGTCTTATTTGAGACTCAGGATGGTCGAGTGGATTCGCCACTGGCTAACAGTGGTCCAGCGACGCGAGAAGCTGTTCGCAACTCCCCTACGCTATTATTTTTTCTCTGCCCCCTTTTCATACTCCCCTCTATCTACAGTCTGTACTGCTTTAGAGGGATATCGAGAAAGGGTCTACTGACCCCCGTCTATTAAAGTGCTTGCTTCTTGAACATCCGTATTCTCTTGCGCACCAGCGTTCCATCTATACTGACGGCTCAAAGTCGGACCTCAGTGTTAGGGCGGCTTCGGTGTCCTCTACGGAGTCCCTTCGCTCCGCTCTCGCTCCAATAGTATCCGTTTTTACCGCAGAGTTGATGGCCATTCTTTCTGCTTTTAATTTTGATTTTATCCCTCATTTCTTCTGATTGTATTGTTTTTAGCGATTCCCCGCCTGCTTTGTAGGCGATTCGTTCTTTTACGTCTAACCACCCTTTGTTTTTATGGATTCATTCCTGGCAGGTCAAAAATGCCTCCCGTTACAAGATGGTGTTATGTTGTGGTCCCGGGCAACGAGGAGGCCGATCGGTTGCTCTCGAGGTTCCAGATACCGCCCCTCTGACCTCTAGTGACTCCTACCGCGTAATCAGGGCGTATATCTTCCGTTTATGTCAGAGAGAGTGGGATTCATTTCTCCCTTCTAAGCTATCCCTTATTAAATGCTCTGTCCGCCCCTGTTCCTCTAGCTCTAACCGACTCGGGTCTTGGGTGGTTGCTCTTTGCAGGCGGAGGTGCCACTGGTTGTGCCTTTTACGGTGGTGAGTTGGCTGTGGCTCACATTTTAGTAGTTTGCCCCCGCCTTGCAACTCTTCAAAATTCTTGCTTTCCTATCATTTCTGGCGTTCCCCCCCCCCCCCCCCGCTCAGCTTCGCTTTCTTTTAACAGAGGGACTCCCTTAACATACATAGCATAACATAATTTCATGGATTACAATTAAGCCACAGGGGCCTATCAATGGTCATTCGCATCTGTCAAAACACGCCCACAAAATGCTATAAGAACTTTTAATGAGTTAAACATAACATGAGCAAAGAGAATGATAAATGATTAGCTTACCTTGGGAAAAGGACTAATATTGTATCCAGGGATTTATGATATTTCGTTCCAGAGAATATCGTTGCCGTCTGGAGTAGCTTATTCCTCTTGTTAGTATTTTGGGTAAGCTATCATTAACTTTCTCTTGTAACAATGAATTTACTGAAAAAGCCGTCCAGAATGCCTTTAGTTATTAATACGTTGAAGATGACCCTTTTGAGAGAACTGAGAGAGCCGACGCATTTTCTTTTGCGGCGGAGCCTTTGTCATGAGTCACGCGATATTAAATTTTAGTGAAAAATTTAACACCTGGTTAACATCAAAGTTTAGCCAAGCAAAAGTATCATTCTCTAGAAAACTACTGAATATTTTATCTTTAAATTAATGATCATCGAAATATATAAATTAATGAAAATGACAATGAAATCAAAATAAATTATTATATTGCATCCAAGGAATGTGTCAGATCATGCATCCACAATATACAATTTAAACAATCCATAGGATTGTGTCCAATCATGCATCTACAAGAATGTTTTTTTGGACTTCTTTTGAACCGGATGTTTTTGATCGCTCTCACTTCGTCGTCGAACTTTATATTACCTTCTCACTCACGGTCGCCCGCAACTACAATCTTCTAAAGGCTTTCGGCCCCCCACTAACCTCTTGGAGTATCTCTAGCCTAGCTCTGGGAGAACATAAGAACATAAGAAAAGAAGGAGACTGCAAAAGACCATTCATGGCCTACACTTGGCAGCTCCTGTTCCATTCAACACACAAAAGATTTCTTACCAGAGAAAAGTCATCAACATTGTCACCCTTAACAGGAGTTCGTCAGATCTAATCTACAATATACATAAAATGCATCCAGAGGATTATGTCCATTCATGCAACCGCAAAATATAATCTTCCCACTCCTTAGAAAAATATATACATATGTACATAAAAAAAAGTCAGTCCCATCTAGCAGCTTCATCCATATATTTATCTAATCTATTCTTAAAACTACCCAGAGAGGAGGCTTCTATCACATGCCTAGTGAGCCTATTCCATTCATCTACCACACGATTTGTAAACCAATTCCTCCCAATCTCCTTCCTAAACCTATACTTATCAAGCTTAAACCCATTGCTACGTGTCCTGTCATGTTCACTAAGTATAAGAACCTTACCCAGATCCCCTTTATTATATCCTTTTACCCATTTGAAGACTTCAATCAATTCCCCTCTGACTCTTCTCCTTTCCAATGTATGTAGATTTAGTTTTCTGAGCCTTTCACCATAGGGTAAGTTCCTTAGCCCACCAATCATCTTTGTCATCCTTCTCTGCACAGACTCAAGCAAATCAATATCCTTCCTATAATATGGTGACCAAAATTGTACTGCATAGTCTAGATGAGGCCTAACTAGCGCCAGATACAGTTTTAGAATGACTTCAGCACTCTTATTGCTTACACTCCTCCTAATGAATCCCAATATCCTATTAGCTTTATTCTTAGCATTTAGACATTGCTTTCTAGGACGAAGGTCTGAACTTACCAAAATACCCAAGTCTCTCTCACAATCAGTCCTCCCTAAAATTCTGCCATTTAATTTATAACTATTCAATGGATTATTTCTACCTATACTAAGTACACTACATTTGTCTATGTTAAACTTCATTTGCCATTTCTCGGCCCAATTGGACAGAATGGTCAATTCCTCCTGCATTACAACAGCATCAGAATCAGCCCTAATGGCCCTACCTAGCTTAGTATCATCAGCAAATTTACTCAGGTCACTACTTATACCTATGTCAAGATCATTAATATAAATTAAGAATAGCAAGGGACCCAAAACAGATCCTTGAGGAACTCCACTGCTAACACACCCCCACTCAGATTTAACTCCATCTATACTAACTCTTTGCTGTCTGTCACCAAGCCATGACTGAATCCACCTAAATATACTGCCATCGATCCCGTGTGCTTTAACTTTGCTCAGAAGTCGTAAGTGTGGCACTCGATCAAAAGCCTTACTAAAGTCCAAGTATAAAATATCATAGTTTTCATCATTATCTGCTGCTTCATACACCTTACTATAAAAAGACAGCAAATTAGTCAGACAGGATTTACCCTTACTAAAGCCATGCTGTGATTCTTTTATCAACTTATGCTTATCCAAGTGATCTCTAATATTCCTTGCTATAATAGATTCCATCATTTTCCCTACTACTGATGTCAAACTTACTGGTCTGTAATTAGACATATTTGTTTTATCCCCTTTCTTAAATATAGGTATCACATTGGCTTTCTTCCATGCCACTGGCACAATGCCACTCTCCAATGATTTTCTAAAGATGCATGCTAGGGGCTCACTTAACACATCCTTACATTCTTTCAAAATTCTAGGAAAGAGCTCATCAGGACCGGGTGCTTTACTACTTTTGATTTTATCAATTTCCTTTGTCACTATCTCCTTTGTGATCAATATATCCTTTAATTTCTCTTCATCATTACCCCGAAAGATCATTGACACCTCAGGTATATTTAGAGTATCCTCCTGTGTAAATACTGAGAGAAAAAAGTCATTTAGCATTCCAGCCATTGAGTCCCTATCACTCACTAATTGTCCATTGGAATCTATAAGTGGGCCTATTTTATCTCTAATGAATCCCAATATCCTATTAGCTTTATTCTTAGCATTTAGACATTGCTTTCTAGGACGAAGGTCTGAACTTACCAAAATACCCAAGTCTCTCTCACAATCAGTCCTCCCTAAAATTCTGCCATTTAATTTATAACTATTCAATGGATGATTATTTCTACCTATACTAAGTACACTACATTTGTCTATGTTAAACTTCATTTGCCATTTCTCGGCCCAATTGGACAGAATGGTCAATTCCTCCTGCATTACAACAGCATCAGAATCAGCCCTAATGGCCCTACCTAGCTTAGTATCATCAGCAAATTTACTCAGGTCACTACTTATACCTATGTCAAGATCATTAATATAAATTAAGAATAGCAAGGGACCCAAAACAGATCCTTGAGGAACTCCACTGCTAACACACCCCCACTCAGATTTAACTCCATCTATACTAACTCTTTGCTGTCTGTCACCAAGCCATGACTGAATCCACCTAAATATACTGCCATCGATCCCGTGTGCTTTAACTTTGCTCAGAAGTCGTAAGTGTGGCACTCGATCAAAAGCCTTACTAAAGTCCAAGTATAAAATATCATAGTTTTCATCATTATCTGCTGCTTCATACACCTTACTATAAAAAGACAGCAAATTAGTCAGACAGGATTTACCCTTACTAAAGCCATGCTGTGATTCTTTTATCAACTTATGCTTATCCAAGTGATCTCTAATATTCCTTGCTATAATAGATTCCATCATTTTCCCTACTACTGATGTCAAACTTACTGGTCTGTAATTAGACATATTTTTTTTATCCCCTTTCTTAAATATAGGTATCACATTGGCTTTCTTCCATGCCACTGGCACAATGCCACTCTCCAATGATTTTCTAAAGATGCATGCTAGGGGCTCACTTAACACATCCTTACATTCTTTCAAAATTCTAGGAAAGAGCTCATCAGGACCGGGTGCTTTACTACTTTTGATTTTATCAATTTCCTTTGTCACTATCTCCTTTGTGATCAATATATCCTTTAATTTCTCTTCATCATTACCCCGAAAGATCATTGACACCTCAGGTATATTTAGAGTATCCTCCTGTGTAAATACTGAGAGAAAAAAGTCATTTAGCATTCCAGCCATTGAGTCCCTATCACTCACTAATTGTCCATTGGAATCTATAAGTGGGCCTATTTTATCTCTAACCTTAGTTTTGTATAATTGATAAAAACTTTTAGGATCTTCCTTTGCCCTATTTGCCACTTTAATTTCATAATTTCTCCTTGCTACTCTAACTAACTTTTTAACATCTCTTGCTAGTTCATTATATCTCTGCCTTAAGTGATCCTCCCCATTTTTTATTTTCCTATAAATGCCCTTTTTAATGCCAATATAATGCTTAATTTTATCTGTCATCCATTTTGGGTCATTATTTTTAGTCCTAATCTCCTTATATGGAATGTTAATCATCTGACCTGTAATTAATTGCTCAATTATTCTTTCATACTCCTCTTTAATTGTAATCTCTTCCTCCTGGTGATTATTGTCTCCACTAACTGATATCATTGAATCTATTCCTGAATTGATTTCATTGCCTGGTTTCTGTACAACTGCCTCCAGGTAAGTCCTGAGCCCATTATAATTTGCTCTTCTAAAGTCAGGAATTTTAACATTGTTCATGCTACTATCAATACCATTCCATTTCATCTTGAATCTAATTTCACAATGGTCACTATTACCCAAATTTCCTCCAATCTCAGTATCCTTAATAACTTCTTCCCTATTTGTCAGAACTAAATCCAGTATATTATTACCTCTAGTGGGTTCGTTAATAATCTGCCTCAGAAAATTATCTTGGACAACATTCAAAAATTCCTCAGCCTCCTGATCACCCACAAGAGCTTCCCAGTCTATATTTCTGTAATTAAAATCGCCCATTATACACACATGCTTACTTCTACATGCCCGTTCAATCTCCTGCCACAGAAGATTTGAAGCTTCCTTACTAAGATTTGGGGGTCTGTATAATAATCCTAAGACAAGCTTGTTTTTACCTTCCTTTACATTTAGCCATAATGACTCTGTGTTATCATCTAATTTAATTGTACTGTTTACACAACACTGGAGATTATCTTTAATATAAATAATAACCCCTCCTCCTCTCTTCCTATTCCTATCTGTATGGAACATGTTAAAGCCCTCAATCTCAACCTCAGGTTTAAAGTGATTACCTGCCAAATCAAGCCATGACTCTGTTATCGCAATTATATCAAAATTCTCTTCACTTGCTAACACTCTTAAGAGATCTATCTTATTCCTTATACTCCGACCATTTGTGTAGTATATTTTTAAGTTTTTTTTATTATTCCCATCTTCATTGCATTGTGCTTTTTTATTCCTAGTTATCTGCTCATTCACTTGTGCATTAGTCCCCTTATAACGCATCAGTATGCCCACTCCCCTAGCTATTCCTCTATCACTGCATCCCTTCCATTTCCTACACCTGCCCTCTATTCCTGTTATTCCCTTACCTCTAACAGCTTCTAGTTTCCCACCCGTAAGGACCTAATCACACTATCCAGCTCCCCCCATAGAACCTCAACACCTGCCCGACTAAGATGGAGCCCATCCATCGCATACAACCTCCTATTCCCGTAAAACCCTCCCCAGACATCTACAAACACCAATCCTAGCTCCTCACACAGTCCTTTCACAAATTCATTCAAACCAATTGCACGCGACAACCATTCTACCCCCACATCCAATCTCGGAAGCACACCAGAAACAACACCTTTTACCCTGCTTTTACTCATCCTTTCAACTAACCTTTTATACTGCTCACGTAACTCACATGTACCCACCTTCTTTACATCATTCACTCCCACATGCGTAATCACAACTGCATCCCTCTCACACCCAGAAACCAGCCTATCATACCTCTCACAAACATCACTTACACCAGCACCCGGCAGACAAACTCTCATTCCCTTCCACTTGCTATCACTCAACTTCCTATCTAAATACCTAATCTGAGAGTCACCCATCACTAGCACCTCAGTCATTCTCCTATTCTGTTTTGGCCTAACATTACCCTCCCTCCTGCTCTCAGTCACGCTACCACCCATCCTGCTTTCATCCACAATCACCCCAGGCAAATCACTTCCACACTCTTCCTCTCTCAGGACATTGAATCTGTTAGTCAACCTAACAGGTTCTATGTCCCTCTCATTCACACACCTAACCTGTCCTAACTTATCTATCCTATCCATTTTCACCCACCATTCATCATCACTCACAACTTCCACACTGTTCCCAGTCCTAGCCCTATCTTCCACCCTCTTAGCACTAATCTCACCCTTCAATCGCACACTTGCATGTCTTCTCACCTCAAACACTAAATCATTCAACCTCTTACATTCCCCACTCAACCTCCTAACCTCCCCTTCCAGAAAACACACACGGCATTCAGTTACATTCACTCTCCTTTCAACTCCACAAGCATCACACACCACATACACACTACTTTCAAACGGCATGCTCTCACCATCTATACAAAAAGCCATACTCTCAGAAATTTACTAATGAAAAAGTTAACACTCACCAAAAAAAAAAATTCTTGCTCAGGATTGCTGCTAGTTATCTTCCCCAAAAGTATTAATCACTAATGTATTTATTATACAGTGATTGATGTATTAAATAAATACAAGAAAAATTACACACCCAAATCAGTATTATATCCCAATCTTACAATGAGAATCAGGAGCTCCTGTAAGACAACCTTCCAGAACAAAGCCAGACAGCCAACCTAGGCCGCCAGGCCCAGGTGAACGGTCCCCCAATGGAAGTTTCCCTAACCCCTAAGGGTAAACGTGGCCCCAGCCCTTCCGCCGAAGCGGACCCTCATCCGACTTCACGTCCTCGCTTCAACCAAGACGCTCCAAGACCTAATATTCCTCGATCTCACCATGCCTCCAACTCAACCCTGGCTCCAAATGACAACTCTGAGTCTCAGAATGTTGTTCTCATTAGATCATCTGAAAACAAGGCCGTATTTTCCCATCCATTAAGAATCACAGCTGCCCTAAACTCATCACCATTCCATAAGCTTATAAAAGAGGGATCCTGCCGAATCTTGGGAAAAGGTACAGCCCTAAGAATTGAACTCTCTAATATAAATAAACTAGAGGTAGATCTTGAAGATGTCTCCACCCTGGGGGAATGGCCAGTCAAGTGCTGGCGCCCGGAAGATGCCTCATTAGGCAAATACAAATATGGAAGGATCTCTTGCCTTCCAGTCTCCCTACAGCAAGAAGACCTCAGAAACAACCTGCAGATCCTTGATTCTAACAGCCTGTCCAGTCTTTTGGAGATTTCTAGATTACCTTCCCATCCTGAGGCTTCCACCTACTCAGCGCGTCTCAAACTTGCAGGAGGACTACCAGAAAGAATGGCTCTGGGCTTCACCTCCTACTCAGTTCTCCCATACTATCTCCCCCCTCTGAGGTGTTTCACATGCCAGCGTTTTGGCCATGGATCACTGACCTGCAGATCCACACAAAGATGCAGCAAATGCAGTGGTTTTCATGCAGGCCAAGAATGTTCAAATCTCCCCTACTGCTACTTCTGCGACGACAACCATCGCCCCTCCTCCAACAACTGTCCATTCTCAGAAAAGGCAAGGCAGATCCAATGCAAATCAGTGGATGATAGTATCCCTACCTATACCATCCATGCCCAGCTCCGCTCCATCTACTCAGCCCCAAAAGACTCCAGGACAACTTCCGCTGCCTCCAAAACTACACCCTCACTATCCTCCCAGGATATCCGCTCTTCTCCTAAAACTCCGCCAAGAAAGCCCCTCCAGACCCCCTCCTATGCAAAGATGGCTGCTGCTCCCATCCCATCAAGGAACCTCGGTAAACCAAATCCACCTGTAACCTCCCCCTCTTCACACAGAGCCAACAGAGAGACCACTCCCAAGAGGCCCTGCCCCAGCCAATATTATCACCCCAAGAGCCCTTCTCCAATTCCTCCTCCATACCCACTTTCCCCAGTCATCCAGAATGTGCCTCTTCACCACCGCAAAGGAGCACCCTCAGCTCAGCCACTCATAGTGAAGATCACAAATCTCCTAAAAGAATTCGTCACCCTGCTCCAATCTGGCTCTCCTATCCAACAAGTCCTTATCACTCTCCTCCCTAGTGTAATCAATCTGTTCACTTCATTCCTCTCATAATGGCTTCAATGCACAGCCCTATAATTTTCTGGAATGCCCGCTCCCTTCGTCACAAGATGAGAGACCTCTCTCTACTCATCAACTCTCTATCACCCAATATAGTTGGCATATGTGAGACCTGGTTCCAGCCTGAAATCTCACCCTCATTCCAAGGTTACACTGCATTCCGCAGAGACAGGTCAAATCGGGCAGGTGGTGGCCTCCTCCTTCTCATTAAACATGGATTGACCCACCGTCTCCACACACTCATACCATACCCCCAAGGCCTTCTAGAACTGCTGGCAGTGCAGATAGCCATCGGCAGAACCTGGTGTGACATTCTCATCTGCTACAACCCATGTTAAGGGACTCCCTTAACATACATAGCATAACATAATTTCATGGATTACAATTAAGCCACAGGGGCCTATCAATGGTCATTCGCATCTGTCAAAACACGCCCACAAAATGCTATAAGAACTTTTAATGAGTTAAACATAACATGAGCAAAGAGAATGATAAATGATTAGCTTACCTTGGGAAAAGGACTAATATTGTATCCAGGGATTTATGATATTTCGTTCCAGAGAATATCGTTGCCGTCTGGAGTAGCTTATTCCTCTTGTTAGTATTTTGGGTAAGCTATCATTAACTTTCTCTTGTAACAATGAATTTACTGAAAAAGCCGTCCAGAATGCCTTTAGTTATTAATACGTTGAAGTTGACCCTTTTGAGAGAACTGAGAGAGCCGACGCATTTTCTTTTGCGGCGGAGCCTTTGTCATGAGTCACGCGATATTAAATTTTAGTGAAAAATTTAACACCTGGTTAACATCAAAGTTTAGCCAAGCAAAAGTATCATTCTCTAGAAAATTACTGAATATTTTATCTTTAAATTAATGATCATCGAAATATATAAATTAATGAAAATGACAATGAAATCAAACATAAATTATTATATTGCATCCAAGGAATGTGTCAGATCATGCATCCACAATATACAATTTAAACAATCCATAGGATTGTGTCCAATCATGCATCTACAAGAATGTTTTTTTGGACTTCTTTTGAACCGGACGTTTTTGATCGCTCTCACTTCGTCGTCGAACTTTATATTACCTTCTCACTCATGGTCGCCCGCAACTACAATCTTCTAAAGGCTTTCGGCCCCCACTAACCTCTTGGAGTATCTCTAGCCTAGCTCTGGGAGACCTAGGCCGCCAGGCCCAGGTGAACGGTCCCCCAATGGAAGTTTCCCTAACCCCTAAGGGCAAACGTGGCCCCAGCCCTTCCGCCGAAGCGGACCCTCGTCCGACTTCACGTCCTCGCTTCAACCAAGACGCTCCAAGACCTAATATTCCTCGATCTCACCATGCCTCCAACTCAACCCTGGCTCCAAATGACAACTCTGAGTCTCAGAATGTTGTTCTCATTAGATCATCTGAAAACAAGGCCGTATTTTCCCATCCATTAAGAGTCACAGCTGCCCTAAACTCATCACCATTCCATAAGCTTATAAAAGAGGGATCCTGCCGAATCTTGGGAAAAGGTACAGCCCTAAGAATTGAACTCTCTAATATAAATAAACTAGAGGTAGATCTTGAAGATGTCTCCACCCTGGGGGAATGGCCAGTCAAGTGCTGGCGCCCGGAAGATGCCTCATTAGGCAAATACAAATATAGAAGGATCTCTTGCCTTCCAGTCTCCCTACAGCAAGAAGACCTCAGAAACAACCTGCGGATCCTTGATTCTAACAGCCTGTCCAGTCTTTTGGAGATTTCTAGATTACCTTCCCATCCTGAGGCTTCCACCTACTCAGCGCGTCTCAAACTTGCAGGAGGACTACCAGAAAGAATGGCTCTGGGCTTCACCTCCTACTCAGTTCTCCCATACTATCTCCCCCCTCTGAGGTGTTTCACATGCCAGCGTTTTGGCCATGGATCACTGACCTGCAGATCCACACAAAGATGCAGCAGATGCAGTGGTTTTCATGCAGGCCAAGAATGTTCAAATCTCCCCTACTGATACTTCTGCGACGACAACCATCGCCCCTCCTCCAACAACTGTCCATTCTCAGAAAAGGCAAGGCAGATCCAATGCAAATCAGTGGATGATAGTATCCCTACCTATACCATCCATGCCCAGCTCCGCTCCATCTACTCAGCCCCAAAAGACTCCAGGACAACTTCCGCTGCCTCCAAAACTACACCCTCACTATCCTCCTAGGATATCCGCTCTTCTCCTAAAACTCCGCCAAGAAAGCCCCTCCAGACCCCCTCCTATGCAAAGATGGCTGCTGCTCCCATCCCATCAAGGAACCTCGGTAAACCAAATCCACCTGTAACCTCCCCCTCTTCACACAGAGCCAACAGAGAGACCACTCCCAAGAGGCCCTGCCCCAGCCAATATTATCACCCCAAGAGCCCTTCTCCAATTCCTCCTCCATACCCACTTTCCCCAGTCATCCAGAATGTGCCTCTTCACCACCGCAAAGGAGCACCCTCAGCTCAGCCACTCATAGTGAAGATCACAAATCTCCTAAAAGAATTCGTCACCCTGCTCCAATCTGGCTCTCCTATCCAACAAGTCCTTATCACTCTCCTCCCTAGTGTAATCAATCTGTTCACTTCATTCCTCTCATAATGGCTTCAATGCACAGCCCTATAATTTTCTGGAATGCCCGCTCCCTTCGTCACAAGATGAGAGACCTCTCTCTACTCATCAACTCTCTATCACCCAATATAGTTGGCATATGTGAGACCTGGTTCCAGCCTGAAATCTCACCCTCATTCCAAGGTTACACTGCATTCCGCAGAGACAGGTCAAATTGGGCAGGTGGTGGCCTCCTCCTTCTCATTAAACATGGATTGACCCACCGTCTCCACACACTCATACCATACCCCCAAGGCCTTCTAGAACTGCTGGCAGTGCAGATAGCCATCGGCAGAACCTGGTGTGACATTCTCATCTGCTACAACCCATGTTAAGGGACTCCCTTAACATACATAGCATAACATAATTTCATGGATTACAATTAAGCCACAGGGGCCTATCAATGGTCATTCGCATCTGTCAAAACACGCCCACAAAATGCTATAAGAACTTTTAATGAGTTAAACATAACATGAGCAAAGAGAATGATAAATGATTAGCTTACCTTGGGAAAAGGACTAATATTGTATCCAGGGATTTATGATATTTCGTTCCAGAGAATATCGTTGCCGTCTGGAGTAGCTTATTCCTCTTGTTAGTATTTTGGGTAAGCTATCATTAACTTTCTCTTGTAACAATGAATTTACTGAAAAAGCCGTCCAGAATGCCTTTAGTTATTAATACGTTGAAGTTGACCCTTTTGAGAGAACTGAGAGAGCCGACGCATTTTCTTTTGCGGCGGAGCCTTTGTCATGAGTCACGCGATATTAAATTTTAGTGAAAAATTTAACACCTGGTTAACATCAAAGTTTAACCAAGCAAAAGTATCATTCTCTAGAAAATTACTGAATATTTTATCTTTAAATTAATGATCATCGAAATATATAAATTAATGAAAATGACAATGAAATCAAACATAAATTATTATATTGCATCCAAGGAATGTGTCAGATCATGCATCCACAATATACAATTTAAACAATCCATAGGATTGTGTCCAATCATGCATCTACAAGAATGTTTTTTTGGACTTCTTTTGAACCGGACGTTTTTGATCGCTCTCACTTCGTCGTCGAACTTTATATTACCTTCTCACTCACGGTCGCCCGCAACTACAATCTTCTAAAGGCTTTCGGCCCCCACTAACCTCTTGGAGTATCTCTAGCCTAGCTCTGGGAGACCTAGGCCGCCAGGCCCAGGTGAACGGTCCCCCAATGGAAGTTTCCCTAACCCCTAAGGGCAAACGTGGCCCCAGCCCTTCCGCCGAAGCGGACCCTCGTCCGACTTCACGTCCTCGCTTCAACCAAGACGCTCCAAGACCTAATATTCCTCGATCTCACCATGCCTCCAACTCAACCCTGGCTCCAAATGACAACTCTGAGTCTCAGAATGTTGTTCTCATTAGATCATCTGAAAACAAGGCCGTATTTTCCCATCCATTAAGAGTCACAGCTGCCCTAAACTCATCACCATTCCATAAGCTTATAAAAGAGGGATCCTGCCGAATCTTGGGAAAAGGTACAGCCCTAAGAATTGAACTCTCTAATATAAATAAACTAGAGGTAGATCTTGAAGATGTCTCCACCCTGGGGGAATGGCCAGTCAAGTGCTGGCGCCCGGAAGATGCCTCATTAGGCAAATACAAATATGGAAGGATCTCTTGCCTTCCAGTCTCCCTACAGCAAGAAGACCTCAGAAACAACCTGCGGATCCTTGATTCTAACAGCCTGTCCAGTCTTTTGGAGATTTCTAGATTACCTTCCCATCCTGAGGCTTCCACCTACTCAGCGCGTCTCAAACTTGCAGGAGGACTACCAGAAAGAATGGCTCTGGGCTTCACCTCCTACTCAGTTCTCCCATACTATCTCCCCCCTCTGAGGTGTTTCACATGCCAGCGTTTTGGCCATGGATCACTGACCTGCAGATCCACACAAAGATGCAGCAGATGCAGTGGTTTTCATGCAGGCCAAGAATGTTCAAATCTCCCCTACTGCTACTTCTGCGACGACAACCATCGCCCCTCCTCCAACAACTGTCCATTCTCAGAAAAGGCAAGGCAGATCCAATGCAAATCAGTGGATGATAGTATCCCTACCTATACCATCCATGCCCAGCTCCGCTCCATCTACTCAGCCCCAAAAGACTCCAGGACAACTTCCGCTGCCTCCAAAACTACACCCTCACTATCCTCCTAGGATATCCGCTCTTCTCCTAAAACTCCGCCAAGAAAGCCCCTCCAGACCCCCTCCTATGCAAAGATGGCTGCTGCTCCCATCCCATCAAGGAACCTCGGTAAACCAAATCCACCTGTAACCTCCCCCTCTTCACACAGAGCCAACAGAGAGACCACTCCCAAGAGGCCCTGCCCCAGCCAATATTATCACCCCAAGAGCCCTTCTCCAATTCCTCCTCCATACCCACTTTCCCCAGTCATCCAGAATGTGCCTCTTCACCACCGCAAAGGAGCACCCTCAGCTCAGCCACTCATAGTGAAGATCACAAATCTCCTAAAAGAATTCGTCACCCTGCTCCAATCTGGCTCTCCTATCCAACAAGTCCTTATCACTCTCCTCCCTAGTGTAATCAATCTGTTCACTTCATTCCTCTCATAATGGCTTCAATGCACAGCCCTATAATTTTCTGGAATGCCCGCTCCCTTCATCACAAGATGAGAGACCTCTCTCTACTCATCAACTCTCTATCACCCAATATAGTTGGCATATGTGAGACCTGGTTCCAGCCTGAAATCTCACCCTCATTCCAAGGTTACACTGCATTCCGCAGAGACAGGTCAAATCGGGCAGGTGGTGGCCTCCTCCTCATTAAACATGGATTGACCCACCGTCTCCACACACTCATACCATACCCCCAAGGCCTTCTAGAACTGCTGGCAGTGCAGATAGCCATCGGCAGAACCTGGTGTGACATTCTCATCTGCTACAACCCATGCCTCTCGGTCACTGAGCAAGAATTTAACCACTATTTTGACCAACTCTTCCCTACAAGCCTCATCATGGGAGATTTCAATGCCCCCCACCCCCACTGGGATCCATCAGTCATCACAAGCCACCCAGGCTCTGCCCTCTCTCAAGCCCTCCTCTCCTCGACCCACCTCTCCCTTCTCACCCCACCAGGCCTCTGCACCAGGGTGGACCCAGCAAAAGCCATGCCTTCAACCCTGGATCTGTGTATTGGCAGTGGGTCCTTCACCTCTTCAGTAGTTTCTACCGGCCAATATATGGGAAGCGACCATCTACCAGTGATCATCTCCTCAAATGGCCTCACAAACCCTCCCCCTAGGTCAATCCGCCCTCATTGGAAAACAAACCCAGGAAAATGGACAAAATTCCAAGCCTCACTCGAACCTCCCCCCCCCAAATCTCCTCTCAGTTGAAGAAAAAGCCAACTGGTTTTCAGAATCCCTCAAGGCAGCTGGGGAACACACTTTTCTCCTGACCACCAGTCGCTTCAATGGCCGCCCCCGCTGTCCTTGGTGGACAGAAGAGTGTGCATCAGCCATCCGCCTCAGACGACTAGCATTTGCAAGATGGAGACGTCAGCCCTCCCAAACTAACAAAATTGGATTTAACAGACAGGACGCCAAGTGCAAAAGGATCTTACTTCAGGCAAAAGATATGTCTAATTACAGACCAGTAAGTTTGACATCAGTGGTAGGGAAAATGATGGAATCTATTATAGCAAGGAATATTAGGGATCACTTGGATAAGCATAAGTTGATAAAAGAATCACAGCATGGCTTTAGTAAGGGTAAATCCTGTCTGACTAATTTGCTGTCTTTTTATAGTAAGGTGTATGAAGCAGCAGATAATGATGAAAACTATGATATTTTATACTTGGACTTTAGTAAGGCTTTTGATCGAGTGCCACACTTACGGCTTCTGAGCAAAGTTAAAGCACACGGGATCGATGGCAGTATATTTAAGTGGATTCAGTCATGGCTTGGTGACAGACAGCAAAGAGTTAGTATAGATGGAGTTAAATCTGAGTGGGGGTGTGTTAGCAGTGGAGTTCCGCAAGGATCTGTTTTGGGTCCCTTGCTATTCTTAATTTATATTAATGATCTTGACATAGGTATAAGTAGTGACCTGAGTAAATTTGCTGATGATACTAAGCTAGGTAGGGCCATTAGGGCTGATTCTGATGCTGTTGTAATGCAGGAGGAATTGACCATTCTGTCCAATTGGGCTGAGAAATGGCAAATGAAGTTTAACATAGACAAATGTAGTGTACTTAGTATAGGTAGAAATAATCCACTGAATAGTTATAAATTAAATGGGAGAAATTTAGGGAGGACCGATTGTGAGAGGGACTTGGGTATTTTGGTAAGTTCAGACCTTCGTCCTAGAAAGCAATGCCTAAATGCTAAGAATAAAGCTAATAGGATATTGGGATTCATTAGGAGGAGTGTAAGCAATAAGAGTGCTGAAGTCATTCTAAAACTGTATCTGGCGCTAGTTAGGCCTCATCTAGACTATGCATTACAATTTTGGTCACCATATTATAGGAAGGATATTGATTTGCTTGAGTCTGTGCAGAGAAGGATGACAAAGATGATTGGTGGGCTAAGGAACTTACCTTATGGTGAAAGGCTCAGAAAACTAAATCTACATACATTGGAAAGGAGAAGAGTCAGAGGGGAATTGATTGAAGTCTTCAAATGGGTAAAAGGATATAATAAAGGGGATCTGGGTAAGGTTCTTATACTTAGTGAACATGACAGGACACGTAGCAATGGGTTTAAGCTTGATAAGTATAGGTTTAGGAAGGAGATTGGGAGGAATTGGTTTACAAATCGTGTGGTAGATGAATGGAATAGGCTCACTAGACATGTGATAGAAGCCTCCTCTCTGGGTAGTTTTAAGAATAGATTAGATAAATATATGAATGAAGCTGCTAGATGGGACTGACTTTTTTATGTACATATGTATATATTTTTCTAAGGAGTGGGGAGATTATATTTTGCGGTTGCATGAATGGACATAATCCTCTGGATGCATTTTATGTATATTGTAGATTAGATCTGACGAACTCCTGTAAAGGATGACACAATGTTGATGACTTTTCTCTGGTAAGAAATCTTTTGTGTGTTGACTGGAACAGGAGCTGCCCATTGTAGGCCATGAATGGTCTTCTGCAGTCTCCTTCTTTTCTTATGTTCTTAAAAAGAAACTCCTGGCATAAATTCTGTAGCTCGCTTTCCTTTTCCACCCCCTCCACTAAAGTCTGGACTTTCTTCAGACACATGACCTCACCTTCAAAGCCCAATTCCTATTCCCTCTGCTCAGGTGGCTTCCCACTAACAAATGAAAAAGACAAGGATGAAGCCTTTGCCACAGAATACAGCCGACTATACAGCAGCAAAGCAGACTCTCTCTTAACCAGACCTCAAGCCAGGCTTCTCATAGAGAGTATTTCCAACACCACAGATGACCCACTTGCATCCCCTTTCCAACTCAAAGAATTGCATGGGGCACTTTCTTCCATGAAAAAAGGCAAGGCCCCCGGCTCCGACATGATCCTCTCTGACTTCCTAAGTCACTTGTCTGAAGTTCACCTAAACTTCTTACTGGAGCTATTCAACGACAGCTGGACCCAAGGCCAATTCCCCTCCCCATGGAAACTTGCCCTCATCCTCCCCATCCCCCAAAAAGGAAAAGACCCTAGTGATCCGGCATCATACAGACCAATTAGCCTCCTTTCCTGCACCAGCAAACTCCTGGAAAAAATGGTCCAAAAGCGTCTAGCCTGGTGGCTGGAATCCCACCACCATCACCACCCTAACCAATATGGCTTCCGACCAGGCCGCAGCACGACGGATGCACTCACACATCTAGACCACCTGGTGCAATCCACCTTCAAGGAACATCTAGTGGCAGAGGCCGTCTCCTTTGATCTGTCAAATGCTTTTGACACGGTTAACCATGAGGCCTTGCCGCACAAACTATTGAACCTGGGAATGCACGGTCCCCCCTCTCTTGGATCAAAGACTTCCTCTCTAACCGTCTCTACACAGTGCTGATAGGATCAACCCAAGCTTCTCCCCGCAAGATCAACCAAGGAGTCCCACAAGGATCCCCTCTGAGCCCCCTCCTATTCACAATATACATAGCAGACATACCGGACAGTGTGCATACAACATCTCTATTATATGCAGATGACATATCCATCTTCTGCACCGCCCAAACTCCCCAACTGGTCCATGACAGACTCCAAAACGCAGTAAATGACCTCACAGCATGGGCTCAAAGTTGGAACCTGCACCTAAACAAGACCAAGTTCAAATCACTCTGGTTCACTCGTCGCCATCTAGGACCACCACCACCCTTGCTCATTTCTGGCACACCTATTGAACGGGTGTCCGCCCATAAGCTTCTTGGACTATGGTTAGATAGCCCAACTCTAAGCTGGAACACCCAAATCAACCAACTGCGAGAGAAATGTTTCAACTGTCTCGCCTTGATGCGCCGCATTGCTGGTGTGAAATGGGGTGCCTCCCGGGAAACACTCCTTCAATTCTACACAGCCTACATCCAAAGCAAACTAGACTATGGTTCGATTGTCTACTCTGCGGCAAATAAGACCCAGCTGGCAAAACTAAACCCTATTCAGCACAGTGCAATGAGAATTGCCCTAGGAGCCTTCAGATCATCCCCCATTTCAGCGCTTCATGCAGAAAGTGGCATCCTTCCCTTAGAATACAGAAGAAAGAACCTCCTTGGAAAATGGCTCTATCGGACTACATACCTACCAGAAGACCACCCTCTTGCAACAATCATAGCCTCCCACGCATATCTTCAACCCTGGCCAACTTCTTCACATCGCCCAGTAGCAGTCCGTGCAGCCCAGACTTTTGCTCAATTTGCTTTTCCTCTCCCACGGCAGGCTCCACTTCCAGCAACGCCTCCCATTCCACCTTGGATATCACTATCCGCAGTGATATCACCCTCCCTCCCGTGTCAATGGACAAAATATGACCCACCCCACAAATTGAGAGCAATCTTCTGCAGCCTAGAAAATGCCACTTACAAAGACTACTTAGCCATATTCACAGACGGCTCCCACCATACGGATCCCCCCTCAACTACAGCAGCAGTCATCTGCCTAGAATGCCCATTTGAATTCACATGGCATTTAGATCCCCTGCACAATATCGTGGTGGCTGAACTGTATGCCTTGTTCCACGCTCTTGAAATAGCCCGGACACTTGTCCCCTCCAGGAAAATAATCATCTACACTGACTCAATGTCCTCGCTTCAGCTTCTCCTCTCCTCCGCACCCCTCACCCACCCACAACTCTGCTATGAAATTCAGGCATTGCTCCTTGACTTCCTCATCCACCCTCTATGGGATGTGAAGCTGCAATGGATCTCAGGCCACTCTGGTATCATCGGCAATGAAAAAGCGGACAGAGCAGCAAACCAAGCTCACTCCACTCCCATTTTGGGAACACTTCCCATCTCTCCAGCCACACGAACCTCCCTCTGGAAGGCACACACCAGAGCTACATGGGAAGAAGACCTCCGCCAACAGTTCCATGGATCCTCCAGATCCATCCTTTATGAGGACTCTGGTCCTAGACTTTGGTCAAGGTCAATCAATCATCGTCTTGACTCTGCCCTCGTCCGATTGAGAATTGGACATTCTGGTCTGTCTGCTCATCTCTTCCGCCTGGGTCTCTCTCCCTCTCCAGACTGCCCCTGGTGCCCCAATCAACCAGAAACCATCCAGCACTTCCTACTAAAATGCCTGCACCATCACTCCCATCGAGTACTACTCCGTGAAAAACTCAGAGAAATTGGAGTAATGCAACTCACAATCCCAGTCATCCTCAACGGAATCGGTTACCCCATCCCTATCCGCCAAGCAATTTCCAATTATCTCCAGTTCTTTCTGACTAAAACTGGACAGTTACATAGAATATAAATCATAGATCATCCCCTCCCTCCTGTACTAACATGGCTTATCTCCTGTTAGATTGCTAAGTCAGCCCAGCAAGCAAAGTCCGCTAAATCTTTCCTAAGCCAAAGTACAGAGAAATATAAACGGCATTGACCTTCTCCAGGGCCCATAGTGCTGACCCACGCACTCTCTGGCCCTCAATTTACCAATTTACCAAATTACCAAATTACCAAATGCATCTACAATATACAATTCAAACCATACACAAAAATGTGTCAAAACAAAAAGCCCTTGTGGCTTTTGTCATCCGTGAAGTTATGTTATGTTATACAATAATAAAAAACTGCATCCACAGGAATGAGTCCAGAATACCCCCCAAAGTTAGCTCTCCCTTCCCATATAATCATCTAATCTGCATTTGAATACATTCAAGTTTGGACTGTCTACCGTCTCAGATGGCAAACTATTCCAGTAATCTACCACTCTATTGGTGAAAAAATATTTTCTTACACCCAACCTGCACCTCTGTTTTTGAATATTTAATTGGTGACCCCTAGTCCTATTAATACCTTTCAACTCAAATAACTTGCTAAAATACAACTTATCCATCCCAGAACAGATTTTAAAAAGCTCAATCATATCTCCCCTCACACATCTTCTCTTAAATGAGAACATATTTAGTACCCTCAGTCTATCTTTATATTCAAGGTGCTTCAGGGAAGGTATTATTTTTGTTGCCTTCCTTTGTACTGACTCTAGCATGTTGATGTCGTCTAAAATATGGTGACCATACTGTGAGTAAGAGGGACATGGAACCTGTTAGGTTGAGTAACAGATTTGATGCCCTGAGAGAGGAAGAGGTTAAAAGTGATTTGTCTGATGTGGCTGTGGCAAAAATTGAAATAATTGATAGTTTGAATGAGAACAGGAGGGAGGGTAATGCTAGGCCTAGGGGGACTAGGAGGATGACTGAGGCGCTTGTGATGGGTGACTCTCAGATTAGATATTTACATATGAAGTTGAGTGCAAGCAAATGGAAGGGACTGAGAGTTTGTTTGCCGGGTGCTGGTGTAAATGATGTGTCTGAGAGGTATGATAGTTTGGTGTCTGGGTGTGAGAGGGATGCAGTTGTGATTATGCATGTGGGAGTAAATGGTGTGAGTTACGAGAGAGGTACAAAAGGTTAGTTGAAATAATGAGTGAAAGTAGAGTGAAAGGCGTTTCAGATTAAATTAAATAGATTGTTAGACATAATCTCCCTCATCTAAACCCATGCTAAGCATCCTTTATTAACCTACCATACTCTAGATGGTCAGAAATCCCCGTCTTAACTATCTTCTCAAAGATTTTACAAATGATAGAAGTTAAGCTCACCGGTCTAAAGTTATTTGGGTCCTCTTTACGTCCCTTTATATAAATTGGCACTACATTTGCTAATTTCCAATCATTAGGTATTTCTCCAAACTCTAGTGATCTAGTATATAACTTCTCAAGAGCTACTGCAATACTATCTACACCTCCTTTGAGTAACCTAGAATGAATGTTGTCTAGGCCAGATGACTTACTAGTATTTAATTCCAATATAAGCCCTTTAATTATTTCCCTGTTCACATTAATGGTATTCAACACTACTTCTCTTGAACTAGAATTATCATTAATTAATCCATCTTGATTCTCTTATGTAAACACTGAAGAAAAATGATCATTAAGAAGCTCTACTATTTCCTCATCAGATTCTTTCAAAACCCTTTCATATCTAATAGGCCCTATTTTATCACTGTTAGATTTGTTATTAATTCTATAATAGCTAAAGAATTTTCTTGGATCTTTATTATTATTTTGAATTAAATTAATTTCTGCCACCCATTTGCTCTTCTTAATAATCTTATTTAGCTCATTTCTGGTCGACCTATAATGATTTAAATTATCAAAAGTACTTTCTCTATAATCTCTGGTATGCTCTTTTCTTCTCAGAAATTTTCCTAGCTATCTCGTGATTCCACCACAATGGCTTCCTACCTTTCTTCCTCCTAATAGCCTTCTTTGGAATACACTGCTCCTGGACTATGTTTACTATAGTCTTAAAAGTGTCCCACATCTCATATGTATTCTTCCCCTAAATTCTATATCCCACCTAATATGATTTAGCAAGTTTCATAATTTATCGTAATCTTCCTTTAAAAATTTTGAGTTTTTGTGGAGTTTGTGGATGTTCTACCTTTCACTATTCCCAAGTAAAAACGAACCATCTGATGATCACTATTTCCCATTGCTTTCCCGACAGTCAATTCCTGAACCAGGTGATCATCATTCTATAAACTAACAACTTGCTCTATCCCTTCCTATCATATTTTCCCAGTCCACAGAATTCAAATTAAAGTCACCAAGAATAACTGTATCTACTTCACATCCTTTCCTTATTTTCCTGATCATTAATTAGCTCATCAATACAGTCAGTCTGTCCGGGTGATCTGTAAAAGGCTCCCAAGTGTATTATCCTATTTTTACTGACCCTAATTTCTATCCAGAGTGACTCAACTTCTTCTTGCTTTATAGAATTATTTAGATTTGAAGAAATGCTATTTCTGGTATAAATAATCAACCCACCACCCATCCTATCTCTCCTTTGACTAATGTACATATTATAACCCTGTAGCTCAAATTCACTCACATTGTCATTAAATTTATTTTTATTAACCCATGATTCTATTACACATATTATATCTCTATCTTCATCAATACTATAACTAAATAACTCATCTTTCTTATTTCTAAGACTACGAGCATTGGTATAACGACAACTCAGCCATCCTATCCCTGAAGCGCCTCTTTTAGAATGTATACCTTCCACTCTATCTCCTCTGCATCTCTTTCCTTTCCCTGCCCCACCCTGTACTCTTATATTTCCCTGACCACTATCAGTAACTAGTTTCCAGCCTGCAATGACCCAACGACACTATCTAACTCCTGCCACAACACGTCAACCCCAGCCCAGCTTAGATAGAGTCCATCCAATGCATACAATGCCTTATTACCATAAAGCCATTCCAAACATCTACAAACACTAATCCTGACCTCTCATACAGGCCTTTCACATATTCATTCAATCCAATTGCATGAGACCCCATTCCACCCCCACATCCAATCTCGGAAGCACAACTGAAACAACGCTTTTCAATCTACTTTCACTCATCTTTTCAACTAACCTCTTGTACCTCTCTCGTAACTCACATGAACCCACCTTCTTTACATCATTTACTCCCACACGCGTAATCATAATTGCATCCCGCTCACACCCAGACACCAGACTATCATACCTCTCAGACACATCATTTACACCAGCACCCGGCAAACAAACACACTCTCCCTTCCATTTGCTTGCACTCAACCTCCTATCTAAATATCTAATCTGAGAGTCACCCATCACATGCACCTCAGTCATCCTCCTAGTCTCGCTAGGCCTAGCATTACCCTCCCCACCTGTTCTCATTCAAATTCATTCAACACCACAAAAACCACAAAGTACATACACACTGCTTACATCAAAAGGTATACTCACTTCATCCAAAGCAACAGCCATACTGAGAAACTTTTCAAAATATAATTAAAAATTCCTTTAGTATTATGTCTAATACTCAAAGTTAACTATCTTCCCAAACTTAAATATATTACACCATCCTTGTATACAGTACTCTAAATGTGGCCTGACATATGAGTTGTAGAGTTTAAGGATAACCTCTTTACTCTTATAGTTAACATTCCTCTTAATGTATCCTAGCATATGTGTGGGTGATAGATTTTTTAAAGTGCCTGAATGTAGTTCCTATGCTCATTTTTTTATAGTTTTTCTTGTGTTGTTGAAAATTTACTCCTGTATCTAGAATGACTAGTTATTTTATTTAACAGAACTGGTATATTCCACAATGCAATCACTCTTACTAATAAATGGGGCATTCTACTTGAAGTGTACACACACTCCTGACACCTTGCTCACATAATCGCATGAAATTTACATCATTTGTTGGTTATGATGAATAAAGTTCACATACTAAGTATGAGGCCTATCTGGTCATTGTGGTCATATTTATGGCCAGTTCAATTTTTGGTCAAACTGATTGACCCCAAACCTTTTAGAGGTTATAACTTTGGCCAAAATTTACCAATCTGAACGATATAAACACCTGAACGATGTTTCTATGACAATTTTTGACATAATGACCTTTTTGTGAACTCTTTGACCCCGGCCAAAGTGCAACTCAGATCATCCCAATTTTTTTTCTAAAGTTACATCTTTCTATCCTCCATAGCTCCAGAAAAAATAAAAATGGGATCTCCATGGGTTTAGAATCTATGGGCAATTATGTGACACTGGGTATACCTACTAAAAGTATTATTGACCCAGAAATTATGGTGATATCACATACTTACATAAGTCCTAACCATGGCATTGCCTATATACCTCTTATATAATCTTTTTGAATCAATAAATAATATATCACTGCCTACATACACCTTATATACCTAGTTACCTACCTTATATAGGTAATCATGCCAAATCAATGTAACATGAAAAGCAGTCTTTAACTGCCTTTCATTAATCCTTAACTAATTAATGTATGCTTTTCAGATTCCAATGTCATTTGTCTTCAATATATAAATTAAAATAATTTCAAGTAATCTTCTAAACTACCTACTTAATATTAATTGTGAGATTATCTACAGATCTTAAAATAATTTACAGGTGTGTAATTTTGTTATATATTTTTGGTAATTTTGAAATACCTAATGATTTTTAGACAGCTACCTACATAACATAACATAACATAATTACACGGATGACAAAAGCCACAAGGGCCTATCAAAGGTCATCCGCCTCCGTCAAAACCCAAAACCTACCAAATTATTATACTATGAAAAAGAGGAAAATGATTTATTACTTATTAGGCATCTATAATGAGCACCCATTAATTAATAGTGACCTTTGATTGATCACATATTTTTACTATGCCAAGCTATTTCAAATGAGAGAAGGCAATTTTCACCAAATCCTTTAATTTGATCAAACCTGAATGTACTTATAGAATATAGGTAGCTATACCCTCCAAAAATAGGTGTGAAAGAAAGATTAAACTATGATTTTGAGGTGAAGCGAGTGGACGTATTAATCAGAGGCTCCTCTATTATGCCTCTTTAATCTTACTAAATGTAGCTGAATCGTATTAAGAGAAATACCATTAAATCATAAACTAATTACTAACCTAATTAAAATAACTTTCATAGTGATTCCTAAATAAGTTAACCTTTAATAAGTGTTAAAATAAAAAAAGTGAAGGCTTTCTGGGTAACATAGGGCTCAGATACCCAGGCCGGCCGAGAATCCACCTTCACATCTCCATGAGTGTTGAGAGGGTGCCTTTTGTGTCCGCTAGTCAGTGAAGTCTTTTGTTGCATTTTTAAGTTGAATATCTGCCGTTTATAAGTGTACAACCTATCAAAAACTTATTTAAATATGAAATTATTAAGAAATTCACTTTAACGAAGCCGGACGTTAATCCGTATGTCCGCTGGTCTCAGATTCAACGCTCACTCGGATCAGTCGAGTTTTGTAGTCATATATTCCATTCCCTTTTCCCTAATGTCCTGTGACTACATTTTAAATTATTCTTTTCGCATCGCCCTCTTTTTTTCATATTTTTGACTGTCAAGAAGTAAGTTCCATTAAAAAAGAAGAAAAAAATAATTTATTAAACAATAATTTAAAACAGGTCAGCTATTATTTGCTGCCAAACAATGATTTATGTTATGAATTTACTGACAGGCCCTTTTAAGAATTATCGCATTGAAAATTAAATAAATCTTGGGCCCATATGTAGAATTTATAAATTGACAGATTTATCTGCTCTACACCCAAAAATAAATAAATAGAGCAGATAAATTAGCCTTTTTATCTGGACAGGAAGGGCATCTGTCTTTTACACAGTGTGCCTTCCGCAAGTTCCACTCAATGTCAGATGCTCTGCTCCGACTGGAAAATTCCGTCTGCGAGGCCTTCCCTCGTAGACAGCACTACACCACGATGTTTTTCGATCTGGAGAAGGTCTATGATACCGCATGTTGATACGGTATCATGGAGACTCTCCACATGATGGAGGCGAGGGGACTCCTCCCAATCTTTATATCTGAATTTTTGCGAGATCGTCGATTCCATGTACGGGTAGGGGGGGGGGGGAAGCCCTCTCTGTCCCAATGGAGCATGAAGAGGGTGTCGTGCAGGGAAGTTTCCTCACTATCACACTCTTTGCCCTGAGCATCAATGGCATCACCTCAGTTCTGCTGGAAGATGTTCTCGCTGCGCTCTCCGTGGACAACCTTTCGATCTCTTTTGGCGCGGCCCAGAGACAACTCTGGAGCGTCGACTCCAACAGGCATTGAAACCCGTCTCTCACTATTCCAAAGCGCACATGTTTCTGTTTTCCATGGCTAAGACTAAGGTGGTGCACTTCTGCTGCCATCCACGTCTCCACCCTAACCCAGACTTGTTTCTTAATGGGGTAGACCTGGAAGTGGTTGAATCACAGTTTCCTTGGTCCTGTATTTGATTGACTCCTTACCTGCGAGGCTCATAGTCGCAGCCTTCGTATCTCTTGTCTTCGTGCCATTGATATTCTCCGTTCCGACATTCAGCGCTTGGGGCGCTGATATGGCCACGGCCTTAAACTTTAACGATCCTTTGTTTGTTCGAAGCTCGACTTTGGATGCAAGTTTTATGCATCCACAGCTGAGCATGTATTGGGGAAGGTGGACTCGATCCACCACACCGGTTTTCGCCTGGCGACCGGTGCCTTCCGCACTTCCCTCATAGAGAGCCTACTAGTCGATGCTGGGGAGATGCCACTCATTCTACGCCGTGCACAGTGCATTATTCAACTGTACGCACAAGCCTGGCGCCTCCCTCAGTCGCTAACAGCTCTTACTGCATCCACAGCTGATTTTGACGGTGCCTATGCCGCCGAGAGAGGCCAGTCATACCCTAAGCCCTTTGGGTTTAGGGCTAGGAAACTCCTTCGAGAGCTAGGTATAGCTCTCTGTCCGGTGGCGCCCACGGTTCTGCCCAGGATGCCACCCTGGAGCGTACCACCTTTGGCTATTTGTCGCCATGCTTCTGCTCCCAAAGCTTCTACAGCCCTGGGAGTATTGCGTTCGACCTTTTTGGAGCACATCTCGTGTCATGCTGGAACCGTGCCAGTGTATATGGATGGCTCCAAGTCCCAAGAGGGGGTTGGCTTCCACGCCGGTATCCACTCTGTTTCAAGTCAGCGGGGTTCTGCCAGGCGCTTCATCTGTCTTAACAGCTGAGCTGGTGGCAATACACCACTCGGTACGGGAGATTATGCGACATGCCTGGTTCGGAGACCGGATTGTCATCTATAGCGACTCACAAAGCACCCTGAGTACTCTCGGGGCTCTGGAATCTCTGCATCCCCTGGTTCGCAATATCTGTGATGCCATGGTTTTGTCCTGCCAGGTGGATGTTGAGATTATCTTCTTCTGGGTTCCTGGACATGTAGGAATTGCAGGGAATGTGGGCGCCAAAGAGTCCGCGAGGACTGGGCGACCAGACCAACGTTTCGCTCTTCCTCACACCGATGACATGGCAGGAATAGGGGCAGCCCTCAGGCCTGCATGGCATAGAAGTTGGTAGACGGTCGAAGGGAACTTAAAGTTGCATGCCATTGTGCCGCAACTGTTCCCATGGACCTACCCCCAATGCGGCGACGGCTTCAGATTGCTTTCTGTTATCTCTGAATTGGACACATTCGCGGGACTCACCACCATTTAATGGAGCGCTCGCCAGTGCCCTACTGTGTAGACTGCATTGTTCCCCAGACTGTTGGGCACATTCCTGTTGAATGTCTCCGTCTGGGTGATCTTCATGCACATTAACTCTCCTGCTACCGAGATGAGTGGGATTGCTACCACTTTACCACTTGTCTCATATACTTGGGATTAGTTCGTCCACACATACTTGCGGATTATACAACTTTGTAGAGGAAGCTGGCCTCCTTTATTTTGACTGTTTTTTTTTGTGGGTGCATGTTCCTGCATTGGGGTGAGGTGGGCAATGTCAGAGCGCATTATCTTTTTCCTTTTTGTTGTTATTTTTTAAACTTGGACCTTATTTTATCATTTGTTATTTATTTATTGTTGTTTTTTTAATATAGCCTATTCATAGGCTGTGTTGATTGCAGCGACTTTTGCCCCATTATGCAGTCACTAGATGCGCTCATAAATTGTTTTTCAAAAAACTCACAGAACTTCTTTAGGGTCCACTAGTAAGTTGCACCATTCTCCACTTGGATAAGATACTGAAATTCAATAATAAATTGCGCGTAATAAAGATCAGTACAGGTAAAGTTCTAAATTTATGAGCTAATTTGTTCCATATTATTACCCTTTAATTGAGCACTTGAAGTGGGAGGTATATTTCCATAGAGGTGTAATAAAAATAAGACTGGTCCAGCCCCCCAAATTTATAAATGTTTTGTCAAATAAAGGAAAACATCTTTCTTTAAGGATATTTGTGAGGAAATGGAAATAAAAGAAGAGTTTTTTGATTCTCCACTTCATTCATCTGGTGAAGATAAGAGCAGACTCCCTATCACCTCTGAACCAGCAGTTGATGAATTATGCCGCAAGACTTCCCCTGCAAAAAGGTAATAATAATATTGTTCCTAAGATGTAAAAATGCCATACTGGAGAGAAGAAAGGTGAATTCCAAGTATTTTTTAACTTAATTTAGGTCATTCTAAAGGAAAACTATAAGAAATAACTAATGCTAAAGTGAGGATTCATGAGCCGAATAAATGTATATAAGAACCAGTATCTTACAGCCAATAAAGAGAGGTCAATTGGGACAATGTGAATATACTCCTAAAGACAAGAAGCAAGCATAGAAAAAGGGAGTGATCAAAAGGAAGTTACTGGGCTAAATATAATTTGATATGAAGTTTGTGCCTGATTCATTTATTTTATAAATCAAAATAACAATATGAATATATTTAATCCTGGCTTTCTTTACCTTTATCTGTTATCTGAGATTTTGATGTCAAAGGAGACTAACTCATTTTTTATCTCAATGCTAGTCTAAGTTCATTAATAATTCTGTAAACTTAAACAAATAATAATCAGAAGTAGCAAGTGCAGAAGCATATGGTGGATGAAGGAAATTTTATAGCAGAGTTCCTTTGTAATATAGATGCCGAACTTTTTTGCTACCAAGGGTGAATTATAAGTCCTTAAGTTGTAAGTGCAACCAAATGAATCTTAATTAAAATAAAATTAGGTTTCCTCTTATTCAGATTTAGTAGCCAATCTATTTCACAACATTTATTAATTACATAAATAATAATACAAAATTGGGATTATGTGTAATTAATCAGATGTAAAAAATGGTTAATGCTATAGTGGATTGTTATAAATTTACCTATGGTTGATAGATTCCCCACTGCTATATTAGGTCCTTAATTCTTGCCTTCTGAGGGCAAAGATAGTCATGATGGAGAATTACCCTTTTTCTGTTTGCTCAGAATGGTCATTTTTTTCAAAAGGTGTTTTCATAGGCCTAAGTTGTTAGCAGTAAACCTTATCTATGATTATTTTTTAACTGTATCTTGGACACATGGCCCCTCTTGGCTACTTGATTGGTCTATCACTGTGACTAAGCCACTGTTAAGTGCTTGAAATTGTTATAAAAGCCATTTCTCATCTCCATTAATAGCTTTGTCCAAAAAATGGCCTTGGATTTGTCTTGTATGCCCTGCTTTACACTAATTGACACTTTATTGGCATTTATCTGCAGACAGGTTATATACAAGACTAATTTTCTATGATTTTGATCTTTTCAGAGCCTTTTCATTTTGGAAGAGACAGTTTTGTTACTAACTATGAAGGGCCATTAGAATATCCTATCAATAATGGCAGGATTTACTCCCAAACTGTTTCCAGTATTTAAAAATCAAATGCTTTTGGATGACTCTCTCTAGGGCTCATCCTTAGAGTAGAAGTCTATGTTTCTAAAATGGGAGGACCACCCCCTATGCGTTCTTTCATCCACTGTATTGCAACTGTGCTGAGCCAGATTACTACGCTCTTCAAAAAATCAGGATATGGGTGGTCCCATTAAATTATTGGAGAGTTTACAGGGTATTCTAAATTGGATTCACCCCCTCCCCCTCTTGACTCAGTGCTAAATGGCTTTTTGTAAGGGATTGGTTTACAGGAGATTGTCTTTGTGATACCAATGAAGTTATTTGACAGCTCTGGATAATATTGAAAGCTACTTATTATAAGTTTATTGAAAGTCTGTACATTTACAAGTGGTTGATTATTTCCGTTGCTTATCAACATCATTGTCAGGCATTTATGAGATAAAAAAAATATTCTGCCTGACAGTCTCTTTACTTTAGTCTTTGTATCATGCTTGTTTCAATGAGCATCCATTTGATTTAGGACAGTTTCCCATCTATTGGTCATTCCTTACAAGGATACTTAATGGTTGTTCCTTCTTAGTCTTATTTTTATAGTGATGCTCATTTGGTCATTTGAGGGATTTCCTACCAAATTGAATTTTCTCTTCTTTTTTTAAGGAAGACATTGGAGAAATGTCATTCAAAATAGAAATTAAGGAAGAATTTATTGAAGATGCAACTCCTGTAGAAGAAAGTAGAGAGCCTTTGCAATCTAAACATGTGGACTTTGCAGCCAACGATTCAAGTGAAGAATCACTTAAAAGTTTGCAGCAATTAAAGGTAATTTGAGTTTTTATTTAGTTTTAGATGAATTCCTTTCAGATTTTCTCACTTTGTCCCGCATATCTGGGTTGCTACAGCTACTTTTTGTATGTTTCACCCACCCATCAAAATGCCTTATGTGTCTGGCAATCCCACTTTAGAACACACCTCTCTTTTACTCCATTGCATAATTGCTTCTGACCTCTTCCAATTTTGGAGGGAAACACAGAACCCCCTTCCCCCAAATATATTTAAAAGTTTGCCTATATAGTTTCTTAAATAAAAAACCTTGATCCCCCACTCATCTTCTTTTCCTCTTTCCACAACTTCTTTTGGAGTGATCTTTCCTTGCAAACATTCTGTGGGAGATACTCCTGCTGGTTATTACTTAAAAGTTGAGGAGGTGGCATTTATG
The DNA here is from genome assembly GCA_963969495.1 of Ceratothoa steindachneri. Taxonomy (NCBI): domain Eukaryota; kingdom Metazoa; phylum Arthropoda; class Malacostraca; order Isopoda; family Cymothoidae; genus Ceratothoa; species Ceratothoa steindachneri. Next base: position 117,067,089 of record OZ018333.1, on the reverse strand, counting down.
GATGGAATTACTAAGCTTCCTGAAGTAGTCTAATGTCTTGTCCAAGTACCACACCACCACACCATCGTCTCATCCTTCTCTTTGTTGTTACTTAAAAAAAGAGGAGGATGTGGCATTTGTTCATGGAAGGGGGAGGCCCCCCCCTGCTCTTGCAAAGGTGCTCCCTCCCTCTATGTTTTCTCAATGGCCCCTACAACCCTCTTTTACTAGAGATGATGTTTACGTCTCCTAGGCTTAGGGGTGCGGGGCTTCCCTCAAACCCCTTTTGTATTGTTGACCATGGATGACTCTATCTCTTGACCACTGGCCGTCCCCCATTTTTTCTAGTGGGAGGGACTTGATAGGGCCAAGGCCCTTAGGGGTGCAAAGGATAACAGGGTCTGTCTATCCATGCCCCCGACATTTCTGCAGTGGGTCAGTGTGCCTTCCCCTCTTCCCACGGAGTCCAGGTCAACTGGGGGTAGCTGTGTAGGCGCTTGTTTCCTCTCAACCATGTTAACTATCTTTTTGGCAGGAGACCATGCTGCGTGCATGCTCCCTGGCTACCCTCCTGGGGTATAAAGGTTATGTGGCCCACTAGCACAGGATGGGGGCCAGACAAGAGGATGTGTGATTTAAACCTGGAATGAAGTCTCCGTTCCTCTCTTTGCTTTAGATAGACTCTTCCAGGCAGTTGCTGTGCAGCTGCACCTGGATAAGAGGTATACTGTTATTTCTTTGTACATCCCACCATCAGCCGACTTCAATGTGGGCGACTTCTGCCACGTTGTATTACGGTTGCCAAGGCCCTGTCTCTTGCCCAGGGATTTGAACTGGAGACACCCCCCTCTGGGAAGACTACTAGATCAATCCCAGGGGTCAGATCCTTGCTGCCTTGCCTGAGAACCATTTCATGTTCCTGTCTCGATCTATTTTTGTGCTCCCCCGATGCACAGCCTGATTTGGGGTTGGGGTAGTCTATGACCTCCATGGTTGTGATTGCTTTCAAATTGAATATAATTTTCTGGACCGCTGACACCTGAGAGACCCCCTGGTGGTGCTTGGTGCAGGCACGGTGGTCTGCATTTCAGGAAATGACTGATTTCTCTCTCTCAGTAGAGGAGTTTAGGTTGGTAGATGAGGCTGTTGAGTTCTCTGGCAACCTCATCGCCGTGGGCCTAACTACTACTATTCCTAGAATGTCTGGCTGATTTGGAGGCCGACTCCTTCTGTGATGGTCAGCCAAGTATGAGGTGAGTCCCTCAAACAGAAGCATTATGCCTACACATATGCTATAAGCGCTACACAAACTATTTAACTGTCAGTGAATTTTGTCAAGCTAGAGCTAGGTTCCGGTATGTTTTGAAGACAACAGGCCGCTTTTCATGGTGGGCATATGTCTTCATTTAATGGGAATACCCCTCTAGCAGAGGTGTGGAAGCGAGTCAAAAAGATTACAGTGCAATTTCTCGCAGGCCCCCGTCCCTCCCATTCTCCAGAAGAATATGACTGCAACCTCGGACTGAGCTCCATTGTTGTCTCCTTCGTGACCGCTGTCTCCGTATTCTCTAGCTAGGATGTTCGATGTGCATTGTGATATCACTGAAGGCTGCCAACTGGACTTTACCTCCAGAGACGGAGAACCCTTCAATGACAGGGTTACATTAAGTGACTTGTGTTCCACTCTTGCTTTGTGCGAGGTCACTGCCCCTGGTCTGCATGATATCGTATATGCTGTAGTCGATACCTGGTGTGTGAATGGAGAGTATATTTGGGAGTCATTCTCCCCATTTTGTCCACTGTGGATTTTTAGCCACTTTGCCTTAGTCTGTCCTTTTACTCTATTTTTCTTTGTTTATGATATCAGTGTGTGTGTGTTTCGCTAGGAAAGGGTGGGTAGGATAGACTAGATTGTAGATAGGAATTAAGAATATAGGTTTATTTATTTACTGTATAAATATCATTATTTTTCTAAAATTTTCTCTTTTTACAGGTTATAATTTGTATAAATTAATATTTTAATATATCATTATACTTTAAACAAAGAAATTATCTTTCATAAACTGGAGCCCACCTTTTGGCTGCTAAATTGAGACTCAATTTTTTTGTTAGCTAGACCCATTCAATTTGTGGCAGTCACCAATTCTTACTTTGGCCTTCCCCTCATAACCTTTGGCAGAGGATTTTCTGAGTTGAATTTGCTTGCCTGCTTCCACTGATAAATTGGAGACCCTCTGCTGCTGCCATGGCTGATTCTGTAATGGAGATGCCCCGAAGAACTCAAGTTCAAAGACATCTTACCCTCCCATTTCTCACTCCATTCCACGGATTGGAGAGTGTCCAATAATTTTGTATCAAAGATGAGTCCGTATTTTGGAACATTATTGTAAGACTAATGTGGCCACTAAGATCTCTCCAATATATTTATTTTATCATAGTCCCACACCTCTGTCTCTCAATTTATTTCATTTGTAAATATTTATTTGTGTATATATTGTAAATTATTTGGGGAAATAAAACTAGATAAGTAGAAGGTTGAGTATCTGGCGCATTATAAATAAATACCTATTATTATTATTATTATTTCTAGCAGAAGTGGACTTTTATCGCCCAATCATTCGAGTCCTCATCCCTAGTGAAAAAGTATGGAAAGTACTTAGTACCCTGCCACAAGGCCATGCAATGGCTACTATGCTCGCTTTTCAAAACCAGGGAGAAATCATTCTACCTCAGCCAGTTTCTGCCCAATCTTTCTAACCTCGTCTGTGTCAGGTTAATGGAGAAATTGGTAAGTACTAGACTAGCCTTTTTTCTGGACAGAGGAGGCCACCTGTCTTCTGCACAGTGCGGTTTCTGTAAGTTGCACTCCACGTCAAATGCTTTGCTCTGACTGGAAAATGCTATCTGTGAGACCTTCAGTACTACGCCACAGTTTGTTTTTTCCGATCTGCTGAACGCCTATGATACCACATGGAGACTCCATACAATGGGGGTGAGGGGACACATCCCAATCTTTATTGCTAATTTTTTGTGAGATCGTTGATCCTACATACAGGTGGGGGAGCCCACTCCAGCCCAATGGAGCAGGGAAGTTTCCTTACTGTCATACCCTTTGCCATGAGCATCAACAGTATCATCTCAGTGCTGCTGGAAGATCTCACTACGTTCTATGTGGACATTTTTTCGATCTTTGGTTCACCACAGATACCAACTCTGGTGCGTTGACTCCAATAGGCATTGAACCCTGTCTCTTACTATGCAAAAGTGAATAAGCTTCAGTTTTCCTTGGCTAAGACAGGTGGTGCACTTCTGCCACCACTCACAACTCTACTCCGGCCCAAACCTGTTTCTAAATGGGGTTTGCCTGGAAGTGGTGGATTCACCCCCATTTCCATGGTCTTGTTTTTGACTGTTGCCTCACCTGGAATCCTCATATTCGCCACCTTAGGGTCTCCTATACCCGTGCCATAGACATTCTATGTTCCGTTATGCTCAGCACCTATTGATCCTTTGTTTATTCAAACCTTGACTACAGATGCAAGTTTTATGCATCTGCAGCCGACTGTGTATTGTGGAAAGTGGATTCAATCCACCACACCAGTCTCCACCTGGCAACCAGTGCCTATCGCAAATCCCCCATTGAAAGCCTACTTGTCAATATGTACTGTGCATACTGCACTATTCGCTCATATGTGCAAGCCCAGTGCCTCCCTCACTCACCAACAGCTCTCACTGCATCCGCAGCCGATTTCGACGGTGCTTATGCCGCCGAGAGACGCCAGTCATACCCTAAGCCCTGTGAGTTTAGGGTTAGGAAACTCCTTCAAGAGCTCGGTATAGCTCTCGGGCCGGTGGCGCCCCTGGTTCTGTTCATGACATTACACAGGAGGGTACCATCTTTGACTATTTGTTGCCATACCTCTTCTCCCAAAGCTTCTACAGTACCGGAAGTATTGCGTTCATCCTTTTGGACCACACTTTGTATCATGCTGGAACCGCGTGCCAGAGGGTGTCATTTTCTACGCTGTATCCCCTCTGTTTGAAGTCAATGGGGCGCTCTCTGCCAGGTGCTGTGTCTGTCTTCATGGCCGAGATGGTTGCAATACACTGCTCTTTATGGAAGATAATGCAATATGCCTGGTTCAGAGACTGGATTGAGATTTATTGTGACTTATAAAGTGCCCTGACTGCTTTCGCGGCTTTGGAATCTCTGCATCTCCTTGTTCGCGATATCTGTGATGCCGCAGTTTTGGCGAGCCGGGCAGATCTTCAGATTATCTTGTGCTGGCTTCCTGGACATGTAGCAATTATGGGTAATGAGGGCACCAAAGAGTCTGCGAGGACTGGGTGACCAGACCAGCGTTTTGCTCTTCCTCGGATCGATTACATGGCAGGAATCTGGCCTTGCAAGAAGATGGGAGACGTTGAGGGGAACTTAAAGTTTTGTGCTATTGCGCCGTTATAAATGTTGCCACTCTGATTTGGATCAGCTGAACATTCAATGATAGGTGAGTTGTTCAAGAGGTTTCTCAACTGGGGACTTGGGGCGTAACTCCAATCCAAATGACAACTCGGAGAAGGAGTATTTGGGGGAGAAATAGGAAAGGAGATAGTAGGAGGGTAAAAGGGAGAAAGGCTTGAACAGGTTCAATGTTCAAGGTTATACAGAACTGAAGAAATCAGTAGAGAGGACAGACTTAAGGAAAGGAAAGAAAGAGGTACCATGAACTTTGTGAAAGAAGTAGTTTATGCGAGGGATCTCGTGGACTACTCCATAGAAGATATCACTCTAGAGCTGGCCGACTACGGGGCGGTCAAGGTCGAGCGTGTGATGAGAAAACAGGGAGGGGCCTCGAGACCCACCCCTAAACTCTTCATCACGTTCGACTGTGATAAGCTCCCTAATTCGGTGCGTGTCGGTTGGTAGTGCTACCGCGTGAAGGCATTCGTGCTACTGCTGCAGAGGTGATATTATGTCACCCCTTCGGCCATATGAATCGCTAATGTAGACTTGCAAAGTCGGGGTCACCCAAAGTCTGTGTAAATTGCTCCAAGGCCGCACACGATGAGTCCAAATTGTTTCTTCCAAGCAATGTGTTGCATGTCTCCTCGAGAAAGAAATCCTGGCCATTCAGGCCCAGGATTGTCTCTCATTCCGCGAGACTACGGACTTAGTCCTGGCGCGCCGGCTCTGCCTGGGACGTCTTACGCCTCAATGCTAAGAAAGACACCCTCTGCTCCAGGCCCATCTAGGCCAACGAGCATGGTTGTTTCCGCGCCCATTCGGAGCCCTGCGGGTTCTACTCAACCCGGGCGCTCCCATGGTAAAGCCGGCGCCACAAAGTGTTCACACCGTCACGGCTAAAACCAGGGCTTCCCCCCCTATCCCCAGCATGACCAAAACCAGGGCTTCCCCCAGCATGACCGTTTCCCGTAAGGCCAAACGGCCACGAGCCTCCCGAGTCGTTAGACTCACAGGAGGCAACACCCCTGAAGTTGGTCGCCAGGCCATCCTAATGCTGCACTCCGAAAGGAGGACAGCAACAAAGGAGCTTCGGCTCCTTTGCCCACGCCTAGTGGTGGGCTGGGGGGCTCGGAGACGGTGGATCCTCAAAAAGAGGGCCTCCCATCTCCGATGCCGCCCCGCCCGACTAAGGTTTCGAGGCGGAGGGAGGAAAAGACTGGCATGGCGAGCCCAACCTCTTCCAATAAGTCCTCGAAGGCGACAGCGCCTTAAGCGCATCACTGCCCGAGAACTGCTTCATTTTCTTGCCTTGATCTATCTCTACTCCCCAGATGCACAGCCTGATTTTGATTGGGGGGCTGGTCGATGACCTCCATGGTAGTGATCACTTTCCCATTCAAATATCATTTTCTGGGCGGCTGCCGCCTGAGACCCCACCTCGGTGCTGCTTGGCACGGGCGCGGTGGCCTGCATTTCAGGAAATAACTGATTTCTCTATCTCAGTCGAGGAGTTTAGGTCGCTAGATGAGGCCGTTGAGTTCTTCTCCGGCAACCTCATCGCCGTGGGCCTGACTACTATTCCCAGAATGTCTGGCCATTTTGCACGCTGACCACTCCCGTGGTGGTTGGCCGAGTGTGAGACGGCCCTCAAACAGAAGCGTTATGCCTACATGCGCTATAAGCGCCGCCCGAACGATTTCACTGTCGCTGAATTTCGTCGGGCTAGGGCTAGGTTCCGGTATATTTCGAAGCACGCCCGCCTCTCTTCTTGGTGGGCATACGTGTCTTCACTTAACGGGAAGACCCCTTTAGCTGAGGTGTGGAAGCGAGTCAAAAGGATTCGGGGCAAGTTCTCGCAGGACCCCCCTCCCATTCTCCAGGAGAATGGGACCGCAATCTCGGACCCCGCGTCCGTGGCGGAATCTTTCGCGACCGTTTTTTCCGCATTCTCTAGCTGGGATGCTGCCCCGCCAGTATTCAATGCACGTCGTGATGTCGCGGAAGCTCGCAGGCTGGACTTTATCTCCAGAGGCGGAGAACCCTTCAACGACAGGTTTACTCTGAGTGAGTTGCGTTCCGCTCTTGCTTCGTGCGCAGACACCGCCCATGGTCCGGACGATGTCCCGTACACCATGCTTCGACACCTGGCTGAGCGAGGCATGGCCTTTCTCTTAGATTTGTTAAACAGGATCTGCGCATAGGGTCTCTTCCCAGATTCCTGTCTAATTGCTACTGTGCTCGCCTTTTGCAAACTGGGGAGAGATCACGCTACTCCGGCCAGTTTCCGCCCAATCTCTCTAACCTCTTGCATGTGCAAGTTGATGGAGAAATTGGTAAATGTTAGATTAGCCTTTTTCCTGGACAGCGGAGGCCATCTGTCTTCTGCACAGTGCGGCTTCCGCAAGTTCCACTCCATGTTGGATGCTGTGCTTCGACTGGAAAGTGCCGTCTGCGAGGTCTTCCTTCATAGACAGCACTACGCCACAGTGTTTAATTATTGTTTGTTATAGTTTGTATTTAAGTAGTTATATACTGATTTAGTCACTTTCCAGAATGTTATGGGGTAGGTTGGTTGAGCAGATGGTGATGTCTCAGGATTAGTGGTTGTAGATGGTTTGATGGGGTAGGTTAGCATTATAGTGAGGGTTGTTTTATAGCAGGAGGTTGTCTGTCAGTGACTGAATATTATTTCTTCTTTATCAGGGTTCTCATACCAGCTCTGTGCCCTGACATTGAAGATGCTACCAAAGATTTTGATTCTTACTTTAATTAAATGATTATATTTCAGGTAAGATGTTCCTCAAGGAGCAAGAAACTAATGTCAGAGTCCACCTCTGATAAAATTGTATGTAATAAAGGAGAGAAGTTTAAAATAAATTCAAGGACTAAAACTGTTAAACAACCCATGAAATGCAGTTCTTGCTCATACCATACACTATATAAGGGAAATCTTAAGAAACATTCAATGATTCATACTGGTGAAAAACCTTTTAAATGCAGCTCCTGTTGCTATCAGACTACACTAAAACAATCTCTAGAGGTGCATCTTAGAATTCATAGTGGGGCAAAGCCTTTTAAATGCAGCTTCTGTTCCTATCAGTCAGTACAAAAAAGTCATCTTAAACTACATCTAAGAATTCATACTGGTGAGAAACCTTTTAAATGCACCTTCTGTTCTTATCAGTCAGCATATAAACATAGTATAGAGGTTCATCTAAGAACTCATAGTGGAGAAAAGCCTTTCAAATGTAGTTCCTGCTCATATGAAGCATCAAAAAAATGTCATTTTTACCAACATCAACGAATTTATACTGGTGAAAAGCCTTTCAAATGCAACTTGTGCTCCTACAGGGCAGCACAAAAAATTAGTCTTGAAAAACATTTAATAATTTATCCAAGTAATGAGCTTTACAAATGTCACTCCTGCTCATATCAGACAACAGAAAAATATTGTCTAGAGGCTCATCTTAGAATTCATAGTGAGGCAAATCCTTTTAAATGCAGGTTCTGCTCCTATCAGTCAAAACAAAAATGTGATCTTGATCTGCATCTAAGAATTCATAGTATGGAGAAACCTTTTAAATGCAGCTCCTGTCCATATCAGACAAGACTAAAAACTGATCTTGTGAGGCATCTAAGAATTCAAATCCTTTTAAATGCAGGTTCTGTTTCTATCAGTCAAAACAAAAATGTGATCTTGATTTGCATCTAAAAATTCATAGTAGGGAGAAACCTTTTAAATGCAACTCCTGCCCATATCAGACAAGACTAAAAAGTATTCTTGTTAGACATCTAAGAATTCATAGTGGGGAGAAACCTTTCAAGTGCAAATTCTGTCCCTATGAGGCTGCACATAAAAATACTCTAGCATCTCATCTAAGAAATCGTATAGAGGAAAAAAGAGCTCACAAATGCAGCTCCTGTTCATATCAGACAGGATTAAAGATGAATCTTATAAAACATCTAAAAATTAATTCCAGTTAGAAGCCTTTCAAATGTAGCTCTTGTTCCTATCAGGCTACACAAAAATATTGTTTAGAGGCTCATCTTAGAATTGATAGTGAGGCAAATCCTTTTAAATTCAGGTTCTGTTCCTATCAGTCAAAACAAAAATGTGATCTTGATCTGCATCTAAGAATTCATAGTAGGGGGAAATCTTTTAAATGTAGCTCCTGCCCATATCAGACAAGATTAAAAACTGATCTTGTGAGACATCTAAGAATTCATAGTGGGGAGAAACCTTTTAAATCCAGCTCTTGCCCATATCAGACAAGACTAAAAATTGATCTTGTTAGACATCTAAGAATTCATAGTGGGGAGAAACCTTTCAAGTGCAAATTCTGTCCCTATGAGGCCACACATAAACATACTAAACATAACATAACATAATTTCATGGATGACAAAAGCGACAAGGGCTTATCAAAGGTCATCCGCATCCGTCAAAACCCACCCACATAGGACTATATCAGATCATGCAACTACTTTATAAACACTCCATAGGATTGTGTCAGATCATGCATCTACAATATACAATTTAAACAATCCATAGGATTGTGTCAGATCACGCACCTACAATATACAATTTAAACCGGCCATACGAGTAGATCAAAAACAAAAAGCACCATCGCCAGGAGAAGACAAAATCAAAGTCCCCCACAATATAATATAACAGATGACAAAAACCACAAGGGCCCATCATAGGTCATCCGAGTCAAACAGCCTCTTTTTTTAAGGCACCCAAACTCCCAAGAAAACTACATCCAGAGGATTGTGTCCACAAACAAGAGTATCACCAATCAAGGCTTGTCAAGAACTAAATCATGCAGCTATAGATATATACAAACAATATTAATATATACAAAACTTAGGAACCATCACAACCTTCCCTCCCCATAAACTCATCCAACCTACTCTTAAATACATTTAAATTTGGACTACCTACTACCCTCCGCGGTAATTTGTTCCAGTAGTCCACCACTCTATTGGTGGAAAAATATTTTCTTAAATCCAACCAACACCCTTGCTTTTTAATTTTCAAGTGGTGACCTCTAGTCCGATTTCCATCATCTAACTCAAAAAACTTGCTAACATCCAATTTATCTAGCCCAGAAATTTTTTTAAAGAGCTCAATCATATTCCCTCTCACACACCTCCTTTCGAATGAGAACATATTTAATATCCTCAGTCTATCTATATATTCAAGGTGCCTCAGGGAAGGAATAATCTTTGTTGCCCTCCATTGCACTGACTCGAGAAGGTTAATATTGTGTCTAAAATGTGGGGACCATGCCTGTATACAGTACTCTAGATGTGGCCTAACATAAGAGTTATAGAGTTTAAGAATAACCTCCTTACTTTTGTAACTGACCTTTCTCTTAATGAAACCCAGCACTTTATTTGCCCTATTTCTTGCTTCAATACACTGCTTAGAAAACCTTTATGACTTATCTATTACTACTCCTAGAGCTTTCTCTTCCTCTACTGAGCTCAGCCAATGCCCATCCATTTCATAGTTAAATTCTCTATTATCTTTTCACATGTTAATAACTTTGCACTTATCAAGGTTGAAAGTCATTTGCCACTTATGTGCCCAGGATAACAATTTATTTAAATCCCCCTGCACTTTAAAATTATCATCAATATCTTTAACTACAGTGTCATCCGCAAAAATTGACACTTTATTATTAACTGCCTCCCCAAGATCGTTTATATAGATGACAAATAATAATGGACCGAGAACTGATCCCTGAGGAACCCCACTGATAACATCCCTCCACTCTGACTTTACACCATTTAGCACTACCCTTTGCTTTCTATCTTTCAGCCACTCAGCTATCTAATTTGAAACACGCCCACATATCCCAATCATTTTTAATTTATGAACTGGTCTCCTATGTGGTACCTTATCAAATGCTTTACTAAAATCCAAGTAAATTATATCTACATTCTCTCCCTTATCTACTTGATTTGTAACGAACTCTAGAAAGTCTAGTAAATTAGTCAAACATGATCTACCTGATCTAAACCCTTGCTGAGCATCGCTGATTAACCCCTTCCTCTCTAGATGTTGGCAAATCCCTTTTTAAACTATTTTCTCAAGAATTTTACAGACTACAGGAGTTAGGCTAACCTGTCTAAAGTTATTTGGATCCTCTTTACTACCCTTCTCAAAATGGGGACTACATTCGCTCTCTTCCAATCATCGGGTATTTCTCCATATTCCAGTGACCTAGTATGCAATTTCTCCAGAGCTATTCAGATACTTTCTACCCCTTCTTTAAGTATCCTAGAATGAATATTATCAGGACCGGAGGCCTTGGTAGTATCTAACTCACCTATTAGTCCTTTTATCGTCCTCCGATCCACACTAATGGTAGTAAACACCTCTTTCCCTGACCCATGAGTACTATACATAAGACTATTTAGTTTCTCCTTTGTAAATACTGATGCAGAATGACCATTTAGTACCTCAACTATTTCCTCATCAGTTTCTCTCACAACCCCTTCATATTTGAAAGGTCGTATTTTAACTCTGCCAGACTTGTTATTAATTTTATAGTAACTAAAGAACTTTCTAGGATCTTTGTTGCTATCCTGAGCTAATTTAATTTCTGACACCCTTTTGTTCTTCTTTATAATCTTATTTAACTCATTCCTAGCCATTCTATAATCACTTAAATTTTGAATATTATTTTGTACCTGTAATTTTTTGTATGCCCTTTTCTTCTCTGAAATTTTTCTAACTATCTCCTGATTCTACCATAATGGTTTCCTACTTTTGTTCCTAATGGCCTTCATTGGGATACATTGCTCTTGGACTACATTTATTATATGCTTGAAAGTATCCCACATCCCATAAGCATTTTTACCTCTGAATTCTACATCCCAGTCTACCAAATTTAGCAAGCTTCGAAGTTTTACATAATCTCCCTTATGAAAATTTGGAACTTTTTCAGCATTCTCAGTTATTTTACCCTTGTCAATTTCCAAGTTAAAACGAACTATCTGATGGTCACTATTTCCCAATGCTTCCCCAACAGTCAATTCTTGAACTAAATGATCACTGTTAGAAAGTACTAAATCTAATATATTGTCCCCCCTCGTTGGCTCATTAACAAATTGATTCAAAAAATTATCCTCAAAGCATTCTATGAACCTGCCACTTGTTCTATCCCTACCTATCATATTTTTCCAGTCCACAGAGTTTTGATGATGATGCTTTTTGTTTTTGACACATTCCTGTGTATTGCTCTAATTGTATATTGTAGATGAATGATCTGACGTTTTTATTGTATATTGTAGATCAACCTGCTAGAGTCAGTACAAAGGAGGGCAACAAAAATAATACCTTCCCTGCCTGAAGCACCTTTAATATGAAGATAGACTGAGGGTACTAAATATGTTCTCATTTGAGAGAAGATGTGTGAGGGGAGATATGATTGAGCTTTTTAAAATCTATTCTGGGATGGATAAGTTGGGTTTTAGCAAGTTATTTGAGTTGGAAGGTAGTAATAGGACTAGGGGTCACCATTAAAAAACAGAGGTGCAGGTTGGATGTTAGAAAATCCTTTTTCACCAATAGAATGGTAGATTACTGAAATAGTTTGCCATCTGAGACAGGTTAGAGTCCAAACTTGAATGTTTTCAAATGCAGATTAGATGATTATATGGTGAGGGAAGATTAACTTTGGTGGGTATTTAGGACTCATTCCTGTAGATGTAGTTTTTTATTATTGTATATTATGATTGATTTTGATTTTGATGAGTCCTGATGATGATGCTATTTGTTTTTAACATATTCATGTGTATGGTTTGAAATGTAGGTAGTCCAAATCTAAATGTATTTAAGAGTAGGTTGGATGAGTTTATGGGAAGGAAAGGTTGTGATGGTTCCTAAGTTTTGTATATATTAATATTGTTTGTATATATCTATAGCTGCATGATTTAGTTCTTGACAAGCCTTGATTGGTGATACCCTTGTTTCTGGATGCAATCCTCTGGATGTAGTTTTCCTGGGAGTTTGGGTGCCTTGAAAAAGAGGCCGCTTGACTCGGATGACCTATGATGAGCCCTTGTGGCTTTTGTCATCCGTTATATTATATTTTGGGGGACTTTGATTTTGTCTTCCCCTGGTGATGGTGCTTTTTGTGGGTGGGTTTTGACGGAGTCGGATGACCTTTGATAGGCCCTTGTGGCTTTTGTCATCCGTGTAATTATGTTATGTTATGTTAACTGCATCTGTTTCACATCCATTACTTATTTTCCTCATCATTAGTTCATCCATATCATCAGTCTGCCCAGGTGGCCTGTAAAAAGCTCCCAAATGCACCATTCTATTTTTACTGAACCTAATATCTATCCAAAGTGACTCAACTACATTCTGCTTTATTGAAGTATTTAAACTTGAAACAATGTTGTTTTTTTATATAGATAATTATTCCTCCACCAATCCTACCTGTCCTTTAATTAATGTACATATTATAACCCTGTAAATCAAATTCACTTTTAGTGTCACTAAATTCTACTTCATTAACCCATGATTCAGTAACACATAATATATCTATATCCTCATCGCTAATATAACTAAATAGCTCATCCTTCTTGTTTCTAACACTCATCTAAGAAATCATAGTGGGTAAGAAAGACCTCACAAATGCAGCTCCTACTCATATCAGACTACACAAAAACATTGTTTAGAGGCTCATCTTAAAATTCATAGCGGGGCAAAACCTTTTAAATGCAGGTTCTGTTCCTATCAGTCAAAACAAAATATGATCTTGATCTGCATCTAAGAATTCATAGTAGGGAGAAACCTTTTAATTCAGCTCCTACACATATCAGACAGGAATAAAAACTCATTTTGTGAGACATCTAAGAATTCATAGTAGGGAGAAACCTTTCAAGTGCAAATTTTGCCCCTATGAGGCTACATATAAAAATACTCTAGCGCCCATCTAAGAAATCATAGCGAGGAAAAAAGGGCTCAAGAATGCAGCCTTGTTCATATCAGACAAGATTAAAGATGAAGCTTATAAAACATCTAAAAATTCATTCCAGTTAGAAGCCTTTCAAATTAGCGCTTGTTCATATTAGGCTACACAAAAACATTGTTTAGAGGCTCATTTTAACATTCATAGTGGGGTGAAGCCTTTTAAATGCAGCTTCTCTTCCTATCAGTCAGTAAAAAAAGAAGTTAATCTTTAACTACATCTAAGATTTCATACCGGGGAGAAACTTTAAATGCAGGTGCGATTACTGTGCAGTGTGAGCCATGGCATCTCTTAACCAACCAACCTTATAAATGCACCTTTGTTCCTATCATACAGTACAAAGCCTTACAAATACAGTTCCTGTTCATATCAGACAGGACCAAAAAGTGATCTACTGAGATATCTAAGAATTCATAGAAGCCCTTTAAGTACAGCTCTTGCTCCTCTTAGTCAACACAAAACTTTAATCTTAACCTACATCTAAGAATTCGTCCTAGTTAGAAGCCTTTCAAATGCAGTTCTTGTTCCTATCAAGCATTACAAAAAAAAACAATCTTTGTATCCAAAAATTCATACTAGTGGTGGAATACTACAGGGTAAAAAAGAGGAAAACTTGGACTCAAAACTCTCAAATGATGCTTATTGTTTATCTATCTAATAGGACATTGATGTAAAGTTTGTTGGCAGTACTATGGACACTCTTCATAAAACCTTTATAGGGCAGGCCTGCAATTACTGATCAACCATCACCATTAATCTGATTGTTAGTTTCTTCTAGGATGTATACAGGTCAGGTCCTGAGGCTAAAAGGGAAAGAACCTGTGTTACTAAATCAAAAAAATATCTGTGCCCTCCCCACTCTCCCAACAAAATAATGTCATTAACCAGTTCACTGTGCTAGTCATCAGTATGTTATTGGCATAATAAACTAATCTCAATAAAATTTATAATATGGGTGTTAAGACCAGGAAACTCCTTACTGCCAGCGAAATAATATACCATCACTAATACTCAAGGAAGCTTTACTACCACAAAGAATTGAGATAAATGTGCTTCACAGGGCAGGTATGATATGCTTGGGTTAGGCTGCCAACCCAAACAGCAGGAACTCTGCCCAGAAGCCATTAGTATCAATAAAGGGTACACTTTATTATGACAAAATCATTCCCACAATCATCTATAGACAAAACTTGCCAATTTAACTAGATATTGAGCATTGAGATTACTGCAACAAGACCACTGAGTATTGAGTTGTGTGTGTCAAAAGGCTATTAGTTTAAGAGGGGAGAAAGTTTCCAAATACCGACCCCTAATATACAATATAAATTGTAACTTAGGGCTAAAAGATACATCTATCATATCTTTCATTAAAGGGGAACGAGACTTGTGAAAACCAAGCTCATTGACTACCTATTAAGTGTTCCTGTGAATCCCAGGCCCTCAAAATCCCACTGCAAGCACTAAGAAATATTATCTGTACTAAAGAACACACAGGTCAAACGAATTGCTGAGGAATGCCATACTCTGTAAAGACTCCCACCCTCACAAAGAGACACCAAAGGAGTGCCCAAATGGAAGTGATGGAAAGCCTTTAAAAGGCCTTAATAAATGACACATTAAAGAATTTTTGACAAGGATCACTACTGAGTTTCTCTGGTGAAAGGCTTGTAATAGGAACCCAAGAACTGCAGGAGCTGTTAAATAATGTCATTAAAAAGGTGAATGTTGGCAATATGCTCATTATGCTATGCTGAAACAGAAAACATGAGCCACCTCACTTATGTTGCTGGGGCCCTTCCCAGGTATTCCCCATATCTGTAGGTTTTGTCTCGGCTGTGCTTGTAATGGAGATGATGTAAATGAGTGTTTCACTCTGGGTCCTGGTGCCAGATGGTTGTCTGGTCAGGTTGGGGCCATATTTGTGTTTAGTTGTTGATGGCAATAGGGGCACTAGAGCCCTCCCTCCCAGGGCAGCCTTTTTGTGGTATGGGAGGGATCTTTGCTCTGGTTTGATGTCATAGGGAATGACTGAGTTGGCAGTGTGCAACTGAAGATTCTACACATTGCAGTGTTGTGTATGTGGATATTTTTGTGAATGAGAGAGCCCTGGTTTGTGGATAGAGTGATGATTTCATTAGGGAATCTCTCTGTAATATATCTTTAGAGTTTGGTAAGTGTTGTGTGTAGGGTAGTGTGGGTTTTGCATGTAATGTCATGGTTGGTTCAGGCTTCATGGAGGAATGGTGTTGTATGGATGTTAAGATGGTGTTTCAATGGTACAACCTTTGTTTCTTCATGTAAGTAGATGATCAGGGTGCTGAGAGTACAGCCTGTTTCCTGGTGGATTGCTTTGTTCTCTCTCCTGTAGTGTGGTGAATGTGAGATTCGGTGCCCAGGCTGTAGAGGCATTTCTTCTGTGTTGGTGAAATATTTGTGGGATTGCTTGGATGTAGTGTACGAGTGCTCAGAATGTGCTAAATGTTTGCTAGTTTTGTTTGCTCTTTCTTGTGTGCTGTTGGAAATTTACTCCTATATCTAGAATGACTGTAGGTGTTTTAGTTAATGCCATTGACATATTTGCTAAATTTATATGAGGCTGTTTGTTGTGTTCCTATTTGTGCATTTAAGCAAAGCTAAGCACTTACACCCAGAGACAACATGAACCCTAACCACCCAAATGAAGATGCAGGCATATCAAACTTCATTACCCACGCAACCACTCTCACAAACTCTATAATCACAGGAGACATCAACACATACTCAGAACTTTGGAACTCACCCACAGAGGACCACAGAGGAGAACTCATCGCTGACATCATCCAAAACTCAAATTATATAACCTTAAACACAGATACACTAACCCGCATACCCACACACCCCAACCAACAATCCACTTTGCCAGACATCACCACTGCAATAAATACCCTACACAGGCACCTCACCTGGAACACAATACACGCTCTCCCCTCTGAGCATCTCCCCATCTTAATCACATTAAACACAAAACCAAACTTCAGGCTACAATAAAACTGCAAAACATACACAAATTATCACAAGGCAAACTGGATAGAATACACAAAAGAAACTGAACAAGTACTCTCTAACAACCAACTCCCCAAAGATGCACATACGGCAAACAAAATACTAACTAACACTATCTTACAAGCAGACAAACACAATATTCCACATGGGAAAATACACAACACACAAAAACTACTCCCTGAACCAATCAGAAACCTCATAGCACAACAGAACAACACTAGAAAATAAAACCCATCAGATCCCAACATTATAGAACAAAATAAACAAATAGATTGAGCCATACAAGAACACAAACAAGAATTATGGAAACATCACCTAGACCAGCAATGGGACCACAAAAACAAACACACACAAACTGGAAAACCATTGCTGGTCTCACAAACAAAAAACCAACACAACCACAAAACAAGACCATCACCTTTTGAAACAAAGAAGCCACAACACCCATGCAAAAAGCAGAACACTTCAACAAATTACGCACAAACACAACCATACACCAAACCAAAAATGAAAAAAGGAAAATAGACAGACTTACAAAAAAAACTCCCCAAACCACAATTCACAACCACAACAGAACCGACCATCAGAGACATAAAACAAGCAAGAGACAACAACTCCACCAGCCCTCATGACATAAATATCAAACACTTCAAACACCTAGGTCAGAATGCCATAAACTTCCCCATACACAATTACAACCTCATCATAACACAAACAACATATTTAAACAATGGAAAGTAGCAAAAGTAATTCCAATACCCAAACCAAACAAAGACATAAACAAAGGAGACTCCTACAGACCAATAGCGCTGCTTTCCCCCATAGCCAAAACAATAGAAAAAAATCATCCTACCTTACATCACATCCAACATCCCAAACACACCACACCAACATGGGTTCAAACCCATATACTCAATTACCACAGCATTACACACAATAAACAACATAATCACAAATGGATTCAACAAGAAAATTCCACCACATAGTACCATAGCAGTCACCCTTGACATGTCCAAAGCATTCGACACAGTAGATCTACACAAACTAATCAACAAGATCCACAAATTCACCATACCTATCACCCTCATTAAGTACATAGCAAACTACATCAAGAGACGACTCCAATACACCCAAATAGAAAACAAAATCTAAATACAGACACACAAAATCCTGAGTTCCCCAAGGAGGGTTACTTTCCCCATTTTTCAACATCTATACCTCGGATATACCAACTCCCCACAAACAGTAAAAATTGTCACCTACGCAGACGACATCACAATACTTTCATCACACAACAAACCAGAAGCTGCTGCACAAGAGATACAACTTTACCTCAACAAAATACACACATAAAAAACTCACTAAAGCTAAACGCCCCAAAAACAATGACCACTCTCTTCGCACCAGACCATGCAGAATACAACACAACCCTAAAACATACCACTACCCACCACAAAAGAACTGAAGATTCTTGGCCTCACTTTTTACCCTAAACTAACATAGTCAAAACACATACAAAACACAATAGTCAAGGCCACGAAAAACTCAAAGTTATCAAGGCACTCACAACTACACACTGGGGGAAAACCAAGGAAACGCTCATTAACACATACAAGACAATCACAAGACCAGCACTAGAATATGCCAACACAATCTGGTCTCCAATCATTTCAGAAACTAACTCCAGAAAACTACAGACAATACAAAACACAGCTCTCCGCATTGCCACAGGATGCACTCTTGACACAAACACCTAAATGATGAGAGGAACATCATACCAATCAAAAATCACCTAAAACTACATGCATCACAACTCGGGCAGAAAACCCAACATCCAAATTATCCCCTCCACCACATCAGACAACCTCCTAATCACCGACACAAAAAACAGACCATTTTCAATAACAACAACAACTATACCACCAACTTAGACAGACCCTAACACAACAACAGAAAACACAATCAAGCAAAACATGAAAACAATCCACTCTCAGATCACACAACAATACTTGACAAACAAAACCCACAATATAATATTAAGTGCACTACCTCTAACCATACACAACTCAGAACAAACACTCACAAAGCAGATCAGAACAACATTCGCACCGATACCAACAAACAAATCACCCCTCCTGATGTCATACATGGGCAAAATATCTTCCACCACCTGTACAACACCAAACTGCCCCAAATGCTTAACACAGATACATGACACCACACATCTCTTCAATTGCCCACAGATACACATAGATCTGGGCCCGGTGGATCTCTGGGAGATACCCCGGGAGGCTGTGGTCTGCTCCTACGATGGTCCAGGGAGCTGGGGTGGGGCCTGGATTAGGTGTGAGGGTCCCCGACCCACTGTTGGGCCAGAGACGGGGTCACCACCACGACATAGAAGTTCAATGGTCATTTGGTTCTGTTGTTGTCAGTGTTCGAGTCTTTTGTTGTAGATTGTGAGGTACTTTTGTCTGGTTTTGGTGATGTGCAACGATATTGGTGTCATCTGCATTGCTCTAGAATATGATGTGGATTATGTGGGCGTTGTGGCAGAAGAGGGTGAGGGAAGGTATGAATACATGCAGGACATTTGTCTGCACTGTCAGGCTGAATTATTATATCCACCTTTGAAAAATCACTTATTTAAAAAAGCGAAAAGAAATGAGATAATAATCTAATGGAGTTTACTTAAACGGGTAATACAACAAAAACAATATTTTATTTTATATTTTAAAACTCTCATATTCTGTTTTGCATCTTTTGCATTATTTGTGCGCAAATACACTCTAGAATGCATATGATGTATTCTGAAGATATCATTTCTAAGTCTTCACCATTAAACCAAACTCAATAAGCCTTTTATTTAATGCTGTTTTATTTGTAATTAATTTGTTTTTCTTTTTAATACTTCCTAAACATTATTGGATTTATGTTCGGTTGAATTACCTAACCATGGTAACAGGGCACATTGTTGGTAATCAAGAAGGTTGTTACTGACTTGTCAGTGTGATATGATGCACTATCATGCATAAAATATGTCAGATTAGTATCCTTAACACTTTGACTGTGTCAGTTGTAATTCAAGGAATTATTCAGTGCTAGTGGTTTAAAAAAAATAAAAAATTCCATTATCTTCTACACAAAATTTTATTGACACCATTCATTTTGGCTTTCTGATTACAGTGATACTTTCCCCCAATTTCTACACTAAGCAGTTTGAACAAGAGCGCCCATATAATTTTTGGCGAATATTTCTGCGCCCTCTTGCCAGGCATAAAAGGGCATTCTTTACCCTCTTCTTTCTCGTATAATTTGAATTAAACTGTATTAAAATAATTAAATATCATAATTACATGATTTACTAATAAAAAATAGCTGACTGGTTTAAACTTTTATTCATTAGAAAAACTCCTAAAAAATATTCGAATACATGTTCGAACACCAATGGAATGCGCAAACTTAGAAATCCCGTTATAATCCTAGTCCTTGTTTCAAAACATTTTATCTGGCCTTTTGAATGGTGACTATTAAAAAAAGTAAATTACTCGTTATTCCAAGGAAAATAGAAAAATTATAACAAAAATATAATTATATTATGGATATATTTTATTAAATTAAAAATTTTAAAAATCTTTTTTAGTAATATTTGTTAAAACAGGAATAAATACACAGAGGAACATCACATTCTTCACAAATCAAATTTGTTTGCTGAGTTTTCTCTTCCCTCCTTTTGTGTGAGTACAAACGTGACATCTACTCCTTGATTTTAGTGACTTTATAAAATGCCTCTCAATGAGATGCACTGATTTATTACCTATTTGCCCATTTGGTCCCTGATTATATTTGTGATATTTTTCAATCATCTGCGTTACAACAGTTTTTAAAAAGTCATGAAGTGATCTATCGACACTTTCCCAATACTTATGCATAAAATAGGCATTGAGTATCAATGAGTCTAACAGATGCAAAAAAAAATTTGTACCACCTAACAGATTTTCTGATGTATTCAATTCCACTCAATACGCATCTTATTATATTCAATTACAGCTTTAGGTTTCCATACATTTCCATCATTCTATTTTTACCCCTATCACACATTTGTTCATCATGTACGATTGTAAGAACATGTACACACCATTTTATACAGAGAATGTTATTGCACTGTGCAAGTGACAATTCACCTTTCTTTAGTTGTTTTAAATTTGGGCATATATTTTCTATTTTGGCAAACTGTTCCACAAGCGCTTGTCTTTTTCTTGAATCATTTATCAACGAGAGCAGGGCTCTTGTGTACCAGTTGTTAGTATAAAGAATATGGCCCTTATTTAAATAACTTTGAAGAAGTGTTATTACCACTGATGCACTAATGCCTAAATGGGGCTCAATAACAATTTCAGTCCCCTTTCCGATATAAATAATTATATCTAGTACATAACCTGTTTTACAATCACACAACACAAATACTATTATTCCAAATTTATGTCTTTTAGATGGGATGTATTGGCAAAAATGCAGTCTTCTTCAGTATAGAAGAAGACTTTCATCTATGCAGATCTTAAAATGGGCTGAATTTTTTCTGGAAATTATTTTTCACAAGATCAAATGCAGGTTTATTTTTTTTAATTTTCCTATTTTTTCCTAGTGTTATCACTAAAATGCAGCAATCCTAATATCTGAAGGAAGCGATTTCTCCCTATCAATCTTCCAAAAATCTTTTGTTCATAGATGTCATCCTTTGACGAATAATCATTTATTTTGTTTTGCTTATTATGTCCCATCAAAAGAATTATACAGAGAAATACTCAAATTTCATCTGCCTCCATTTCCTTGAAATTGGATAGGCGACTATTTGGATTGTAAGTAAAATTATTTTTAATATACAGTGCGTGTAATAAATATCCAATACATGGTCAAAAGTTTATTTACCATAGTTACACAACAGCAAAGTAATTGAAAATTGAACATCTTATGTATTTTGTACATTGAATACAAATTCAGTATTAGAATATACAAAATAATAAAGCATTGATATTATATCAACAAAAGTGTTAGATTATTGCCTCAAAAAGTATCCAACATACCCACAAAATTAGTTTTAAAGCAATAATAAATAGTTTTCAACCATTCCAGCATGGTTTACATGACAGGAATGCTGTAGAACTTTCTAGAAAAATAATCTACTTCATCCATATGAAACAGCGGACCTCAGTCAGTGTCTGAGAGCTGCATGAGAAGGAGATCATCATTCAACACTAATTCAGTTACATAAAAATTGTTTGGGCTATAGGAAAATTTCATCTATGCTAAAAATACCATTCTGAACCATTGGTGACATGATTCGCCGGTTCACATCATATCAGTCTACTGCAAGTCTACTACATTTAGGGCATCCATCTGAAATTTCAAACTGTGCGGCTAAACATTATAGTCTGTAAAGTAAAGAAGAATCCTCGAGTGACTTGGTTTGAACTTCAGGAAGATTTGGAAGCAGCTGGGACAAATGTATGCAAAAATACAACTTGAGCAGTTCTTAGGAACGAGGGATTCCATTCTCACACACCAAGAAAGACACCTTTGTTGAAACCAATTCATGTCAGAAATCATCTGAATTTTGCCAAGGAACATTTAGAGATGCCTGCAAGTTTTGGGGACACTGTACTATGGTCTAATGAGACGAAGATTGAGTTATTTGGGTGGAATAGTGTTAGGAATGTTTGGAGGCAGAAAAACTTGGTGCATAATCCTAAAAATACAATCCCAACAGTGAAGTTTTGAGGAGGCAGCATAATGGTTTGGGACTGCTTCTCCTCTGCAGGTCCTGGAAGACTCTATATTATTGAAGGGAAAATGAATGCTCAGATGTATCGCAGGATTCTGGATGATAATTCCTTACACTCTGCAGACGACTTATGTTGCCAAGAGGATGTACATTCCAGCAGGACAACGATCCAAAACATACAGCCAAGGGCACTGCAGTGTGGTTTCAGCAGAAGAAAATAAAAGTTATGGGATGGCCAAGTCAGTCACCAGACTTAAATCCTATCGAGAACCTGTGGCGAGAATTAAAACTAAAGATTCAGAAAAGGGACCCAAGAAATCTAACATTTAAAAAGAATATGCCAAGATACTTACAAATATTTTTAAGAACCTCATAAGTAAATATCCCAAACGATTGGAAGCTGTACTAGCGAAAAAAGGTCATATCACCAAATACCCACTGATTTTCATAGATGTACCTGGCGTTCATAGATGTTCGTTTGATATTTTTGCCATAATCGTAGTAATGTTTTACTATTTTTGCAATATGATACCAATTTGTATTCAACATACAAAATACATAAGATGTTCAATTATCGATTACTTTGCTGTTGTATAACTATGGTAAATAAACTTTTGACCATGTATTCGATATTTATTACACCTTCTGTATTTATAGTAACTATTGCTTTCCTTGACAGTCAGATCTATTAAAAAATGATCAATATATTGTTTGAAATAATCAATTTCTTTTGCATTTTGTCCGATGGGAGAATGCTGTGGTCAAACCTGAATGCCTGGATTTGAACGCTGGCAGGGAGGGAGAAAATTTGGCCTTGAAAGCCATTACAACCCCAACCTGTGTGAATTGTTGCCAGGCTCTTGACATGTTCATTTCCATGGCCATTCTTATGACTCTTCTGTCTCACTCAAATTTGACCTATTCTCTTCATCTAAATTATTAAAATCGATGTCAGAACTTTCTAATAATAAACTCAAATTCCATTCATTGTCACTTGATAGGCTACTTAGATCGTCAGAATCTATTTTCTCAAGAAATTGACTCGCCTTCATGATATGTTTGCTATTTAAATCGGACTTGCAAAATTGTTATTCTTCATGTCTCAATATTTTGGGGGTAAATAACTGAACAAAGCTAAAATATTACTATTTAATACATGTCAACATATAGCTAGTTGTTATAGAGAAGAACTGGCTGGATATTACGTACATCGACTTAGTATAGAGAAAGATAGAAGGCAGAAACCATATTTGGATCGGGAACAGTTAACTGCTGTTTTTGAGAGAGACCATATAGAGACCAGCAGCAGCCAAAGGGTTAAAGGTAGTGGAAGGTCATTAGGGGTAAAGGTAGAAAATATCTATTTATTAAAATAATATTATATATAAATAATGTAATAAATTACACTGTCTTATATTATTAAGCATAATATTATATCTGTTTTTGTGTTAAATAACATCACCTCTAGTTGGTTGCATTTAATAGAACCATGGGAAAAACTTGATTGTAGACCTAGAAAAAAAGACGAAGCAATTGCTTTAGTAACTGAAAGTAATCATTCCTAAAGAAAAATAAAGAAAATAACTCTCATTTCTAGGTCTTAATTAAAAAATATTAGTGTAGTTAAGAAGAGGGGGAAGAATTTAGTGCCAAGCATTGAGGTCATTGGGCAGAAAAAAAAGATTGCTAATGCAAGAGGACACTAAGGAATTGTAGTGCTATATTGGGAAAACCACTAATAAACAAGTGAAGTTGTCAGGAGGAAAGTTAGAGAAGAATAAGAATGAAAACTTTTGCAAATAATGTAAACACCTAACCAAAATCATGGTTTGATCAGTGGTAAAGGCATGGGTAACCCCTTTATATAGTGAGGGGAACAATGTTCCAGAATCCTATAAGGTTTTTTAATATAGTTAGTTCTTACACACTTATGAGAGTGGTTTTATGGAGAAAGGGTTTAATTTTTGCCTAGTGCCACACCCTGTTGTTCTGCACAGTGTTGATCAAACCCTTCTTGAGTGACAGGATTTTATTCAAGAGAATTTGGGGGAAATAGGTCCTACAAATAAAATGGCTATTGCAGCTTACTGATGTCTGGTTTCATAAGAATTAAAATTGACATAAAAAACATGCCTTGGTGTGTTCAGGCATTAATAAAAACAAAGGGTGCAAGAAAATTATAAACTATAAATGTAAATATTATTATTTCTTATTAAAATTATTTCAAAGCTTGATTAGGTTATCTTGTTTTAAACTGAAATATGTTGGATCAAAAAGGGCTGTAATAATATGAAGTGCGTTTTTGATGGTTTTGCCATACTAAATTACTTGTGCTTCTCTGCCTTTTAGAAAATTGGCAAGTTATTTTTGATTGTTGAAGTTGTTTGTGGTGTTTAGTATTATGTTAATGAGGACTGTCAGGATAACTTGTTAAAGAGAATAGTTCAATTGCTTTAAAAAGATATTTAATTTGGACAATGTCCATGTACACTGTGAAGCTGCAATTGCAGAGTCTGAAGTTCTTCTTACTTTGATAGCTAATATAAAAAAATGAGTTTTAGATAATGGCTATTGACCAAAGTAGGCTTTCAACATCGATGAGAAAATACCTTCTACTTACCCTTTAGAAGAAGAAACAAAAGCATTAGTCTTCAAGGCACAAAAAGAGAGGTTAACTCTCCTTTTAAGGGGTACCACAATTGGAGATGTCAGGTTGAAACCAATAGGGGGCTTTAGGTGTAGTAATCTAAGATCTTTATAAAGCCCTAATAAAGAAGCAATGGTAATAATTTGGAGAAACATCAAAAGACCTTTTGTTTTAGATTGATTCATACCTTTTTGTGTTTTTCACCCCAGCAGTATAATAAAGAAAGGTTAGATAATAGTATTACTTGTCTTAGTCAATTTTCCAGTAGTGTATCTTTCCCTGATTTCCCTGAACATATTCTTTATTGCAGCCAATAAATCAGGCTATTGTTGCAACTTTTAAAGCATTTTATCTTTATAAAACTGGGAAGCATCAGGTGTCAGTAAAAGCAACTTTGGATGGAGATGTGAGAAAATACTCAGAGAAATTTAATATAAATATGACAATCAATAACATGGACAAGGCATAGAAAGAAATGACATCCTCAATGAAGAAAAGTGTTTCAAAGCTACTTTGGGCAGTGTGTGTTATAAAATCATCTCAAAGTAATGAAGATATTGAATTTACAAGCAGAAACTGTAGATCTTGTTCATCAGCTTGGGTATGAAAATATTGTAACATCATGTAATTGATCTTTTTAAGATAGACAAAAGTAGATTATAAAATCAAGAATTGATACAAATTGAACCAAGGCAGTTATTGATGATAATGGAGAATTTTTGTTTGTTAAAGATAATGTAGTAATTCTAATAATGTAGTAAATTAATTCTTAAAAGAAATCACCTGAGTGCCTGGCTGCTGCAAAAAAGCAGAAGCAACTATGTAGTTTATAGGATGAGAATGATATTAAATGTATCCATGCCTTTAATGCACCTTTAAATATTTATGAGTTATTATCACAATATACGTGGCAAAAAAAATAATAAAACTTTTTCTATTTTCCAAGCATTATGTATATAATTTAAATTTTTCACTTTGTACAATATTTATTACTATATATTTCATATAATAAAATATTATTAACAATTCTTAGTTCTAATTGATTTAAATTTATTTTTTACCTGTTTGATAGATGCCATAGAAAATAGGGACAAAATTTATCATAGTTATCCCTAAAAGCAATTAAATTAACGATTTTCTATGAATACAGCTGTTTGTCAGTTAAGGCTGATTTCTTGCACTATATTTCACTTTAATTAGCAAGACTGCCTGTAGAGATAAGAATATAGTACAAGTTCCCACTTTCTTGACACTAGGTGGTGTTAGCAGACTTACCTGTGACCAAGAGGACTTTTATTATGCCGCTCTCTACCCACCTGCCCTCCTTTTTTCCTACCTCCACTCTCTCTTCTATTTCTGTTTTTCTTTGCCTCTTCATGCTGGTCATTATGAGGGATTGTGTTTGTCTTATGCTTATTATCTTTGTTCACCCTCAACCTTTTTTACCCTGTAAGGCCATGGGGTGCGGCAATTAGCCATCCTGGCTGCCGTGCTGATGGGACTCAGCATCCCATCCGACGCCAGTGTAGCCTCTTCTCCTTCCTTCAAAACCTTGTTTCCTCGATTTTCATACAACCTCTCCCACAACTTTCTCTGGTTAGCCTCTAATTTCACAGGGTAGATGCTGTCCTTCTCAGCCAACTATCCCTAATCGGGGCTGAGGGGGGAGGGGACAATGTTCCCTAACTCCTGAGCTCCGATTTGGGATGGTGGGTTCTTAACAACCTGCTTTATCCCCACCCATACCTTCCTCACATCCCCTTTTCTTCTCACTTCACCATCTATCTTTGTTTTTACGCCGTGTCCGAGGTGGAGCCGCCATGCTGATGGACTGCCAGGCCACCAGGCGGTAAGGGTGGTCCTGAATGGTGGCACCTGGCTCTGCCAGGCCTGTACGCACCCTTTAAAGGACGGGCTACTGCATGGGGGGTGATGAGCAATTGCTTCACATGGAAAAAATAGGATCACCATGCCCATGAATACAAAAAAAAAAAAAAAATCTTTTCCAATTTCCCCTTGTTCATCGACGGAGCCGCCCACGGGCAGCTCCACAGGAAAAATAGAGGTCCCTGCCCCAGTGCTTGTGCAGGGGACCCTCAAATTTCTCTAACCGGAGAGGAGGCTTACTCTTCTCCTTCGCCTACACCCCGTAAGGGGCGCGGCAATTTGCCATCCTGGCCGCCGTGCTGACGGGATCCAGCGCTCCGTCCGGCCCTAGTTTAGCCACTCTTCCTTCCTTCAGATAGCCTGAATTTATCCCCTACTTCGTCGCTTTTCAAACAACCTTCCCCACATCTTTCTCTGGTCAGCCTCTAATTTCACAGGGTAGATGCTGACCTTCTTCTCAGCCAACCGTCCCGGATCGGGGCTGAGGGGGGAGGGGACAATGTTCCCTAACCCCTGAGCTCCGGTCTGGGGTGGTTAGTTTTTAACAACCTGCTTCATCCCCACCCATACCTTCCTCACATCCCTTTTCCTCTCGTCTTCAAAATCTATCTTTTTTACGCCGTGTTCAAGGTGTAGCCACCATGCCGATGGACTGCCAGGCCACCAGGTAGGAGGGGTGGTCCGAAATGGCGGCGCCTGGCTCTGCCGGGCCTGTAAGCACCTCTTGCAGTGCAGGCTGCTGCAAGAGGTGGTGAGCGATTGCGTCCCGTAAAACAAAGAGGGTCATCATGCCCAATGATGCAAAACCAAAACATCTCCCATGGACCTATCCCCCAATGCCGCGGCGGCTTCAGGTTGCTTTCTGTCGTCTCCGAATCGGACACACTCGTGTGACGCATCGCTATCTGGTGGAGCGCTCGCCTGCGCCCTATTGCAACGACTGCGTCGTCCCCCAGACTGTTCGGCACCTTCTTGTCGAATGTCCCAGTCTGGGTGATCTTCGCGCACGACACCTGTCCCGGTACCGGGATGGGCGGGGTCGCTACCGCCTGTCCCTTGTACTCGGGACGAGTGCGTGCACTTTGACTGGTGGACTTGCTAACTTTTTGGGGGAGGCCGGCCTTCTCCCTTTTTTTTAACCAGGCTTAATTTTTGTTGTTGTTTTTGTTGTTGTTGTTGTTTTTGTTATTGTTTTGTTATTGTTATTTCTTTTTTGTTGTTCCTTGTTCCATTTTTTGAAGTAGCCTAGAACTAGGCTGTTTGTTTACGGCGACTTATGCCTAAGTCGGCAGTCGCCAGATAGCCCCTTAAATAAAAAAAAAAAAAAATCTCGGGCCGGTGGTGCCTCTGGTTTTGCCCAGGACGCCACCCTGGAGGGTACCACATTTGGCTATTTGTCGCCACGCCTCTGCTCCCAAAGCTTGTACTGCACCGGGAGTATTGCGTTCGACCTTTTTGGAGCACACATCGTGTCACGCTGGAACCGTGCCAGTGTATACGGATGGCTCCAAGTCCCAAGAGGGGGTCGGCTTCCACGCCGTATCCCCTCTGTTTGAAGTCAGCGGGGCTCTACCAGGCGCTGCGTCTGTCTTCACGGCCGAGCTGGTGGCAATACACCACTCGGTACGGGAGATTACGTGACGTGCCCGGTTCGGAGACCGGATTGTGATCTATAGCGACTCACAAAGTGCCCTGAGTGCTCTCGGGGCATTGGAATCTCCGCATCCCCTGGTTCGCGATATCCGTGACGCCACGGTTTTGGCGAGCCGGGCAGATGTCGAGATTATCTTCTGCTGGGTTCCTGGACATGTAGGAATTGCGGGGAATGAGGGCGCCAAAGAGTCCGCGAGGACTCTGCGACCGGACCAGCGTTTAGCTCTTCCTCACACCGACTACATGGCAGGAATACGGGCAGCTCTTCGGACTGCTTGGCAAAGAAGATGGGAGACGGTCGAAGGGAACTTAAAGTTGCGTGCCATTGCGCCGCGACTGTTCCCATGGACCTATCCCCCAATGCCGCGGCGGCTTCAGGTTGCTTTCTGTCGTCTCCGAATCAGACACACTCGTGTGACGCATCGCTATCTGATGGAGCGCTCGCCTGCGCCCTATTGCAACGACTGCGTCGTCCCCCAGACTGTTCGGCACATTCTTGTCGAATGTCCCCCCCCGTAAGGGGCGCGGCGATTTGCCATCCGGGCCGCCGTGCTGACGGGATCCAGCGCTCCGTCCGGCCCCAGCTTAGCCTCTCTTCCTTCCTTCAGATAGCCCGATTTCTCCCCTACCTCGTCGCTTTTCATACAACCTCTCCCACAACTTTCTCTGGTCAGCCTCTAATTTCACAGGGTAGAATGCTGACCTTCTTCTCAAGCCAACCACCCCGGATCGGGGCTGAGGGGGGAGGGGACATTGTTCCCTAACCCCTCAGCTCCGGTTCGGGATGGGGTTTTTTTTAACAACCTGCTTCATCCCCACCCACATCTTCCTCACATCCCTTTTCCTCTCCTCTTCACAACCTATATTTTTTACGCCGTGTCCAAGGTGGAGCCGCCATGCCGAAGGACTGCCAGGCCACCAGGCGGGAGGGGTGGTCCCGAATGGCGGCGCCTGGCTCTGCCGGGCTTGTAAGCACCTCTCGCAGTGCGGGCAACTGCGAGAGGTGATGAGCTATTGCGTCCCGTAATCAAAAGAGGGTCACCATGCCCATGTATGAAAAAAAACAAAAACCCCAACCCCCAACTTCCCCAAAAACATCTACGGAGCCGCCCTCGGGCAGCTCCACCGAGAAAATGGAGGTCCCCCCCCTTGTGCTTGCGCAAGGGACCCTCCATAATTCTTTAACCGGAGAGGAGGCTTACTCCTCTCCTACGCCTACGGGTGTAGGGGACTCCCCCTCACCCCCTTCTCTGGAGGTGCTTTCGGGCACCTCCCTATCTCCAGCGGCAGTCCCTCCTTTGCTTTCTAAGGGGACTGCCAAGAAAGCCAGCAGGCAGCCCATTGCCGACCGCCCCTCGTGCAAGCGGCTCGGTAGGGCAAACCCCCTTAGGGGGGAGAGGGAAGCCAGGCCCCTTCGGTCGCTTCCCTCAAAAGACCTGCTGGCAAGAATTTTGAACCTTGCTGGGGTCAAGGCCTGTGCCTCCCCACACCACCTGACTAGTGACAATACTGCCAAGGGGACCTGCGATGTCCTGGGAGGGGATGGCCAACTGGAGGCCCCTCCTATGATAGACATGGTCCTTGAGGAGACCCAGCCCCAGACGGTAGGGCCTTCCATGGGGGGGAATTCGGGCTCGGCGCCAAGCACCGAACCCGAATCCGCCCCTATGCAAGGTCCTCCTCAAATGGCTGAGGGCTCCGAGGCAGTAGAAGGAGGGGAGGGATCTCCTCCGACAGGTGCCCCTACGACAACCAGGACCTTCTCCATTTCGGAGAGGGACCTGGCTGAGGCTGGTCCATCTGGCCTGGGGACTTCTGCCGGCGGAGGTGAAAAGCGGGTTCATTCCCCGCCCTCCTCTCCTAAAAAGAAAAAGACTAAAAAGACTCAAAAGACGAAGAAGACTCGGGGCTCCTCTCCATCCGCGGGGGCTGCGGGGACGGATGGGTCTGCTGCCACTTTGGTAGGCGACCAAGCCAAGATCGGCACATCCGGCCCCTCTACCCCCTCGTGTGCGGAGCCCATGACTACGACTAAGACCAAGAATGCACAGGGCGGAGCCTCGATGACATCGGGGCCCCTGATTCAGAGGTTACCTGGCGTTTTCGAGCCCGCTGGCTTCAAACGCTTCCTCGTTATTCGCTCCACTGATGGCACCATGTTGTCCAAGGGCAACATGATCCATCAGAGGAGAGGATTAGCTAGTGCAATTGGTAGAGAGCCGAAGGTAACCCGTTTCTCGGACGGGAGCCTTCTGGCGAATGCGGCGAATCCCGCCGAGGCGGCCAAGATAAGTGCTCTTCGGACACTTCATGGCACCCCGGTGAGTGTGACGCCGCACTCTACCATGAACTTTGTGAAAGGAGTAGTTTATGCGAGGGAACTCGTTGACTACTCCATTGAGGACATCACCCTAGAGCTGGCCGACCATGGGGCGGTCAAGGTCGAACGTGTGATGAGAAAACAGGGAGGGGCCTCGAGACCCACCCCTACACTCTTCGTCACGTTCGACTGTGACAAGCTCCCTGAGTCGGTGCGTGCCGGTTGGTACCGCTACCGCGTGAAGGCATTCGTGCCACTGCCGCGGCGGTGCTATTACTGCCACCGCTTCGGCCATACGAATCGATCATGTAGACGTGCAAAATCGGGGTCACCCGAAGTCTGTGTAAATTGCTCCAAGGTCGCACACGATAAGTCCAAATCGTGTGTGGCCAAGTGTGTCAATTGCGGAGAGCGCACCCTGCTTCTTCGAAGCAATGTGGTGCATATCTCCTTGAGAAAGAAATCCTGGCCGTTCAGGCCCAGGATCGACTCTCATTCCGCGAGGCAAAGGACTTGGTCCTGGCGCGCCCGGCTCTGCCTGGGACGTCATATGCCTCAATAGTTAGAAAGGCACCCTCTGCTCCTGGCCCATCCAGGCCAACGAGCACGGTTGTTTCCGCGCCCATTCGGAGCCCTTCTGTGGGCTCTACCCAACCTGGGCGCTCCCCTGGTAAAGCTGGCGGCAAAAAGGGTTCATACCCTGCCCCGGCTAAAACCAGGGCTCCCCCCTCTTCCCCCAGCGTGACCGTTTCGCGTAAAGCGAAACGGCCACGCGCCTCCACCGAGTCGTTAGACTCACAGGAGGCAACACCCCTGAAGATGGTCGCTAGGCCATCTTCCGGGGTTCCTAAAGCTGTTCCCCGAAAGGAGGACAGCAACAAAGGAGCTTCGGCCCCTTTGCCCACGCCCCGAGGTGGAGCGAGTGGCTCGGAGACGGTGGTTCCTCGAAAAGAGGGCCCCCCGCCTCCGAAGCCGCAACGCCCGCCTAAAGTTTCGAGGCGGAGGGAGGAAAAGACTCGCATGGCGAGCCCAACCTCCCCCAATAAGTCCTCGAAGGCGACAGCGCTTTGTCCGGCCAACAGCGCCCGGGGTTCTGCCCCCGGGAAGCGTACGGCCATTCCCGTGAGGGTCTTCAATTCGAGGAGGGCCCCCGCGTCTCCTCCGAGCTAGGCCTGGAGGGCATATTCCTTCAATGGAATTGCCGTGGACTCCGGGCCAACTGGGAGGAGCTGCGGAGGCTCGCCTCATCCCGTTCCCCGTTAGCTATTTTTTTGCAGGAGACCATGCTAGGCGCGTGCCCCCTGCCTGCCCTCCCGGGGTATAAGGGTCTTGCGACCCAACCACCGCGGGACGGCCGGGCTGGGGGATGCGCGGTTTACACCCGGCATGATGTCTCCGTTCTTCCTTTCTCTTTAGATACCTCCTTTCAGGCAGTGGCTGTGCAGCTGCACCTGGATAGGAGGTATACTATCATTTCTGCGTACATTCCACCGTCAGCTGACTTCGACGCGGGGGACTTTCGTCGCGTCGTGGCACGGTTGCCGAGGCCCTATCTCTTGCTTGGAGATCTGAACGGCAGGCATCCTCTCTGGGGAGATTACACCATAAATCCCAGGGGACAAGTCCTTGCCGATCTGATCGAAGAGCTTGAGATGGGTGTCCTAAACGTGGATGAGTTTACGCATCACTGTCCGAGAACCGCTTCATTTTCTTGCCTTGACCTATCTTTGTGCTCTTCGGATGCACAGCCTGATTTTGATTGGGGGGTGGTCGATGACCTCCATGGTAGTGATCACTTTCCCATTCAAATATCATTTTCAGGGCAACTGCCGCCTGAGAGACCACCTCGGTGGTGCTTGGCGCGGGCGCGGTGGCCTGCATTTCAGGAAATGACTGAATTCTCTATCTCAGTCAAGGAGTTTAGGTCGGTAGATGAGGCCGTCGAGTTCTTCTCCGGCAACCTCATCGCCGTGGGCCTGACTACTATTCCTAGGACGTCTGGCCGTTTTGCACGCCGACCACTCCCATGGTGGTCGGCCGAGTGTGAGACGGCCCTCAAACAGAAGCGTTATGCCTACATGCGCTATAAGCGCCGCCCGAACGATTTCACCGTCGCTGAATTTCGTCGGGCTAGGGCTAGGTTCCGGTATATTTCGAAGCACGCCCGCCGCTCTTCTTGGCGGGCATACGTGTCTTCACTTAACGGGAAGACACCTTTAGCTGAGGTGTGGAAGCGAGTCAAAAGGATTCGGGGCAAGTTCTCGCAGGAAGAATGGGACCGCAATCTCGGACCCCGCGTCCGTGGCGGAATCCTTAGCGACCGCTTTTTCCGCATTCTCTAGCCGTGATGCTGCTCCGCCAGCATTCAATGCACGTCGTGATGTCGCGGAAGGCCGCCGGCTGGACTTTACCTCCAGAGGCGGAGAACCCTTCAACGACAAGTTTACTGTGAGTGAGTTGCGTTCCGCTCTCGCTTCGTGCGCGGACACCGCCCATGGTCCGGACGATGTCCCGTACGCCATGCTTCGACACCTGGGTGAGCGAGGCATGGCCTTTCTATTAGATTTGTTCAACAGGATCTGGGTGGAAGGTCTCCTCCCAGACTCCTGGCGAATCGCTACTGTGCTCGCCTTTCGCAAGCCGGGGAGAGATCACTCTACTCCGACCGGTTTCCGCCCAATCTCTCTAACCTCTTGCGTGTGCAAGTTGATGGAGAAATTGGTAAATGTTAGATTAGCCTATTTCCTGGACAGCGGAGGCCATCTGTCTTCTGCACAGTGCGGCTTCCGTAAGTTCCACTCCACGTCGGATGCTCTGCTCCGACTGGAAAATGCCGTCTGCGAGGCTTTCCTTCGTAGACAGCACTACGCCACGGTGTTTTTTGATCTGGAGAAAGCCTATGATACCGCATGGCGATACGGTATCATGGAGACTCTCCACACGATGGGGGCGAGGGGACGCCTCCCAATGTTTATATCTGAATTTTTGCGAGATCGTCGATTCCGCGTACGGGTGGAGGGAGCTCTCTCCGGCCCAAAGGAGCAGGAAGAGGGTGTCCCGCAGGGAAGTGTCCTCAGTGTCACACTCTTTGCCCTGAGCATCAACGGCATCACCTCGGTGCTGCCGGAAGATGTTCTCGCTACGCTCTACGTGGACGACCTTTCGATCTCTTTTGGCGCGGCCCAGATGCCAACTCTGGAGCGTCGACTCCAACAGGCATTGAACCGCGTCTCTCGCTATGCCGAAGCGCACAGGTTTCGGTTTTCTTTGGCCAAGACTAAGGTGGTGCACTTCTGCCGCCACCCACGGCTTCACCCCGACCCAGATCTGTTTCTTAATGGGGTGCGTCTGGATGTGGTTGAGTCGCACCGTTTCCTTGGTCTTGTATTCGACCGACGCCTCACCTGGGAGGCTCATATTCGCAGCCTTAGGGTCTCTTGTACCCGCGCCATGGACATTCTCCGTTCCGTGACGTTCAGCGCTTGGGGCGCTGATAGGGCTACCGCCTTACTTTTTTATCGATCCTTTGTTCGCTCGAAGCTCGACTACGGATGCGAGTTTTATGCATCCGCAGCCGAGCGTTTATTGCGGAAGGTGGATTCGATCCACCACACCGGCCTTCGCCTTGCGACCGGTGCCTTCCGCACTTCCCCCATTGAGAGCCTGTTGGTCGATGCTGGGGAGATGCCACTCGCTCTGCGCCGCGTGCAGTGCATCACTCGCCTGTACGCGCGAGCCCGGCGCCTCCCTCAGTCGCCAACAGCTCTCACTGCATCCGCAGCTGATCTCGATGGTGCCTATGCCGCCGAGAGACGCCAGTCATACCCTAAGCCCTTTGGGTTTAGGGCCAGGAAACTCCTTCGAGAGGTAGATATAGCTCTCGGGCCGGTGGCGCCCCTGGTTCTGCCCAGGACGCCACCCTGGAGGGTACCACATTTGGCTATTTGTCGCCACGCCTCTGCTCCCAAAGCTTGTACTGCGCCGGGAGTATTGCGTTCGACCTTTTTGGAGCACACATCGTGTCACGCTGGAACCGTGCCAGTGTATACGGATGGCTCCAAGTCCCAATAGGGGGTCGGCTTCCACGCCGTATCCCCTCTGTTTGAAGTCAGCGGGGCTCTACCAGGCGCTGCGTCTGTCTTCACGGCCGAGCTGGTGGCAATACACCACTCGGTACGGGACATTACGCGACGTGCCCGGTTCGGAGACCGGATTGTGATCTATAGCGACTCACAAAGCGCCCTGAGTGCTCTCGGGGCATTGGAATCTCCGCATCCCCTGGTTCGCGATATCCGTGACGCCACGGTTTTGGCGAGCCGGGCAGATGTCGAGATTATCTTCTGCTGGGTTCCTGGACATGTAGGAATTGCGGGGAATGAGCGCGCCGATGAGGGCGCCAAAGAGTCCGCGAGGACTCTGCGACCGGACCAGCGTTTCGCTCTTCCTCACACTGACTACATGGCAGGAATACGGGCAGCTCTTCGGACTGCTTGGCAAAGAAGATGGGAGACGGTCGAGGGGAACTTAAAGTTGCGTGCCATTGCGCCGCGACTGTTCCCATGGACCTATCCCCCAATGCCGCGGCGGCTTCAGGTTGCTTTCTGTCGTCTTCGAATCGGACACACTCGTGTGACGCATCGTTACTTGGTGGAGCGCTCGCATGTGCCCTATTGCAACGACTGCGTCGTCCCCCAGACTGTTCGGCATATTCTTGTCGAATGTCCCAGTCTGGGTGATCTTCGCGCACGATACCTGTCTCGGTACCGGGATGGGCGGGGTCGCTACCGCCTGTCCCTTGTACTCGGGACGAGTGCGTGCACCATGACTGGTGGACTTTTTGACTTTTTGCGGGAGGCCGGCCTTCTCCCCTTTATTTAAGGTTCCTTTTTTTTCTGTTATTGTTTTGTTTTAGGTTGCACTCTCCTGCACCGGGGTGAGGGGGACCTCCCCCCGCTGCCGGAGATTGCTTCGATTGTTAAGTTTTTCTAATTTATATTGATTGTTAAGTTTTCATATTTTAACTTTAAAGTAGCCTAATTCTAGGCTGTCGTGTTTTTCGGCGACTTATGCCCAAGTGGGTAGTTGCCAGATGGGCTCTAGAAAAAAAAAAAAAAAAATCTTGTCGAATGTCCCAGTCTGGGTGATCTTCGCGCACGATACCTGTCCCAGTACCGGGATGGGCGGGGTCGCTACCGCCTGTCCCTTGTGCTCGGGACAGATTCGTGCACATTGACTTGTGGACTTATTGACTTCTTGGGAGAGGCCGGCCTTCTCCCTATTATTTAAGCAAGGTTTGTTTGTTTTTTTTTCCTTTAGTTGCACGCTCCTGCGCCGGGGGGACCTCTCCCCGACGCACCAGCTTGCTTCCTTTCCCCCTTTTGGGGTGTTGTTTTTTTTTTGTTTTTTTGTTGTTTTTTTTCTCTTTAATTTATTTTAAAGTAGCCTAGAACTAGGCCAGTTTTAATACGGCGACTAATGCCCAAGTAGGCAGTCGCCAGATGAGCTCATAAAAAAAAAAAAAAAAAAGACTGTGACAAGCTCCCTGACGGTGCGTGCCGGTTGGTACCGCTACCGCGTAAAGGCATTCGTGCCACTGCCACGGCGGTGCTATTACTGTCACCGCTTCGGCAATACGAATCGCTCATGTAGACGTGCAAAGTCGGGGTCACCCGAAGTATGTGTAAATTGCTCCAAGGTCGCACACGATAAGTCCAAATCGTGTGTGGCCAAGTGTGTCAATTGCGGAGAGCCGCACTCTGCTTCTTCCAAGCAATGTGGTGCATATCTCTTAGAGAAAGAAATCCTGGCCGTTCAGGCCCAGGATAGACTCTCATTCCGCGAGGCTAAGGACTTGGTCCTGGCGCGCCCAGCTCTGCCTGGGACGTCATATGCCTCAGTAGTTAGAAAGGCACCCTCTGCTCCTGGCCCATCCAGGCCAACGAGCACGGTTGTTTCCGCGCCCATTCGGAGCCCTTCTGCGGGCTCTACCCAACCCGGGCGCTCCCCTGGTAAAGCTGGCGGCAAAAAGGGTTCATACCCTGCCCCGGTTAAAACCAGAGCTCCCCCCTCTTCCCCCAGCGTGACCGTTTCCCGTAAGGCGAAACGGCCACGCACCTCCACCGAGTCGTTAGACTCACAGGAGGCAACACCCCTGAAGATGGTCGCTAGGCCATCTTCCGGGGTTCCTAAAGCTGTCCACCGAAAGGAGGACAGAACCAAAGGAGCTTCGGCTCCTTCGCCCACGCCTCGAGGTGGAGCGAGTGGCTCGGAGACGGTGGCTCCTCGAAAAGAGGGCCCCCCGCCTCCGAAGCCGCAACGCCCGCCTAAGGTTTCGAGGCGGAGGGAGGAAAAGACTCTCATGGTGAGCCCAACCTCCCCCAATAAGTCCTCGAAGGCGACAGCGCCTTCAGCGCTTTTTCCGGCCAACAGCGCCTTCAGCGCTTTGTCCGGCCAACAGCGCCCGGGGTTCTGCCCCCGGGACGCGTACGGCCATTCCCGTGAGGGTCTTCAATTCGAGGAGGGCCCCCTCGTCTCCTCCGAGCTAGGCCTGGAGGGTATATTCCTTGAATGGAATTGCCGTGGACTCCGGGCCAACTGGGAGGAGCTGCGGAGGCTCGTCTCGTCCCGTTCCCCGTTAGCTATCTTTTTGCAGGAGACCATGCTAGGTGCGTGCACCCTCCCTGCCCTCCCGGGGTATAAGGGTCTTGCGACCCCACCACCGCGGGATGGCCGGGCTGGGGGATGCGGAGTTTACACCCGGCATGATGTCTCCGTTATTCCTTTCTCTTTAGATACCTCCTTTCAGGCAGTGGCTGTGCAGCTGCACCTGGATAGGAGGTATACTATCATTTCTGCGTACATTCCACCATCAGCTGACTTCGACGCGGGGGACTTCCGCCGCGTCGTGGCACGGTTGCCGAGGCCCTATCTCTTGCTTGGAGATCTGAACGGCAGGCATCCTCTCTGGGGAGATTACACCATAAATCCCAGGGGACAAGTCCTTGCCGATCTGATCGAAGAGCTTGAGATGGGTGTCCTAAACGTGGGTGAGTTTACGCATCACTGTCCGAGAACCGCTTCATTTTCTTGCCTTGACCTATCTTTGTGCTCTTCGGATGCACAGCCTGATTTTGATTGGGGGGTGGTCGATGACCTCCATGGTAGTGATCACTTTCCCATTCAAATATCATTTTCAGGGCAACTGCCGCCTGAGAGACCACCTCGGTGGTGCTTGGCGCGGGCGCGGTGGCCTGCATTTCAGGAAATGACTGAATTCTCTATCTCAGTCGAGGAGTTTAGGTCGGTAGATGAGGCCGTTGAGTTCTTCTCCGGCAACCTCATAGCCGTGAGCCTGACTACTATTCCTAGGACGTCTGGCCGTTTTGCACGCCGACCACTCCCATGGTGGTCGGCCGAGTGTGAGACGGCCCTCAAACAGAAGCGTTATGCCTACATGCGCTATAAACGCCTCCCGAACGATTTCACTGTCGTTGAATTTCGTCGGGCTAGGGCTAGGTTCCGGTATATTTCGAAGCACGCCCGCCGCTCTTGGCGGGCATACGTGTCTTCACTTAACGGGAAGACCCCTTCAGCTGAGGTGTGGAAGCGAGTCAAAAGGATTCGGGGCAAGTTCTCGCAGGACCAAACTCGCGTTCTCCAGGATAATGGGACCGCAATCTCAGACCCCGCGTCCGTGGCGGAATCCTTCGCGACCGCTTTTTCCGCATTCTCTAGCCGTGATGCTGCTCCGCCAGCATTCAATGCACGTCGTGATGTCACGGAAGGCCGCCGGCTAAGCTTTACCTCCAGAGGCGGAGAACCCTTCAACGACAAGTTTACTGTGAGTGAGTTGCGTTCCGCTCTCGCTTCGTACGCGGACACCGCCCATGGTCCGGACGATGTCCCGTACGCCATGCTTCGACATCTGGGTGAGCGAGGCATGGCCTTTCTGTTAGATTTGTTCAACAGTATCTGTGTGGAAGGTCTTCTCCCAGACTCCTGGCGAATCGCTACTGTGGTCGCCTTTCGCAAACCGGGGAGAGATCACTCTACTCCGACCGGTTTCCGCCCAATCTCTCTAACCTCTTGCGTGTCCAAATTGATGGAGAAATTGGTAAATGTTAGATTAGCCTTTTTCCTGCACAGCGGAGGCCATCTGTCTTCCGCACAGTGCGGCTTCCGTAAGTTCCACTCCACGTCGGATGCTCTGCTCCGACTGGAAAAAGCCGTCTGCGAGGCTTTTCTTCGTAGACAGCACTACGCCACGGTCTTTTTCGATCTGGAGAAGGCCTATGATACCGCATGGCGATACGGTATCATGGAGACTCTCCACACGATGGGGGCGAGGGGACGCCTCCCAATGTTTATATCTGAATTTTTGCGAGATCGTCGATTCCGCGTACGGGTGGGGGGAGCTCTCTCCGGCCCAAAGGAGCAGGAAGAGGGTGTCCCGCAGGGAAGTGTCCTCAGTGTCACACTCTTTGCCCTGAGCATCAACGGCATCACCTCGGTGCTGCCGGAAGATGTTCTCGCTACGCTCTACGTGGACGACCTTTCGATCTCTTTTGGCGCGGCCCAGATGCCAACTCTGGAGCGTCGACTCCAACAGGCATTGAACCGCGTCTCTCACTATGCCGAAGCGCACAGGTTTCGGTTTTCTTTGGCCAAGACTAAGGTGGTGCACTTCTGCCGCCATCCACGGCTTCACCCCGACCCAGATTTGTTTCTTAATGGGGTGCGCCTGGATGTGGTTGAGTCGCACCGTTTCCTTGGTCTTGTATTCGACCGACGCCTCACCTGGGAGGCTCATATTCGCAGCCTTAGGGTCTCTTGTACCCGCGCCATGGACATTCTCCGTTCCGTGACGTTCAGCGCTTGGGGCGCTGATAGGGCTACCGCCTTACTTTTTTATCGATCCTTTGTTCGCTCGAAGCTCGACTACGGATGCGAGTTTTATGCATCCGCAGCCGAGCGTTTATTGCGGAAGGTGAATTCGATCCACCACACCGGCCTTCGCCTTGCGACCGGTGCCTTCCGCACTTCCCCCATTGAGAGCCTGTTGGTCGATGCTGGGGAGATGCTACTCGCTCTGCGCCGCGTGCAGTGCATCACTCGCCTGTACGCGCGAGCCCGGCGCCTCCCTCAGTCGCCAACAGCTCTCACTGCATCCGCAGCTGATCTCGATGGTGCCTATGCCGCCGAGAGACGCCAGTCATACCCTAAGCCCTTTGGGTTTAGGGCCAGGAAACTCCTTCGAGAGGTAGATATAGCTCTCGGGCCGGTGGCGCACCTGGTTCTGCCCAGGACGCCACCCTGGAGGGTACCACATTTGGCTATTTGTCGCCACGCCTCTGCTCCCAAAGCTTGTACTGCGCCGGGAGTATTGCGTTCGACCTTTTGGGAGCACACATCGTGTCATGCTAGAACCGTGCCAGTGTATACGGATGGCTCGAAGTCCCAAGAGGGGGACGGCTTCCACGCTGTATCCCCTCTGTTTGAAGTCAGCGGGGCTCTACCAGGCGCTGCGTCTGTCTTCACGGCCGAGCTGGTGGCAATACACCACTCGGTACGGGAGATTACGCGACGTGCCCGGTTCGGAGACCGGATTGTGATCTATAGCGACTCACAAAGCGCCCTGAGTGCTCTCGGGGCATTGGAATCTCCGCATCCCCTGGTTCGCGATATCCGTGACGCCACGGTTTTGGCGAGCCGGGCAGATGTCGAGATTATCTTCCGCTGGGTTACTGGACATGTAGGAATTGCGTTGAATGAACGCGCCAAAGAGTCCGCGAGGACTGCGACCGGACCAGCGTTTCGCTCTTCCTCACACAGACTACATGGCAGGAATACGGGCAGCTCTTCGGACTGCTTAGCAAAGAAGATGGGAGACGGTCAAAGGGAACTTAAAGTTGCGTGCCATTGCGCCGCGACTGTTCCCATGGACGTATCCCCCAATGCCGCGGCGGCCTTAGGTTGCTTTCTGTCGTCTCCGAATCGGACACACTCGTGTGACTCATCGCTTTGTGATGGAGCGCTCGCCTGCGCCCTATTGCAACGACTGCGTCGTCCCCCAGACTGTTCGGCACATTCTTGTCGAATGTCCCAGTCTGGGTGATCTTCGCGCACGATACCTGTCCCAGTACCGGGATGGGCGGGGTCGCTACCGCCTGTCCCTTGTACTCGGGACAGATTCGTGCACATTGACTTGTTGACTTCTTGGGGGAGGCCGGCCTTCTCCCTATTTTTTAAGCAAGGTTTGTTTTTTTTTTTGTTTTTTTCCCTTTGGTTTCACGCTCCAGCTCCGGGGGGGACCTCTTCCTGTTGCACCAGCTTGCTTCCTTTCCCTCTACTTAGGGTGTTTCTTTTTTCTCTCTAATTTTATTTTAAAGGAGCCTAGAATTAGGCCAGTTTTAATACGTCGACTAATGCCCAAGTAGGCAGTCGCCAGATGAGCTCTTAAAAAAAAAAATAAAAAAAATCTATCTCAGTCGAGGAGGTAGGTCGGTAGATGATGCCGTTGTGTTCTTCTTCGGCAACCTCATCGCCGTGGGCCTGACTACTATTCCTAGGACGTCTGGCCGTTTTGCACGCCGACCACGTCCATGGTGGTCGGCCGAGTGTGAGACGGCCCTCAAACAGAAGCGTTATGCCTACATGCGCTATAAGCGCCGCCCGAGCGATTTCAAGGGCGCTGAATTTCGTCGGGCTAGGGCTAGGTTCCGGTATATTTCGAAGCACGCCCGCTGCCCTTCTTAGCGGGCATGCGTGTCTTCACTTAACGGGAAGACCCCTTTAGCTGAGGTGTGGAAGCGAGTCAAAAGGATTCGGGGCAAGTTCTCGCAGGACCCCCCTCCCGTTCTCCAGGAGAATGGGACCGCAATATCGGACCCCGCGTCCGTGACGGAATCCTTAGCGACCGCTTTTTCTGCATTCTCTAGCCGGGATGCTGCTCCGACAGCATTCAATGCACGTCGTGATGTCGCGGAAAGCCGCCGACTGGACTTTACCTCTAGAGGCGGAGAACCCTTCAACGACAAGTTTACTGTGAGTGAGTTGCGCTCCACTCTCGCTTCGTGCGCGGACACCGCCCATGGTCCGGACGATGTCCCGTACGCCATGCTTCGACACTTGGGTGAGCGAGGCATGGCATTTCTCTTAGATTTGTTCAACAGGATCTGGGTGGAGGGTGTTCTCCCAGACTCCTGGCGAATCGCTACTGTGCTCGCCTTTCGCAAACCGGGGAGAGATCACTCTACTCCGACCGGGTTCCGCCCAATCTCTCTAACCTCTTGCGTGTGCAAGTTGAACGAGAAATTGGTAACTGTTACATTAGCCTTTTTCCTGCACAGCGGAGGCCATCTGTCTTCTGCACAGTGCGGCTTCCGCAAGTTCCACTCCACGTCGGATGCTCTGCTCTGACTGGAAAATGCCGTCTGCGAGGCTTTCCTTCGTAGACAGCACTACGCCACGGTGTTTTTCGATCTGGAGAAGGCCTATGATACCGCATGGGGATACGGTATCATAGAGACTCTCCACACGATGGGGGCGAGGGGACGCCTCCCAATGTTTATATCTGAATTTTTGCGAGGTCGTCGATTCCGCGTACGGGTGGGGGGAGCCCTCTCCGGCCCAAAGGAGCAGAAGGAGGGTGTCACGCAGGGAAGTGTCCTCAGTGTCACACTCTTTGCCCTGAGCATGAACGGCATCACCTCGATGCTGCCGAAAGATGTTCCCGCTATGCTCTCTGTGGACGACGTTTCGATCTTTTTTGGTGCGGTCCAGATGCCAACTCTGGAGCGTCGACTCCAACAGGCATTGAACCGCGTCTCTCGCTATACCGAAGCGCACAGGTTTCGGTTTTCTTTGGCCAAGACTAAGGTGGTGCACTTCTGCCGCCATCCACGGCTTCACCCCGACCCAGATTTGTTTCTTAATGGGGTGCGCCTGGATGTGGTTGAGTCGCACCGTTTCCTCGGTCTTGTATTCGACCGACTCTCACCTGGAAGGCTCATATTTGTAGCCTTAGGGTCTCCTGTACCCACGCCATGGACATTCTCTGTTTTAGGACGTTCAGCGCTTTGGGCGCTGATAGGGCTACGGCCCTACTTTTTTATCGATCCTTTGTTCGTTCAAAGCTTGACTACGGTTTCGACTTTTATGCATCCGCAGCCGAGCGTTATTGCGGAAGGTGGATTCGATCCACCACCCCGGCCTCCGCCTTGCGACCGGTGCCTTCCACACTTCCCCAATTGAGAGCCTGTTGGTCGATGCTGGGGAGATCCACTCGTTCTACGCCGCGTGCAGTGCATCACCCGCCTGTACGCGCGAGCCCGGCCCCTCCCTCATTCGCCAACAGCTCTCACTGCTTCCGCAGCTCCCCGTAAGGGGCGCGGCGATTTGCCATCCTGGCCGCCGTGCTGACGGGATCCAGCGCCCCGTCCGGCCCCAGCTTAGCCTCTCTTCCTTCCTTCAGATAGCCTGTATTCCTATCCTACCTCGTCGCTTTTCATACAACCTCTCCCACAACTTTCTCTGGTCAGCCTCTAATTTCACAGGGTAGAAGCTGACCTTCTTCTCAGCCAATCGTCCCGGATCGGGGCTGAGGGGGGAAGGGACAATGTCCCCTAACCCCTGAGCTCCGGTCTGGGGTGGTTGGCTTTTAACAACCTGCTTCATCCCCACCCATACCTTCCTCACATCCCTTTTCCTCTCGTCTTCAAAATCTATCCGTTTTACGCCGTGTTCAAGGTGGAGCCGCCATGCCGAAGGACTGCTAGGCCACCAGGCGGGAGGGGTGGTCCCAAATGGCGGCGCCTGGCTCTGCCGGGCCTGTAAGCACCTCTTGCAGTGCGGGCTACTGCAAGAGGTGGTGAGCGATTGCGTCCCGTAAAACAAAGAGGGTCACCATGCCCAATGATGAAAAAAAAACACATCTCCCCTTAATTCCCCCTATAACAACAACGGAGCCGCCCTCGTGCAGCTCCACAGAAAAGATGGAGGTCCCCCCCCCTGTGCTTGCGCAGGGGACCCTCCATACCTCTTTAACCGGAGAGGAGGCTTACTCCTCTCCTACGCCTACGGGTGTAGGGGACTCCCCCTCACCCCCTTCTCTGGAGGTGCTTTCGGGCACCTCCCTATCTCCAGCGGCAGTCCCTCCTATGCTTTCTAAGAAGACTGCCAAGAAAGCCAGCAGGCAGCCCATTGCCGACCGCCCCTCGTACAAGCGGCTCGGTAGGGCAAACCCCCTTAGGGGGGAGAGGGAAGCCAGGCCCCTTCGGTCGCTTCCCTCAAA
Source organism: Ceratothoa steindachneri (assembly GCA_963969495.1). Classification (NCBI taxonomy): domain Eukaryota; kingdom Metazoa; phylum Arthropoda; class Malacostraca; order Isopoda; family Cymothoidae; genus Ceratothoa; species Ceratothoa steindachneri. The sequence goes on along the minus strand of OZ018333.1, from coordinate 117,023,032 downwards.
AGACCTGCTGGCAAAAATATTAAACCTTGCCGGGGTCAAGGCCTGTGCCTCCCCACTAAAGACTTATGACGCTGCCAAGGGGACCTGCGATGTCCTGGGAGGGGATGGCCAACTGGAGGCCCCTCCTGTGATAGACATGGTCCTTGAGGAAAACCAGCCTCAGAAGGTAGGGCCTTCCATGGGGGGGAATCCGGGCTTGGCGCCAAGCACCGAACCCGAATCCGCCCCTATGCAAGGTCCTCATCAAACGGCTGTGGATTCTCAGGCAGGACAAGGAGGGGAGGGATCGCCTCCGGATGAATCCCCTGCGCCCACCGGGACCTTCTCCATTTCAGAGAAGGACCTGGCTGAGGCCGGTCCATCTGGCCTGGGGGCTTCTACCGGCGGGGGTGAAAAGCGGGTTCATTCCCCGCCCTCCTCTCCTAAAAAGAAGAAAAAGACAAGAAAGACGAAAAAGACTCGGGGCTCCTCTCCATCCGCGGGGGCTGCGGGGACGGATGGGTCTGCTGCCACTTTGGTAGGCGACCAAGCCAAGATCGGCACATCCGGCCCCTCTACCCCCTCGTGTGCGGAGCCACCTGACTAAGACCAAGAGTGCACAGGGCGGATCCTCGATGACATCGGGGCCCCTCATTCAGAGGTTACCTGGCGATTTCGAGCCCGCTGGCTTCAAACGCTTCCTCGTTATTCGCTCCACTGATGGCACCATGTTGTCCAAGGGCAACATGATCCATCAGAGGAGAGGATTAGCTAGTGCAATTGGTAGAGAGCCGAAGGTAACCCGTTTCTCGGACGGGAGCCTTCTGGCGAATGCGGCGAATCCCGCCGAGGCGGCCAAGATAAGTGCTCTTCGGACACTTCATGGCACCCCGGTGAGTGTGACGCCGCACTCTACCATGAACTTTGTAAAAGGAGTAGTTTATGCGAGGGAACTCGTTGACTACTCCATAGAAGACATCACCCTAGAGCTGGCCGACCATGGGGCGGTCAAGGTCGAACGTGTGATGAGAAAACAGGGAGGGGCCTCGAGACCCACCCCTACACTCTTCGTCACGTTCGACTGTGACAAGCTCCCTGAGTCGGTGCGTGCCGGTTGGTACCGCTACCGCGTAAAGGCATTCGTGCCACTGCCGCGGCGGTGCTATTACTGTCACCATTTCGGCCACACGAATCGATCATGTAGACGTGCAAAATCGGGGTCACCCGAAGTCTGTGTAAATTGCTCCAAGGTCGCACACGATAAGTCCAAATCGTGTGTGGCCAAGTGTGTCAATTGCGGAGAGCCGCACCCTGCTTCTTCGAAGCAATGTGGTGCATATCTCCTTGAGAAAGAAATCCTGGCCATTCAGGCCCAGGATCGACTCTCATTCCGCGAGGCTAAGGACTTGGTCCTGGCGCGCCCGGCTCTGCCTGGGACGTCATATGCCTCAATAGTTAGAAAAGCACCCTCTGCTCCTGGCCCATCCAGGCCAACGAGCACGGTTGTTTCCGCGCCCATTCGGAGCCCTTCTGCGGGCTCTACTACACCCGGGCGCTCCCCTGGTAGAGCTGGCGGCAAAAAGGGTTCACACCCAGCCCCGGCTAATACCAGGGCTCCCCCCTCTTCCCCCAGCGTGACCGTTTCCCGTAAGGCGAAACGGCCACGCGCCTCCACAGAGTCGTTAGACTCACAGGAGGCAACACCCCTGAAGATGGTCGCTAGGCCATCTTCCGGGGTTCCTAAAGCTGTTCCCCGAAAGGAGGACAGCAACAAAGGAGCTTCGGCCCCTTCGCCCACGCCCCGAGGTGGAGCGAGTGGCTCGGAGACGGTGGTTCCTCGAAAAGAGGGCCCCCCGCCTCCCAAGCCGCAACGCCCGCCTAAGGTTTCGAGGCGGAGGGAGGAAAAGACTCGCATGGCGAGCCCAACCTCCCCCAATAAGTCCTCGAAGGCGACAGCGCCTTCAGCGCCCGGGGTTCTGCCCCCGGGAAGCGTACGGCCATTCCCGTGAGGGTCTTCAATTCGAGGAGGGCCCCCGCGTCTCCTCCGAGCTAGGCCTGGAGGGCATATTCCTTCAATGGAATTGCCGTGGACTCCGGGCCAACTGGGAGGAGCTGCGGAGGCTCGTCTCGTCCCGTTCCCCGTTAGCTATTTTTTTGCAGGAGACCATGCTAGGCGCGTGCCCGCTGCCTGCCCTCCCGGGGTATAAGGGTCTTGCGACCCCACCACCGCGGGATGGCCGGGCTGGGGGATGCGCGGTTTACACCCGGCATGATGTCTCCGTTCTTCCTTTCTCTTTAGATACCTCCTTTCAGGCAGTGGCTGTGCAGCTGCACCTGGATAGGAGGTATACTATCATTTCTGCGTACATTCCACCGTCAGCTGACTTCGACGCGGGGGACTTTCGCCGCGTCGTGGCACGGTTGCCGAGGCCCTATCTCTTGCTTGGAGATCTGAACGGCAGGCATCCTCTCTGGGGAGATTACTCCATAAATCTCAGGGGACAAGTCCTTGCCGATCTGATCGAAGAGCTTGAGATGGGTGTCCTAAACGTGGATGAGTTTACGCATCACTGTCCGAGAACCGCTTCATTTTCTTGCCTTGACCTATCTTTGTGCTCTTCAGATGCACAGCCTGATTTTGATTGGGGGGTGGTCGATGACCTCCATGGTAGTGATCACTTTCCCATTCAAATATCATTTTCAGGGCAACTGCCGCCTGAGAGACCACCTCGGTGGTGCTTGGCGCGGGCGCGGTGGCCTGCATTTCAGGAAATGACTGAATTCTCTATCTCAGTCGAGGAATTTAGGTCGGTAGATGAGGCCGTTGAGTTCTTCTCCGGCAACCTCATCGCCGTAGGCCTGACGACTATTCCTAGGACGTCTGGCCGTTTTGCACGCCGACCACTCCCATGGTGGTCGGCCGAGTGTGAGACGGCCCTCAAACAGAAGCGTTATGCCTACATGCGCTATAAGCGCCGCCCGAACGATTTCACTGTCGCTGAATTTCGTCGGGCTAGGGCTAGGTTCCGGTATATTTCGAAGCACGCCCGCCGCTCTTCTTGGCGGGCATACGTGTCTTCACTTAACGGGAAGACCCCTTTAGCTGAGGTGTGGAAGCGAGTCAAAAGGATTCGGGGCAAGTTCTCGCAGGACCCCCCTCCCGTTCTCCAGGAGAATGGGACCGCAATCTCGGACCCCGCGTCCGTGGCGGAATCCTTAGCGACCGCTTTTTCCGCATTCTCTAGCCGTGATGCTGCTCCGCCAGCATTCAATGCACGTCGTGATGTCGCGGAAGGCCGCCGGCTGGACTTTACCTCCAGAGGCGGAGAACCCTTCAACGACAAGTTTACTGTGAGTGAGTTGCGTTCCGCTCTCGCTTCGTGCGCGGACACCGCCCATGGTCCGGACGATGTCCCGTACGCCATGCTTCGACACCTGGGTGAGCGAGGCATGGCCTTTCTGTTAGATCTGGGTGGAAGGTCTTCTCCCAGACTCCTGGCGAATCGCTACTGTGCTCGCCTTTCGCAAGCCGGGGAGAGATCACTCTACTCCGACCGGTTTCCGCCCAATCTCTCTAACCTCTTGCGTGTGCAAGTTGATGGAGAAATTGGTAAATGTTAGATTAGCCTATTTCCTGGACAGCGGAGGCCATCTGTCTTCTGCACAGTGCGGCTTCCGTAAGTTCCACTCCACGTCGGATGCTCTGCTCCGACTGGAAAATGCCGTCTGCGAGGCTTTCCTTCGTAGACAGCACTACGCCACGGTGTTTTTTGATCTGGAGAAGGCCTATGATACCGCATGGCGATACGGTATCATGGAGACTCTCCACACGATGGGGGCGAGGGGACGCCTCCCAATGTTTATATCTGAATTTTTGCGAGATCGTCGATTCCGCGTACGGGTGGGGGGAGCTCTCTCCGGCCCAAAGGAGCAGGAAGAGGGTGTCCCGCAGGGAAGTGTCCTCAGTGTCACACTCTTTGCCCTGAGCATCAACGGCATCACCTCGGTGCTGCCGGAAGATGTTCTCGCTACGCTCTACGTGGACGACCTTTCGATCTCTTTTGGCGCGGCCCAGATGCCAACTCTGGAGCGTCGACTCCAACAGGCATTGAACCGCGTCTCTCACTATGCCGAAGCGCACAGGTTTCGGTTTTCTTTGGCCAAGACTAAGGTGGTGCACTTCTGCCGCCATCCACGGCTTCACCCCGACCCAGATTTGTTTCTTAATGGGGTGCGCCTGGATGTGGTTGAGTCGCACCGTTTCCTTGGTCTTGTATTCGACCGACGCCTCACCTGGGAGGCTCATATTCGCAGCCTTAGGGTCTCTTGTACCCGCGCCATGGACATTCTCCGTTCCGTGACGTTCAGCGCTTGGGGCGCTGATAGGGCTACCGCCTTACTTTTTTATCGATCCTTTGTTCGCTCGAAGCTCGACTACGGTTGCGAGTTTTATGCATCCGCAGCCGAGCGTTTATTGCGCTTGGTGGATTCGATCCACCACACCGGCCTTCGCCTTGCGACCGGTGCCTTCCGCACTTCCCCCATTGAGAGCCTGTTGGTCGATGCTGGGGAGATGCCACTCGCTCTGCGCCGCGTGCAGTGCATCACTCGCCTGTACGCGCGAGCCCGGCGCCTCCCTCAGTCGCCAACAGCTCTCACTGCATCCGCAGCTGATCTCGATGGTGCCTATGCCGCCGAGAGACGCCAGTCATACCCTAAGCCCTTTGGGTTTAGGGCCAGGAAACTCCTTCGAGAGGTAGATATAGCTCTCGGGGCCGGTGGCGCCCCTGGTTCGGCCCAGGACGCCACCCTGGAGGGTACCACATTTGGCTCGAAGCTCGACTACGGATGCGAGTTTTATGCATCCGCAGCCGAGCGTTTATTGCGGAAGGTGGATTCGATCCACCACACCGGCCTTCGCCTTGCGACCGGTGCCTTCCGCACTTCCCCCATTGAGAGCCTGTTGGTCGATGCTGGGGAGATGCCACTCGCTCTGCGCCGCGTGCAGTGCATCACTCGCCTGTACGCGCGAGCCCGGCGCCTCCCTCAGTCGCCAACAGCTCTCACTGCATCCGCAGCTGATCTCGATGGTGCCTATGCCGCCGAGAGACGCCAGTCATACCCTAAGCCCTTTGGGTTTAGGGCCAGGAAACTCCTTCGAGAGGTAGATATAGCTCTCGGGGCCGGTGGCGCCCCTGGTTCTGCCCAGGACGCCACCCTGGAGGGTACCACATTTGGCTATTTGTCGCCACGCCTCTGCTCCCAAAGCTTGTACTGCGCCGGGAGTATTGCGTTCGACCTTTTTGGAGCACACATCGTGTCACGCTGGTACCGTGCCAGTGTATACGGATGGCTCCAAGTCCCAAGAGGGGGTCAGCTTCCACGCCGTATCCCCTCTGTTTGAAGTCAGCGGGGCTCTACCAGGCGCTGCGTCTGTCTTCACGGCCGAGCTGGTCGCAATACACCACTCGGTACGGGAGATTACGCGACGTGCCCGGTTCGGAGACCGGATTGTGATCTATAGCGACTCACAAAGCGCCCTGAGTGCTCTCGGGGCATTGGAATCTCCGCATCCCCTGGTTCGCGATATCCGTGACGCCACGGTTTTGGCGAGCCGGGCAGATGTCGAGATTATCTTCTGCTGGGTTCCTGGACATGTAGGAATTGCGGGGAATGAGGGCGCCAAAGAGTCCGCGAGGACTCTGCGACCGGACCAGCGTTTCGCTCTTCCTCACACCGACTACATGGCAGGAATACGGGCAGCTCTTCGGACTGCTTGGCAAAGAAGATGGGAGACGGTCGAAGGGAACTTAAAGTTGCGTGCCATTGCGCCGCGACTGTTCCCATGGACCTATCCCCCAATGCCGCGGCGGCTTCAGGTTGCTTTCTGTCGTCTCCGAATCGGACACACTCGTGTGACGCATCGCTATCTGATGGAGCGCTCGCCTGCGCCCTATTGCAACGACTGCGTTGTCCCCCAGACTGTTCGGCACATTCTTGTCGAATGTCCCAGTCTGGGTGATCTTCGCGCACGACACCTGTCCCGGTACCGGGATGGGCGGGGTCGCTACCGCCTGTCCCTTGTTCTCGGGATGAGTGCGTGTACTTTGACTGGTGGACTTATTGACTTTTTGGGGGAGGCCGGCCTTCTCCCTTTTATTTAACTCGATTTAATTGTTGTTGTTGTTTTTGTAATTGTTTTGTTATTGCTTTGTTATTGTTATTGTTATTGTTATTGTTATTCCTTTTTATTGTTTCTGTTTAATTTTTTAAAGTAGCCTAAATTAGGCTGTTTGTTTACGGCAACTTATGCCTTAGTCGGCAGTCGCCAGATAGCCCCTTAATTAAAAAAAAAAAAAAAAAAAAAAAATGCTTCCGCAGCTGATCTCGATGGTGCCTATGCCGCCGAGAGACGCCAGTCATACCCTAAGCTCTTTGGGTTTAGGGCCAGGAAACTCCTTCTAGAGGTAGCTATCGCTCTCGGGCTGGTTGCGCCCCTGGTTCTGCCCAGGACGCCACCCTGGAGGGTACCACATTTGGCTATTTATCGCCACGCCTCTGCTCCCAAAACTTGTACGGCGCCGGGAGTATTGCGTTCGACCTTTTTGGAGCACACATCGTGTCACGTTGGAACCGTGCCAGTGTATACGGATGGCTCCAAGTCCCAAGAGGGGGTCGGCTTCCACGCCGTATCCCCTCTGTTTGAAGTCAGCGGGGCTCTACCAGGCGCTGCGTCTGTCATCACGGCCGAGCTGGTGGCAATACACCACTCAGTACGGGAGATTACGCGTCGTGACCGGTTCGGAGACCGGATTGTGATCTATAGCGACTCACAAAGTGCCCTGAGTGCTCTCGAGGCATTGGAATCTCCGCATCCCCTTGTTCGCGTTATCCATGACGCCACGGTTTTGGCGAGCCGGGCGAATGTCGAGATTATCTTCCGCTGGGTTACTGGACATGTAGGAATTGCGTTGAATGAACGCGCCAAAGAGTCCGCGAGGACTCTGCGACCGGACCAGCGTTTCGCTCTTCCTCACACAGACTACATGGCAGGAATACGGGCAGCTCTTCGTTCTGCTTCGCAAAGAAGACGGGTGACAGTCCAGGGAAACTTAAAGTTGCGTGCCATTGCGCCGCCACTCTTTTCATGGACCTATCCCCCAATGCCGTGACGGCTTCAGGTCGCTTTCTGTCGTCTCCTCGAATCGGACACACTCGTGTGACGCATCGCTATTTGATAGAGAGCTCGCCTGCGTTGTCCCCCAGACTGTTCAGCACATTTTTGTCGAATGTCCCAGTCTGATTGATCTTCGCGCACGTTACCTGTCCCGGTACCAGGATGGGTGGGGTCGCTACCGCCTGTTCCTTATACTCGGGACGAGTGCGTATACATTCTCTGGCCGACTTGTAGACTTTTGGGGTGAGGCCGGCCTTCTCCCTTTTATTTAACCAGTTTTTTGTTTTATTTTGTTTGTTTCATGTTTTTTTTCTCTCCCTTATATTGTGGTACCTCCCCCGACACAGGAGCTTGCTTCCTGCTCGTTGTCTTTTACCTTTTTTTAATTTTTGGTGTTGGATTTTTTTTGTGTGTTTTTGAATTTGATTTTAAAGTAGCCTAGTACTAGACAGGTTTTTAATATGGCGACTAATACAGATGTAGACAGTCATCTACTGAGCTTTTAAAAAAAAATCCACCGTCAGGGGTGGATGGCGCATCCTTCTTCTTTTTTCTTTATGTATTTTCTTTGTTTAGTCTGGCACTGGTAATTTTAAGTTGTCTAGCACTTGGCTGAAATTTAAAATTACGGCCACTTTTGAGCTTGAAGGCAGTCGTCAGATTTGCGTGTTAAAAACAAAAAAATCATCGCCGTGGACTTAACTACCATTCTAACACCGTCTGGCCGTTTTACACTTCGTACGTGCCCTTGTTAGTCGACCGAGCGTGCGACGGACCTCAGACCGAAGCTATTTTCCGATATTCGTTCTAAGCACAGCGTGACAGATGCCATAGTTGGTAAACTTCGTTAAACTAGGGATAGGTTCAGTATGTTTCGAAACCCCCCATATCACTCCTCGTGTTGTGTATAATTGGCTTCACTTAACGAGAATACCACTCTTTGTGTAGGTGTGTAATCGAGTCGTAAGGATGGGGCAAGTTATTTCAGGATTCCTCTTCAGTTGCCCACGAGACCGGACCATAATCACAAACCATAGGTCCAAGTTGGAGTCTTCCGTGACAGCTTTCTTCACAATATCTAACTGGTATGATAATCCTCCAGCTTTCAATGCACTTCGCGATGTCGCTGAAGGACGCCGACTGGGCTTTACATCCAGAGGCGCAGAACACTTCAACGAAATGTTTACATTGAGTCAGTTGCGTTCCGTTCTCGCTTCATGCGTGGACATCACTACTGGACCAATCGAAGTCTCGTTGCCATGCTTTGCCACCTAGTAGAGCGAAGCATGGCCTTTTTGCTAGATTTGTTCAAGATGATTGTAGGTATCCTCTAAGACTCCTGGCGAATGGCTCTTGTGCTCGCTTTTCACAAACCGGGTGGAGATCACTCTACTCCGGCCGGTTTCCGTCCATACTCTCTACCACCTGCGTGTGCACGTTGTTTATGGAGAAATTGGTAAATATTAAACTAACCTGTTTGCGAGGCCTTCCTTCGTAGACAACACTATCCCACGGTGTTTTTTTATGTGGAGAAGGCTTATGTTACCGCATGCCGATACGGTATCATGAAGACTGTCCACACGGTGGAGGCGAGGAGACGCCTCTCATTTTTCATATCCAAATTCCTTCGATATAGGCGTTTCCACGTACGCGTGTGGGAGCCCTTTTCGGCATCAGACGTCGTCCCGAAGGGAAGTGTGTTCACAGTGTCACATTCCTTGCCCTGAGCATCAACAGAATAATTTGGGAATATTTTGTCAATACGGGCTACGTGGTACGATCCAGATGCATCCTAGGAGTGTCGACTACAACCAACATTGAACCGCATCTCTCTATATGCCAAAGCTTACCGGCTTAAGTTTAATAGGCTAAAACTAGTTGCAGTGAACTTCTGTTCCCACCCACAGCTTCACCCTGAACCTGACTTGTTTTTAAATGTGATTCACCTGGACATGGTTGAATCGCAGAGTTTCCTTCGTTTTGTGTTTGACGTCGTTACACCTGGGAAGTCGGTATTCGCAATATTAGAATCTCTCTTTTCCTCTGCGCAATGGACATTTCTTGTTCTGTGACGTTCTGCAGCTAGGTTGCTGATAGGGCTACTGCCTTGCTTTTCTATCGTTCCTTTGTTCGTTCGAAGTTTGAATATGAATGTGAGTTTTATGCATCCCCAGCGGAGCGTGTTTGCGGAAGGTGGATTCGATCCACCACACCGGTAACCACCTTGCGCCTGGTAAGATGCATTATGCACATGTATGCTCACGCCCGACTTCTCCCTCGAACGGCAACGGCTCTCATTACATCCGAAAGCTGAAGGGACTTGCACACTAAGCCCTTCGAGTTTAGGGCCAAGAAATGCCTTCCAGAGCTCGGATCGGTATAGCCTATGATTCTGCCAAGAACGCCACCCTGGAGGGTACCATCTTTGAATATTTATCGCCAACACTCGCAAAGCTTTCACTGCCTTGGGCGTAATGCGTTTGACCTCTTTGGACTACCCTTCGTGTCACGCTGGTTTGGGGGCAATATGCAGGGGTGGGTCCGAGGCTGAAATGGGTTGGCTTCTATATAGTATTCTCTTTCTTTGATTTCTGAGGAGCTCTACTGGGTGTTGCGTCTATCTATCCACCGAGCCGGTTGCTATTTACCGCTTGGTGTGGCAGATATGTATTGTGCCTGGTTTGGAGAGAGTTTTGTGATCTATGGTGACTCATAAAGCGCTCTTCACTTCCCCTATGGTTGGCATCCGTAATTCAAGCTTTGCCACGAGCTGGTCGGCTATCTAGTTTATCTTCTGATCAGTTCCTGGCCATGTAGGAATTAGTGGGGATAAGCGTGCCGATGATGGCGCCAAACAGTCCGTGTGGAATGGGTGATTTAGACCTTCTTTTCTCCTATCCTCACATTGACTACATGACAGTAATAAAATCAGCTCTCCAGGCTGCTTGGCAAAAAAGATTGGATATGACCAATAGGAAATTAAAGTTACACTTCATGACTATTCCCTGGATCTACTTCCTAAATGCCACGGCGGCTTCAAGCCACTTTCTGCCGTCTTAGAATTGGGTACACTCCGCGGAGGAGGTGATCTTTTATTGTGTCACAAATAAAAAGTAATACAAGAAAAATGTGTCCAGGACGAAAAAATGGGGATGGAAATCTATGTAAAATTAATATGACATATATAATGCAGAGAGGAAGTATAGGTATTTTTAACATGGAACCGGTTGAGAATAAAGAACCAAGATACGAGAGCTCTTGGATGCTCTCTGCGTGAGAACAAAAATTTTATTTATTTAAATTTCTTTCATAGTTGCATCAACCCCATATGGATTATAGGCACAGAACACAAATGACAAATGCTACCCGGACACTTGCGACCATATGGGTGTTGCCACCATGATTGAGCGAGCGGACAGGATGTTATTCTGAGCAAAATGTAGGCAAGGGTAGGGGAGCGACATCGACAGCGTTGTTGACACCTTTCATATCGAATGTTTATTGCACATTTTTTTTTAATGTTCTACTGAATTGCATAAAGGAGAAATCATTCCACAATTTAATAATGTCTAAAGGGTTTCCTTCGGTTCAAGTTTAGGCAGCAGGAATACAATCCTATGAGAAACGTACCCGGGTAAAGGATCATTGTGACTCAAAGCGCAATTGACTAAAAAATTAAGAAATTTTAAGAGTTTTGAATCTTTACATAGGATAAGCCTAGGAAGAACTATCTACTGCAATGCCGCTACCACATAACTTTCGCTCTTGGAGGAATCCAACTCCAATATTTCTAGTCAATCATGGGAATGAAGTTTCTAAGTCTCGGTTCCTTAATGAAGTGGCAATTATTATTATTGCAGTGTGCATATGACCCTATGGGCTTACACACATTAAAGAGAAAAACAAATGTGATTGCAAAGCTGGTTTTTGAAGAAGGGTAGTTCTACGATAGGGGATACGAAGTTGATATCCCCAATCCTATGCTAATATTTCAAATGAAGAGTGTCCCTTATGTAGAATTGTAGGGCCTTGTATACTTTCTGGTAAATCTGAAGATCGCCGGCGTGACGGATGGGACACAAAAATATTTTGTCCCTGTTCCAATATTTTTTACCTTATTTGAGTAAATTCAAGGGGACTGCTTGTGGGGGGGGATATCACTACGGGGGCACCCTCCTACGATGATCCTGAGTTTCAATCAATTGGGAGGGTGTCTGGGGGATATTCATGCACGGGGGAATGAAACATAAATGCAACTTGTCATTTTGGCTGAAAAAAATAGACTTTTTCAGGCGCGCTGCCGATCTTCAGGTTTACCTACTTTCTAGTATAGGCCCTTGATAGGCCCTTGTGGCTTTTGTCATCCGTGAAATTATGTATGAGGAATGCAGTTTTCTGGCCATTCTAATCTTGATACTTAGCATTCCAAGTTATTGATAGGTACTAGGTTCCAGCAGATTGTCTTTATTATTAATAGGGCATCATCTAGGTATGTAAAGGTGCTGATGTATTGCTTAGCACAGGCATTTGCAATACTCTGCATGCATGATGAAGGGGGCCCCAGAGAATCCCATCAGGAGTCTCTTGAACTGCCATCCCTGCTTACCATTATTTATTCCCAGCTGCTGCTATGCATTCTTCAAATGTCAGCCCAAACACCAGAGATGATTGATCACCTTGAGTTGTTGGACCCTTTAGGAGCTAGTGACCATGTGGGAATTCATTTCAATATGATTTTTAACTCAGATATATCTTCAACAACTAGAATAACGTACAACTACAATAAGGGGAACTATCCAGCCATGAAGGAAGCCCTCAACATTGATTGGGAGGAAGCGCTGAGGGAAGCGCTGAGGGAACCTTCAACTGACCTTCGAACAGGTAGCACGTGTTTCGTAGAGCTCTCAGAATATTTTGATTATTTGATATACTTTGGTGTGTGACATAAACATAAATATTAAGTTATAAGATCATATATTTGGTTAATATAACAAAGTTAAATTGTGGTTATTTTGTATAAATTGTGGTTATTTTGTTTTGGTGAGAAAGTGACTTTTGTTTACTTCGGGGCCATCTTGATTAGCAGTTTTTAAACTTGCGCGCACAAATTGGGGTCAAATTCTTGTTGTTTGTAAGTTTTTGTTTCTATTATTGTTCTTGTTTAAGTATGGCTGACTGTTTGGATGTAGAGAGTATGCCTTTTGAAAGTAGTGTGTATGTAGTGTGCGATGTCTGTGGTGTAGAGAGGAGAGTGAATGTGTCTGAGTGCCGTGTATGTGCTTTGACTGAGGAGGTGAGTCGATTACGTGCGGAATGCTTGAGACTGAACGATTTAGTGTCTGAAGTGAGAAGAGATGCAAGTGTACGTTTGAAGAGTCAGATTGGGACCAGGAGGGAGGAAGTTAGGCCTAGAACAGGGACTGGAGAGAAAGCAGTAAGTGAAGTAAGTGATGATGAGTGGTGGGTGAAAGTGAACAGAATAGATAAGTTAGGACAGGTTAGGTGTGTGAATGAGAGGGACATGGAACCTGTTAGGCTAACTAACAGATTTGATGCCCTGAGAGAGGAAGAATTTGAAAGAGATTTGTCTGGTGTGGCCGTGCCTGAAAGTAGAATAGGAGGTCGAGTGAGTGAGAGCAGGAGGGAGGGTAATACTAGGCCTAGAGAGAATAGGAGAATGACTGAGGTGATTGTGATGGGTGACTCTCAGATTAGGTATTTAGATAGGAAGTTGAATGAAAGTAAATGGAAGGGAGTGAGAGTTTGTCTGCCGGGTGCTGGTGTAAATGATGTGTGTGAGAGGAATGATAGGTTGGTGTCTGGGTGTGAGAGGGAAGCAGTTGTGATTACACATGTCGGAGTAAACGATGTAAAGAAGGTGGGTACTTGTGAGTTACGACAGCGGTATAAAAGGCTGATTGAAAGGATATGTGAAAGTAGAGTAAAAGGCGTTGTTTCAGGTGTGCTTCCCAGAATGGATGTGGGGATGGAATGGTTGTCTCGTGCAATGGGGTTGAATGAATATGTGAAAGGTTTGTGCGAGGAGTCAGGATTGGTATTTGTAGATGTTTGGAGTGGGTTTTATGGGAATAAGGGTTTGTATGCGATGGATGGACTCCATCTGAGCCGAGATGGGGTTGAGGTTTTGTGGCGGGAATTAGATAGTGTTATTAGGTCTTTAGAGGCGGGAAACTAGGTTTTGATAGTGGTCAGGGAAATTTAATGGCTCAAAGTGAGGCAGGGAAAGGAAGCAAACACAGATTTGTAGAAGGTAGGCAGGCTAATGGAAGTGCTTTAGGGTTAAACTACTTGAGTAGTGATAGTGGTCAGGGAAATACAAGAGTACAGGGTCGGGGAAAGAGAGAAAGGAGATGCAGAGGAGATAGGCCCTCAGGTGCTTCAGGGATAGGTGGGCTGAGTTGTCTTTACACAAATGCTCGTAGTCTTAGAAATAAGAAGGATGAATTATTTAGTTATATCATTCATGAAGATATAGATATAATATGTATAGTTGAATCATGGGTTAATGAAAATATATTTAATGATAATGTCAGTGAATTTGAACTAGAGGGTTATACTATGTACATTAGTCAAAGGAGAGATAGGACTGGTGGTGGGTTGATTATTTATATCAGAAATAGCATTTCTTCAAATCTAAATAACTCTATAAAGCAAGGAGAAGGTGAATCATTATGGATAGATATTAAGGTTGGTAAAAATAGGAAAATACACTTGGGAGCTTTTTATAGACCACCAGGACAGACTGATTGTATCGATGAGTTAATGATTAGGGAAATAAGTAAAGGATGCAAAGAAGATACAGTTATTCTTGGTGACTTTAATTTAACTTCTGTAGACTGGGAAAATATGATAGGAAGAGATAGAGCAAGTTGTAAGTTTATGGAGTGTTTTGAGGATAACTTTTTGATCCAATTTGTTAATAAGCCAACAAGGGGTGCCAATATATTAGATCTAATTCTTTCAAATGATGATCACTTAGTTCAAGGATTGAGTGTAGGGGAATCATTGGGAAACAGTGATCATCAGATGGTTCGGTTTAATTTGCAAATAGTTAAGGGTAGAACAACGACAAACTCCACGAAAATTCCAAATTTTTATAGGGGAGATTACGATAAATTACGCAGCATGCTAAATCAGATTAGGTGGGATATAGAATTCCATGGAAAGAATACTTATGAGATGTGGGATATTTTTAAGACTATATTAAACATGGTTCAGGAACAGTGTATTCCGATGAAGTCTATTAGGAAGAAATGTAGGAAACCATTATGGTGGAACCAAGAAATAGCTAATAAAGTTTCAGAGAAAAAAAGGGCATACCAGAGATTACAAAGTGAGAGTAGTTTAGATAATTTAAACCATTATAGGTCAACCAGAAATGAACTAAATAAGATTATTAAGAAGACCAAAAGGACAGCAGAAATTAATTTAGCTAAAAATAATAATAAAGATCCTAAAAAATTCTTTAGCTATTATAGAATCAATAATTAATCTAACAGTGATAAAATAGGGCCTATTAAATATGAAGGGGTTTTGAAAGAATCTGATGAGGAAATAGTAGAGGTCCTTAATGATCATTTTGCTTCAGTATTCACAGAAGAGAAACCAGTTAGATTAATTGATGATAATTCTAGGTCAAGGGAAGTAGTGATAAATTCTATTAATATAGACAGAGAAGAAATTAAAGGGCTTATAATTCAGTTAAATACTAGTAAGGCATCTGGCCCTGACAACATTCATTCTAGGATACTCAAAGAAGGTGTAGAAAGTATTGCAGTAGCTCTCGAGAAGATATTTATTAGATCACTAGAGTCTGGAGAAATACCAAATGATTGGAAATTGGCAAATGTAGTGCCAATTTTTAAAAAGGGAAGCAAAGAGGATCCAAATAACTTTAGACCAGTAAGCTTAACTTCTATAGTCTGTAAAATTCTTGAGAAGATGGTTAAGAAGGGAATTTCTGATCATCTAGAGAGTAGCAGGTTAATTAATGATGCTCAGCATGGTTTTAGAAAAGATAGATCGTGTTTAACTAATTTACTGGATTTTATGGATTATGTAACTAAAGAATTAGATAGGGGTGAGAAAGTTGATGTGATCTACTTAGATTTCAGCAAAGCTTTTGATAAGGTTCCACATAGAAGACTAGTTCATAAATTAAAGCTGCATGGGATATGTGGGAACGTTTTAAATTGGATAACTGAATGGCTGAAAAATAGGAAACAGAGAGTTGTACTGAATGGAGTGAGGTCAGAGTGGAGGAATGTTATTAGTGGCGTACCTCAGGGATCAGTTTTAGGCCCTTTATTATTTATAATCTATGTAAATGATCTTGGGCAAGGTGTAAATAGCAAAGTGTCAATTTTTGCTGATGACACTAAATTGGCAGCTGTAGTCAAAGAGGTTGAGGGTAGCTTTAAAGTGCAGGGTGACTTAGATAAGCTGTTAGCTTGGGCTCAGAAGTGGCAGATGACTTTTAACCTTAATAAATGCAAAGTTATTAACATGGGGAGAGATAATAGGGAATTTAGCTATGAGATGGATGGATATTGGCTTAATTCAGTTGAAGATGAGAAAGACTTAGGAGTGGTAGTAGATAGGTCACTGAAATTTTCAAAGCAGTGTATTGAGGCAAAAAATAGAGCAAATAGGGTGCTAGGTTACATTAAAAGAAATGTTAGCTACAAGAGTAAGGAGGTCATCCTTAAACTATACAACTCTTATGTCAGGCCACATTTAGAGTACTGTATACAGGCATGGTCACCACATTTTAGACATGATATAAACTTATTAGAGTCAGTACAAAGGAGGGCAACAAAAATAATACCATCCCTGAAGCACCTTCAATATGAAGATAGACTGAGGGTATTAAATATGTTTTCATTTGAAAGAAGGTGTGTGAGGGGAGATATGATTGAGCTTTTTAAAATCTTTTCTGGGATGGATAAATTAGATTTCAGCAAGTTATTTGAGTTAGAAGGTAGTAATAGAACTAGAGGCCACCACTTAAAGATTAAAAAACAGAGGTGCAGACTGGATGTTAGAAAATATTTTTTCACTAACAGAGTGGTGGATTATTGGAATAGTTTGCCACCTGAGACTGTAGACAGCCCAAACTTGAATGTTTTCAAGCGCAGATTGGATGATTATATGGGGATGGAGGGTTAATTTCTTACTTTTTAGTATGTGGATATGTTTCTTGACTCATTCCTGTGGATGCAGTTTCTTTTTATTGTATATTTTGGGGGATTTTGATTTTGTTTTTGACAGACTCCTATGGAGGCTTTAAATTATATATTGTAGATGCATGGTTGGACATTCCTATGGATTGTTAAATTGTATATTGTAGCTGCATGATCTGACAAAATCCTATGGATGCATTATATGGGTGGGATTTGATGGATACGGATGACCTTTGATAGGCCCTTGTGGCTTTTGTCATCCGTTAAATTATGTTATGTTATGTTATGTTAACGAACCAGTCAGGAAATGTCAGACTTCATTGAACAAGCCATTCTACAAGAAGTGGCTAAGTGGGTCCTCACCAAGACTATAACCCCCAGTAAGCTAAGGAAAAAAACACTTTGGATGAACCAAATGGCATTGAATAAGGTGAAAAAGAAACACCATCCATGGATTCGGTATTTGAATACTATGGATGGGAGGGATTATCAAAAATATGTAGAAGCTCGCAACCTGGCAACGCACACTTTAAAAAAGCCTGAAAGGAATTTGAAGGTAAACTATCAAGAGAGGCACATACAAATAATAAAGTCTTTTGGAAATAATGTAAACAGCCACTGAAAAACAAAGGTTAATATAACTGACTTGAGGAATGAAGGAGTTTTTATGAGAGAGGACAAAGACAAGACAGAGGTGCTGAATAGGCAATATTTAAGTATTTTCACTAGAGAAGACATGACAGCTTTCCCAAGGCTTATTAATAAGCAGCTAAAATCAGAATTAAAAATAACTATCACCAAGGAGAGAGTTCTAGAAATACTCAAAAAACTAAGAATCAATAAATCACCAGGACCAGACCAGATACATCCTTGTGTACCTAATAAAATAGCAGAAATCTTAGCACCATTTGCAATCCTGTTTGATGCCAGCCTAGAGGGAAGAGAGGTAACAAAGCAGTGGAAAATAGCAACAGTCAAGCCAATATCCCTAAAAGGTGACAAATCAAACCCTGCAAACTATAGACTAGTTTCACTTACCTAAATTGTTGGTAAAACCTTGGAGCGCATTTATTCAGAAGACATTATGAAATGCCTCAAAGCAAACAATCTCATCTGCAATCACCAACATGGGTTCACTTCAGGAAAATCCACTACAAATCTTCTTGAGGCCATGGAGGCTTAGACCATAGCATTAAGCCATAATCTGCCTGTGGACATAATATTTATGGACTATGCCAAGGCATTTGACACCATACTGTCTTGGATCCGAAGCTTTCTCTCAAGCAGAGAACAATGGGTGACTGTCAATGGAACACACTCGGATTGGTACAATGTTAGCAGCAGTGTCCCTCAAGGCTCTGTATTAGGACACAACCCTTTCTCTTCACCATGTTGGTGTCAGATGTGCCAGACCTTTTGGATGACTACATATCTATGTTCGCTGATGATACAAAGATTGATCAAGTATTAGAGCAACAAGACATTCAGCACTCTCTACAAGGTGATGTAGATAAACTATAGACTTGGACACATTAAATGCAGATGCTTTTCCATCCTGAAAAAGGCAAAGTTATGCACTAGGTACGAATAATAGTCGGAAGAACTACACTGTGGCAACAAACAACGACACCACACTCCCTGCTAGTGGCTGGAGGAAAAAGACCTAAGAGTTATCATAGATGACAGCCTAGAACCCTCAAGCATACCTTTCTAATATTGGATAGGACTGCCTTCCTTTGCCTCTACAAGAGCTTAATTAGACCACATTTAGAATATGCCTGGTGGTCTGGAGTCCAGTGCTTAAGAGGAACAAGGATGCATTGGAATGGGTTCAGCGCAGAACAACACAACTAATACAAGGATTGTCTCATCTCTCCTACTCCGAAAGACTGGCAAGTCTTTAGCTTCCAAATCCGCAGTTCCATTGACTCCGAATGGACATCATCCAAACTTCCAAGATACTCAAGAATATTGATCAAGTAAACTATACAAGAGATTCTTTCAACCAATTAGGAGTACCGCCACAAGGGGACACAACTTGAAAGTCCAAATTCACCATCAACTAGAACCAAGAAAAAATTATCGTTCTGCATGAGTATCGGAAGTTTGGAAAAAGTTAACTCAACATACTGTAGATGCCACCTCACTGGAGATTTTTAAGAAGAGACTTGCCAAGGAGTGGGAGAACAGGCCAAATCTGTATCAATATTACTTTTCATATTGAGCCACTGCCTGCAAGCCAAAGGGTTGTCACATACAGAGTCAGACTATCAAGAATTGTTGAGGGCTTATTACCTGCAAGGGTATTGAATGACCGCTAATAAAGGCATATGGTAAAACCCACTTATTAGATCTAGCTTGATGACTGTTGTGGTTGGAGGCATTTTTCAAGCTTGTTTATGTTGGAGAGACTAAATTTGGGAGAACAAAGCTCTCAGAGCCTTTTTTTTACCTATAAAACTGTATTTTCCAGACAAAATAGGCTTGTTGGCTTGTGTGCTTTCAATAACATACTAACTTAAGGCATTTCCTCTTTTTAATTGGATGAAAAATGAAAAAGATACGTGTATTTTACTAAAAAATAAGGAAGAGTCATCAAAAACATCATGTTTACACAGATGTGCGTAATAAATCAGCCTCTTTTCATGGTCATGTTGTGATGAGGCCTAGAACGGAGTCAAGTTAATCTCATTCATAATCTCAGTTACAAACAAAGAAGGACTGACCTAAGCAATTTATGTATTTTAATTAGATGCTTAATCACTAACATAAGAGTTTGAAATTTTTTTTGACAAATTATCATAATTATCAGGGCAAATACGACTCTATACAAGAAAGGCCCTCGGGTGACTGGTGGGAGAGTTTTAGGAAGGTCAGAATGAGACACGTGTCCTGATAAGTCCAGAACTTTAGCCTAGAAAGCAGTGCATAAGTGCTAGGAATAGAGCTAATAGGGTAGTGGGGTTTATCAGGAGGAGTGTAAGTAATAGTAGCGCTGATGTCATTCTGAAACTGTACCTGGCATTAGTTAGGCCTCATCTTCACTGTGGTGTAATTTTGGTCACCATATTATAGGATGGATATTGCTTTCCTCATGCCTGTGCAAAGAAGGATAACTAAGATGAGTGATGTGTTGAATAGTTTACCTTATGGTGAAGAGCTTAGCAGACTAAATCTGCATATACTAGAAACAAGAAGAATTTGAGGAAACTTTTCTGAAGTTCTTAAGTAAGAGGTTATAATAGGGCAGACATAGGTAATGTTCTTATTTTTAAGCAAATAGGATAGGATACAATATTGATTTTAAGCTAGACAAGTTTAGGTTTAGCATAACATAATTTTACAGATAACAAGAACCACAAGGGCCTATGAAAGGTCATCCGCATCTGTCAAAACCCACAAGTGGTGACCCCTATTACTACCTTCCAACTCAAATAACTTGCTAAAATCCATATCTTCATATTCAAGGTGCTTCAGAAAAGGTATTATTTTTGTTGCGCTCCTTTGTACTGACGCTAGCAGGTTGATATCATGTCTAAAATGTGGTGAACATGCTGTGGAGGAGCGGTGTGTGTGTGAGTCTGTAGGGCCATTCTCCCAACCCCCTTTACATATATCTTTCCCTACCCCTGTGTGAGTGTGTGGTTAATTTGCCTTCCGATTTTTCATTATGAATACAAATGATAACTGATTGTACTCTCTTTTCAGAGATATAATTTTCTAAATATTTAGATATTTTCTTTGCTAAAATTATTTTAACAAAAGATATAATTTTCTAAACATAAATATAAGAGTAAATATTTAGAGAGTTAAGTTAAATTTATTTGTCCAGCACATTGGGATATTACCCTAGTATTGCATCCTGTGTCTTCAAAGAGTGAAGCTTCAGCGGACTGTGAGAGGAATCCTCGTGGCGAGTGCTCTGCCCAGCCCAGCCCTGAAATGGAGGGCGTTACCTGCACTGCCTACCTTCATTGGCTGATGAGCCTGTCCCCCTTCTTATTGGACAACTACGACTACTACCCTCCCCCCCAGCCTTCAAGTGATAGTCCCGTGCCCCTTCTCTTTCGGGTGTTGTTTTTGTTTTGTTGTGTGGACCTTGTTGTGTAGCCTGTCATATTTTATTTTGTTTTTGGTTGGAGAAGTTTAATTTGTATAGAATATTTATTTTGAATGTGCACCGGTGTTTATTTATTTTTTTGTAAATATAAACTGTAATTAAAACTGTATTTTTTTGTAAAGTAAAGGACTATATATCAAATTGTATCAATTCTTCCTCGGGGTTCTCAAGGTCAATAAATTCTAGGATAAGGTTGGAACGCGGGGTTAGTGTTGCTTTCAGCCCACTACAATGCTCGTATACATTACTCTAAATATGGCTTTATCTTCTGCACTTTAAAACTACCCTCAACTTGTTTGACTACAGCTGCCAATTTAGTGTCATCAGCAAAAATTGACACTTTGCTATTTACAGCCTCCGCAAGATCATTTATATAAACTATGAATAATAAAAGGCCTAGAATGGATCCCTGAGGTACACCACTGATAACGTCCCTCCACTGTGACATCACCCCATTCAGCACACTCTGCTGTTTCCTGTCTCTCAGCCATTCAGTTATCCAATTTAAAACTTTACCACATATCCCATGTATTTTTAATTCGTGAACTTGTCTCCAACGTGGAACCTTATCAAAGGCTTTGCTAAAATCTAAGTAAATTACATCAACATTCTCTCCCTTATCTAATTGTTTAGCAACATAATCCAGTTAATTTGTTAAACACGATCTACCTCTTCTAAACCCATGCTGGGTATCATTTATTAACCTACCAATCTCTAGATGGTCAGAAATCCCCTCCTTAACTATCTTCTCAAGAATTTTACAAAGTATAGAAGTTAAGCTTACTGGCCTAAAGTTATTTGTGTTCTCTACTTCCCTTTTTAAAAATTGGCACTACTATCATTAATTTCCAATCAGTAGGCCTTTCTCCAAACTCTAGCGATCTAGTATATATCTTCTCAAGAGCTACTGCAATACTATCTACACCTTCTTTGAGTAACCTAGAATGAATGTTGTCAGGCCAGATGACTTACTAGTATTTAACTCCAATATAAGCCCTTTAATTATTTCTCTGTTCACATTACTGGTATTCAACACTACTTCCCTTGACCTAAAATTATCATCAATTAATCTATCTGGATTCTCTTCTGTGAATACTGAAGAAAAATTATCATTAAGAACCTCTACTATTTCCTCATCAGATTCTTTCATATCTCCTTCATATCTAATAGGCCCTATTTTATCACTGTTAGATTTGTTATTAATTCTATAATAGCTAAAGAATTTTCTTGGATCTTGATTATTATTTTGATCTAAATTAATTTCAGCCATCCTTTTGTTCCTAATAATCTTATTTAGATATTTCTGGTCGATTTATAATGATTTAAATTCTTAAAAGTACTCTCTCTCTGTAATCTCTGGTATGCTCTTTTCTTATCAGAAATTTTAACATAACATAACATAAAATAATTTCACGGATGAAAAAAAAAGCCACAAGGGCCTATCAAAGGTCATCCGCATCTGTCAAAACCCACCCTCAAAATGCATCCATAGGATTTTGTCAGATCATGCATCTACAATATACAATATAAACAATCCATAGGATTGTGTCCGATCATGTATCTATAATATACAATTCAAATGATATACAGGAATGTATAAAAAACAAAGAGCATCATCATCAAGACTCGTCAAAATTCAAATCAATCATAATATACAATAATAAAAAACTGCATCCACAGGAATGAGTCCAGAATACCCCCCCCCCAAGGTTAACCCTCCTTTCCAATATAACCATCTAATCTGCATTTGAATACATTCAAGTTTGGACTGTCTACTGTCTTAGATGGCAAACTATTCCAATAATCTACTACTCTATTGGTGAAAAAATATTTTCGAACATCCAACCTGTACCTCTGTTTTTTTAATTTTTAATTGGTGGCCGCTAGTCCTATTACTATTTTCCGACTCAAATAACTTGCTAAAATCCAACTTATCCATCTCAGAGCAGATTTTAAAAAGCTCAATCATATCTTCCCTCACACATCTTCTCTCAAATGAGAACATATTTAGCATCCTCAGTCTATCTTCATATTTAAGGTGCTTCAGGGAAGGTATTATTTTTGTTGCCCTCCTTTGTACTGACTCTAGTTAAGAACTTTGCATTTTTTAAGGTTAAAAATCATCTGCCACTTATGAGCCCAAGCTAATAACTTATTTAAGTCACTCTGCACTTTAAAGCTACCCTCAACTCCTTTGACTACAGCTGCAAATTTAGTATCATCAGCAAAAATTGACACTTTGCTATTTACACCTTGCCCAAGATCATTTATATAAACTATGAATAATAAAGAGGCAAGAATTGATCACTGAGGTACGCCACTGGTAACATCCCTCCACTGTGACCTCACCCCATTCAGCACAACTCTCTGTTTCATGTCCTTCAGCCATCCAGTTATTCAATTCAAAACTTTACCACATATCTCATGCATTTTTAATTTGTGAACTAGTCTCCTATGTAGAACCTTATCAAAAACTTTGCTAAAATCTAAGTAAATTACATCACATTCTCTCCCTTATCTAATTGTTTAGTAACATAATCCATAAAGTCCAGTAAATTTTTTAACACGATCTACCTCTTCTAAACCCATGCTGAGCATCATTTATTATCGTACCATACTCTAGATGGTCCAAAATTCCCTTCTTAACTATCTTCTCAAGGATTTTCCAAATTATAGAAGTTTTTCTTACCGGCCTAAAGTTATTTGTGTCCTCTTTACTTCCCTTTTTAAAAATTGGCACTACATTCACCAATTTCCAATCATTAGGTATTTCTCCAAACTCTAGTGATCTAGTATATAACTTCTCAAGAGCTACTGCAATACTATCTACACCTTCTTTGAGTAACCTAGAATGAATGTTGTCTGGGCCAGATGCCTTACTAGTATTTAACTGCATTATAAGCCCTTTAATTATTTCCCTGTTCACATTAATGGTATTCAACACTACTTCCCGTAACCTAGAATTATCATCAATTAATCTATCTTGATTTTTTTGTGTAAATACTGAAAAAAATGATCATAAAGAACCTCTACTATTTCCTCATCAGATTCTTTCAAAACGCCTTCATATCTAATAGGCCCTATTTTATCACTGTTAGATTTGTTATTAATTTTATAATAGCTAAAGAATTTTCTTTGATCTTTATTATTATTTTGAGCTAAATTAATTTCTGCCACCCTTTTGCACTTCTTAATAATCTTATTTAGCTCATTTCTGGTTGACCTATAATGATTTAAATTCTCAAAGTACTTTCTCTCTGTAATCTCTGGTATGCCCCTTTCTTCTCAGAAATTTTCCTAGCTATCTCATGATTCTACCAAAACGGCTTCCTACATTTCTTCCTAATAGCCTTCATTGGAATACACTGTTCCTGGACTATGTTTAGTATAGTCTTAAAGGTGTCCCACATGTCATAAGTATTCTTCTCCCTGAATTCTATATCCCACCTAATCTGATTTACCAAGTTTTGTAATTTATCATAATCGCACCTATAAAATTTGGAGTTTTGTGGAGTTTGTCGATGTTCTACCTTTCACTATTCCCAAGTTAAAATGAACCATCTGATGATCACTAGTTCCCGATGCTTCCCTGACAATCAATTCCTGAACCAAGTGATCATCATTTGAAAGAACCAGATCTAAAATATTAGCACACCTTGTTGGCATATTAACAAATTCTCTCTCTTTTGACTAATGTAACCTATAGTTCAAATTCACTCACATTGTCATTAAATTTATTTTCATTAACCCATGATTTTTTTACACATTATATCTATATCTTCATCAATAATATAACTAAATAACTCATCTTTCTTATTTCTAAGATTCCGTGCATTGGTATAAAGACAACTCAGCCCTCTTATCCGTGAAGCACGTGTTTTAGAATGTTTTCCTACCACTCCATCTCCTCTGCATCTCTTTCTTTTCCCTGCCCCAACCTGTACTCTTATATTTCCCTGACCACTATCAGTAACTAGTTTCCCACCTGCAAAGACTCAATGACACTATCTAACTCCTGCCACAACACATCAACCCCAGCACGCCTTACATGGAGTCCATCCAATGCATACAAGGCCTTATTCCCATAAACCCATTCCAAACATCTAAAAACACTAATCCTGACTCCTCACACAGGACTTTCTCATCCTCATTCAGTCCAATTGCACCAGACAACCATTCCATCCTCACATCCAATCTCGGAAGCACACATGAAACAACACCGTTCACTCATCCTTTCAACTAACCTTTTGTACCTCTTTCATAACTCACATGAACCCACCTTCTTTACCTCATATACTCCCACATGCGGCGTAATCATAACTGCATCCCTCTCACACCCAGACACCAGAGTATCACACCTCTCAGACACATCATTTATACCAGCACCCAGCAAAGAAACTCTCACTCCCTTCTGTTTACTTGCACTCAACTTCCTATCTAAATATCTTATCTGAGAATCACCCATCACAAGCACCTCAGTCATCCTCCTAGTCCCCCTAGGCCTAGCATTACCCTCCCTCCTGTTTTTATTCAAACTACCACTTATTTCACTTTCTGCTACAACCACCTCAGACAAATCACTTTAAACCTCTTCCTCTCCCAGGGCATCGAATCTGTTAGTCAATCTAACAGGTTCCATGTCTCTCTTACTCACAGACCTAACCTGTCCTAACCTATCTATTCTATCCATATTCACCCACCATTCGTCTTCACTCACATCAGTCACTTCTTTCTCTCCAGTTCCTACTCTAGGCCTATCTTCCACCCTCCTGGTCCCAGCCACATTCTTCATGCATACACTTGCATCCCTTCTCATTTCATTCACCAACTCACTTAATCTCTTGCACTCATCACGCAACTGACTCAGCTACTCTACTAAAGCCACATTTGCACTAGTCACATAACAAACCGGGCATTCAAATACATTTGCTCTTCTTTCAACACCACAAACTACTTACACACTGCTTACATCAAACGGCATACTCACTTCATCTAAAGAAACAGCCATACTGAGAAACTTTTCAAAATATAATTAAAAATTCCTTTAGTATTATGACTAACACTCCCGAACTTAAATATAGTACACCGAAAAAGACAAAATGAAAAAACGTCACTGAATAGAGAGCTCGCTAAGAACATGTCTGATCGCTACTGATCGGTAGCGATCTCCTGATTCCGCCACAATGGCTTCCTACATTTCTTCCCAATAGCCTTCATTCGAATACACAGAATTCTATATCCCACCTATAAAAATTGGGATTTTTATGGAGTTTGTTGATGTTCTACCTTTCACTATTCCCAAGTTAAAATGCACCATCTGATGATCACTCTTTTCCAATGCTTCCATGACAGTAAATCTCTAAACCAAATGATCATCATTTGAAAGAACCAGATCTAATATATTGGCACCCCTCGTTGGCTTATTAACAAATTTGAGTCAAAAAATTATCCTCAAAACATTCTATAAACTTACAACTTGCTCTATACTTTCCTATCATATTTTCCCAGTCTGCAGAAGTTAAATTAAAGTCACCAAGAATAACTGTATCTACTTCACATCCTTTAATTATTTCCCTGATCATTAACTCATCAATACCATCAGTTGGTCTCGGTGGTTTGTAAAAGGCTCCCAAGTGTATTATCCTATTTTTACTGACCTTAATATCTATCCACAGTGCCTCAACTTCTTCCTGCTTTATAAAATTATTTAGATTTGAAGAAATGCTATTTCTGATATAAATAATCAACCCACCACCCGTCTTATCTCTCTAAGGACTAATGTACATATCATAACCCTATAGTTCAAATTCACTCACATTGTCATTAAATTTATTTTCATTAACTCATGATTCTATTACACATATTATATCTATATCTTCATCAATAATATAACTAAATAACTCATCCCTCTTATTTCTAAGACTACGAGCATTGATATAAATACAACTCAGCTCTCCTATCACTGAACCACCTCCTTTAGAATGTATACCTTCTGCTGTATTTCCTCTGCATCTCTCATTTTCCTTCCCTACCCTGTACTCTTATATTTTCATGACCACTATCAGTAATTAGTTTCCCGCAAAATAAATTGGATAGATTTAGGAGAGAGTGGCAGAAATTGGTTCATAATTTGAGTGGTAGAAGAATAGAATTGGCTCAAGGGTCATGTGATAGAAGCTTTCTTCTTGCAGAGTTTAAAATAAATTGGATAGATTTATGGATGAGGATGCTTGGTGGGATGACCTAGTGATGGCAACAAGAGCTGCCTCTACATGCTATTAATTAGCCCTTTGCAAATTCCTTGTTTATCATAGCCAGAACATTTGAAAGGTACCCAGGTTTCTGGAATTTTTATGTGATATCCAGCAGGTAATTCTAGGCTGCAGTGGATCCACCCTTGGGAATACCTGGTCACCATTATTGTTGCCAATATTTCTCAAATTCTGGATATTGTTATTATTTTGGCACCTGTTGCATCAGTTATTCTAGTTATTTTACTTCTTTTGGGTGCCTGCACTACTGCTGGTAAGAGGTGGGCTTCTACTCCCCCAAAATTGGAACAGTCTACCAGAACAGGTAGCACGTGTTTCGTAGAGCTCTTGGAATATTTTGATTATATGCCTTACTTTGGTGTGTGACATAGTGAACATAAATATTAAGTTTTTAGATCGTATATTTGGTTAATATAACGAAGTTAAATTGTGGTTATTTTGTATAAATTGTGGTTATTTTGTTTTGGTGAGAAAGTGACTTGTTTACTTCGGTGGCCATCTTGATTAGCAGGTTTTAAACTTGCATGCACAAATTCTGGTCAAATTCTTGTTGTTCGTAAGTTTTTGTTTCTATTATTGTTCTTGTTTAAGTATGGCTGACTGTTTGGATGTAGAGAGTATGCCTTTTGAAAGTAGTGTGTATGTAGTGTGCGATGTTTGTGGTGTAGAGAGGAGAGTGAATGCGTCTGAGTGCCGTATATGTGCTTTGACTGAGGAGGTGAGTCAATTATGTGCGGAATGCTTGAGACTGAATGATTTAGTGTCTGAAGTGAGAAGAGATGCAAGTGTATATTTGAAGAGTCAGATTGGGACCAGGAGGGAGGAAGTTAGGCCTAGAACAGGGACTGGAGAGAAAGCAGTAAGTGAAGTAAGTGATGATGAGTGGTGGGTGAAAATGAACAGAATAGATAAGTTAGGACAGGTTAGGTGTGTGAATGAGAGGGACATGGAACCTGTTAGGCTAACTAACAGATTTGATGCCCTGAGAGAGGAAGAATTTGAAAGAGATTTGCCTGGTGTGGCCGTGCCTGAAAGTAGAATAAGAGGTCGAGTGAGTGAGAGCAGGAAAGAGGGTAATACTAGGCCTAGAGAGAATAGGAGAATGACTGAGGTGATTGTGATGGGTGACTCTCAGATTAGGTATTTAGATAGGAAGTTGAGTGAAAGTAAATGGAAGGGAGTGAGAGTTTGTCTGCCAGGTGCTGGTGTAAATGATGTGTGTGAGAGGTATGATAGGTTGGTGTCTGGGTGTGAGAGGGAAGCAGTTGTGATTACACATGTCAGAGTAAATGATGTAAAGAAGGTGGGTACTTGTGAGTTACGACAGCGGTATAAAAGGCTGATTGAAAGGATGTGTGAAAGTAGAGTAAAAGGTGTTGTTTCAGGTGTGCTTCCGAGAATGGATGTGGGGATGGAACGGTTGTCTTGTGCAATGGGGTTGAATGAATATGTGAAAGGTTTGTGCGAGGAGTCAGGATTAGTGTTTGTAGATGTTTGGAGTGGGTTTTATGGGAATAAGGGTTTGTATGCAATGGATGGACTCCATCTGAGACGAGATGGGGTTGAGGTTTTGTGGCGGGAATTAGATAGTGTTATTAGGTCTTTAGAGGCGGGAAACTAGGTTTTTATAGTGGTCAGGGAAATTTAATGGCTCAAAGTGAGGCAGGAAAAGGAAGCAAACACAGATTTGTAGAAGGTAGGCAGGCTAATGGAAGTGCTTTTGGGTTAAATTACTTGAGTAGTGATAGTGGTCAGGGAAATACAAGAGTACAGGATCGGGGAAGGAGAGAAAGGAGATGCAGAGGAGATAGGCCCTCAGTTGCTTCAGGGATAGGTGGGCTGAGTTGTCTTTACACAAATGCTCGTAGTCTTAGAAATAAGAGGGATGAATTATTTAGTTATATCATTCATGAAGATATAGATATAATATGTATATTTGAATCATGGGTTAATGAAAATATATTTAATGATAATGTCAGTGAATTTGAACTAGAAGGTTATACTATGTACATTAGTCAAAGGAGAGATAGGACTGGTGGTGGGTTGATTATTTATATCAGAAATAGCATTTCTTCAAAGTTAAATAACTTTATAAAGCAAGGAGAAGGTGAATCATTATCAATAGATTTTAAGGTTGGTAAAAATAAGAAAATACACTTGGGAGCTTTTTATAGACCACCAGGACAGACTGATTGCATCGATGATTCAATGATTAGGGAAATAAGTAAAGGATGCAAAGAAGATACAGTTATTCTTGGTGACTTTAATTTAACTTCTGTAGACTGGGAAAATATGATAGGAAGAGATAGAGCAAGTTGTAAGTTTATGGGGTGTTTTGAAGATAACTTTTTGACCCAATTTGTTAATAAGCCAACAAGGGGTGCCAATATATTAGATCTAATTCTTTCAAATGATGATCACTTAGTTCAAGGATTGAGTGTAGGGGAATCATTGGGAAACAGTGATCATCAGATGGTTAGGTTTAATTGGCAAATAGTTAAGGGTAGAACAACGACAAACTGCACAAAAAATCCAAATTTTTATAGGGAAGATTACAATAAATTATGCAGCATGCTAAATCAGATTAGGTGGGATATAGAATTCCATGGAAAGAATACTTATGAGATGTGGGATATTTTTAAGACTATATTAAACATGGTTCAGGAACAGTGTATTCCAATGAAGTCTATTAGGAAGAAATGTAGGAAACCATTATGGTGGAATAAAAAAATAGCTAATAAAGTTTCAGAGAAAAAAAGGGTATATCAGAGATTACAAAGTGTGAGTAGTTCAGATAATTTAAACCATTATAGGTCAACCAGAAATGAACTAAATGAGATTATTAAGAAGACCAAAAGGATAGCAGAAATTAATTTAGCTAAAAATAATAATAAAGATCCTAAAAAATTCTTTAGCTATTATAGAATCAATAATAAATCTAACAGTGCTAAAATAGGGCCTATTAAATATGAAGGGGTTTTGAAAGAATCTGATGAGGAAATAGTAGAGGTCCTTAAGGATCATTTTGCTTCAGTATTCACAGAAGAGAAACCAGTTAGATTAATTGATGATAATTCTAGGTCAAGGGAAGTAGTGATAAATTCTATTAATATAGACAGAGAAGAAATTATAGTGCTTATAATGCAGTTAAATACTAGTAAGGCATTTAGCCCTGACAACATTCATTCTAGGATACTCAAAGAAGGTGTAGAAAGTATTGCAGTAGCTCTTGAGAAAATATTTATTAGATCACTAGAGTCTGGAGAAATACCAAATGATTGGAAATTGGCAAATGTAGTGCCAATTTTTAAAAAGGGAAGCAAAGAGGACCCAAATAACTTTAGACCGGTAAGCTTAACTTCTATAGTCTATAAAATTCTTGAGAAGATGGTTAAGAAGGGAATTTCTGATCATCTAGAGAGTAGCAGGTTAATTAATGATGCTCAGCATGGTTTTAGAAAAGGTAGATTGTGTTTAACTAATTCACTGGATTTTATGGATTATGTAACTAAAGAATTAGATAAGGGTGAGAAAGTTGATGTGATCTACTTAGATTTCAGCAAAGTTTTTGATAAGGTTCCACATAGAAGACTGGTTTATAAATTAAAGCTGCATGGGATATGTGGGAACATTTTAAATTGGATAACTAAATGGCTGAAAAATAGGAAACAGAGAGTTGTACTGAATGGAGTGAGGTCAGAGTGGAGGAATGTTATTAGTGGCGTACCTCAGGGATCAATTTTTGGCCCTTTATTATTTATAATCTATGTAAATGATCTTGGGCAAGGTGTAAATAGCAAAGTGTCAATTTTGCTGATCACACTAAATTGGCAGCTGTAGTCAAAGAAGTTGAGGGTAGCTTTAAAGTGCAAGGTGACTTAAATAAGTTGTTAGCTTGGGCTCAGAAGTGGCAGGTGACTTTTAACCTTAATAAATGCAAAGTTATTAACATGGGGAGAGATAATAGGCAATTTAGCTATGAGATGGCTGGGTATTGGCTTAATTCAGTTGAAGATGAGAAGGACTTAGGAGTAGTAGTAGATAGGTCACTGAAATTTTCAAAGCAGTGTATTGAGGCAAAAAATAGAGCAAATAGGGTGCTAGGTTACATTAAAAGAAATGTTAGCTACAAGAGTAAGTAGGTCATCCTTAAACTATACAACTCTTATGTCAGGCCACATTTAGAGTACTGTATACAGGCATGGTCACCACATTTTAGACATGATATAAACTTATTAGAGTCAGTACAAAGGAGGGCAACAAAAATAATACCATCCCTGAAGCACCTTGAATATGAAGATAGACTGAGGGTATTAAATATGTTTTCATTTGAAAGAAGGTGTGTGAGGGGAGATATGATTGAGCTTTTTAAAATCTTTTCTGGGATGGATAAATTGGATTTCAGCAAGTTATTTGAGTTAGAAGGTAGTAATACAACTAGAGACACCACTTAAAGATTAAAAAACAGAGGTTTAGACTGGATGTTAGAAAATATTTTTTCACTAACAGAGTGATGGATTATTGGAATATTTTGCCACCTGAGACTGTAGACAGTCCAAACTTGAATGTTTTTAAGTGCAGATTGTTTATTTCTATGGGGATGGAGGGTTAATTTCTTACTTTTTGGTATGGGGATATGTTTCTTGACTCATTCCTGTGGATGCAGTTTCTTTTTATTGTGTATTTTGGGGGACTTTGATTTTGTTTTTGACAGACTCCTATGGAGGCTTTAAATTATATATTGTAGATGCATGGTTGGACATAATCCTATGGATTGTTAAATTGTATATTGTAGATGCATGATCTGACAAAATCCTATGGATGCATTATATGGGTTGGATTTGATAGATACGGATGACCTTTGATAGTCCCTTGTGGCTTTTGTCATCTGGGAAATTATGTTATGTTATGATTGAGCATGCTCTGTTTTTCTTGCTTCTGTTTTGTTTCTTGTTTACTTTGTCTTTTAATATAGCTTAATAATAGCCTAAAGTGATTATTATAACATAAACATAACATAACATAATTTAACGGATGACAAAAGCCACAAGGGCCTTGACAAGATTATTCCTTATACGCTAATTATTTGCTAAAGGTCCCATCTCTAGTATGAAAGTAAAAAATATATTTTAATGGTACATTGGATGTTTTATTTAAATCTAACCTTATTTTTATGTGCAAATGCATACAAGTCTAAAAAATTAAAATATGAATTTTAATAGACTTCTGTTTATATAGACAAAAAATTAGGTTAGATTTAATCAAAAATACATCATATGTACCAGTAAAATATATATTTTTTTACTTTAACCTTGCTATCTTATCTATCCTTACTACATCTTAAAGCACTCAAAGAATTAGCTCAAAATTGCCAGGGATGAAACTACTCTTGGTTTTTCTCAATCAAATAGTATATCATTTTAATTTAAAAGAACTCTAATATTGATCTAAATTAAAAATTATTAGTAACCATCTATATATTTAGAATATGATTGGATTATTCTCCATTAGTCCTCAAACATTTGTTTACCCAACCCCCTATCATGAACCTTTATTTAATTTAAGTTAGCGCTTAAAACTATTTCTCTCTTATAGAAAACTGATTTAATTTATGGTAAATATTTCTATATTTAAAAATATCTTGTTTCTTGATATTTATTGTTTAAAATTATACTCCAGCCCTGCATGCTCCAATTTTGTCACTGTCTGTGCTTCTTTGTTTATGCATTTTAAACAAGGCATTTCTGTATTTCAATTGGATGAAAAACTTCAAACATAAGTGTGTTAGCCTCCCAAAATGAAAGAGTGGTGAGAAAATGCGTGTTTACAAATGTCTGAATCATAAATCAACCATGTGGTGTGGCCCCTGTCAAAAAGAATTGTTTGAAAAACTTCAAACATAAGTGTGTTAGCCTCCCAAAATGAAAGAGTGGTGAGAAAATGCGTGTTTACAAATGTCTGAATCATAAATCAACCATGTGGTGTGGCCCCTGTCAAAAAGAATTGTTTGAAGCTGGTGTTATGTTATTCTCATTCATAAATCTCTGTTTACAAACAAGAAGGAATGGCTTAAAGCATTTATATATTTTAATTGCATGATCAATCACTAACATATAAGAGTTTGAAGTAAAAAAGTGGAGAAATAATAATAAAAATGAGCGTTAACACAAGTTTAATTTCAAAGGCCACAAAAGATTACTTTGTTTAAAATAATCTTTTATAAAAAATGAAATAGTTTATTAAAGTAAATTTAGTGAAAAACAAATTAACTTTTTATAATAATTTTGAGGCCTAAGCCACATTGTTGGCCATTGTCCTGACCAAGATAAGAGGGCCTATATGCCTTAGCACATAAGTTCTGGGCATCTAAATTAAATTTTAATTCCAATACATATCTGAGCCTTGAAACATGGAGACAAACAAGACTGTCAAAAAATTGAAGGTGAATCACAAGGCAGTTGCAGAAAACAAAACAAATAATGGAAGCATGGAGGAGGACAATGATAAATGTGGATTGTGCAATAAATTTGTAGATGTAGAGGATAAGGTTCTGCTATATCAGCTATGTGAAATCTGGTAACATATCTCATATGAGGACTTTAATGAAACAGTGTATGACTACATGTTACAAAATAAGAAAGGAAAACAATTAAGTTGGCATTGTAGCATATGTGACTTAGGCTGTTTGAAATTAAATACCAGGATAAAAAAAATTAGATGATAATCAGAAAATCATAACAACTAGAGAAGAAAATATAGAACAAGTAGTGGAGTAGATTAGAGAGAAAGTGGAAAATAACAGCACCAAACAGGTACAACTAGAAGGTAGGTTAGGTTATGTAGAATCCAAGAATATAAGACAAAATTAAACAATAGAGCAGTTTACAAATGAAAATAAAGACATACAAGACAGGGTAGAAAACCTGGAAGTCAAAATGATAAACTTTGAAGATAAATTTAAAACATGCCCAGACAACGGGACAAGCTATTCAGACACAACACTGGGGGCTGTACCAGATTTGCTGGCCATCATGAAGCAGGAAATGAAGCAAATAAAGAGAAGTATGGAGGAGAATGATTGTAAGTTGAAGGTAGAAATTAGTAAAAAAAACAGGAGAAAAGACTTAAAGAACTTAAAGACGAAGAAGCCTGAAAAAACAAAATAATTGTCTATGGTATACCTGAGAGCAAAGAGAAAGAATGGGAGAAGAGAGTGGAGGAAGACCAAAAGTTTGTTTTGAAGTTAATTGAAGAAATCCTAGAGATCAATTTGCACCCAAAACACCTGAGGAGAGTGACCAGACTGGGTAAGCCGGAGGAAAATAAGGAAAGGCCCAGACATCTCTACTGATTGGGTTTGATTCACCAAGCTTTAAAAATGAAGTCATAATGCAAGCAAGAAAACTAAAAGGCAAAGAAGAGTATAAAAACACGACCTTACAGAAGCACAGAAAGGAACTAATATCTGAGGCCAAGTAAAGGAAAAGGAGGATAATTCAGGAAATTCTATTTACAGTCAGTGGTCCTCCAGGAGATACGGTGGTGAGGAGGATCAGAAGACTAACAAGCAGAAATACACATACAGTGCAAAGCCAGGTAGCAAATATACTAGGGGATAAAAATGAAAAATTAAACAAGGTAAATTTTTTACATGTTGGTATACAAATGCTGATATGTTGACAAATAAAATGCATGAATTAAAAATGAGAATCCAACACGAAG
The DNA here is from genome assembly GCA_963969495.1 of Ceratothoa steindachneri. Classification (NCBI taxonomy): domain Eukaryota; kingdom Metazoa; phylum Arthropoda; class Malacostraca; order Isopoda; family Cymothoidae; genus Ceratothoa; species Ceratothoa steindachneri. The sequence continues at coordinate 116,988,559 of OZ018333.1, read as the reverse complement.
AGCCTATTCTGAAGATAATTATAATAAATGAATTTAAACCAAAAAGTTCAAGGTTTCAGGTGACTGATATAGAATTGAAAATCAAGGGCACTCTAATATCACAAATGATGAATGTAGAAGGATAATAATATATACTAAGCACAATTTAAGAGCTAGAAAAGTGAAGTTTAAAACATAATTCCAAGAATTAATATGGGTTGAAGTGTCTCTACAAAAAGGTGATAAGCTTATCATTGGATCAATATACCATAGTCCAAATAGTGAATCAATTAACCATATTAATTTACAGAAACTACTAAAAGAAGCTTCTGAATGCCTAAGATCTCATGTTTTGATTACAGGATATTTTAATTATTTCAAAATTGATTGGATAAACTGGACCTCTTCAGGTGAGGAGCTGAGTTAATAGTTTATGTTTGTGGAGACATTGAGAGATATATATATGCATCAGCATGTTACCATGCCTACTAGAGCAAGAGAGAGTGATTACCCCAAAATGCTAGATCTTGTTCTAACAAATGAAAAAGAGATGATTGATAAGATGAAAGTGATATCTCCCTTGGGAAAGAGTGACCATTGTATGCTTGAATTCAAATACAATGCTTACATTGAAAAAAATGAAATGCAGAGAAGAATATTTCTATATGATAAGGGTAATTACACAAACATGAGAGCTGAGATAACCTCAGATTGGAGAGAAAAGTTTAGGTCACTAAAGGGAATTGAAAATAAATGGCAACAGTTCAAGGAAAAGATGACAGAAATCAAAAATAAATATATCTCAACTAAACCAAATAAGGAAAACTATGGAACAAGCAGATACAACAACAAACAGAGATATATAGAAATGAGTGACCCGGAAAAATATATAGCTTACACATGTTGTGGTGGAGCGAATGTGAGTGTGTGTAAAGGGCCATTCTCCCACCCTTTTTCCCAATACCCTCTCCCTCCCTCTGTAAGAATGTTTGTGTGAATGGGAATGGGTTTGTTTTTTGTTTGTTTATTTTTCTTAAAATTGATTTCCATGTTATTATTAAATATTTTTTTCTTTCTTTCCAGGCACCATATTCTGGAAAGATAGAGTAATCTTGTAAATTACCCCTGTATTCAAAGCTAACTATTTATTATTGTTAATTAATAAAGGCCAATAGTATTTGACAAAGGTTCAAGGCAGTGTTCTGTCTTACTTGTTGAGTTTAAAATAGTATAGCTTTAATGACAGAGGGCTTATAATAGCCACGCAAGCGTGATAAGGTCACTTATCTTCCATCAAGCTCAGAGGCGCCACTTGTTTTTAAGTCCTAGGCATTTTGCTCGCTCGAGTGGCGGCTGGCTGGACATCCCCCATCCCTTTGTACCACGTGAGGCCTTTCTTTTATTTATATATTGACTGTTGTAGTCCGGATATTTGTTTGGGTTGTTTGATTTTGCATAGAATTGTTTCTTAGGATTGATTGATTGCTAAAATTTATAACTAGGATTTATTTATTTTTTTAATTGCATATATATAGGAAATTTAGCTGTATATTTTTGGGGGAATAGTAACGAGATCTCCAATTTAATCACCCCTCTCTATTGTAAATATTATTGTACATTTTTTTTTATTAGTAAAGGACTGTACATACAATCCGTTTCATTCCTTCGATTTCTCATGTCCGAATTAGTGTAGGAAGTGGGTTGGATCGATTGGGGTTAGTCTAGATTTTTGGCCTGCTACATTTGGTACCCGATTAGGGACGTGAGATCTTAAGACGAGCAGTGTGACAGGATTGGATCGCGGTTCACACCCAATTAGAGTGACAGGTAGTTTGGTTGTTTTTCCCCTTTGTCTATCACTGTTACTAACCTGGGAGGATGGCTTCTGTGGAACAGGGCCTGTATGATGAGATTGTGAGACTGAGGCTGGAATTGAGGCAGAAGGAGGAGGAATGTATGATGTTGAGGAGCATGATTGATTGATTGAAGAGTGATAGGATGAGTATGGATGAGAAGACAGACAGGATGAGGATAGAAATGGATGAGAGACAGAAGCAGGTTGACCAATGGATGAAGGACTTGTATGACATGATGAAGGGGTCAGGACCCTCGACCTTGACCCCTGCTCCGACCGAAGGGGATAAGACTAATGGGATCAATGGGAGTGTGCGAGTCTAGAGAGGATAGGGTGATTATTAGTGATAAGAAGGATGGAGAATGGAAGAGAGTGAAACACAAGAGAAGAAGGAAGACTGGTTCAAAGGGGAAGGATAGGAAGGTAAGAGGCAAGAGTGTGGACTCATTGTACTCGGATGAAGGAGAGAGTGAGGGCATGATTGGTATGAGTGAGAGTGAAGGCAGCTCAAGTGAGAGTGAAGTGAATGTGGGAAAGGGTATTTTGATAAGGGAAGTGCCAAAGGTAGATAGGTTTAGGTTACATGGTGGGAAAAGTGTGGAAGAATTCTTCGGGGAATTTGAGCGATATTGTAAGCTCAAGTACACGGAGAATGAGGGATACTGGATGAATGTATGGAGGGAAAAGTATTGGAGTTTTTCCGAGTGATTACAAGTGTAGGGGAACCGAGGTATGATGTGGTGAAGGAGAGATTGATTGGGCAGGTGAAACGAATGAAAGAGTGTGTGAAGTGTAAAAGGGTGAATGAATTTGAGAATGCTTGAATGGGGAAGAATGAAAGTGTGAACATAAGAACATAAGAAAAGAAGAAGACTGCAAAAGACCATTCATGGCCTACACTTGGCAGCTCCTGTTCCAGTCAACACACAAAAGATTTCTTACCAGAGAAAAGTCATCAACATTGTCACCCTTTACAGGAGTTTGTCAGATCTAATCTACAATATACATAAAATGCATCCAGAGGAATATGTCCATTCATGCAACCGCAAAATATAGTCTCCCCACTCCTTAGAAAAATATATACATATGTACATAAAAAAAAAGTCAGTCCCATCTAGCAGCTTCATCCATATATTTATCTAATCTATTCGTAAAACTACCCAGAGAGGAGGCTTCTATCACATGTCTAGTGAGCCTATTCCATTCATCTACCACACGATTTGTAAACCAATTCCTCCCAATCTCCTTCCTAAACCTATACTTATCAAGCTTAAACCCATTGCTACGTGTCCTGTCATGTTCACTAAGTATAAGAACCTTACCCAGATCCCCTTTATTATATCCTTTTACCCATTTGAAGACTTCAATCAATTCCCCTCTGACTCTTCTCCTTTCCAATGTATGTAGATTTAGTTTTCTGAGCCTTTCACCATAAGGTAAGTTCCTTAGCCCACCAATCATCTTTGTCATCCTTCTCTGCACAGACTCAAGCAAATCAATATCCTTCCTATAATATGGTGACCAAAATTGTACTGCATAGTCTAGATGAGGCCTAACTAGCGCCAGATACAGTTTTAGAATGACTTCAGCACTCTTATTGCTTACACTCCTCCTAATGAATCCCAATATCCTATTAGCTTTATTCTTAGCATTTAGGCATTGCTTTCTAGGACGAAGGTCTGAACTTACCAAAATACCCAAGTCCTTCTCACAATCGGTCCTCCCTAAAATTCTCCCATTTAATTTATAACTATTCAATGGATTATTTCTACCTATACTAAGTACACTACATTTGTCTATGTTAAACTTCATTTGCCATTTCTCGGCCCAATTAGAGAGAATGGTCAATTCCTCCTGCATTACAACAGCATCAGAATCAGCGCTAATGGCCCTACCTAGCTTAGTATCATCAGCAAATTTACTCAGGTCACTACTTATAACTATGTCAAGTTCAAGTCAAGACTAGATAAAGTCTTGCGAAATCACCGTTAAGATCCTCGCGAGTGATCTTCGAGGTTGCCAACAGACACCTTCGAGGATTGCGCCAAAAGTACACTCCTTGCATGAACCATAAGGTCTTCTAGGGTACTTATTTTCCTTGTAGCTCATGACAGAACTCTTTCATACTCTTCTGTTTAGAACCTTCACTCTTCATACCCCCACTCACAGCTCTCATCCAACTCAAGATACACTCTTGCAAAACAGACAAATCACTCACATCTCCTCTACTCTCAGCAGCTACACCGGAAACTCCTTCAACTGGTTCCAACCAGAAGCCAGAAAAGTCAGTCGCCTCCTCATTCTCCACATCAAACTCACCTCTACCCTTACCATTCGTAAAACCTGAAAAATCAGGTACATTAGGTTCATTCTGCCCAAACACACTATCATTCATACTGTTCCCAAAACTAGAAAAATCAGGCACAGGCACTTTCACTCACTCGTCTACTTACACAAGCCAAATCACTCAATCTCTCTCTCAAGCTTCCTCATACCAGAAAGACTGCTCAGACTTACTTTCATTCGTACTTGCATTCTTCTTTGTACGCTTTCTACTCCTCGAGACCAAGACAAGCTCTTTCCCAGACAGATCCATACTATCACATTCCTTCTCATCATTTTGAACCTTATCTCTCTCTCTCTGCACATTTCATACACTGGATGGCTCACCAGGTAGTCGGAGGTTCTCTCCACCTCCTCAACTGACTCTGATGAGCCCGCACTCTCTCAGTCACACTTTCATTCAAACTCTCTAAAACATGGTCACACCATTCTCCCAGACTCTCACAACTCTATACGGTCCTTCAAACTTTTCACTCACCTTTGAAACATTCAATCTACCTTTCACTTCTGGAAGTTTCTGGACATGATCCCGTGAAAGGTGAGTAAAGGGCTGAGTGGAAAGAGAAAGGAGTGAATGAGATTGACAGGTGAATGATTGATGTGGGAGGATGTGTTGGAGCTGTTGGAAGATGAACGATTTGATGATGAAAGCAATCTAGAAGAGGATGGATGGTACAATGTGAATGTCAGGCGGAAGAAGCCCAGGAGCTTTCCTTAACCCCAGCAGTTTGTCAGCTACAGGGATGACCTGAAGGCTGCACCAGCTGGAGTGATGTCGTGCATCCTGGGCCGGCAGAATGGATGGGTAAATGGAGGGTGGTCAAGAGGAAAGGGACAGATGAATGTCAAGCGTGGGAACGGGTATATGAGAGAGCAACCGAGGTATGTCCCAGCAAATGAGAGACTGAATGGTGTGAGAAAGATTGTGGAATGTCGTCGGTGTGGAAAGAAGGGTTATATGTTGGCAGAATGTAGATGGACGTCTGGTGCATGTTTTGAGTGTGGTAAGAAGGGGCATATGATAAAGGATTGTCAGGAAAGTGTGAAAGAGTGCTTCGAGTGTAAAGAAAGAGGCCATTTGAAGAAAGATTGTCCGAGGTTGAATGGTGGAGCAACTGCTGGGGAAAGTATGAAGTATGCTTGTGGTAATTGTGGAAAGGCTGGTCATTATGCGAGGATATGTCGTGACCAGAGGAATGTATGTAGCTATTGTGCGATGGAAGGACATTCAAGTGAAAAGTTTTGGATTAGACTGAGAGTGCAAGGTGTGAATGGAAAGTCTGAAGCGGGAAACTGATTTGTAAGAGGGTACCTGGTGAAGTATCCTCTGGGTGCATGTTTGTGAGTAATGTGTTGGTAAGTCTGTCTAGTGTGAAAGTGGAATTGAATGGAATTGAGTGTTTGGCTTTAACAGATTCTGGATGCAAGGCGAGCTTGGTGTATAAAGATGTGTATGACAAGGTTAGCGAGAAAGCCCTCCTGTCTGAGTGCAAGGGTAGTTTGGTAGGTATTGGTAATAGGAGAGTGCCTGTGATTGGAATGATAAGGTCAGCTGTTCGAATGCATGGTATGATGATGAATGAATGTGAATTTTCTGTGATTGATAAGGTGAGTAGTGAGTATGGTGTGATTTTGGGCTATGATTTTATGAAAATGAATCGTATGGTTGTGCATCCTGCAAGTGATCAGATTGAGAGAAAGATTGGTAAAAATGGGGTGTATAAGTTGTATGTAGGGAAAGATGGTAGTGTTTTGAGGAGTGTTTTTACTGGTATTGAGGTGACTGCTATGGAGAGTGTAAGGCTTGTGAAGGGCGAAAGGGTCTCTGTTAGAGTGAGTTGGAGTAAGGATGTTAGTTTGGATGTGGGTGAGAACACCGTGATATTGGATGGAAAGGATGTGTGTTATAAGGTAAGGCGTGTTGCCTGTGTGTTTGGTGGCTTGATGAGAATGAATGATCCTTTTGTATGTGTGCATGTGGGCCCCAGTGTGAAAGGGCAGGTGAGGGGGATCCAAGTCGGAGATGTACTGGGTCACCTCTCCACTGTCATTGAAGCAGGTATGGATGATTGTACGGATGTCAGGGTGAATGTTGCAAATGAAAAGACTTGTGAATGGACTTATGATGAAGTGAAGAGCATGGTGAAATTGTATAGATGTTTGACTGAGTATGAAAGGGAGGATGCGTATCGAATTATATTTGAACGAAAGGGAGCCCTCAGTAAGGCTGATCTGGATTTCAGGGTCGCAAAACTCCTGAAATTCAAGATTGTCCTGAAGGAGGATGCCTCAAATAATCAGCAGCCGAGGCATTTCCCACGTCCAGTTGCTGATGAGATTGAGGAGCAGTGTTTGGAATTAGAGCGATTGGGGGTGATTGAAGAAAGTGAGAGTGCATGGAATATTCCGATTGTGCCTGTCTGTAAGCTAGATGGAAGATTGCCTCTGTGTGTGGATTATTGGAAAGTGAATGAAAGAACTATGAAAGAGAGGTTTCCGATGTGTGTGGTATCTGAGTGTGTGTATAGTATGCATGAGATGAAGTGGTTTACAAAGCTGGATTTGGTACCAGGATATTACCAGATGCCCATTTCTGAAGAGAGCCGGCCAGTGACTGCCTTTTCCTCTACAAAAAGGCATTACCAGTTTTGGAACCTCAGCTTTGGGTTGGCTAATGCTCCCGGAGCCTTCCAGCTGGCAATGAATGTTGTGTTGAATAAGTTTGCAAATAAGAATGTGATTGCGTTTATAGATGATATTTTGATTATGACTGAGAGTTTTGATGAGCATATGAGATTGGTGAATGATGTGTTGAGAATGTTGGAGAGTGTTAGTGTGAAGGTGAAAGTGGCGAAGTGTGAATGGTTTGTGAAAGAAGTGGAATTCCTTGGGCATATGGTGAGTGAGAAGGGGTTGTGAAAGTTGCTGAAGTATGTTGAGAAGGTGCGAAAATTTCCGAAACCAGTGACTGTGAAGCAACTGGAGTCATTTTTGGGTCTGATTGAATTTCAGCAAAAGTTTATATGTGATTGTTCTGGTGTGAGTAAGACTCTGACTGAGTGGATGGGCAAGAAAGGTAGTACGGTTGTCAGGTGGAATGATAAGATGAATAAGGTGTATGAGAAACTGAAAGAGGCAGCGGCTGAAGATATTGAATTGGCATACCTGGATTATAGTGTGAATGCTAAAATGCTTGAATTGTATACAGATGCGAGTGGGTATTGTATGTGAGGTTTTCTGATGCAAGAGCAGCGTTTGAATGGAGAGAATGCCAGGCGAATAATTGGGTATATATCCGAGGCTATGAATGCAGTGGAGCGAAAGTTGGTTGCAATAGGTTATTGTTTGAAAGTGTTGCCTCCGTTTTTGTATGGTGTGAGGTTTGTGATCAAAACAGATCACCAACGTATGAAATGGACTGATAGTAGGATTGCGAGGACTTTGGAAGATTTGAGTGATTTTGACTATGTGATTGAATACATGACTGGTGAATGGAATGGAGTGGCTGATTTGATGTCAAGGTATCCTGTTACGAATGATGAAAATGTGTGTAGAGTGAGTGATCCTGAAAATTTGCCGAAAGGGATTATGAATGGAAAGGAGAGTCAGGGTGGTGGTGATTCCCTGATTGAGAGTGTATGGAATGGTTTGCAAGATTTGAAGAGTGATGGAGTAGATGTGAGAGTGCCTGATAGTGTGAATGACTTAAGGAAGGAGGTAATGAGTGAACTATGTAGGAAGCCTGAAAGTATTGGTATGACGAGGGTGTGGAACTTTATGAAAGAATTGAGAGCGATGTGTATGCAAGGGGTCCCGCCATTTCAGGATTTTTGATTGTAGTGAGTCGTTTGTATAGAGTGATTGTTTTTGTGCACTTTGGTGGTAAGAGGCCGATTGTGTACAAAGATGAGAAGATGAAGGGTTTGAATGCTAATGTGGTACATCTGCATTGTTTGAGCAGTGTGCACTACAATTGGGTGATTGAAAAGTGTTCATATATGAGAGAGAAGAATGATTGTCTGGATGAAGATAAATGTGTGGTGAGTGATGATGTGGGAGTTGATGACAGTGTGGATGTCAGTGCCGATGTTGGTGTGCTTGTTCCTTCTGTATATTGTGAACATGGTGGACTTGATATGATGGAAGCGAGAGTGAAAGTTGGTGAAAGGTTCTTCTGTGGTTTGATTGATACTGGTGCACAAGTGTTGTTAGTGAATGAGAGGATTCTGAGTAAGTATGATGAGTTTAGATGTTGCGAGCATAAGCCTGTGAAGTTATGGATAAGTGGATTATGGAATGGAATGATAGTGGCATGGGAACAGGTTCGTCTGAGAGTGAGTTTGGGCAGTGTGTGAATGTGAAGCATGATTTTGTGATTCTGAAAGATGGGCACATGCCATGTTGTTTCTTGCTTGGTGTAGACTTTATGAGATTGAATGATTTGTCTTAGGATGCTGATAAGGATTGTCTTATGAAAGGTGAATCTGAGGTTGAATGAGTGTGCAAAGTATGTTGTCAAATTTTGCTGTATGATTGTATTGGTCATGGATGATGAGAATGAGATTTTAAGTGATGATGATATTCTAGAGATGCAAGAGATGTGTCCTTTTGTTAGTGAGTTGAAGAGGTGTGTGATGATGCGTGTTTATTTGAATGAATGGCCTGAGTGTTTAAGTGATTTTAAAAGGTATGTTAAGGATTTTGTTGTTTGTATGGATGTTTTATATTTTGTGAGGCATGTGAAGGGTGGTGATGATATGTATGTACCTGTGATGTCCTTGGTTGGTATGATTGGTCTGGTGAAGGTTGTGCATGATAATTATGGGCATATGGGCAAGTTTAAGCTGTGGGAGTGTATGAAGGAGCGTGTGTTCCATCTGTTTCTGAGAACTGTTGTGAATGATGTTCAACTACATGTGAAAGGTGTCAGAAGCGAAAGGTGCAAGGTGTGCAAGTGAAGCCGCCGATGTTGAAAGTTGATGCAAAAGAACCGTTTGAATTAGCAGTAATTAATTGTGTGTCTTTACCACCTATGAATGTTGGTATAGTTGTTATGGTTGATCATAAAAGTAAGTTTGTGTATGCAGTGCCTGTGAGAGATAAAAGGAGTGTGACTGTTGCGCGTGTGGTTGAGCAGTTGTCTTTTCTTGTGTGTGTATGGAAGCCTAGGAGATGTCAGTGATAATGGGTCTGAGTTTGCGAGTGAAGAGTCCGTTTGACTCGGATGACCTATGATGGGCCCTTGTGGCTTTTGTCATCTGTTATATTATATTGTGGGTGACTTTGATTTTGTCTTTACCTGGCGATGGTGCTTTTTGTGGTGGGTTTTGACAGATGCGGATGACCTTTGATAGGCCCTTGTGGCTTTTGTCATCCATGAAATTATGATATGTTATGTTATGTTGAGTGTTTGAACAAATGTTTAGAGAGAATGGTGTGGAGCATGTGAGGACCACTCCGTATATACTGTCTTCAAATGGGTTGGCTGAATGTACGATAAGAACTTTGTGTGAGATGTTGAGAATGATGAGTACGGCATTGAATGACTGGAATGAATGGTTGGGTAGAATGTTATGGATGTATAATTCAATGGTGCATAGTGCAACTGGGGTGTCCCTGTGTCAGTTTATTATGAATTTTGAAAGGCGAATGAAAGATAGGTTTCGTTTGAGTGAAGGTGAGCAGAGTGTATAGCATGACGCACATGAAAGGTTTCATTCGTCTGAAATAGGTGCAAAAGTATTGAAGGTAAAAGAAGTGAAAGGTAGATTGAATGTTTCAAAGGTGAGTGAAAAGTTTGAAGGACCGTATAGAGTTGTGAGAGTCTGGGAGAATGGTGTGACCATGTTTTAGAGAGTTTGAATGAAAGTGTGACTGAGAGAGTGCGGGCTCATCAGAGTCAGTTGAGGAGGTGGAGAGAACCTCCGACTACCTGGTGAGCCATCCAGTGTATGAAATGTGCAGAGAGAGAGAGATAAGGTTCAAAATGATGAGAAGGAATGTGATAGTATGGATCTGTCTGGGAAAGAGCTTGTCTTGGTCTCGAGGAGTAGAAAGCGTACAAAGAAGAATGCAAGTACGAATGAAAGTAAGTCTGAGCAGTCTTTCTGGTATGAGGAAGCTTGAGAGAGAGATTGAGTGATTTGGCTTGTGTAAGTAGACGAGTGAGTGAAAGTGCCTGTGCCTGATTTTTCTAGTTTTGGGAACAGTATGAATGATAGTGTGTTTGGGCAGAATGAACCTAATGTACCTGATTTTTCAGGTTTTACGAATGGTAAGGGTAGAGGTGAGTTTGATGTGGAGAATGAGGAGGCGACTGACTTTTCTGGCTTCTGGTTGGAACCAGTTGAAGGAGTTTCCGGTGTAGCTGCTGAGAGTAGAGGAGATGTGAGTGATTTGTCTGTTTTGCAAGAGTGTATCTTGAGTTGGATGAGAGCTGTGAGTGGGGGTATGAAGAGTGAAGGTTCTAAACAGAAGAGTATGAAAGAGTTCTGTCATGAGCTACAAGGAAAATAAGTACCCTAGAAGACCTTATGGTTCATGCAAGGAGTGTACTTTTGGCGCAATCCTCGAAGGTGTCTGTTGGCAACCTCGAAGATCACTCGCGAGGATCTTAACGGTGATTTCGCAAGACTTTATCTAGTCTTGACTTGAACTTGACATAGTTATAAGTAGTGACCTGAGTAAATTTGCTGATGATACTAAGCTAGGTAGGGCCATTAGCGCTGATTCTGATGCTGTTGTAATGCAGGAGGAATTGACCATTCTGTCCAATTGGGCCGAGAAATGGCAAATGAAGTTTAACATAGACAAATGTAGTGTACTTAGTATAGGTAGAAATAATCCATTGAATAGTTATAAATTAAATGGGAGAATTTTAGGGAGGACCGATTGGGAGAGGGACTTGGGTATTTTGGTAGGTTCAGACCTTCGTCCTAGAAAGCAATGCCTAAATGCTAAGAATAAAGCTAATAGGATATTGGGATTCATTAGGAGGAGTGTAAGCAATAAGAGTGCTGAAGTCATTCTAAAACTGTATCTGGCGCTAGTTAGGCCTCATCTAGACTATGCAGTACAATTTTGGTCACCATATTATAGGAAGGATATTGATTTGCTTGAGTCTGTGCAGAGAAGGATGACAAAGATGATTGGTGGGCTAAAGAACTTACCTTATGGTGAAAGGCTCAGAAAACTAAATCTACATACATTGGAAAGGAGAAGAGTCAGAGGGGAATTGATTGAAGTCTTCAAATGGGTAAAAGGATATAATAAAGGGGATCTGGGTAAGGTTCTTATACTTAGTGAACATGACAGGACACGTAGCAATGGGTTTAAGCTTGATAAGTATAGGTTTAGGAAGGAGATTGGGAGGTATTGGTTTACAAATCGTGTGGTAGATGAATGGAATAGGCTCACTAGACATGTGATAGAAGCCTCCTCTCTGGGTAGTTTTAAGAATAGATTAGATAAATATATGGATGAAGCTGCTAGATGGGACTGACTTTTTTTATGTACATATGTATATATTTTTCTAAGGAGTGGGGAGATTATATTTTGCGGTTGCATGAATGGACATATTCCTCTGGATGCATTTTATGTATATTGTAGATTAGATCTGACGAACTCCTGTAAAGGGTGACAATGTTGATGACTTTTCTCTGGTAAGAAATCTTTTGTGTGTTGACTGGAACAGGAGCTGCCAAGTGTAGGCCATGAATGGTCTTCTGCAGTCTCCTTCTTTTCTTATGTTCTTAACAGATTCACTGTTGACAACTTCTGTCGGAAGTGCGTTCCAACTACCGCAGATACTGTAAGTGAAGAATTTCCCACACAGATCATGGTGGTATCGCTTCAGTTTAAGTTTGAAGCCGTGATTGCGCGTTCTGTTCTCACTCAGTGTGAAAATATCCCGGTAGTCAACATTGTCGAACCCTCAAAGCATTTTGAAAACTTCGATGAGCTGACCACGCAGTCTACGGGTTTCCAGCGAGAACATATCTAATTCCCTTAATCTATCTTCATAACTTTTATGTCTGATAGAGGGAATCAGTTTGGTTGCCCTGTCTTGCACACGTTCCAATCTTGCGATGTCCTTTTGAAATGAAGGACTCCAAAATTGTACAGCATACTCCAGGTGTGGTCGGATGAGGGAGTTGTACAGACACAGTACTATCTCCTTGTTCCGATATCCAAACTGTCGCTTTATATACCCTAACATCCTTTGGGCTTTCTTCTCCACTTCAATACACTGTTTCGAGAACTTGAGGTCACTCGTGATAGTTACACCCAAGTCCTTCTCAGTGTTGGTGGATTCAAGAGCAGTGCCCTTAAGGATATAGGGTGATTGAGGATTTTGGTGGCCGATATGCATCACTTTGCATTTGTTGACGTTGAAAGGCATTTGCCACATATCAGACCACTCCCCAATGTTTCGAAGATCATCTTTCAGGCGGGCAGTATTTCCATCCTTTGCAACGTTCATACCAACCTTGGTATCGTAGGCAAATTTAGAAATCTTGGCAACCATGTCACCGTCCATGTCGTTGACGTAGATGATGAATAGTAGTGGTCCTAGGACAGAACCTTGCACTCCGCTAGTAACGGGAACCCACTCAGAAGCCTGTCCATTCATCACCACCCATTGCCGTCTGCCACTTAGCCAGTTCTCTATTCAGCCTGCTACTTTTCCATCTATGCCCAGCGCTCGCACTTTCCGGAGAAGGCGGCGGTGTGGTACCTTATCAAAGGCTTTCTGAAAGTCTAAGTAGACCACATCGACCGCCTTGTCCCGATCGTGCTCACTGAAGACGAAGTGGAAGAATTCCACAAGGTTCGTCAGGCATGACCGTTGCCTTCGGAAGCCATGTTGGGAACTCCTCAGTAGCAGCTTTGACTCTAAATGCGACGTCATTTTGTCCACCTAGGAGTTGGGAAGACTGGTAATAAAGGCTAAGAGTATGGTGGATGATATGATCAATAGTGATGAGGAGACTGATGAACAACCTCGACAGATTGCTACGTGTGGCCAGGGACCAGTAGATAAGTGTGAATGGGTGCAGAAGAGTGCGATTGAGTATAAAAAGTACCGTGAGTAAGGATTGAGAGTGTATTGTGAATGACTGTGGTCGAATGGCCTAAGGAAGGAGGGGTGTGGTGGAGCAAATGTATGTGTGTGTGTGTGTAAAGGGCTATTCTCCCACCCCTTTTCCCAATACCCTCTCCTTCCCTCTGTAAGAATGTGTGTATGAACGGAAACATTTTTTTTATTGTTTTTTCTTTTTGTATATATAAATTGATTTTCATGTTTTGTATAAAATGGGTTTTTTTCTCTTTCTCAGCTAAATGTTAAATATTTTTTCTGAAAGACCTCTCTAGTAAATTATAGATAATATTACCTGCCAAATTTGTAAAGAGTGGTGGAGACAGTAGGGTTTGAGGTACACCAGAAGTTGTGCATCCTGTTGGGACAGAAGAGCTGTTTTTTTGTAGCCTCAAAGGTGCAACCAGATCACTATATATTGTATCAAACTCGGAAGCACCAGCTTTCTTTTTTTGCAAGACGTCTTGGAGGCGCCAGCCTTGTTAGTCCTCTGAAAGTTATAAATAGTTGAGTGGCAGCCGGCAGGACTACCCCATCCTCCAGCTCGGGGTACCATGTGAGGCCTTTTCTTTTTTGTATTTACCGGTTTTGTTTACCTATTTATCTTTTTTTGTTTCTTCTCATCTCTTGGTTGGGTTATAGGCCTATGATTAGATATTTGCAAATTGATCAAGCCCATTTTTTTTATTGTGTAAATAAGTAAGAGATCTCTCTTGTAAATATTTACCCCATATTTTATTTTTTGTAAGTAAAGGAGTGTATATACAATCCATTTCATTCTCTTTCAATTTCTCATGTCTGAATTAGTATAGGAAGCGGGTTGGAATGATTGGGATTAGAGCATAGACCTTTTTGCCTGCTACAGGGTCACCACTTAAAAATTCAAAAACGGAGGTGCAGGTTGGATGTTAGAAAATATTTGTTTACCAATATAGTTGTAGATTACTGCAATAGTTTGCAATCTGATACAGTAGACAGTCCAAACTTGAATGTTTTCAAACGTAGCTCAGATGATGATCATATTGGAGGAGGGGGGGGTATTCTGGACTCATTCCTGTTGATGTAGTTTTTTATTATTGTATATTATGATTGTATTATTGTATATTATGATTGATTTAGATTTTGATAAGTCTTGATGATGATGCTTTTTGCTTTTGACACATTCCTGTGAATGGTTTGAATTGTAGATACATGATCGGACACAATCCTATGGATTGTTCAAATTATATATTTTAGATGCATGGTCTAACACAATCCTATGGATGCATTCTGTGGGTGGGTTTTGACAGATGCGGATGACCTTTGATAGGCCCTTGTGGCTTTTATCATCCGTGAAATTATGTTATGTTATTAATAGAGCATATAAAAATAGTTGAAGAAAAAATAACATGCAATAATATCCTATTGTAGTAGTGTGTTAGTGTCCTCCTCCCCTCCCCCGTCTCTAATCCCTTTCTCCTTTTTCAGGTTGTTTGGAATGAGGGGGAAACAGCAAAGTCACTCCGGGTGGGGAGCCTCGATAGATTTATATCGTGTTTACCCATTCATCTCTTGTCTTCCTCTACAGGCGATATTTGAAACAGGAATAAGATTAGTCTGAATTTCAAGTGATTGACTAGTGAATGAGTTTAACAGTGAACTTAAATAATATTGTATAAAGTGTCCATTGGAATTTAGATAGAAGCTGAATAGTTGTTCAGGTGAGTCTTAGTGTGAATGGGTGGGTGTGTATGAATGGCAGTATAAGAATGTTTTAAGTGTGACAGCGATTGGGTGATTGAAAATGCCTTCTCATTTTCAACTTCTTGGTGCCAGCTTGTCCAGCGTGTTCTGGCTTGGTGAGGTGGCAGCAGCCAATCTTGACCCTCGTGTGGCAGTAAGGGGACGGTTTTTTGAAGTGTGAGTCATTTCAAGACTGCCTCCAAGTCACCTATGCATCGATTGGAGCCAGAGCCCTCCCACTTTACGCATTGACTGGAACCACCGCATCCCCGTCCTTGAGTGCAGGTCATTTTGCATTGGTTGGAGCTGGATTCTCAGTCCCTTAAGGAAAAGGAACCCCCCTTCCCTCAAGAAAGCAGGCCTGCCTCCCTTTCCCTCCTCCCCCCTTATATCAGTAATAGTGCTCCCATATATCCAGATACATTTTGGACAGACTCACATCTATTTGTGAAGCCCTAGACATTTCTCTTTGAGAGTGCGGTTGTTGGCCAATAAATTGTAAGGCCACCTATAGTGTGTACATAATTATATTCATTTCAAGTAGGCTATAAGGTATATTTATTTTAAAGGTTTTGGAGCTGTGATTTTGGTTTAGCTTGGGTTATTTATTGGTTTTTAATAAATTTAGAAAATACTCTCTCTCCTCAATACACTTTCCTTGAACCACTGAGCGGACCTTGTTGGGTGGCAGGAAGAATTGGTGAGGAAGTTGCAACCCTGCCGCCACACTATCCTTCATTTTTTCAAATTACCAGTTTGTGAAACTAGACAAACCTTTTGTATCTACCTAACAATAGGGGAGGTTTACCCCTCATACACCCCCAAATTTTATTAACTCATAGTATGAAAAACTTACAAGCACAAAACAAGCCACATTTCACCTTATGACTAAAAATGAAGAGCAAATTTGGAAAAATAACCTAAAGAAATTTCCAGTAAATGATTAGGGTCACTGTGAACCTCTTTAACGAGGTATTCAAAATATAATTCACATTCACTACAAATCATAACAAAGCTTTCAATGCAAAACAGGAAAATAGGCTAAAATAGGATAAAGTAAGCTTAGCTTAAATTATGTAGACAATGTGATGTGACTATACCAATTTTTTGCAAAATCGTTCTCCAGTATGACATCATCATAATTAAGGCAGAGAAAAAAATACTAAAATTCAAACTGTTTATATATTAATAGTAACATTGAATGCTCAATAAATTCTATATAGATGGATTTAGAAAAATGTTCTTCATAATAGGATATATTAAATTTATTTTTAAAGAATTTCTGTCTAGTAGCACTTAACATATCTTTACATTTCTTCAAAATCCTAATGGATATTATTTTATACAGGTCACAATTTGAAGCCACAATACCAAGCATACCTATCAGAATCATTTTTTGTCCTTTATTTAAATCTGATGTACATTTTTGGTGTTAATGCAGTCTTGACCCTATAATTTTACATTTTAATAAATTAAATTTTCATGCCATGCAAATATTTATATTTTGGAGGTGATTAAAATATATTTTTTTTACTTTCAAACTAGAGTTGGGACCTTTAGCAAATATTTACTTAGTCTTAGTAGAATTCTGTCGATTAGTGATGCACTGAGGCTAGGCTCCACTGGGCCCAGGCAATTCCATTTGTTCTCTGGTCCAATCCAGAAGTTGATTGGAGTTGGAGCTGGTGGCCAAACAGTTGTCTAAATTTTTCTTGAAGGTGTCGGGGCACACCCCAGTCATATTTCTCAGTGTGGCTGGGATACAGTTAAATAGCCTGGATTCACTGTAGGTGAAGCAGTAGTGTATCATAGACTTTATTTTGGGGGTTGATCCTGGAGTGGTCTTCACATAACACAGTCTCCCTTGCCTTTGGTGGTGTATTTCCTGAATGCTAGTGTTTGGGACTTCTTCTTTTTTTCTAGGACCTTCCACACACAGATTATGATGTACCGTCCCTGTGTTGTTGGAGAGAGTACATTGCAACTCCTTGAGTCTCTCCCAGTAGGTCAAGTGTTGAACTCCTTGGAGCTTCAATTGCAATAATTTTTGTAATTTTGTGAAGAGCCAAAAGCTGGCAACAGTATTCTAGCCGTGGCAGTACCAGAGACTTCCACAGGGTCAACATACATCCCTTGTGTTTTGTGTGGAAAGTTCTCAAGATCCAGCCTGCTAGTGGTCTTGCAGTTGATGTAATTTTGGTGAAGTGATAGGAGAAGGTGGCATCCTTACACATGGTTACCCCTAAGTCCCTCACCACATCCTTTGCAGAAATTGTTTGTTGGCCACAGCTGTAGCTTGTAGAGTTCTTGAGCGCTACTTGGTTTCCATAGTGTAAGAGCTCCAATTTATCTCCATTCAGTGCCATATTGTTATTCTCTGCCCATTTCAAGATTTTGTCCAGGTCCTCTTGCAGCAGTTGAGCATCTTGTACACTGCAGATTTTCTTTGAGATTCTAGTGTCATCTGTGAAGGATGTAGCACTTGAGTGTGCCTAGTCCTCTGTCAATGTCACCTATCACAATGATGAACAGGAGAGAACCCAGAACTGATCCTCAAGGTATACTACTGATGACACTGCTCGCTTCTGAGAGGCACCCTTGAATGTTCACCTTTTGTTGTCTGCCTGTGAAAAAACTTTGAAGCCATTTTCCTAGTTCCACACGTATTCCAAGTTTTTTTGAGCTTATGAAGAAGAATGCCGTGGTCAACCTTGTCAAAGGCTTTGGTAAAATCTAGGTAGATCACATCGACATTGTTCCCATCTTGTGTGTCCTGTAGAATGTTTTCATAATGAGATAATATCTGTGAGAGGCAGGAGCGACCTTGTCTAAAACCATGTTGACCGCCATTGAAGGCTTCTATCTCTTCTAAATAAGTGACCATCTTAGTACGTATTATCCCTTTGTGATGTCAGGACAACTGGTCTGTAATTTTTGGTTAAGCCTTTGCTGCCTCCTTTATGGACTGGTGTGATTGTCCCACGTTTCAGTGTCTGTGGTACGTAGCCATTGTTGAGGGACTTGCTTTGCAGCACCTTTAGTGGCCAGGCTAGTTGGTGCTTACAGTTCTTGAGGAGCTGGGCATGGAATCCATCTGGAACAGCAGCAGAGTTTGGTGCAATCTTATCGATGGCTGAAATAATACCGTCCATTGTTATCTCAATTGATGAGAACTGTTGTGGTGTCTGTGGAGCTTCATCACAGAAGGAGGATGAAGTGTGGACTTTTCTTTCTTCATCCGGAGGGCTGAAAATGCTTTCATATTGCAGTTTGAACATCTCCACCATTTCTCTTGGGCTAATCTAGTTCACATGTGGAATTTATGAGTGGTCCTATTGTTGTGGTATATTTTAATTTTCTTTAGTAAATGTATAGAAGAATTTGCTGTTTGTTTTTATGTTTGTTACAGTTCAAGTTTCCTCCTTAATTTGTTGGTTTTTGTGGGACTGGATAAGTTTCACTTCAATTTCTTTGAGTTCACTTTGTAGTCTGGTGATGCTGGGTGTATGGCCGGTCTTCTTGAGCTTGAAGTGTATTTTGGCCTTCTTTTTCATCAGGATTCTGCGGTCTCTTGATATCCACTTTCTCTGTTTCTTGTGTAATTTTGATGGTATTATATTTTTACAAGTCTGAAAGTATTTTACTTGTATGATGGCAAGAGTTTCATCAATACCATTTTCTCCTAAAAACACTAACCAGTCTATTTTTTGCAAATTCAGCTCTTACTCTGTCCCAGTCTACTTCATTGTAGTAGAAATTTAAATCACTGAGGGAAGTGCAGAGGCTTTGGATGTGTTGTTGGCAGTTGCTTTGATGCACTGAGAAACTTGAGGTCCTGACTCTGATGAGACTGTTCCGACATACCCGTTTTTATGGTGTCATAGGAATGTACCAGTTCAAAGTTGTTGCTGAACAAGATGTCAAGTGTGTTGTTTCCTTTTGTGGGCTCCTCAATGAACTGCTTCAGATAAAAGTTCTCACTTATGGTTAGTAGTTCCTCTGCTTGTCGGTTTTCTTCTCTGGAACCTCCATTTGTATTCATGGATGGCCATATTATTAGGGGTAGGTTAAAGTCCCCTGTGATGATGATTTCTATGAAGGGGGTAGGTGGATTTTGCAGCAGTGACCTTAACTTTTATGAAATCTCTCTGAGATTTTCTTCTGTGGTGTTTGGAGAGCCGTATAGCATAGTTATGAGTAGGCCCACCTTCTTTACATATACTGCAAGCAATTCCATTGTGCCATTAGGTGAGGAAATGACCAGAGGACTAGGAAGGTTGAGTGTAATCCCATAAAGAAGGATATATTGAAAATATACTACACAGATAGTTGAAGCATAAGGAATAAATAAGATGGATTTGTTATAATGGCTAACGACTATGGGAAATTTTGATGTTATGCAATAACAGTCATGGTTTGATTTGGCAGGAAAGAACATTAGATTAGAGGTTCAGGTTGATGGTTATAATTGGTTTCATATAGAATGGAATAGGAGGTAGTAAAAACACTTTAATTAAAACAGATGCTAACACAGAGTCATTTTGGCAAGATATTAAGGAGGGAAAAGATAAACTTGTCACAAGATTATTATATAGACCACCAAATATTAGCAATGGAGTTTTGTGTCCTATGTGACAGGAGATAGAATGTGCACGTAGGAATAAATATGTATGTATATTGTGTGATTTTGTAGCGGTCCACAAATCTACTCTAAACTCCCAATCAATCTAACCCACTTCCTACACTAAATTGGACGTGAAAACCCGAGGGAGAAATGAAATGGATTAGATATATGTACAGTCCTTTATTTACAAAAAATATGGGGTAAATATTCACAAGAGATATGAGGTAAATATTTAAAAGAGATATGGGGTAAATAAATGAGATCTCATTACTTAAAAAAATAACAATCTTATCACCAAACAAAATACTATATACACACAACTAAACGAACGATACAAAAGTGGCCTAATAAGCACACTGGATCCAAACAAAAAGAAAAGGCCTCATGTGGTACCCCCGGGGGTTACCCTAGTCTCTGCCACTCTTTACAAATTGTAGGATTATCTTGTAATTTAATAGGGTAGCCTTTCAAAAAAATAATAATAATAATCAACATTTAGCTGAGGAAGAGAAAAAAACATTTTATACAAAACATGAAATCCATAATTTATATATATATATATATATATATATATATATATATATATATATATATATATATATATATATATATATATATATATATCGCCATTCGCACACACATTCTTACAGAGGGAGGGAGAGGGTATTCGGAAAGGGGTGGGAGAATGACCCTTCACACACACTCACATTCGCTCCACCACAATTTTATTTAGAGAAATAGAGACTGGGTAACTTGCAGGTGATCAGGAGGCTGAGGAACTTTTTAATATGGTGCAGGGCTCTCAGGGTATTGGAATCTATGCACCCTATGGTTTATTGTAAATGTGGTACAATGGTTACAGCAAGCACTGGGCAAATGTCAAGATTAACTTCTGCTGGTTTCCTGGATATATGGAGATTGCAGAGAATGAGGATGCTAAAGAGTCTGGGAGAATTTAGTGACCATACTGTCATTTCACTCTTCCCCACACTGACTATATGTCAGGAATCAGGTCAGCCTCGAAGTTGTGTGCCATCAGGCCTCAACTATTCCCTTGGACCTACTCCTGATGCTGCAACAGCTTCAGGTCACTTTATGCCCTCTTCAAATTGGGCATACTCTCAGGATGCAGTGCAACTTAATGCAGCGTTCCCCTCTACCTTACTGCTGCAATGACTGTGTTGTCTCCCAGAGTGTTTGGCATTCTTGTTGAATGTCCCAGTCTGGGGGATTTTCGCACATTACCTTTCCTGGTACAGGGATGAGCGTGTGCGCTACCACTTGTCCTTTGTACTCCAAGACAGATTCATGCACACAGACTTGTGGACTTTGAAGTCTTAGATGCTGACCTGCTCCATTTTATTTTGCTTTTGGTGTTGGTATCCTGTTCCTGCACTAGGGTGTCGGGAATTACAATCCCCGATACCTACGTGTGCTTCCTTCTTGCTTTTTTACATCTTTTTCCTTTAGTTTTGTATTTTCTTGAAAAAATTAATCTAGCCTAACATTAGGCTGTAAGGTAATTATGACAAACTCGTGACCTTATAGGCACAAGTCTCCAGATAGGCCCCCCCTCCCCCCAAAAAAAATATAACAAGGATTAGTACAATAATAACCTCATCTAAAAATTTAAAAAACCTTTAATTAATCCTATTATAATTTTTTTTTTTCTTTCATTGTCCTTCATAAGATAGTTTTTATCAATATTCACTCCTTTTTATCTTTTTTCAAATTAAAGAGTTAAGATTTAGTTTCTGTTAAAAGAATATGCATATTCTTTTGCTTCAGTTGTTCTGATTCTCTTAAATTTACATCTTTTGCCAATCCTTATTTTTACAATTTTTTTATATATGTATCATCAGAAAAGGTATGCCTCTCTTGAGTATATTCTGGAAAATCCTTGATATTGATCAGAAACAAAAAATTTCCTGGACTCAATTGTAGAGGCACACCACTGATAATTAGTATCCACTTAAAAGATGTTCCACTCCATGAAATACTTTGAATTCATTTTATTACTTAGCTACCAATTATGAACATTTCAACTTCAGAATTAAATGTTTATGTGAAACTTTATCAAATATTTTCATTGGATCACAAAAAAACTATTCTTCAAATATCTGAAATTTCAGTCTCGTCTTTCCATATTTTAATTAGAGAACTGTACACCTTCCAGGCTAAAATATATATTTGATGATAAATAACTGTAATCATCATGTGATCTATGATTTGTTTTAGGATACTTTCTAAATTTTTTAAAGTAATAGTATTAGTGGCTTAAGTCTATGATTTGCAGATTGTCATTTTTTATATTGAAATTTTTCCCTAGATCCTTTATATTTTGGGTAGTTTATGAATAATATTAATTTATAAAATAGTGTAAAAGTGACACTTTGTGTGACATATTTAATTATATCTCATTGCATAGCCAGGAATATAGATCTGTTCTAAAGGGTGCTCTATATAAGGCTGGCAAGAAACATTACTTGTATATTTATCAAATTGGAATATAATAGACCAGAGATGGCAAACCTTATACTGGTAGGTCATTTTTTTTTACCACTTTGAATTTTTAGAAAATTTAATGTTGCTGTTTTTTATAGCTTCCTGGGAGCAGCTGGGAGAAAGCCTAGGCATATAGAGCCTGTGTTGTAGGCCTCACCAATGTTGTCACAATTAAATGGGATATGCCTTCTGCGAGGCTTTCTTGAGACACCAGTTTAGAGTGAAAAGAAGCTATTGCATGCTGTGGGAATTTTATAACACCCCTCCCTGCACTCGCAGTCCATGCAACATTGAGTGGAAGGTCTATTGCAACTTAACCACGTGAAACACATCCAAGTGATGTAGTCCCACTACAGGATTGAATTCAGGTGGGGCGGTCATGTCAATTGGTGGTTTGAATCTCTTTTAAAAAACTGACACTATTTACTAGGGAGGTTTACCTCCCTACCTCTATTCAGTGACATTTTTTCATTTTTTATTTTTCGGTGTAATATATTTAAGTTCAGGAATATAGTTAACTTTGAGTATTAGACATAATACTAAAGGAATTTTTAATTATATTTTGGGAAGTTTCTCAGCATGGCTGTTGCTTTGGATGATGTGAGTATGCCTTTTGATGTAAGCTGTGTGTATGTAGTTTGTGATTTTTGTGGAGTTGAAAGAAGAGGTTGAGGGTAGCTTTAAAGTGCAGGGTGACTTAGATAAGCTGTTAGCTTGGGCTCAGAAGTGGCAGATGACTTTTAACCTTAATAAATGCAAAGTTATTAACATGGGGAGAGATAATAGGGAATTTAGCTATGAGATGGATGGATATTGGCTTAATTCAGTTGAAGATGAGAAAGACTTAGGAGTGGTAGTAGATAGGTCACTGAAATTTTCAAAGCAGTGTATTGAGGCAAAAAATAGAGCAAATAGGGTACTAGGTTACATTAAAAGAAATGTTAGCTACAAGAGTAAGGAGGTCATCCTTAAACTATACAACTCTTATGTCAGGCCACATTTAGAGTACTGTATACAGGCATGGTCACCACATTTTAGACATGATATAAACTTATTAGAGTCAGTACAAAGGAGGGCAACAAAAATAATACCATCCCTGAAGCACCTTGAATATGAAGATAGACTGAGGGTATTAAATATGTTTTCATTTGAAAGAAGGTGTGTGAGGGGAGATATGATTGAGCTTTTTAAAATCTTTTCTGGGATGGATAAATTAGATTTCAGCAAGTTATTTGAGTTAGAAGGTAGTAATAGAACTAGAGGCCACCACTTAAAGATTAAAAAACAGAGGTGCAGACTGGATGTTAGAAAATATTTTTTCACTAACAGAGTGGTAGATTATTGGAATAGTTTGCCACCTGAGACTGTAGACAGCCCAAACTTGAATGTTTTCAAGCGCAGATTGGATGATTATATGGGGATGGAGGGTTAATTTCTTACTTTTTGGTATGTGGATATGTTTCTTGACTCATTCCTGTGGATGCAGTTTCTTTTTATTGTATATTTTGGGGGATTTTGATTTTGTTTTTGACAGACTCCTATGGAGGCTTTAAATTATATATTGTAGATGCATGGTTGACATTCCTATGGATTGTTAAATTGTATATTGTAGCTGCATGATCTGACAAAATCCTATGGATGCATTATATGGGTGGGATTTGATGGATACGGATGACCTTTGATAGGCCCTTGTGGCTTTTGTCATCCGTTAAATTATGTAAATTATGTTATCTGAATACCTGGTGTGTTATGTCACTAGTACAAATGTGGCTTTGGTAGAGGAGGTGAGTCAGTTGCATGATGAGTGCAAGAGATTAAGTGAATTGGTGAATGAAGTGAGAAGGGATGCGAGTGTACGCATGAAGAATGTGGCTGGGACCAGGAAGGTGGAAGATAGGCCTAGACTAGGGACTGGAGAGAAAGAAGTGCCTGATGTGAGTGAAGATAAATGGTGGGTGAATATAGATAGAATTGATAGGTTAGGACAGGTTAAGTCTGTGAGTAAGAGGGACATGGAACCTGTTAGGTAGACTAACAGATTCGATGTCCTGAGAGAGGAAGAGTTTGAAAGTGATTTCTCTGATGTGGTTGTGGCAGAAAGTGAAATAAGTGGTAGTTTGAATGAGAACAGTAGGGAGGGTAATGCTCGGCCTAGGGGGACTAGGAGGATGACTGAGGTCCTTGTGATGGGTGACTCAGATTAGCTATTTAGATAGGAAGTTGAGTGCAAGCAAATGGAAGGGAGTGAGAGTTTGTTTGCCAGGTACTTGTATAAATGATGTATCTGAGAGATATGATAGTCTGGTCTCTGGGTGTGAGAGGGATGCACTTGTGATTACATATGTGGGAGTAAATGATGTAAAGAAGGTGGGTTCATATGAGTTGCGAGAGAGGTACAAAAAGTTAGTTGAAAGGATGAGTGAAAGTAGAGTGAAAGGGATTGTTTCAGGTGTGCTTCAGAGATTGGATGTGGGGATGGAATGGTTGTCTCGGGCAATTGGACTGAATGAGTATGTGAAAGGCCTGCGTGAGAAGTCGGGACTAGTGTTATAGATGTTGTTTGGGAATAAGGCATTGTATGCATCGGATGGATAACATTAAGCGGGGCTGGGGTTGACGCATTGTGGCAGGAGTTAGATAGTGTTGTTGGGTCTTTGCAGGAAGGTAAACTAGTTAGTGATAGTGGTCAGGGAAATATAAGAGTACAGGGTGGGGCAGGGAAAGGAAAGAGATGCAGAGGAGATAGAGTGGAAGGTATATATTCTAAAAGTGGTGCTTCAGGGATAGGCTGGCTGAGTTGTCTTTATACCAATGCTCGTAGTCTTATAAATAAGAAAGATGAGTTATTTAGTTATATTATTGATGAAGATATAGATCAAATTTGTAATAGAATCATGGGTTAATGAAAATAAATTTAATGACAACGTGAGTGAATTTGAACTATAGGGTACATTTGTCAAAAGAGAGAGAGATAGGACTGGTGGTGGGTTGATTATTTATATCAGAAATAGCATTTCTTCAAATCTAAATAATTCTATAAAGCAAGAAGAAGTTGAGTCACTGTGGATAGATATTAGGGTTGGTAAAAATAAGATAATACACTTGGGAGCCTTTTACGGACCACCCGGACAGACTGACTGTCTGTATTGATGAGCTAATGATCAGAGAAATAAGGAAAGGATGTGAAGTAGATACAGTTATTCTTGTTGACCTTAATTTAAATTCTGTGGACTGGGAAAATATGATAGGAAGGGATAGAGCAAGTTGTAAGTTTATAGAATGCTTTGAAGATAATTTTTTGACTCAATTTGTTAATAAGCCAACAAGGAGTGCCAATATATTAGATCTGGTTCTTTCAAAGGATGATCACTTGGTTCAGGAATTGATTGTCAGGGAAACATTGGGAAATAGTGATCATCAGATGCTTCATTTTAACTTGGAAATAGTTAAAGGTAGAACATCAACAAACTCCACCAAAACTCCAAATTTTTATAGGAGAGATTATGATAAATCTCAAAACTTGCTAAATCAGATTAGGTAGGATATAGAATTCAGGGGATAGAATACTTAGGAGATGTGGGATATTTTTAAAACTATACTAAACATAGTCCAGGAGCAGTATATTCCAGTGAAGTCTATTAGGAAGAATTGTAGAAAGCCATTGTGGTGGAATCACGAGATAGCTAGGAAAATTTCTGAGAAGAAAAGGGCATACCAGAGATTACAAAGAGAAAGTACTTTTGAGAATTTAAATCATTATAGTTCAACCAGAAATGAGCTAAATAAGATTATTAAGAAGAGCAAAAGGGTGGCAGAAATTAATTTAGCTCAAAATAATAATAAAGATCCAAGAAAATTCTTTAGCTATTATAGAATTAATATCAAATCTAAAAGTGATAAAATAGGGCCTATTAAATATGAAGGGGTTTTGAAAGAATCTGATGAGGAAATAGTAGAGCTTCTTAATGATCATTTTTCTTCAGTGTTTACATAAGAGAATCAAGATGGATTAATTAATGATAATTCTAGTTCAAGAGAAGTAGTGTTGAATACCATTAATGTGAACAGGGAAATAATTAAAGGGCTTATATTGTAGTTAAATACATGTAAGTCTTCTGGCCTAGACAACATTCATTCTAGGTTACTCAAAGGAGGTGTAGATAGTATTGCAGTAGCTCTTGAGAAGTTATATACTAGATCACTAGAGTTTGGAGAAATACCTAATGATTGGAAATTAGTGAATGTAGTGCCAATTTTTAAAAAGGGAAGTAAAGAGGACACAAATAACTTTATGCCAATAAGCTTAATTTTTATAGTTTGTAAAATTCTTGAGAATATAGTTAAGAAGGGGATTTCTGACCATCTAGAGTGTGGTAGGTTAATAAATGATGATCAGCATGGGTTTAGAAGAGGTAGACCATATTTAACAAATTTACTGGATTTTATAGATTATGTTACTAAATAATTAGATAAGGGAGAGAATGTTGATATAATTTACCTAGATTTTAGCAAAGCTTTTGATAAGGTTCCACATAAGAAACTAGTTCACAAATTAAAAATGCATGAATTGGATAACTGAATAGCTAAAAGACAGGCAGGAAACAAAGAGTTATGCTGAATGGGGTGTGGTCACAGTGGAGGGATATTATCAGAGGCATACCTCAGGGATCTGTTCTAGGCCCTTTATTATTCATAGTTTTTTTAGTATCTTGGGGAGGCTGTAAATAGCAGTGTCAATTTTTGATGTAGACACTAAATTGGCAGCTGTAGTCAAAGAAGTTGCTGGTAGCTTTAAAATGCAAAGTCACTTAAATAAATTATAAGCTTGGGCTCAGAAGTGTCAGATGACTTTCAACCTTAAAAAATGCAAAGTTCTTAACATGGAAAGGGATAATAGGGAATTTAGCTATGAAATGGATGGGCATTGGCTGAATTCAGTTGAGGATGAGAAGGACTTATGCGTAGTAGTAGATAGGTCACTGAAGTTTTCAAAGCAGTGTATTGAGGCAAAAAATAGAGCAAATAGGGTGCTAGGAGACATTAACAGGAATGTTAACTACAGGAGTAAGGAGGTTATACTTAAACTCTACAACTCATATGTCAGGCCATATTTAGAGTACTGTATGAAAGCATGGTCACCACATTTTAGACATGACATTAACCTGCTAGAGTCTGTACAAAGGAGGGTAACAAAGGTAATACCTTTCCTGAAGCACCTTGAATATGAAGATAGACTGAGGGTACTAAATATGTTCTTATTTAAGAGAAGATGTGTAAGGGGAGATCTATCTGATTGAGCTTTTTAAAATCTGTTTTGGGATGGATAAGTTGCATTTTAGCAAGTTATTTGAGTTGGAAGGTAGTAATATGACTAGGGGTCACCACCTAAAAATTAAAAAACAGAGGTGCAGGTTGGATGTTAGAAAATATTTTTTTGCCAATAGAGTGGTAGATTATTTGCAATCTGAGACAGTAGACAGTCCAAACTTGAATGTATTCAAACGTAGATTAGATGATTTTATGGGGAGGGAAGGTTACTTTGGGGGATTTTCCTGACTCATTCATGTGGATGCAGTTTTTTTATTATTCTATATTATGATTGATTTGGATTTTGACACATTTCTGTGTATGGTTCTAATTGTAGATACATGAACTGACACAGTCCTATGGATGCATTTTGTGGGTGGGTTTTGACAGATGCAGATGACCTTCGATAGGCCATTGTTGCTTTTGTCATTCAGGAAATTATGTTATGTATATTATGACTGACCTGACCACTCTTGTCCTACAGGGTGGCTTTAGTTTAAATTTGAATTGGTTATATATATATATATATATATATATATATATCATACTATCTGTAAAAAAGGTAGTTTACTTTATAAATAATGTATAACTACCCCCACCCCTAAAATATATATATATATATATATATATATATATATATATATATATATATATATATATATATATATATATATATATATATATAGCGATAAGGATTGATTCTAGAGAGCCTAAATTTAATGTTTAACAGAAATCCCAAGACGAGGAAAGAAGCTGGCATCATCCTTTTTTATTTTCTGGCAAAGTTTCACCTACAATACGGTCATCTTCATAGACCTAAAATACAAATAAACAAACAAAATATTTTGCACTGTTAAGAGAGCACTCTGCTAAATATACATCTAGAACTTTACTAGCTAGTAATAGTTTTGAATTGCAAATTTAGAGTTAAAGGGAATATTTAGAAATGGGGCTCAAATTTACAATAAACAGACTAGGGAAGGATTTTAAATATTTAAATTAGTTAGCGAGTATATAATTGCTAAAATCTATTTAGGTTTTTCTGGGTATCCAATGCAACCCTTTATTGTTTCTCTGTTTTGGGTACCATACTCTGCCTCTTTCTTTTTGATGCATTTATAGATTACTGCGCAATGGTTAAAAAGGATCGAGCATGTGAACAGTTTTTTTTAAGGCTCTCTCTTTTGACCAGTACAAGTATTGCATGCCCTTCCATCTGGAAACATGCATACATCATCTCCATCCTCAAACTGAACAAAGCCCCCCAAACTCCCTACCTTCCACAGACCTATCTCACTTATTGTACCTATTTCAAAAACGATTTAAATACTAATCTTCAATAGAGATAAACCCATTACCCCTGTCTCAAACACCTGATATGGCTTCAGAACAAAACACTCCACAACTACACTGCCATAATAACACACAGCACAATTAAAACATTTAACCAAAATTATAAAGATAACAAATATAACCTTTATTTCATAATAAGGCAAGGAAAATAATCAATCAACTGACTTAGTGTTGTGGGAGAGGTATGATCGTGTTATTAGGTCTTTGCGGGCGGGAAACTAGATACTAATAGTGGTCAGGGAATTATGAGAGGACATTATAGTATTGAAAGTAGAATGGACTTGGCATATAACAGAAATAAGTTCCAAGGCGATAGAGGCGAGGTCATTCAGGTTGGAAGAGGTGCTTCAGGGATAGGGGGGTTAAATTGTTTCTATACAAATGCTCGTAGTCTTAGAAACAAGAAGGATGAGCTATTTAGTTATATTAGCGATGAGGATATAGATATATTATGTGTTACTGAATCATGGGTTAATGAAATAGAATTTAGTGACACTATAAGTGAATTTGATTTGCAGGGCTATAATATGTACATTAGTCAAAGGACAGGTAGGATTGGTGGAGGAATAATTATCTATATAAAAAACAACATTGTTTCAAGTTTAAATACTTCAATAAAGCAGGATGGAGTTGAGTCACTTTGGAAAGATATTAGGTTCATTAAAAATAGAATGGTGCATTTGGGAGCTTTTTACAGGCCACCTGGGCAGACTGATGATATGGATGAACTAATGATAAGGGAAATAAGTAAGGGATGTGAAACAGATGCAGTTATTATTGGGGACTTCAACTTAAACTCTGTGGACTGGGAAAATATGATAGGTAGCGATAGAACAAGTGGCAGGTTCATAGAATGCTTTGAGGATAATTTTTTGAATCAATTTGTTAATGAGCCAACGAGGGGGGACAATATATTAGATTTAGTGCTTTCTAACAGTGATCATTTAGTTCAAGAATTGACTGTTGGGAAAGCATTGGGAAATAGTGACCATCAGATAGTTCGTTTTAACTTGGGAATTGAGAAGGGTAAAATAACCGAGAATGCTGAAAAAGTTCCAAATTTTCATAAGGAAGCTTGATAAATTAGTTAGACTGGGATGTAGAATTCAGAGGTAAAAATGCTTATGGGATGTGGGATACTTTGAAGCATATAATAAATGTAGTCCAAGGGCAATGTATCCCAATGAAGGCCATTAGGAATAAAAGTAGGAAACCATTATGGTGGAATCAGGAGATAGCTAGAAAAATTTCAGAGAGGAAAAGGGCATACAAAAAATTACAGGTAGAAAATACTATTCAAAATTTAAGTGATTATAGAATGGCTAGGAATGAGTTAAATAAGATTATAAAGAAGAAAAAAAGGGTGTCAGAAATTAAATTAGCTCAGGATAGCAACAAAGATCTTAGAAAGTTCTGTAGTTACTATAAAATTAATAACAAGTCTGGCAGAGTTAAAATAGGACCTATAAAATATGAAGGGGGTGTGAGAGAAACTGATGAAGAAATAGTTGAGGTACTAAATGGTCATTTTGCATCAGTATTTACAAAGGAGAAA
Source organism: Ceratothoa steindachneri (assembly GCA_963969495.1). Lineage (NCBI taxonomy): Eukaryota > Metazoa > Arthropoda > Malacostraca > Isopoda > Cymothoidae > Ceratothoa > Ceratothoa steindachneri. The sequence goes on along the minus strand of OZ018333.1, from coordinate 116,958,216 downwards.
CTAAATAGTCTTATGTATAGTACTCATGGGTCAGGGAAAGAGGTATTTACTACCATTCGTGTGGATTGGAGGACGATAAAAGGACTAATAAGTGAGTTAGATGCTACCAAGGCCTCCCCGTAAGGGGCGTGGTGATTGGCCATCCTGGCCGCCGTGCTGACGGGATCCAGTGCTCCGTCCGGCCCCAGCTTAACCTCTCTTCCTTCCTTCAGATAGCCTGTATTTCTCCCCTACCTCGTCGCTTTTCATACAACCTCTCCCACAACTTTCTCTGGTCAGCCTCTAATTTCACAGGGTAGATGCTGACCTTCTCAAACCAACCGCCCCGGATCAGGGTTGAGGGGGGAGGGGACAACGTTCCCTAACCCCTGAGCTCCGGTTCGGAATGTTTTTTTTTAACAACCTGCTTAATCCCCACCCATACCTTCCTCACATCCCTTTTCCTTTCTTCACACTCAGTTTTATGCCGCGTCTAAGGTGGAGCTGCCTTGCCGATGGACTGCCAGGCCACCAGGCGGGAGGGGTGGTCCCAAATGGCGGCGCCTGGCTTGCAAGCACCTCTTGCAGTGCGGGCTACTGCGAGAGGTGATGCGCAATTGCATCCCGTGTAAAAAAGATGGTCACCATGCCCAATGATAAATATAAAAAAAAAACAACCCCCCAACTTCCCCTGTAACATCAACGGACCTGCCCTCGGGCAGCTCCACCAAAAAAATGGAGGTACCTCCCCCTGTGCTTGCGCAGGGGACCCTCCATACTTCTGTAACCGGAGAGGAGGCTTACTCCTCTTCTATGCCTATGGGTGTAGGGGACTCCCCCTCACCCCATTCTCTGGAGATGCTTTCGGGCACCTCCCTATTTCCAGCGGCAGTCCCTCCTTTTCTTTCTAAGGAGAGTGCCAAGAAAGCCAGTAGGCAGCCCATTGCTGACCGCCCCTCGTGTAAGCGGCTCGGTAGGGCAAACCCCCTTAGGGGGGAGAGGGAAGCCAGGCCCCTTCGGTCGCTTCCCTCAAAAGACCTGCTGGCAAGAATATTAAACCTTGCCGGGATCAAGGCCTGTACCTCCCCACACAACACTGGCGACACTGCCAAGGGGACCTGCGATGTCCTAGGAGGGGATGGCCAACTAGAGGCCCCTACTGTGATAGACATGGTCCTTGAGGAAACCCAGCCTCAGAGGGTAGGGCCTTCCTTGGGGGGGAATCCGGGCTCGGTGCCAAACACCGAACCCAAATCCGCCCCTATGCAAGGTCCTCCTCAAACAGTTTGGGTTTCTGAGGCAGTACAAGGAGGGGAGGGATCTCCTCCGACCGGTGCCCCTGCGACCACCACGACCTTCTCCATTTCGGAGAAGGACCTGGCTGAGGCCGGTCCATCTGGCCTAGGGGCTTCTGCCGGCGGAGGTGAGAAGGATTCATTCCCGCCCTCCTCTCCAAAAAGAAAAAGACTAAGCCAAAAAGACAAAGAAGATTCAGGGCTCCTTCCCATCCGCGGGGGCTGCGGGTCTGCTGCCACTCTGGCAAGCGACCAAGCCAAGATCAGCACATCTGGCCCCTCTGCCCCCCCGGTTGCGGAGCCCATGACTAAGACCAAAAGCACACAGGGCGGAGCCTTGATGACATCGGGGCCCCTGATTCAGAGGTTGCCTGGCGTTTTCGAGCCACTGGCTTTAAACGCTTCCTCGTCATTCGCTCCACTGATGGCAGCATGTTGGCTAAGGGCAACATGATCCATCAGAGGAGAGGATGAGCTAGTGTAATTGGTAGAGAGCCGAAGGTGACCCATTTCTCTGCCGGGAGCCTTCTGGCGAATGCGGCGAATTGCTCCGAGGTGGCCAAGATAAGTGCTCTTCAGACACTTCATGGCACCCCGGTGAGTGTGATGCCGCACTCTACCATGAACTTTGTAAAAGGAGTAGTTTATGCGAGGGAACTCGTTGACTACTCCATAGAGTACATCACCTTAGAGCTGGCTGACCATGGGGCAGTCAAGGTCGAACGTGTGATGAGAAAACAGGGAGGAGCCTCGAGACCCACCCCTACACTCTTCGTCACGTTCGACTGTGACAAGCTCCCTGAGTCGGTGCGTGCCGGTTGGTACCGCTACCGCGTGAAGGCATTCGTGCCACTGACGCGGCGGTGCTATTACTGTCACCGCTTCGGACATACGAATCGTTCTTATAGACATGCAAAGTCGGGCTCTGTCTGGGACGTATATGCCTCAATAGTTAGAAAGACACCCTCTGCTCCTGGCCCATCCCGGCCTAACGAGCACGGTTGTTTCCGCGCCCATTCGGAGCCCTTCTGCGGGCTCTACTCAACCCGAGCGCTCTCCTGGTAAAGCTGGCGGCAAAAAGGGTTCACACCCAGCGTGACCGTTTCCCGTAAGGCGAAACGGCCACGCGCCTCCACCGAGTCGTTAGACTCACAGGAGGCAACACCCCTGAAGATGGTCGCTAGGCCATCTTCCCTGAACCTTAAAGTTGTCCCCCGAAACGAGGACAACAACAAAGGAGCTTCGGCTCCTTCGCCCACGACCCGAGGTGGAGCGGGTGGCTTGGAGACGGTGGTTCCTCGAAAAGAGGGCCCCTCGCCTCCGAAGCCGCAACGCCCGCCTAAGGTTTCGAGGCGGAAGGAGGAAAAGACTCGCATGGCAAGCCCAACTTCCCCCAATAAGTCCTCGAAGGCGACAGCGCCTTCAGCACTTTGTCCGGCCAACAGCGCCCGGGGCTCTGCCCCCGGGAAGCGTACGGCCATTCCCGTGAGGGTCTCCAGTTCGAGGAGGGCCACCGCGTCTCCTCCGAGCTAGGCCTGGAGGGCATATTCCTTCAATGGAATTGCCGTGGACTCCGGGCCCACTGGGAGGAGCTGCGGAGGCTCGTTTCGTCCCGTTCCCCGTTAGCTATCTTTTTGCAGGAGACCATGCTAGGCGCGTTCCCCCTGCCTGCCCTCCCGGGGTATAAGGGTCTTGCGACCCCACCACCGCAGGATGGCCGGGCTGGGGAATGCGCAGGTTAACACCCGGCATGATGTCTCCGTTCTTCCTTTCTCTTTAGATACCTCCTTTCAGGCAGTGGCTGTGCAGCTGCACCTGGATAGGAGGTATACTCTGATTTCTGCGTACATTCCACCGGCAGCTGACATCGACGCGGGGGACTTCCGCCGCGTCGTGGCACGGCTGCCGAGGCCCTATCTTTTGCTTGGAGATCTGAACGGCAGGCATCCTCTCTTGGGAGATTACTTCATAAGTCCCAGGGGGCAAGTCCTTGCCGATCTGATCGAAGAGCTTGAGATGGGTGTCCTAAACGTGGATGAGTTTACGCATCACTGTCCGAGAACCGCTTCATTTTCTTGCCTTGACCTATCTCTGTGCTCTTCGGATGCACAGCCTGATTTTGATTTGGGGGTGGTCGATGACCTCCATGGTAGTGATCACTTTTCGATTCAAATATAATTTTCAGGGCAACTGCCGCCTGAGAGACCACCTCGGTGGTGCTTGGCGTGTGCGTCGTGGCCTGCATTTTAGGAAATGACTGAATTCTCTATCTCAGTCGAGGAGTTTAGGTCGGTAGATGAGGCCGTTGAGTTCTTCTCCGGCAACCTCATCGCCTTGTGCCTGACTACTATTCCTAGGACGTCTGGCGGTTTTGCACGCAGACCAATCCCATGGTGGTTGGCTGAGTGTGAGACGGCCCTCAAACAGAAGCGTTATTCCTACATTGCGCTATAAGCGCCGCCCGAACGATTTCACTGTCGCTGAATTTCGTCGGGCTAGGGCTAGGTTCCGGTATATTTCGAAGCACGCCAGCCGCTCTTCTTGTCGGGCATACGTGTCTTCACTTAACGGGAAGACCCCTTTAGCTAAGGTGTGGAAGCGAGTCAAAAGTATTTGGGGCAAGTTCTCGCAGGACCCCCTTCCCGTTCTCCAGGAGAATGGGAAAGCAATCTCGGACCCCGCGTCCGTGGCGGAATCCTTAGCGACCGCTTTTTCCGCATTCTCTAGCCGGGATGCTGCTCCACCAGCATTCAATGCACGTCGTCATGTCGCGGTAGGCTGCCGGCTGGACTTTACCTCCAGAGGCTGAGAACCCTTCAATGACAAGTTTACTGTCAGTGAGTTGCGCTCCACTCTCGCTTCGTGCGCGGATACCGCCCATGGTCCGGACGATATCCCGTACGCCATGCTTCGACACCTGGCTGAGCGAGGCATGGCCTTTCTGTTAGATTTGTTCAACAGGATCTGGGTGGATGTTCTTCTCCCAGACTTCTGGCGAATCGTTACTGTGCTCGCCTTTCGCAAACCGGGGAGAGAACACTCTACTCCGACCGGTTTCCGCCCAATCTCTCTAACTTCTTTGCGTGTGCAAGTTGATGGAGAAATTGGTAAATGTTAGATTAGCCTTTTTCCTGGACAGCGGAGGCCATCTGTCTTCCGCACAGTGCGGCTTCCGCAAGTTCCACTCCTCGTCGGATGCTCTGCTCCAACTGGAAAATGCCGTCTACGAGGCTTTCCTTCGTAGACAGCATGGCGATACGGTATCATGGAGACTCTCCACACGATAAGGGTGGAGACGCCTCACAATGTTTATATCTGAACTTTTGCGAGATCGTCGATTCCGCGTACGGGTAGGGGGAGCCCTCTCCGTCCCAAAGGAGCATGAAGAGGGTGTCCCGCAGGGAAGTGTCCTCAGTGTCACACTCTTTGCCCTGAGCATCAACGGCATCACCTCGGTGCTGCCGGAAGATGTTCTCTCTACGCTCTACGTGGACGACCTTTTGATCTCTTTTAGCGCGGCCCAGATGCCAACTCTGGAGCGTCGACTCCAACAGGCATTGAACCGCGTCTCTCGCTATGCCGAAGCGCACAGGTTTCGGTTTTCTTTGGCCAAGACTATGGAGTCGCACCGTTTCCTTGGTCTTGTATTCGACCAACGCCTCACCTGGGAGGCTCATATTCGCGCCTTGGACATTCTCCGTTCCGTGACGTTCAGCGCTTGGAGCGCTGATAGGGCTACTGCCCTACTTTTTTATCGATCGTTTGTTCGTTCGAAGCTTGACTACGGATGCGAGTTTTATGCATCCGCAGCCGAGCGTTTATTGCGGAAGGTGTATTCGATCCACCACACCGGCCTTCGCCTTGCGACCGGTGCCTTCCGCACTTCCCCCATTGAGAGCCTGTTGGTCGATGCTGGGGAGATGCCACTCGCTCTGCGCCGCGTGCAGTGCATCACCGGCCTGTACGCGCAAACCCGGTGCCTCCCTCAGTCGCCAACAGGTCTCACTGTATCCGCAGCTGATCTCGATGGTGCCTATGCCGCTGAGAGACGCCAGTCATACCCTAAGCCCTTTGGGTTTAGGGCCAGGAAATCCTTCGAGAGGTAGATATAGCTCTCGGGCCGGTGGCGCCCCTGGTTCTGCCCAGGACGCCACCCTGGAGGGTACCACATTTGGCTATTTGTCGCCACGCCTCTGCTCCCAAAGCTTGTACGGCGCCGAGAGTATTGCGTTTGATCTTTTTGGAGCACACATCGTGTCACGCTGGAACCGTGCTAGTGTATACGGATGGCTCCAAGTCCCAAGAGGAGGTCGGCTTCCACGCCGTATTCCCTCTGTTTGATGTCAGCGGGGCTCTACCAGGCTCTGCGTCTGTCTTCAAGGCCGAGCTGGTGGCAATACACCACTCGGTACGGGAGATTACACGAAGTACCCGGTTCGGAGACCGGATTGTGATCTATTGCGACTCACAAAGCGCCCTGAGTGCTCTCGGGGCATTGGAATCTCCGCATCCCCTGGTTCGCGATATCCGCGACGCCACGGTTTTGGCGAGCCGGGCAGATGTCGAGCTTATCTTCTGCTGGGTTCCTGGACATGTAGGAATTGTGGGGAATGAGGGATGCTAAAGAGTCCGCGAGGACTCTGCGACCGGACGTTCCATTGCGCCGCGACTGTTCCCATGGACCTATCCCACAATGCCGCGACGGCTTCAGGTTGCTTTCTATCGTCTCCGAATCGGACATACTCGTGTGACGCATCTCTATCTGATGGAGCGCTCGCCAGCGTCTATTGCGACGACTGCGTTGTCCCCCATACTTTTCGCCACATTCTTGTTGAATGTCCCAGTCTGGGTAATCTTTCAGCACGATACCTGTCCCGGTCCGGGATGGGCCGGGTTGCTACTGCCTGTGCCTTGTGCTCGGGACGAGTTCGTGCACATTGACTTTTGGGGGGAGGCCGGGTTTCTGCCTTTTAATTAAGGTTATTTTTGTTTTTTGTTTGTTATTGTTGTTTGGTAGGTTGCACTCTCCTGCCCCGGGGTGAGGGGGACCTCCCCCCACTGCCAGAGATTACTTCCTGATTGTTAAGTTTTCCAATTTATATCATTGTTATGTTTTCATATTTTTTTTCAAAGTAGCCTAGTTCTAGGCTGTCGTGTTTTTCGGCGACTTATGCCCAAGTGGGCAGTTGCCAGAGGGGCTCTATAAAATTACAAAAAAAAAAGCTACCAAGGCCTCCGGCCCTGATAATATTGATTCTAGGATACTTAAAGAAGGGGTAGAAAGTATCTCAATAGCTCTGGAGAAGTTGTATACTACGTCACTGGAATATGGAAAAATACCCGATGATTGGAAGAGAGCGAATGTAGTCCCCATTTTCAAGAAGGGTAGTAAAGAGGATCCAAATAACTTTAGACCAGTTAGCCTAACTCCTGTAGTCTGTAAAATTCTTGAGAAAATAGTTAAAAAAGGGAATTGCCAACATCTAGAGAGGGAGGGGTTAATCAGCAATGCTCAGCATGGGTTTAGATCAGGTAGATCATGTTTGACTAATTTACTAGACTTTCTGGAGTTTGTAACAAATCAAGTAGATAAGGGAGAGAATGTAGATATAATTTACTTAGATTTTAGTAAAGCATTTGATAAGGTACCACATAGGAGACTAGTTCATAAATTAAAAATGATTGGGATATTTGGGCGTGTTTCAAATTGGATAGCTGAGTGGTTGAAAGACAGGAAGCATAGGGTAGTGCTAAATGGTGTAAAGTCAGAGTGGAGGGATGTTATCAGTGGGGTTCCTCAGGGATCAGTTCTCGGTCTAATATTATTTGTCATCTATATAAACGATCTTGGGGAGGCAGTTAATAATAAAGTGTCAATATTTGCGGATGATACTAAATTAGCAGCTGTAGTTAAAGATATTGATGATAATTTTAAAGTGCAGGGGGATTTAAATAAATTGTTATCCTGGGCACATAATTGGCAAATGACTTTCAACCTTGATAAGTGCAAAGTTATTAACATGGGAAAAGATAATAGAGAATTTAACTATGAAATGGATGGGCATCGGCTGAGCTCAGTAGAGGAAGAGAAAGCTCTAGGAGTAGTAATAGATAAGTCATAAAGGTTTTCTAAGCAGTGTATTGAAGCAAGAAATAGGGCAAATAGAGTGCTGGGTGTTATTAAGAGAAATGTCAGTTACAAAAGTAAGGAGGTTATTCTTAAACTCTATAACTCTTATGTTAGGCCACATCTAGAGTACTGTATACAGGCATGGTTCCCACATTTTAGACACAATATTAACCTTCTTAAGTCAGTGCAACGGAGGGCAACAAAGATTATTCCTTCCCTGAGGCACCTTGAATATATAGATAGACTGAGGGTATTAAATATGTTCTCGTTCGAAAGGAGGTGTGTGAGAGGGGATATGATTGAGCTATTTAAATTTTTTTCTGGGATAGATAAATTGGATATTAGCAAGTTTTTTCGAGTTAGATGATGGAAATCGGACTAGAGGTCACCACTTAAAAATTAAAAAGCAAGGGTGTAGGTTGGATTTAAGAAAATATTTTTTTGCCAATAGAGTGGTGGACTTCTGGAACAAATTGCCGTGGAAGGTAGTAGGTAGTCCAAATTTAAATGTATTTAAGAGTAGGTTGTATGAGTTTATGGGGAGGGAAGATTGTGATGGTTCCTAAGTTTTGTATATATTAATATTGTTTGCATATATCTATAGCTGCATGATTTAATTCTTGACAAGCCTTGATTGGTAATACCCTTATTTCTGGATGTAGTTTTCTTGGGAGTTTGGGTGCCTTAAAAAAGAGGCTGTTTGACTCGGATGATCTATGATGGGCCCTTGTGGTTTTTTTTAATCTGTTATATTATATTGTTGGGGGACTTTGATTTTATCCTCCCCTGGCGATGGTGCTTTTTGTTATTGATCCGCTCGTGTGGCTGGTTTAAATTGTATATTGTGGGCGCGTGATCTGACACAATCCTATGAATTGTTTATAAAGTAGTTGCATGATCTGATATAGTCCTATGTGGGTGAGTTTTGACGGATGCGGATGACCTTTGATAGGCCCTTGTGGCTTTTGTCATCCATGAAATTATGTTATGTTATGTTAGTGCATCCATCTTATATATCACATCCATACTACAACCCTACAAATACAGAAGAAAGCTCATTCAAACATGCACTAGATGCATTCGAGTACCAGAAGACACAAAAGAACTCCGTGTTTGCCCTAACTTCACACTCGCCCATAATGCACTCTATTACATCACTAAGACATTTGTAGACCTGCCCAAGGGATGTTGTGGCATTCCTAGGGCCTCCCACCTCACTCAAGAGAGTTAGAGAGGCAAATAAGTAAGTCATATATCACATCCATTTTCCCCAAAGGGTTGTATCAACTAGCTATCCTCTAGCCTTAAAATGTTAACCATTCATTTGCACAGCTCAATGCTTCTCATAACTTAATATAATTCAATGGATGACAAAAGCGACAAGGGCCTATCAGAGGTCATCCGAGTCAACACACACCCTATAAAGTGCATCTACATGATTGTCTGAAATGCTCAAAAGTTATCACCATCATGGCTTGTCAAAATCTAAATCATGCAGCTACTGCTTAAAAAGAAATCACCATCATGGCTAGTCAGAAACTAATTCATGCACCTACTGCTTAAAAAGGTATCACTATGGCTAGTCAGAAACTAATTCATGCACCTACTGCTTAAAAAGGTATCACTATGGCTAGTCAGAAACTAATTCATGCACCTACTGCTTAAAAAGGTATCACTATGGCTAGTCAGAAACTAATTCATGCACCTACTGCTTAAAAAGGTATCACTATGGCTTGTCAGAAAACTAAATCATGCAATACATTTATTGTTCTTGATATTTTAAAGTTAAATGCTGCAAATGTATTAAATTATTATTTAAATATTGATTAGACTTTATATAACTATGTGCATCAAATTTCAGCAAATATTTTGAAGTATATGCACTGAATCACTGATTATGCAAAAACTAGTATGAATTAACAGACTAACTTAGTAACTTTATTTAATTGATTAAAAATCAGAGATGGGTTCAGTTTTTACCAGTTTTAATTAACCTAGGATTCAAATTTTTTAAAGAATAAATAATAGTTTTTCATAAATACCTACCCAAATGCATCGCAACAAATCTACATAACATTATTATTTAATACTATAAATTCTATGATTGAAACACAAAAATATAGTTTATGCCAACCAATACCATTCATTCCTAATTTGAGCAGGTAGTTTTACAGCATTGATGGTCTCTTGAGTAGCTGAGTAGGCTAAGGCTTCATAAAACAACACAGTGCAGTGCTGCAGGTTGGCAGTTCAGTCTTTCCAGTGGGCAAGCTGCGTTTATGTGTGGCTGTGGGGAGGCTGCTGACACAGCAAAAAATGCAGTACTGTATTGAGTCCACATGGTGTGCTGAGGTTAGGTCAGTTGTTCACAATCAATGCTCCTAAGGAATGGCATTAAAATTGTTCTCAATGGGGTCCTGCTATCCAAGCTTATGCCTTCGAGTTGGAGAACAATCCTTCTATCCAACCCTGAATATCGGGAAATTAGATGTTAAATGATAATCAAGGTTATTCGAGTGTGGAACAAAGGTTGTTCTGTTCTTGTATTAAACATGTTTGATCCTGGTATGATCAGACAGGACACTGCGATGGTGCAATCTGATTAATGTCTAGACATATGCAGATGCAAATGAGCTGTGCTTGAGAAAGGGTAGTGCTGAGTGTTAAGTGTTAACTACTATATTTATAGACTTCTAGTAGTTTTATATAGTAACAAGTTTATTATAATGACATTAATCAAGTGTTTCATGTTACATGTGTGGTATTTCTTCATAAAGCGCTTAACAGCCACTAGTCTCAATACCACTCAGTATAGTCACACTCACAAATCTAATATAACAAATTATTTGGACTTAAGTTAATAATTTTTGTTTGTATTTCAAGGGTTTTTTTATTTTGTAACAGATATAAACAATATTACTCAGCAAATTTATAAATTATCAGAATCTTTTTATTGATTCTTATTCCCTGCTACATTAATAAAATTATTGGAAGGTATTGGAGCTTGCTATGCTGTAGCTAATGCATTCAGTTTATGATGAGTACATGTTTATTAGATAGAAATTAACTAAGAAATCTATAAAAAGTGTTAAAACCCCCAAAATATCAATAAAACCATGTTTTTTGTTTTTGTTTATCTTTTAAACATGTGGGTGGGAGGGTAAACTGCTGTTTTTTTCCGACCCTGTAACCTATCCTCCCTATATACTCAACTAGCCTGCACTTGAAAACATTTAGGTTTGGACTTCTTAAACTATTCTAGTAATCTACCACTATTGGTGAAATAATACTTTCTCACATCTAACCAACACCTCTGTTTTCTAATTTTCAAGTTGTCCCCTTAGTCTCATTACTACATTCCATATCAAAGAATTTGATTTAGTTATAAAAGTAGAGAGGTTATTCTTAAACTAGCGCTCCTTGGGATAGGTTGTCGTGTGAGCGTCTTTGATTGCCTCAATGATCAATTCCATTCTCAAAGCTCTTGATCGGCATTCTTATCATCCGTCTCCTGATTCATCGTTGTTCTGTTATTTAGTGCTCTTTAGTTAGTGTTCTTGTGTTGTGATATTAGTACTTTTTAATTAATTTCCTTGTGTGAACTATAATTACAGCATTGTATTTAGTGCTTTTCAATTAGTTAGTGTTGTGCTCCACATTCACCGGCAGTCTTGCTTGCAAGTACCAAATTTTATTTGTAACTCATTGCTCAATTGGGCTTCAATTAAGTTTTGCCTTATTCTATTTATGGCTTTTTGCTTGTTTATTTTGTCCCACCTGCATGTTTATCTGCTTTTATTTTTACTTGCATTAACTTGCTTTTTTTTCTTTTTCTTTTTTTACTGTATTTGTATAGCTCTATCTATTTTTATTTGTTTATAGCCATTTATTTCTATTGCTTAAATATTAGCTTGCCTTTTCCTTTTCACTCCATTGATTCATGTGTTGCCATGTGCTGCTCTTTGTCTTCTTTCCTTATTCAACTCGGTTACCATTCCCTGACTCGCATCATCCTGGCTAACCCTCCCCCACTCCTATGCCTCGCCTTGGCAAACCCGCCCCCACACCCATGCCTCGCCTCGGCGAACCTGCCCCCACTTCCTATGAGTCAAGTTTTAGTGTTAAGTTTTCCCATTTGTTGCATTCTTCATAATTCTCACCTTTGCTCCCTCCTTTCTCCCCCACTATGTTTAATAGGGACTCACTCCTCTCACTCAAACTATCATCTTTCGCCAGCTAGATACACAAAGATAAAGGAAGCTGGTATCTCCAAAACTCCCCTGACTAGGAGGGGGTTGAGACTTTCAGTGTCCCTAAGAACCTCTTTTGCCCTATCATCTTTCTTTTACCCAACACCTCCAAATCTCCCCCTTCCTCCTGTGCTCATCAGCAGGCGCTGTCGGCGTCTCTTCTGAACATTAGAAGCCTGTCCAATAAGTGGGAGTATGTCCATAACCTCGTTGTTCGCACTGGGGTTTCCTTCCTTGGCCTTACAGAAACCTGTCTCGAGTCTGATTCTGGTTCATGCACTGTCCTTGCAACCTCTCCGGGTCATTCTTTCCTGCATGTTCCTCGGAACCACCATGGAGGGGGAGTTGCACTGATTTCCAGCTCATTCTTCCTCCTGAATCTTCTCCCCTCCCCCATCTAGCCTCATTTGAGGCTCTCATTGCTGTCTCATGTGCTGTGCCCGCTCTGACTATTATGGTTCTTTACCACCCTCCCAGCTTGAGGAGTTCAGTAACCTACTCCGACCTATCCTCTACTTGTTCTCTCCTTATTCTTGGTGACTCAAATCTTCCTAGCCACAATGAGACTTTTCATGCATTCTTTGACATTATTGACCTCTTCTCTCTTATGCAACATGGGTCATCCCCAACACACATATATAGTAATACCCTGGACTTAATCATCTAGAACCTCTATATCTCTAATCTAACAGTAGCTGACCTTTCTAATGCGATTTCCGACCACTTCTTGGTCAATTTTAAATTCTATATTCCCTACCACCTACCTCCTCGCTCATCCCGAGATCCTACTCCTTTCCGATGACTATCATCAATTGATACTACTTCTCGCTTTAACTACGTTGTTTCTGCCATACCTCCTATTGATACTACTGCTTCACCTGAACAAACCTTAAATTCTCTGCACCAATCATTACTCGCCTGCCTTGACGTACACGCCCCACTTATCACTCCTTCTTCAAACCGCCATCACCGCACCCCTTGGTTCACTAAGGAGGTCCTTACATGCCCATGAACGTGCCCTTCGTAAAGTACGCTTCCATGGGCAGGACACGACCTCCTTTTCCCTTGCTACTTCGACTTATTCTTCCAAATTAAAATCGGTGTGCAAGGCTAATTCATGCAAACCTTTGTCTGAGAGCAAGAATGACCCTCGGACTATCTTTCATCTCCTCTCTCATCTTTCCTCACCTAGCCCCATTTCCCCCCATCTTTCCTTCCATCAACCCCTCTACTCTTTCTAAATTTTTCTCTGATAAAGTTATTAACCTTCCCATCATACTACTTCATTCGTCTAACAAGCCCATGCTGTTCTCCCTGACCATACTCCATTGCCGCTTAACGTCATCACTCTGGCCTCCTCTGTGGAAGTAACTACCCTGATCTCACGCTCACTCCTCCACCAAATTCTCCCTGCTGTCCTCCCACTGATTCTTCATCTCTTTACACTTCATTTGCAGCAGGGGTGGTTTCCTCTTCCTTCAAACATGCCTCAATTCGTTTTATCCTTAAAAAACACACTTTAACCCCTCTGAACCATCTAGCTATCGCCCTATCTCACAGCTTCCATTCTTCTTTAAGTTCCTCGAGAGAGTGGTTTTCTCTTGCTTTAATGACCATATTTCTAACTGCAATATCGATGAAATGTATCAGTCTGGGTTTAAAGTGAAGCACTCTGCTGAAACCACTCTTCTTAATATTTCCGACGGTTTACGTAGAACAGCCGATAAGGGTTGTACGTCCATTCTAGTCCTCACCTCTGCTTTCGACACCATCGACCACACTGTCTTCCTTGATCACCTTCACACTTTCCTTGATTTCTTGGGCACTGCACTTGCTTGGTTTTGCTCATACCTCTCCCCCCACACTTAGTCGGTTGCGCTCGATAACCTCTCCTCCCAGCCCATTCATTTTGGGGTGCCTCAGGACTCAGTTCTTCGTCCCCTCCTCTTTCGCATCTACTTAATTCCTCTTGGCTCCCTTCGCGATTTTGTCCTCTCCTTCCACCTCTATGATGATGATTTGTTCTCGCTGGAAACCCGTAGACTGCGCGGTCAGCTCATCGAAGTTTTCAAAATACTTTGAGGGTTCAACAATGTTGACTACTGGGATATTTTCACACTGAGTGAGAACAGAACTGCAATCACGGCTTCAAACTTGAACTGAAGTGTTACAACTGCAATCTGTGTGGAAATTCTTTCACCTACAGTATTTGCGGTAAGTGGAACGCACTTCCAGTGGAAGTTGTCAACAGTGAATCTGTTGACCAGTTCAAGTTAAGACTAGACAAAGTCTTGAAAAGTGGCCGTTTAGGGACTCAAAACAATTGAGCAGCCATGTGCCTACTCAATTGCTAGTCCAAAGGTACCCTCTTTGAATGGACCGTAAGGTCTCCTAGGGTACTTCCTTTCCTTGTAACTCATCCCTTGTGTCCTTCACTCAATCAATTACTAAGCTCCTTTCAGCCTATACCTCCATAAATGAATGGCTGTCTGCCAACTTTCCCAAATTTAGCTATGATAAAACTGAAGTTCTCCTTGTTGGTATTGCTTTGATGGTGGAGAAATCGAAGCTCTCTTTCCCTTCCTTAACCTTGGGGAAACCAATGTCGCCTTCTCTGATACCATCAGTAATCTTGGTGTTATTTTCGATGAGCAACTCTCATTTAAACCACACATCCATCCTATCTGTAAGTCATCCCTCGGTTTCCTCCGCAACTTTTCACGTGTTCGATCCCATTTTGATCGATGAAGCCTTGAGACTGCTATTCATGCCTTCGTCACCTTATGCTTAGACTAATGCAATTCTCTTCTAGTGAATCTCCCTTCTTCATCACTTCGTCTCCTACAACTAGTTCAAAACTATGGTGCCCAGCTCCTCCTTCACCACCCCCGGTTCTCTCCTTCGATGCCTCTGTTACAGGAGCTACACCGGTTACCTATTTGCTTCTGTACCCACTATAAAATTCTTCTCATCACTTACAAGGCCCTAAACCTTGAGGCTCCACCTTATCTCTTGTCTGCCCTCTCCCATCATTAAACTCCTCAGGCACTCTAGTCTAACCTCGCTTCCCTCCTCGTTCTGTCCTCTGCTTGATGGGTGACCATTTCTTCTGTTTGTGCTCCTAGACTCTGGAATGCTCTTCCTGCCGATGTCCGATCCTTTCCCTCCCTTGCTGCATTTAAACGTCTCCTGAAGACTCATCTCTTCAGAATTGCCTTCTCTCCCCTATAAACTTTCTCTACACTCGCTACACAACCTGCGCTCTGAGAGGACTAACAGCCCTGAAGGGCACATTATAAATACCTATTATTATTATATTAGATTATTATTATTATATAAAACTCATATGTCAGGCCACATTTAGAGGATTGTATACAAACATGGTCCCCACACTTTAGACATTATATCAATCTGCTAGAGTCAGTGCAAAGAAGGGCAACAAAGATGAAACCTTCCCTGAAGCACCTTGAATATGTTAATAGGTTGAGGGTGCTAAATATGTTCTCATTTGAAAAGTTTGAGAAGGGATATGATTTGAGCTTTTTAAAATTTGTTCTTGGGTAGATAAGTTGGATTTTAGCATGTTCTTGGCTCAATTGTAACCAAATAAAAGTAGTTGTTTTTAATTTTTGTTTATTTCAGGATGTGTTTCCAGATATAGAAATGAAGCAATTCAAGGAAGAATTTCCTGGAAATAAAACTAACAGTGATTTAGATAATCAAAAGGTAATGAGTAGGTTGACTTGTCCAATTTTCATTTTAATACAACTAACATCTTCAAACATATTAAATTTTTTCTCATGTATGTACTTTTATATCTATTCTGCTTTTTTCAGAATTCTGTCCTTTAATTTTCTTACCCTGTGACTGGTTGGTGTAATAATAATAATTCTTTGAAATTAGACAACTGTTACTGGTATATGCATATATAGTTTATAATAATAAGTACTTTTGTATGGCTCTCTTCAAAGCTATGTCTTCAATGCACTAAGAAAGGTGGGGGGCATATTGCAACAGTAACATCATTCCATTTTCAAGAAAGCACAATCACCCATCCAGCAAATACCATTAGTGTAAAATGAACTGTTGCTATTATTTGAAGACAAGCTCCTGTGAAGATGAGTAGCCATCTTGGATTAGCAGCTGCCATCATGGATTGGATAGTTTCAAAGAAATACACCAGGTGGCCACAATGAGTAGTTGCCATTTTGGAAGAGTATCTGGCAGTTTGTTTATCAGAGGTCAATGAGTTAACAGACAACTATGAAAATCAATCAATAGTGGAGCATAGTTTGGTCGAGCAGGGATAGGGTTTGAGGAGGACAGGTAGGAGGGGAGCAGGACATATATGTAAGATGGAAGAACATTAGGCAATTCTGTATCGAATGGGAAGCCAGTGCAGGTTGCGTGACAAGGGGTGTTGCATGAAAGAAATGTCCTCAGTGGAGAAGAGCACTGGCTGCAAAGGTTTGAACTAGTTGAGGTCATTGGAAGCCTGCACTCCAGTAAGAAGGGAGTAGTCAGGGCGGTATGTGATGAAATTATGAATGACAGTCTTGAAGCTATCAAAGTGCAAATGGATATGGCAAAGAAAGTATTCTCAATAAAAGTTTTGAGAGAGACTATCAAATGTTATGCCTAGATTTTTAACTATCAACAAAGGAGGCACCAAAGCTTGAATAGCAATAGTTTTGCAGTGTATCACATCAGCTTGAGTGCCTAACAGTAGTACCTCATTCATGAGATGGTTGTTTCAGAAAGTTGTCTGAGAGCCATTTTGTATCAAGTAGATTTCTAAAGGTATCAGCAAATGAGTCTGGAGAAAAGGAGAGATTTGCGTGTCATCAGCATAGAAATAAAATGATAGACCAAGAAGACATGTAAGGGGGTGAAGATAGATGCAAAATAGAGATGGACCAAGAACAGACTCTTGCAGAACACTAAACTGCACCTCCATTGACTGAGATACATGATTACCAATGTGGATAGATTAAGTACTAGATGTGGGTTTGGAGCATAACAAGTTGAGAGCAATTTCAAAGACACGCGGATGGGGTGAAGAACAGTGTGGTCACTTGTGGCACTTCTTTAAGTGCCAGATTGGATCACTTTGAATTTGGCACACTTTCAGGATGCATCATTTGCAGTGCTTGTTGGCACCTTAATTAGACAACTGCATTGTCCCCCAGACTGTTTGGCACATTTTTGTTGAGCGTCCCAATCTGGGTGATCTCACACTTTACTTGTCCCCATATCAGGGCGAGTGAGGTTGCTACTGCTTGTCCTTTTTACTTGAGATAGGTTTGTGCACACAGACTTGTAGACTATGTGACTTTTGGAAGGAGGCTGGCCTCCATTTATTTGACTTCCGGTGTTGGTTGCATGTTCTGGTGCCTCCTCCTTACTTTTTTGCTTCTTTTTTTGTTCTTTTGTTTTTATTTTGGTTTTTGGTATCCTTTGTATCTTTTTCTTATCTAGCCTAGCATTAGGCTATGGATGATTATAGTGAATCTTTGCCCTAGCAGTGGCCAGAGAAGTGCTGAAATAAAATAAAGCATCAGCTGTATGTGAAAGGCTATTCCTTATTCAGGGATGTGTCTTGGCTTGAAACTAGGATGAAAGATATCCTGGGTGTTTGCGTAAGACAGGTACTACTGGTAAGATCAATCCCTAAATCCGAACTGACCCCAGCCTATTGAGAACTTTAGAGAGGAGGGGCAGTAGCTTATAGTGGTGTTTGAGTTCAGGTTTGGTGTCTTAGGACTGGGCAAACATCAGCACTTGGCGTGCTGATACGGATTACTACCTTCCTATTTCTTCTAATATTTTGTTTTGTCAAAGGTAGACTATGAATGTGAGTTTTACACATCACCTCGGTGCTGCTGGAAGATGTTCTTGCTACGCGCCACGAGGATGACCTTTTGACCTGTTTTGGTGTGGCCAAGATGCCAACTATGGAGTGTCAACTCCAACAGGCATTGAACTGCATGTCTTGCTATGCCGCCCCGTAAGGGGCGCGGCGATTTGCCATCCTGGCCGCCGTGCTGACGGGATCCAGCGCTCCGCCCGGCCCCAGCTTAGCCTCTCTTCCTTCCTTCAGATAGCCTGTATTTCATCCCTACTTCCTCACTTCCCCTACAACCTCTCCCAGAACTTTCTCTGGTCATCCTCTAATTTCACAGGGTAGATGCTGACCTTCTTCTCAGCCAACCGTCCCGGATCGGGGCTGAGGGGGAAGGAGACAACGTTCCCTACCCCCTGAGCTCCGGTTCGGGATGGGTTTTTTTTAACAACCTGCTTCATCCCCACCCATACCTTCCTCACATCCCTTTTCCTTTGCTCTTCACACTCTATCAATTTTATGCCGTGTTCAAGGTGGATCCACCATGCCGATCGACTGCCAGGCCACCAGACGGGAGGGGTGGTCCTGAATGGCGGCACCTGGCTCTGCCAGCCCTGTGAGCACCTCTTGCAGTGCGGGCAACTGCAAGAGGTGATGCGCGATTGCATCCCGTGAAACAAATAGGGTCACCATGCCCAATGATGAGAAAACTAAAAATCTCCCCTTAATTCCCCCTATGTCATCAACGGAGCCACCCTCGGGCAGCTCCACCGAAAAAAATGGAGGTCCCCTTCCCCCTGTGCTTGCGCAGGGGACCCTCCATATTTCTTTAACCGGAGAGGAGGCTTAATCCTCTCCTACGCCTACGGGTGTAGGGGACTCTCCCTTACCCCCTTCTCTGGAGGTGCTTTCAGGCACCTCCTTTTTTCCAGTGGCACTTCCCTCTTTTCTTTCCAAGGGGACTGCCAAGAAAGCCAGCAGGCAGCCCATTGCCGACCGGCCCCCGTTTAAGCGGCTCGGTAGGGCAAACCCCCTTAGGGGGGAGAGGGAAGCCAGGCCCCTTCGGTCGCCTTCCTCAAAAGACATGCTGGCAAGAATATTGAACCTTGCCGGGGTCAAGGCCTGTGCCTCCCCACACCACCTGACTAGTGACGATACTGCCAACGGGACCTGCGATGCCTTGGGGGAGGGGGGATGGCCAACTGGAGACCGCCCTGAGGTAGACATGGTCCTTAAGGCAACGCAGCCTCAGTCGGTAGGGCCTTCCATGGGGGGGGGGAACCGAACTCGGCGCCAAGCACCAAATCCGGATCCGCCCCTATGCAAGGTCCTCAAGCAGCGAGGGTTTCCGAGGCAGTACAAGGAGGGGAGGGATCTCCTCCGACCGATGCCCCTGCGACCACCAGGACCTTCTCCATTTCGGAGAATGACCTGGCTGAGGCCGGTCCATCTGGCCTAGGGGCTTCTGCCGGCGGAGGTGAGAAGCGGGTTCATTCCCCGCCCTCCTCTCCTAAAAAGAAGAAGAAAAAGACTCGGGGCTCCTCTCCATCCGCGGGGGCTGCGGGGACGGATGGGTCTGCTGCCAGTTTGGTAGGCGACCAAGCCAAGATCGGCACATCCGGGCCCTCTGCCCCACCGGGTCCGGAGCCCCTGACTAAGACCAAAAGTGCACAGGGCGGCGCCTCGATGACATCGGGGCCCCTCATTCAGAGGTTACCTGGCGTTTTCGAGCCCGCTGGATTCAAACGCTTCCTCGTTATTCGATCCACTGATGGCAGCATGTTGGCCAAGGGCAACATGATCCATCAGAGGAGAGGATTAGCTAGTGCAATTGGTAGAGAGCCGAAGGTGACCCGTTTCTCGGACGGGAGCCTTCTGGCGAATCGCTCCGAGGCGGCCAAGATAAGTGCTCTTCGGACACTTCATGGCACCCCGGTGAGTGTGACGCCGCACTCTACCATCAACTTTGTGAAAGGAGTAGTTTATGCGAGGCAACTCATTGACTACTCCATAGAGGACATCACTTTAGAGCTGGCTGACTATGGTTCGGTCAAGGTCGAACGTGTGATGAGAAAACAGGGAGGGGCCTCGAGACCCACCCCTACGCTCTTCGTCACGTTCGACTGTGACAAGCTCCCTGAGTCGGTGCGTGCCGGTTGGTACCGCTACCGCGTTAAGGCATTCGTGCCACTTTCTCGGGGTGCTATTACTGTCACCGCTTCGGCCATACGAATCGTTCTTGTAGACCTCCAAAGTCGGGGTCACCCGAAGTCTGTGTAAATTGCTCCAAGGCCACACACGATAAGTCTAAATCGTGTGTGGCCAAATGTGTCAATTGCGGAGAGCCGCACCCCGCTTGTTCGAAGCAATGTGGTGCATATCTCCTTGAGAAAGAAATCCTGGCCGTTCAGGCCCAGGATCGACTCTCCGTGCTCCTGGCCCATCCAGGCCAACGAGCACGGTTGTTTCCCCGCCGATTTGGAGCCCTTCTGCGGGCTCTACTCAACCCGGGCGCTCCCCTGGTAAAGCTGGCGGCAAAAAGGGTTCACACCCAGCCCCGGCTAAAACCAGGGCTCCCCCCTCTTTCCCCAGCGTGACCGTTTCCCGTAAGGCGAAACGGCCACGCGCCTCCACCGAGTCGTTAGACTCACAGGAGGCAACACCCTTGAAGATAGTCGCTAGGCCATCTTCCGGGGTTCCTAACGCTGTCCCCCGAAAGGAGGACAGCAACAAAGGAGCTTAGGCTCCTTCGCCCACGCCTAGGGGTGGACTGAGTGGCTCGGAGACGATGGTTCCTCGAAAAGAGGGCCCCCTTCCTCCGAAGCCGCAACGCCCGCCTAAGGTTTCGAGGCGGAGGAAGGAAAAGACTCGCATGGTGAGCCCAACCTTCCCCAATAAGTCCTCGATGGCGACAGCGCCTTCAGCGCTTTGTCCAGCCAATAGCGCCCGGGGTTCTGCCCCTGGGAAGCGTACAGCCATTCCCGTGAGGGTCTTCAGTTCGAGGAGGGCCCCCGCTTCTCCTCCGAGCTAGGCCTGGAGGGCATATTTCTTCAATGGAATTGCCGTGGACTCCGGGCCAGCCAGGAGGAGTTGCCGAGGCGAGGCTCGTCCCGTTCCACCATCACGGATGGCCGGGCTGGGGGATGCGCGGTTTACACCCGGCATGATGTCTCAGTTCTTTCTTTTCCCTTAGATACTTCCTTTCAGGCAGTGGCTGTGCAGCTGCACCTGGATAGGAGGTATAGTATCATTTCTGCGTACATTCCACCGTCAGCTGACTTGAACGCGGGGGACTTCCGCCGCATTGTGGCACTTTTGCCGAGGCCCTATCACTTGCTTGGAGATCTGAACGGCAGGCATCCTCTCTGGGGAGATTACTCAATAAATCCCAGGGGACAAATCCTTGCCGATCTGATCGAAGAGCATGAGATCGGTGTCCTAGACGTGGATGAGTTTACGCATCACTGTCCGAGAACTGCTTCATTTTCTTGCCTTGACCTATCTTTGTACTCTTCGGATGCACAGCCTAATTTTGATTGGGGGGTGGTCGATGACCTCCATGGTAGTGATCACTTTCCCATTCAAATATCATTTTCAGGGCAACTGCCTCCTGAGAGCCCACCTCGGTGGGGCTTCGCGCGGGCGCGGTGGCCTACATTTCAGGAAATGACTGAATTCTCTATCTCAGTCGAGGAGTTTAGGTCGGTAGATGAGGCCATGGAGTTCTTCTCCGGTAACCTCATCGCCGCCGGCCTGATTACTATTCCTAGAACATCTGGCCGTTTTGCACACCGACCACTCCCATGGTGGTCAGCCGAGTGTGAGAGGGCCCTCAAACAGAAGCGTTATGCCTACATGCGCTATAAGCGCTGCCCGAACGATTTCACTGTCGCTGAATTTCGTCGGGCTATGGCTAGGTTCCGGTCTAGTTCGAAGCACGCCCACCGCTCTTCTTGGCGGGCATACATGTCTTCACTTAACGGGAAGACCCCTTTAGCAGAGGTGTGGAAGCGAGTCAAAAGGATTCGGGGCAAGTTCTCGCAGGACCCCCCTCCCGTTCTCCAGGAGAATGGGACCGCAATCTTGGCCCCCGGTTCGTAGCGGAATCTTTCGCGACCGTTTTTTCCGCATTCTCTAGCCGGGATGCTGTTCCGCCAGCATTCAATGCACGTGATGTCGCGGAAGGCCACCGGCTGGACTTTACCTCCAGAGGCGGAGAACTCTTAGACAACAGGTTTACTGTGAGTGAGTTGCACTCCGCTCTTGCTTCGTGCGCGGACACCGCCATGGTCCGGACGATGTCCCGTACGCTATGCTTCGACACCTGGGTGAGCGAGGCATGGCCTTTCTGTTAGATTTGTTCAACAAGATCTGGGTGGAGGGTCTCCTCACAGATTCCTGGCGAATCAATACTGTGCTCGCCTTTTGCAAACCGGGAGAGATCACTCTACTCCGGCTGGTTTCCGCCCAATCCCTCTAACCTCTTGTGTGTGCAAGTTGATGGAGAAATTGGTAACTGTTACATTTCCCTTTTTCCTGGACAGCGGAGGCCATCTGTCTTCTGCACAGTGCGTCTTCCGCTAGTTCCACTCCACGTCGGATGCTCTGCTCCGACTAGAAAATGCCGTCTGCGAGGCTTTCCTTCGTAGACAGCACTACGCCACGGTATTTTTTGATCTGGAGAAGGCCTATGATACCGCATGGCGATACGGTATCATGGAGACTCTCCACACGATGGGGGCGAGGGGACGCCTCCCAATGTTTATATCTGAATTTTTGCGAGATCGTCGATTCCGCGTACGGGTAGGGGGAGCCTTCTCCGTCCTAAAGGAGCAGGAAGAGGGTGTCCTGCAGGGAAGTGTCATCAGTGTCACACTCTTTGTCCTGAACATCAACGGCATCACCTCGGTGCTGCCGGAAGATGTTCTCGCTACGCTCTACGTGGACGACCTTTTGATCGCTTGGCGCGGCCCAGATGCCAACTCTGGAGCGTTGACTCCAACAGGCATTGAACCGCGTCTCTCGCTATGCCGAAGCGCACAGATTTCGGTTTTCTTTAGCCAAGACTAAGGTGGTGCACTTCTGCTGCCATCTACGGCTCCACCCGACCCAGATTTGTTTCTTAATGGGGTGCGCCTGGATGTGGTTGACTCGCACCGTTTCCTTGGTCTTGTATTCGACCGACGCCTCACCTGGGAGGCTCATATTCGCAGCCTTAGGGTCTCTTGTACCCGCGCCATGGACATTCTCCGTTCCGTGACGTTTAGCGCTTGGGGCGCTGATAGGGCTACTGCCCTAGTTTTTTATCGATCCTTTGTTCGATCGAAGCTCGACTACGGATGCGAGTTTTATGCTTTCGCAGCCGAGCGTTTATTGTGGAAGTGGATTCGATCCTCCACATTGGCCTTCGCCTTGCGACCTGTGCCTTCCGCACTTTCCCCATTGAGAGCCTGTTTGTCGATGCCGAGGAGATGCCACTCGCTCTGCGCCGCGTGCAGTGCAGCTCTCACTGCATCCGCAGCTGATCCCAACGGTGCTTATGCCGCCGAGAGACGCCAGTTATACCCTAAGCCCTTTGGGTTTAGGGCCAGGAAACTCCTTCGAGAGCTAGATATAGCTCTCAGGCCGGCGCCGCCCCTGGTTCTGCCTAGGACGCCACCCTGGAGGGTACCACATTTGGCTATTTGTCGCCACGCTTCTGCTCCCAAAGATTGTACAGCGCCGGGAGTATTGCGTTCGACCTTTTTGGAGCACACCTCGTGTCACGCTGGAACCGTGCCAGTGTATACGGATGGGTCCAAGTCCCAAGAGGGAGTCGGCCCTCCACGCCGTATCCCCTTTTTTGAAATCAGCGTCGCTCTACCAGGCGCTGCGTCTGTCTTCACGGCTGAACTGGTGGCAATTCACCACATGGTACGGGAGATTACGCGACGTGCCCGGTTCGGAGACCGGATTGTGACCTATAGCGACTCGAAAAGCGCCCTGAGTGCTCCGGGGCATTGGAATCTCCGCATCCCCTGGTTCGCGATATCCGTGACGCCATGGTTTTGGCGAGCCGGGTAGATGTCGAGATTATCTCCTGCTGGGTTCCTGGACATGTAGGAATTGCGGGGAATGAGCGCGCTAAAGAGTCCGCGAGGACTCTGCGCCCGGACCAGCGTTTCGCTCTTCCTCACACCGACTACATGGCAGGAATACGGGCAGCTCTTTGGACTGCTTGGCAAAGAAGATGGGAGACGGTCGAAGCGAACTTAAAGTTGCGCGACTGTTCCCATGGACCTATCCCCCAATGCCGCGACGGCTTCAGGTCGCTTTCTGTCGTCTCCGAATCGGACTCACTCGTGTGACGCATCGCTATTTGATGGAGCGCTCTTCTGCGCCTTATTGCGACGACTGCTTCGTCCCCCAGACTGTTTGGCACATTCTTGTCAAATGTCCCACTCTGGGTGATCTTCGCGCACATTACCTGTCCCGGTACTGGGATGGCCGGGGTCGCTACCGCCTGTCCTTTGTACTCGGGACGGGTGCGTGCACATTGACTGGTGGACTTGTTGACTTTTGTAGGGAGGCGGGCTTTCTCCCTTTTATTTAACTAGGTTTAGTTGTTTTTGTTATTGTTATTGTTTTCTTTCTTGCTCACATACTCCTACGCCGGGTGGAGGGGGATCTCCCCCCCGACGCCGGAGCTTGCTTCCTAATTGTTATCTCTTTTTATTGTTGTTTTCTGTTCAAATTTGTATTTTAAATTAGCCTAGAACTAGGCTGTTTGTTTGCGGCGACTTATGCCCAAGTGGGCTTTCGCCAGATAGCCCCTTAAAAAAAAAATCTTGCGATGCTGAAGCGCACAGGTTTCAGTTTTCCTTGGCCAAGACACAGGCGCTGCAGTTCTGCTGCCAACCAATGGTCCACCCTGACTTGGACTTGTTGCTAAATGGGTTTTGCCTAGAAGTGATGTATTCACACTGTTTCCTTGGTTTTGTTTTTGATCAACGCCTCACCTTGGAGTCGCATATTCGCAGCCTTAGGGTTTCTTGTACCTGTGCGATGGAAATCCTTTGTTCCCTTACATTCAGTAGCTGGGGTTCCTATAGGGTTACTACTTTGCTTTTTACCACTACTTTGTTTTGTCAAAGCTAGACTATGGATCCAAGTTTTGTGCATCCACAGCTGAGTGTGAATTGTGGAAGGTAACCAGTGTTTTCCACATATCTCATATTGAGAGCCTATTTGTCAATGATAGGAAGATGCTACTTGCTATGCCCTGTACAGAATGCATTATATGAGAGAGAAACAATACTGATTGGGGGCATCATTTATAGTTAGGCTATGAATCAGGAAGGAGGTGGTGACTAGGTCATACTCGCTCTCATTTACACAGTCAAACTCTTAACTTTTAGTTTAACGTTATTTTGTCACTAATCATAGGTCCTCAGTATGCGACAACATCGATTTCACCCATCCTTCACCTTTTATCAACCTTAATCTCCATGTTCCTCACCACAACATCCATAAAGATACTAAAAAATTTGTAATATCATATACCCATGTATATGGATTAATCCATTAGGATATTTTTTACCTTAATGTATGCCTTATTTCCATTTAAATCATTTTACACCATTGAACATTTTAACACCATATATTCTTAGAACTGGCCTTACTGCTTTCATATCAGGATGTTCATGTTTTCTCCGGATCAATAAACCCAACTTACACCTTATATCTCTTATTTTGCGCCTTTTCAGCCAGCTACCTCATTACACACAATTAATCCTAAATTTCTATCTAGTGTAAACACACCTTGTTCATTTCCTATCATATCTAAGCGTCCTATTATTTGTTTACTATTATTGTATATTTTTATTACTTATTTTTATTTCTTTTGGATGTAGAATTCTCACTGAATAAAGCCTATTTTCATTTGTTTTAGTTCACTTAAAATAATTCCATACCTCGCTAACTGTACAGGTAACACTCAAGAGGTACAACTCTGTCTTATGAGAGGTTTTTTTGAGTTCATTCAACTGTCTCTTTTGGCTCTTTATTTTTCTTTGGTTATGGGTTTGTTTGTTTTTGGTGTTTCGAGGGGGGAGGATAGTAAAGTAGCCTAGTCTTAGGCTACAGTTTTTTGTAGTTGTGTCTATGGTAGCTGTCATCAGGTAGAAACTATTAAAAAAATAGCATTCAGAAATCAACCCCTTACCATAAAAAAAAACTGATTTGTACCGCTATAATGCATTTATCCTCCTGGTGGCTGTCATACATGCTAAGTACCCCTGGTTTGGAATCCATATTAATTATTAGGTCCCCACTAATAATAAAGCCATCCTAAATGAGTGAAGATTGGTAGTACAACTCCTACCATAAAAAAAAATCACCCTTTCTTTTACTGCTTGTGTGAGTAGGTGGTGATGTCTGAGGAGGATGGTAAAGGGTTTGATGTAAGATATGAGTATGAAAGTGATGGTTGTTCAGTAGGCTAAGGTTATACCTGTGTTGGATGTGGCCTTTTTATTAACTTATTTTGGCTTATGTATTTCTATTGGTTTTGACTCTTTATAGAAAGCTTATTTACAGCTAAGGTATTTAACACTTTGACTGCGTCAGCTATAATTCAAGGCATTATTCTCAGTGCTAGAGGTTTAAAAAAAATGATTAAATTATCTTCTACTCAAAATTTTATTTAATACATGTCAACATATATCTATTTGTCATAGAGAGGAACTGACTTGGTATAGGGCAAGAGAGAAGGCAGAACCCATATTTGGATCAGGAGCAGTCAATCGCTGTTTCTGAGAGAGACCATATAGAGACCAGCAGCAGCTAAAGGGTTAAAGCCTATTTACAGCTCAGGCATTTATAACCTATTTACAGCCTATTTACAGCTCAGGCATTTATAACCTATTTACAGCCTATTTATAGCCAAGTCATTTACAGCTCAGGCATTTATAACCTATTTATAGCTATTTACAGCCTATTTATACTTATTAACAAATATCAAATTATTGAGCCATTGCCAGTCTGGAGTCGCCATACCGAATTAAAATTTTATATTTCAGGAAGACACTGATGTTTCAATCAAAGAGGAAATTAAAGAAGAAGTTCTTGAAAGTGAAGCTCATAATTCATATGAAAGTGAAGACAACGCGCATCTTAAAATCGAAAACTTTGTAGTAGCAGATGACTCAAATGAAACATTGTTCAAAAATTACCACCAAACAGAGGTAGTTTATATATTTTTAAAATTTCTTTTTGTCTTTTTTAAAAAATTTTTTCTTATTTTGAGTTGGGATATCCTGATTTCACTTCTAAAATGTACTTTTAGGATTTATACTGAGGGTCTACAACCTTTTCATCCCAAGAGCCACAAAGTTAAACTCAGGATGGCCCGTGGCCACAATCTCAGAAGGACTAACAAAAACAAGATACACTAATACTGTTTGAAACCACAAAGAGATGTAATATCAGGGTTAAATGAGGAGATTGACAAAAGAAGCTCACCAGAGCAGTGATCTGACAGGTGCAAATGCAGCTAACTCCTGGTGTGTGCCATCTTAGAGAACCACTACTCACAGCTGTATGTGGTGCTAAACATGCTCACAACTTGCTGGGTTTGGGTGAGAATTTCTTATAGAAATCGAAGATATGGCAAGCAAGAAATTTGGACTTCAACTCTTCTGGCCATCTTCAGTTTTAATGGCCTTTCACCATCAACATCAAAAGGTAAAGAGAAAATTTTGAAAGTAGGGTCATATAACATGTCAGCAAATTCAATGGAGGTCACTGATGACCTACACACAGACACTGATGTTGTAGCGGCGGGATCGCGATTCCCTGGCCAAAGATTCCCGCCGCCCTGACAAGGTCCGCTCGGTGGTTCAAGAAGAGGGTATTGAGGAGAGAGAGTATTTTCTAAATTTAATTTACACACAAAAAAGAAATTAACCACAACCCCAAAAAACAAAAATGTAAATTACCCAATTTCCAAAATATTATCTATCTTAAACCACAACCAAAGATATTTATATATATATAGATATATAGTGGGCCTTACAACTATACCCTGGCCACACACACGCAAATAGGAAATGTTTAGGGCTTCACCAACAGATTGCCCAGTGCCACCATGTGAGTCTGTTCTACTTTCTTCAGCTCTGGGAGCACTATTACCGGTATGGGAGGGGGGAGGGGGAGGGAAAGGGAGGCGGGCCCGCTTTCTTGAGGGAAGAGAGGTTCCCTTTTCTTAAGGGACTTGAAGTTCACTTCAGCCAAGGCGAATGATTTGCACTCAAGGATGAGGAAGTGGTGGCTCTAGTCAGAGCGGAAAGTGCGAGGGCTCAGGCCCCAATCAATGCGTCCCTTTTCTGCCACACGAGTCAAGATTGGCTTCAGCCGTATCCAAAAGCCAGATGTCGGCGACAATCGGTACCACGGAACTGGAAAAGAGAAGGCACATTCAGTCACCTATTCACTGCCACACTCAAACATCTTTACTCCTAACTCATTCAACCATATCCACTCTCACACAATCTTCACTCACCTATCCTCCGTCCAGGCGGTTCTTCCTTCTTCAGTCACAACTAATGACTTCCAAACTTTTACCTATACTTTCTAACTAAAAATATATGCTGAAAGAATCCGCCTAAAAAGAAAACAGGAGATGAATGGGGGAGCACGATAGAGATCCATCGAGTCCCCCCACACAAAGTAAAGACGGTGATCACACGATCCACACCCACACACATTCTGCAAAAGAAGAAAGAGATTAGACATAGGGGAGGGGAGGCGGACAACCAAACTACTACATCCCTCCCAGCTAAATTCGCCTCACCTCACCATGTCTCAATCCCCATCTTCATTCATTCACAATGCTTTCGACATCACCCAGTCATACTCTTTCACTCTGCCTCTCCTCCTAGTCACAGGTCCATCAACTGTCTCTGTCATCTGTCGTAATGTCTCCTCATGTCTGTCCATGGCCCCTTCTCTATGTACTTCATCCACACACACATCCGACATTCCCTGACCAATCCCACTCAAATCCTCAACTAACCTCTCTACTACATCCATCAAACCTTCCCATTCTTTCATAGCATTTATCGACTCTTGTTCCAATTTCGCACTTATCCCATTTATACTCTCTAGCATAGACTCAGACTCATTCAACGGAAACTTACAAATACTGTACGTTCTATCATATACTCCATCTCGATCTTGCACAAACCCAGAAAACTCTCTCACATCACTCTCACCAAACTGTTCCATCCATTCATCCTTTCTCAACCGTTTACTCTTACGCTTCCCCCTTCGATGTTCAACTAACACTAACTGCTTCCCCTCTAAAACACTAGCTATATCATCCACCATTTCACAGTCTTCCATTCTTTCAGACAGATATTCATTCACCGGATGTTGCACCAAATATTCAGGAGGTTCACGCCACTTTCGCAACTGACCTTGATGCGCTCTACGTTCATCCAAACTTCCATCCTCTCTTTCACGAACTATCACATAACTTACCCCATTTGACCAAACCTTTCTTACTACAAATGGACCTTCAAATTTCTCTTTCAACTTATCCACATTCAGTCTACCTTTTGTCTCAATCTCCTTTAGTACTTTATCACCCACAGAAAAACTTTCAAACCTTTCATTCCCTTTTCTCCACAACTCACGATCCTTCTCACTAAGTCCCATATGTGGCCTAATCATTCGTTCAAAGTTCATCAAATACTTACATGGTGACATTCCAATCGCCTTATGTACTGTCATGTTATACGCCCAAAGCACTCTTCCCAAACATTCATCCCATTCTTTCCCATCTTTCACCATCAATCGTAACATCTCACTCAAAGTTCTTATCGTCCTTTCAGCCAAACCATTTGCACTAGGCATATACGGCGTCGTTCGCACATGATCTATTCCCCATTCACTCAACATCTCCTCAAAAGCACGTCCCACAAACTCAGGTCCATTGTCACTCAACATTCGCACAGGCTTACACATGCACATGGGCAACATTCTCTCACTCACTTCTCTAGCAACAGTCAATGAAGATTTATTTGTCACAGGTGCAGCATACGCAAATTTGCTCTTATGATCCACCATCACAATCATCCCTACATACCCTCTTGCAGTCCTCGGAAAAGACACGCAATCGATCGCTACCATTTCAAAGGGTTCATTCACACTCAACTTTAATACAGGTGGGGCGGCATACACTCTCTGATACTTTCTCTTCTGGCACACTTCACACGTAGTCGCTACGTCCACGCAAATCTTTCTCAAAAAGGGACTAAATATACATCCTTTCATACATTCCCACAATTTATTCTTACCCATATGTCCAAACCTATCATGCACAATCTTCACCATTCCAATCGTGCCACACACGGAAAACACCGGAATATATACATCCTCATCATCTATACATTGCACAAAATACACTAGACCCTTGCACACTACAAACTTTCCAGCAAACCTTCTAAACTCTCTTAATATGCAACTCCATTCATTCACAGGAACACTGGTCATCACGCTATCTTTCAATTCACGCACCATCGGACATGACTCTTGCATGCTCTCTATATCTTCAGCAGTCAACAGCTCTTCACTCAAATCGACACCTGCCACTCCTACAAATCCAGTTGAGCCTACAAGCTCACTCTGCAACTTCCCAACTGTTACACCATCTTTCACTAAACATTCATTACATACATCCACTGAAATCCTATTCTTACGCAGAAAATCAATCCCAAACAGAAAACAATAAGGTAATTCATTCTCACTTAGCACAACAAATTCATGCAATATATCATTCAACTTCCCCATGCTTACAGACAAACTCACTTCCTCCCATGCCATAATACGTCCACTTCCGAGTCCACTTATCGAAACTGTCACACCTTTTCTAGAAACATTCCAACTCATATTATCAACATCACGCACAACTTTTGCATTCACCAAGGAAATTTGCGCACCTGTGTCAATCATTCCACAATAGCTCTTCCCATTCATAGTCAAGGTAACTTGCACTCTCTCTTCAAGTCCATGTTCACACATTATATTCAACACTTCGGTCTGTTCCACAAACACTTCTGCAGCATCCAAACCTTCATCTTCACTAACAGGAACAATTCCTTCGCAAACGTAGTCAATCTCTCTTCTTACATAATTCTTCTTCTCAATCAGCCAATTATAATGCACACCACTCAAACATTGCAGATGCAACTCACACCCATTCACTCGGTCTACACCTTTACCACGATACATCACTGGCTTCTCCACACCATAATGCACATATACTCTCACACCAAACAGCTTACTCACTATCGCTAACACTTCCTGAAACATCATCACTCCTGGCATACACATACTTCTCAACTCTTTTCTTAACCTACTTGAATTTTCCATTCCCAATTGCTCTGGTCTCTTACACGCTTCTTCCATAACCACCTTTCGTAATGCATTCACACTTTCTGGCACCTTTTCAAGCAATCCATCTTTCACCAAGTCTCGTAAACCATACAACACACTTTCGAACATAGAATCACCTCCACCCTTACATTTTCTTCCAACAACTACACCTGCTGGCAAATACTCAGGATTTATGCTTACAACCTCACTCTCATTCAAACTACAAGGCAAACGTGACATCAAATCAGCAATCACATTCCTTTCACCTGGCAAATACTCAACCACAAAATCAAAATCACTCAAATCCTCTATCGTCCTTGCAAGCCTACTATCAACTAACCTCATACGCTGCAAATACACTAGTGGCTGGTGATCTGTTCTCACTACAAACCGTACTCCATACAGAAATGGTCGTAACGACTTGAGACAGAATCTTAACGCAGCCAGCTCTCTTTCAATCGTTGAATATGCACGCTCTGCCACACTAAATGCCTTGGAAACATACGCAATTACTCGCTTTCTTTCAACCCCATTCACAACTTGATCTTGCATCAAACATCCACCCATCGAATGACCACTTGCATCCGTATACACTTCAAGCATTCCTGCATTCGTTCCATATGCTGGATACGCAAGTTCCACATCTTTTGCAACTTCCGCTTTTAACTTTTCAAACGCTGCATTCATAGAGTCATTCCACTTAATCACAGTACTCTTCTTTTTTCCAGTCCATACACTCAACGGTTTCATTACACCTGAACAATCTTTCATAAACTTTCTTCCAAACTCAACTAAACCAAGAAATCCACGCAACTCTCTCACTGTGGTAGGCTTAGGAAAATTCCTAACCTTTCCCACGAACTTCTCCGATTTACGCAATCCAACCGCACTCACCTTATGTCCTAAAAACTCAACTTCACTAGCAAACCATACACATTTAGACAACTTCACTTTGACACCAACCTCTTCCAACTTTCTTAAAACATCATTCACCAAGGTCATATGTTCTTCCATGTTCTCACTCATCACCAAAATATCATCCAAAAACACTCGTACATTCTTACACGGAAAACCACTCAACTCTACATTCATAGCACGCTGAAAAGCAGCTGGGGCATTCGCCAACCCAAAGCTCAGGTTTCTAAACTGATAATGGCGCTTTGAGGTAGAGAACGCCGTAATAGGTCTACTCTCTTCAGCCACAGGCATCTGGTAGTATCCACGTACCAGATCCATCTTAGAAAACACTTTCATTCCATACATACTGTACACACATTCAGACACAACACTCATAGGAAACTTGTCTTTCAACGTTCGTTCATTCACTCTTCTATAGTCAATACACAGTCGCAAACGTCCATCTGGCTTTCGTACAGGTACAATCGGACTATTCCAGGCACTCACACTCGGCTCAATCACGCCAATTCTCTCTAATTCCTCACACTGTTCCTCAATCTCTTGAGCCACAGGGGCAGGGAAATGACGAGGCCTTTGATATATTGGCATATCGTCACTCAAAATTATTTTGAACTCAGGCAAGCGAGCGTTGCCAAAGTCCTCATCCCCTTGACTCAAAGCACCTCTCCTATTCCACAACATCCTGTAAACTTTTTGCTTCTCACATTCACTCAACTTTTCTTCCAATTTCACTTGCTCAATCAAATCTTCATACTTCCAAACATTCGACGTTACACTCACGGAAAACACATTTGCGTTCACCACATGCATATCATTCTCCATATTCACCACTGTATTTAACACACCCAATTTATCTCCCACTTGCACTCCTCTAAGACTCTTCCTTCGCAGATCAGGCCAAACTTGTATGCAGACACGCGGATCTTTCATATCAATTATACCATCAAACACATGCACCACTCGCCTTAATCGATAGTTCGCAGCACTACCATCCAAGACATAAATATTCCCATCATTCTCATTTATCTCAACATCCGAATTCCATCCAATCCTTACACTCAATGTTTCATTCTGCTTGACAGGCACACTCTCAATCGCATATACCTCCAGACCTTTCATGATGTTCACTCTCACACTTCCATCTGGATTCACATACCATTGACACTTCATACTTCCATCCTTCTTACATTCAATCATCTCTAAATCAGGGTGAATCACAATACCATTCGCTTTCAAAAACTTATAACCTAATAGCATGTCATACTTCTTGTTTGCACCTTCTACAACACAAAATTCATCTTCATTCATCCGGACACCGGCAATCAAAACACTCTCTCTAAACCTTGCAACAATCGGCACATCCTGTTCACCTAATCCAGTCAAATGATATCCACGATCCTTAACTTCACTTACTTTCATTCTTACAAATGCTTCATAGTACACCACATTCACCTTACATCCTGTATCAATCAATGCACTAACTTCTCGTTCTCCACACTTAATTTTAACACACATACACCTATTCACTCTCTGACCCCAATTCACTCCACGATTTGACAATCCTTCTCTCACATTCATCACTTGCACTCTAGAGAATTCCCCAGAAGGAACCCTCTCATTCCTTAGTTTCCCTGAGTCGTATCCTCTCGATTACTTGCATCATTCCCATTAATTCTTTCATTCATGCATCTTTCTCCAGTCCTACACAACCTTGTTGCATGACCTACCATTCCGCATTTACCACAGGTATTTCTTGGACTGGCACACATCCTGGCATAATGCCCTATCTGCCCACAATTACCACACACTCCAGGTCCACTCATATTTACTTGACCACCTTCCCTGCAATCTCGTACCAAGTGGCCCATTCTTCCACATCCATAACACGCTCTTTCCCTCGCACGACTACAATCTTTTATCATGTGCCCCATTTGTCCACAGCCAAAGCAACTTCCTTGTGACCAGCGACAGTCAACCCTCATATGCCCAACTTTCTTGCACCTCTGACACCTAGGCTCATTTACTCTAGATCTACTGTCATTCCTACCATTTGTGCGACCACTATTCCGACCATTCTGAACCCTACTCCACCCATTCCGACTCTCACTCCTACTTTTACTCCCTCTCGGTTGGCGGCCAACATACACACTCTGTTGTTCATTCTGCCCGCTGTAATAATTTTCCAAAAATCTTGTCATCACATCGATCGGGTTCTCTATCAGCGCATCCCGATAGGACCGGAACTGGGGCAACTTACTGATACTTGAGTTGCGCACAGTGTGAATCGAGGCCTCCTCCCTTCCATAATCCTCAAATTCACGGTCCTCTAACATCTCCAGTACATCCTTCCATAGCAATCTTTCACCAGCCCATTTCATCTTCTCTTTCCTCTTATACGTCACATACTCACTCACTTCATTTGGAACCGTATTTAAAAACTTCTTCATCAGCTCCTTATTCCCATTTATTCCGTCATCTCCAAATCTCATTCGTGCCAAGGACTCTAAGCGATGCGCATAAGAATTCACATCCTCATTCTTCCCCATTCTCGCTTCCTCAAACCCATTTGTTTTCTTATACTTCACACTTGTCTTCATCCTCTTACAGTGCTCTATTATTCTCTCTTTCATAACCTCCCACTTAGGCTCACCCACGCTCATAATCGTCCGGTAAAAATCCTTCATACGTCCATCCAGAAACTCGCACAACTCTTTCACCCAAAACCTATTATTCTCTCCAAATTTTTCCTTACAATAATTTTCATACTCTTTCAAAAACACTTTCACATCTTTTGCTCCTTCCACTCTAAACTTACTTAACTTTGGCACTTCTCTGATCAGTATACTCCGATGAACCTCAGCATCACTTTCACTATCACTCACTTCTCTCCCACTTTCACTCATGCCTTCATTCGAGCTGAAATATAAGGAGTCAATACTAGCCAGTCGGGTCCTTTCCTGTCGGTCTGGGCATCTAGTCTTTGGGGTCTTCTTTTTTCGATGCCTAGTCATTTGCAGGGGTTCCTTTATGCCTGTCAATCCCTTTTTATCAGTCATGTCAATTCCAAGTGGAGTCGAGGCCACACCCCCACCAATTGCACCTGATTCTCCCATTTTCTCATTCAGCATTCGCATCAATCTTTCCTCCATTCGCACCTCACTGTCTTTAATCCTCTCTTCCATTCTCACTTCCATCTCCCTCATTTTCCTTTTCAAACTATCATTCTCTTCCCTCAAATGCGCATTTTCTCTGTCTTTCTGCCGCACTAACTCATTTAGTCTTCTCATCTCCAACTCCATGGTCCCAATCTGTTCCTCCTCCATTAGGGACAAAAAACACAGGCTCTCACTCCTCTCCTTCCTCAAACCACCGGGCAGTCCCTATTCGGGCGCCAAAAATATGTAGCGGCGGGATCGCGATTCCCTGGCCAAAGATTCCCGCCGCCCTGACAAGGTCCGCTCGGTGGTTCAAGAAGAGGGTATTGAGGAGAGAGAGTATTTTCTAAATTTAATTTACACACAAAAAAGAAATTAACCACAACCCCAAAAAACAAAAATGTAAATTACCCAATTTCCAAAATATTATCTATCTTAAACCACAACCAAAGATATTTATATATATATAGATATATAGTGGGCCTTACAACTATACCCTGGCCACACACACGCAAATAGGAAATGTTTAGGGCTTCACCAACAGATTGCCCAGTGCCACCATGTGAGTCTGTTCTACTTTCTTCAGCTCTGGGAGCACTATTACCGGTATGGGAGGGGGGAGGGGGAGGGAAAGGGAGGCGGGCCCGCTTTCTTGAGGGAAGAGAGGTTCCCTTTTCTTAAGGGACTTGAAGTTCACTTCAGCCAAGGCGAATGATTTGCACTCAAGGATGAGGAAGTGGTGGCTCTAGTCAGAGCGGAAAGTGCGAGGGCTCAGGCCCCAATCAATGCGTCCCTTTTCTGCCACACGAGTCAAGATTGGCTTCAGCCGTATCCAAAAGCCAGATGTCGGCGACAATCGGTACCACGGAACTGGAAAAGAGAAGGCACATTCAGTCACCTATTCACTGCCACACTCAAACATCTTTACTCCTAACTCATTCAACCATATCCACTCTCACACAATCTTCACTCACCTATCCTCCGTCCAGGCGGTTCTTCCTTCTTCAGTCACAACTAATGACTTCCAAACTTTTACCTATACTTTCTAACTAAAAATATATGCTGAAAGAATCCGCCTAAAAAGAAAACAGGAGATGAATGGGGGAGCACGATAGAGATCCATCGAGTCCCCCCACACAAAGTAAAGACGGTGATCACACGATCCACACCCACACACATTCTGCAAAAGAAGAAAGAGATTAGACATAGGGGAGGGGAGGCGGACAACCAAACTACTACAATGTCAACATCATCAGAGAAAGATGAGGCAAGTGAAGTGTGACAGGCTGTTTCTCTCCAGCTGAGATTCCCAGAGGCAGAGCTTCAACTCAAATGCAGAGATGTGTGAGTGTAAGTTGGAGGCTAGGCTGTCCTTTCCCTGAAACTGGAGGTTGATCTGGTTCAAGCAAGTCACCTCCTTCACAACAGTTGCCATGATGTCCTTGATAGTTAAGGATTTGATGCATGGAACTTCCTGGTGCATGATGCAATGCATCATCTTGATCTGCTGATGGTGGTGGGATGCCTCAACATAATTCTGCCATAAGTGTGATGAACCCTTCCTTCTCAACCATGGCTGAGGCACCTTTTGTTGTGATGGCAATCAAGCTAAACAAATCCAGATTCAGTTAATCAACACACTTCAACACTGCTTTCAAAACATCTCAAGTATTGGTGCGTTTTATCTGCACAACTTCCAGAAATTCCTCACTTATTTCAAAATTGGGGTTGGCACCTCTAACAAACAACTCAACAGTCTCCTTCAAGTCATTACCCTCATCCAAGGCATTCTTTCACTGCACCTCTCATGTTTTTAACCATCTCTTCTCTACTCTCTGTGACTTTCATTGAAGAGAGGCTGATGTTCACAAATGCATCCTTCTTCTCAGGCCAGACTGCATCTGCAGTGGCCACCATACAGCTCTTCACAAACTATCCTATGTCCAGTTGCTTTACAATCAGCAATGACATATAACTAGTGTAAGTATTTTGTAAGCTTTTCATTGCTTGCTTTCTAAACATGGTTCTCTTCTTCTCCAAACTGGCAGACAGCAGGCCACCTCACTTTCTCTTCCTCTCTCACATTGATGTACTTTGTATGGTGTGTGATGAAGTACCTTTGAATTTGAAGAGACTCAAAGATTTGAGGCAGATGAGGCAGGGATGAAAGTAGGATTAAGTTCTTGCAGGAACTACTCCAACCTTCAACATCCCCCAACCCTCCTCCCACACATACACACCCACGTCCAACACCCAGGCACAAATTCAATTTTAAAATGCCTGTATGATGTAGTAGTTAGACACACAAATAATTTATAGCAAAACATTTATTTTCATGTAAGTGCAACAGAATTAATGCAATAATATGTTTTAAGTAATTAGACACTGAACAACAGACACTGTCCCTAGTTAATAGCCTACATACAAATTAAAAGGTCCATCGTATGGCCTACTGTTCTGTGTGTTCTGAGAGAGTAACATTTTCATCCATTTTTTTATAGCCTATCTAGCTAGTTCATGACCCATCTCTGGCCTGTCAGTGTAGCCTAAACGTTGCTGGTAGTTCTGCTGCTTCCTCCCTCTGTTTCTTATCTTGCTCTATCCTAACAACAACAGTATCATCTTGGGCCTCTCTTTTTCTCTTAAATATCTGATCAATTTTTCTTTGCATTTTGACACTTTACTTATCAAGCTCAAGCATCTGATCTGACGTTTTCACTGTTCCCTCCTTCTGCAAAGCCAAATCAGAGATTCAAAATTCCATAGCAGAGATTCTTTATTACTTAGAGATGGTTTACTCAATAACAATGCCACTCTAAAAAGTGGTCACAGGAAGTATTTCCTAAAATTCAAATACCAAAGATGTCATAATAGGCCTACTATCACTGGTAACATTGACAAAACTCACCCATGAAAAGCTCACCCACTTAACGCAACCGTTACTACCATCACTACAATGCCGACTGCCTTAGCCGAGCGTGTGTATATTGTAAATGAATGTATGGAAATGCTCTAGTCCAGTGCATTGCAAAATGAATTTTAACACATAACAGCACATATGAAATTCTGTTGATAAAATGAATAATACCAAAGGGATTTGTAGCCCTCAAATTTACATTGTTTCGGAGAAATTTGCCTGAAGATTGTACTGATCCTGTTGTGTGATAGGCTACTGTGTCCACCAAAAAGCAGTCTGCTGCGTATCGGCTGTATATTTCTCTCCGGAACTGCGTACCGGACCGCTCCGGCTTACTCTCAACACTGCTAAGAAGTACAGATCATTCCATGCCTCATTAAAAAGGCAATTCAATGCCAGACACCGAGCCTGAATCTGCACCTCTGCAAGCCACTCCGCATGTGGCACAGATGTCTGAAGACTCAAGGAGATGAGGGATCCTCTCCCGCCATCTGGTGCTCCTGTGACGACCAAAATCTTCCCTATTTTAGAGAAAAATCAGGCTGAAGCAGGTATCTCCAGTCTTGGGGCCCATTCTGGGGTGGTTGGGTGGAGAAACTGGTTCATTCTGCACTCCAAAAAAGAAAAGGAAAGGTAAGAACAAATGAGAGATTCCTCTCCCACCACGAGTTCTCCGGGAACTGATGGATCATCTGCTGTCGGTTTGCCAAGCGACCAGACCAAGACTGGCCAATCCAGCCTTGAGGCACCCTATAGTAGAGAGGCCCACACTAAGACAAATGCCGCAAGTGCGCTGAGCGGAGCCTCCTCAATTACGTCGGGGCCCTTATTCAAGACTACCTGGCGTTTATGAGCCTACTGGCTCCGAATATTTCCTGGTTATTTGCTACACTGATGTTTGCATGTTGGCCAAGGGCAACTTAATCCATCAGAGAAGAGCACTAGCTAGTGTGATTGGTAGAGCCGAAGGTGACCCGTTTTTCGGACGGAAGCCTTTTGGCAAATGTGTGAGATCCCTCCGAGGTGCCTATGATTAGTGCCATTACGATACTTTAATGGCACGCCAGTAGGTGTCATGCCACACTCTACAATCTTGACAGGCTCCCTTAGTTGATGCATGCTGGTTGGTATCACTAGTGCATGAAGGCATTTGTGTCACTGCTGTGGAGATCAAACTACTGGCACTGCTTTGGCCATACGAATCGATAATGTAGATGCAAAATCAAGTTTAACCAATCCTTGTAAGCTGCTCCAAGGCCATACACGATAAGTCCTTATTGTGTATGGCCAAGTATGTCAATTGCAGAGAGCCACACCCTGCTTCCTCATAGCAATGTGGCTTTATATCTCCTAGAGAAAGAAATCGCGGCTATTTATCCTGTGGGTTGTCTCTCCTTTCATGAGGCTAAAGATTCGGTCCTGGTGGCACAAAGGGTTCACACCCACTCTTAACTAAAACCAAGGCTCCGAAGCGTGACCATTTCCAGCAAAGTGAAATGGCTGCACACCTTCACCGAGTCGTTAGACTCATAGGGAGGCAAACCCCATGAGGGTGTTCATGAGGCTGTCTTCTGGACAACTTAACCTGTTCGTCGAAGCAACAGCACCAGAGGATCTTCAGCTCCTATCCCCCCGCCAAGAGCTGGACTGAACAAATGGGAGGAGCTACAGAGCCTAGCCTCCTGTTCCCCATTCAGGGGGGGGGGTGCAGGAGACCAAGCTGGGTGTGCGCGCCCTGCCCACCTTCATAGGTATAAGGGTTTTGTGACCCCACCACCGCAGGATTGAGGCCGGGTAGGAGGATGCACGATTTAACTTCAGTTATGATGTCTCTCATTCTTCTCTTCGCTTTAGACGCCTCCTTTCATGCAGTAGCAGTGTAGCTGCATCTGGATAGAAGATATATTATTTGTGCTTCCATTACACAGTCAGTCCACTTCAATGCAAGTGATTTCCACCGCATGCAATTGCTGAGGCCCTTCTGTTCAGGGATCTGAACGGTAGACACCCCCTCTGGAGAGACTACTCGATCAATCTCAGCGGTTAGGTCCATGCCGACCTGATCGACGAGCTGAAGATAGGTGTCCTAAATGTGGATGAGTTTTATCCCTGTGCTCTCC
Source organism: Ceratothoa steindachneri (assembly GCA_963969495.1). NCBI lineage: Eukaryota > Metazoa > Arthropoda > Malacostraca > Isopoda > Cymothoidae > Ceratothoa > Ceratothoa steindachneri. The sequence continues at coordinate 116,918,194 of OZ018333.1, read as the reverse complement.
GGATGCACACCTTGATTTTGGGTGGGAGGAGTTCGATGACCTTCATGGTATTGATCACTTTACCATTCAAATATAATTTTCTGGACAGTTTTTTCCTGAGACCCCCCCCCCTTCCCCCCGGCCCCTCCCGTGGTGCTTGGACCGCTCACAGTGATCCACATTTCGAGAAATGACTGATTTCTCTGTCTGGTCGAGGATGAGCCCGCTAAGTTATTCTTCAGCAACCCCTTTGCCATGGCCCTAATGACTATTACTAGAATGTCTGGTCATTTTGCATGCTGACCCTACCCTTGGTGGCCAGCTGATTGTGAGACAGTCCTCATACAGAAGTGTTATGCCCACACACCTTATAAGCATCACTGGAATGATTTCACTGTCGATGAATTTGTCAAGCTAGGGTTAGGTTCCAGTATGTTTCGAAGCATGCCCGCCACTCTTCCTGGTGGGCATACGTGTCTTCACTTAATGGGTAGACCCCTCTAGCATAGGTGTGGAAACAAGTCAAAAGGATTTAAGGCAATTTCTTGCAGGGCCCCTTCCGGTTAGCCAGGACTGCAATCTCAGATACCACATACATGAACGAGTCCCTCATGGCTGTTTTCTCCACATTCTCGATCTGGGATACTGATGGCCGCCGACTAGACGTGGAGAACCTTTTAATGACAAGTTTACATTTAGCGAGTTGCGTTCCCCTCTCCTCATTGACTGACATGCCCCTTGTCTGGACAATGTTATGTATGCCATGCTTGGGCATCTATGTGTGCAAATACATCCTATGGTGTTTTATGGGTATGACCTTTGTTTCTTATTGTAGGTGATGTATCCCATGATGAGATGGACTACCTTGTTTTGTGTCTTCATTATCATGCTGAGGAAAGTAGAATAGGCGAGTGAGGGATGGATGCACTGCTTCTAATTCTGAATGATGGATTCCTTTATGGATTTCCCGAATGTGGTTCTAGTTAGTGCTCCTAAATACTGTAGATATGTATTTAGTAAGAATGAAGTGTTTGAGATGATGATGCCTTAGTGTTTGTTGTACTTGCGAAACTTATTCCATATTTTCCCTATCTCATTCTTTAAAGTCGCTTCTTCTTCAGAGACTGCAGTGGCTTAGCCAATTGGAGACAAAGATTTTGATTGTTGTTTCTTTAAGTAACATCGGGTATGTCAAGTTGCGGATGGAGACAAATTTGGGTCTACTTCCTGGCGGATGCGACACCCTGTAGATAGCCGAAGTTCCAGTCCCACCTTAATTAATAGGTAAAAAACTGAGCAATAAAAGCTTAATAAGTGCAGATTGTTGGTAGAACCTCCATTTTTCACTAATCTTCTCCTCATGGAGTCTCATATAATCCTTTCCCTCATACTAATCCACCCCTTTTCACTTCTAATCCTTCCTCACTACCATCCTCACATGTTCTAATCCACACATCAACCAATTTAACCTTAATGAGCACAACCATGCGAGGGTCATATTGTCCCATACTCATGCGCAGCCTCCACATCACACAACATACTCTCAGAGGAGAGCACTAGCTAGCGTTATTGGTAGAGAGCCGAAGGTAACCCGTTTCTTGGACGGGAGCCTTCTGGCGAATGCGTCGAATCCCTCCGAGGCGGCCATGATTAGTGCCCTTCGGACACTTGATGGCACGCCGGTGAGTGTGACGCCGCACTCTACCATGAACTTCATATCTGAATTATTGCGAGATCGTCGAATCCACCTACGGGTCGGCGAAGGGGGGGGGGGCTCTCCGACCTAATGGAGCAGGAAGAGGGTGTCCCGCAGAGAAGTGTCCTCACTGTCACACTCTTTTCCTTGAGCATCATCGGTTTCACCTCGGTGCTGCCGGAAGATGTTGATACGCTCTACGTGGGCGACTTTTTCGATCTCTGGTGGTGCAGCCCTGATGACAATCTGGACCGCCCATCCAACAGGAATTGAACCGCGTCTCTCGCCTTGCGGAAGCGCACAGGTTCGGGTTTTCCTTGGCCAAGACTAAGTTGGTGCACTTCTGCCGCCATCCACGGCTCCACCCTGACCCAGATTTGTTTCTTAATGGGGTGCGCCTGGATGTGGTGGAATCGCACAGTTTACTTGGTCTTGTATTCGACCGACACCTCACCTGGGAGGCTCATATTCGCAGCCTTAGGGTCTCATGTACCCGCGCCATGGATATTCTTCGTTCCGTGAGGTTCAGCCCTTGGGGCGCTGATAGGACTACTGTCTTCTTACTTTCTTATCGATCCTTTGTTCGTTCGAAACTCGACTACGGAAGCAAGTTTTATACTTTTATGCATCCGCAGCCGAGCGTGTATTGCGAAAGATGGACTCGATCCACCACACCGGCCTTCGCCTGGCGACCGATACCTTCCGCACGTCCCCCATTGAGACCCTACTTGTCGATGCTGGGGAGATGCCACTCAGCTTCGTGCACAATGCATTATTCGCCTGTACGCGAGAGCCCGCCGCCGAGAGACCCCAGTTATATCCTAAACCAAAGTAGCCCCTTTGGGTTTAAGTTTATGAAACTCTCTCGAGAGCTCGGTGTAGCTCTCGACCCGGTGGCGCCCCTGGTTCTGCCCAGGACGCCACCCTGTATATTACCACCCTTGACTATTTTTTTGCCACGCCTCTGCTCCCAAAGCATCTATAGCGCCGCGAATATCGCGACATGCCTTGTTCGGAGACTGGATTGTGATTTTTAGACACTCACAAAGCGCCCTGAGTGCTCTCGGAGCCTTGTACTCTCCGCATTTCCTGGTTTGCGATATCCGTGATGCCACGGTTTTGGCCTGCCAGGTGGATGTCGATATTATCTTCTGCTGGGTTCCTGCACTTGTAGGAATTGCGGGGAATGAGGGCACCAAAGAATCCGTGAGGACTGGGGTACCAGACCAGCCTTTCGCTCTTCCTCACTCCGATTACATGGCTGGAATACGGGCTTCTTGGCAAAGAAGATAGGAGACGGTCGAGAGGAACCTAAAGTTCCAACCCATTGCCTCGTGACTGCTTCAGCTCTTTCTGTCATCTCGGAATTGGACACACTCGCGGGCCGCACCGCCATTTGATTGAGCGCTCGCCTGCGCCCTACTGTGAAAACTGCGTTGTCCCCCAGACTGTTCGGCATATTTTTGTTGAATGTCCCAGTTTGGTGATCTTTGTGCACGTTACCTGTCCCCGATTTGGAACGAGCGTGGTTTCTATCGCTTATCGCTTGTACTTGGGACCGGTTCGTACACACGGACTTGCTGACTATACTGCCTTTTTGAGGTGGCATGCCTCCACCTTATTTGACTTTTTTGTAGGTCGCATGTTCCTGCGCCGGGGAAAGGCGGGTCTACCCCCGACGCTGAAGCGGCTTCCTTCTTGTTGCCTCTGCTTTTTCTTTTTTCTTTTTTGTTTTTTAATCTAGCCTAGTAGTGGCTGTGATGTGAGCCCGGCGACTTTTACCCTAGTAGGCAATCGCCAGATGGGCTCTCAAAATTAAAAAAATATTTCTGTCATTTACTCTCACATGAAAATAACAACTACTTCCCTTTCAGCTTCATCCACTATCCTTTCAATTCTCTTACTCATATCCACTACACATGCACTTGGCAACAAACTCTCCGTACTTCTCTTGTGGTCATTTACACAAAAAAATCCTGTCTAAATACCAATCACTCTATAACATCTGCAAAGCTCACCACCTCTCTCTTAAACACATCCAATACTACTTTTCCATTATTATTTTACCTATGTGTGCAAGGTGCTCTAGTATTTTCCTCAAGGTGGTTTTGAAGTGTCCCTAATAGGTTTTGTTTTGTTTTTCCAGACAAAATTCTCATCTTCAAATAGCCAAGAAGTACTTGACAAATCTTTCAAATGCAACACCTGTTCATACCAAACAACACGAAGAAAATACCTAGTACAACATATGAGAAATCATACTAGTGAGAAGCTTTGTAAATGCCCTGTCTGCCCTTATCGGACTATGTATAATGGAAATCTTAAGAAACACTTGATGATTCACACTGGTGAGAAACCTTTCCAATGTAGCTTCTGCCCCTACCAAGCAGCTCACAAAACTAACCTTGACAGACATCTAAGAACCCATACTGGAGAGAGGCCATTTAAATGCAGCTATTGCTCCTATCAGGCAGCAGGGAAAGGTTCTCTTGAGGGGCACATAAGAAGAAGGCATACCGGGGAGAAGCCTTATAAATGCATCTATTGCCCCTATCAGGCTGTAGGAAAAAGTTGTCTTGAGCAACATCTAAGAACCCATACTGGGGAGAAGCCATTCAAATGCGGCTCATGTTCCTATCAAGCTGCATCAAAAAATACTCTTGAACAACATCTGAGAAGTCACACTGGTGATAAGCCTTACGAATGCAACTCTTGTTCCTTCCGGACAGCACGAAAGAGTAGTCTCAATCAACATTTAAGAATTCATACTGGTGAGAAACCATTTAAATGCCCACTTTGCTCATATCGGGGAGCACAAAAAAATCGCCTTGCACAACACCTCAAAACTCATAGTGGTGAGAAGCCTTTCAAATGTAGCTATTGCTCTTATGAGGCAGCACAAAAAGTTACTCTTGAGCTACATCTCAGGATTCATAGTGGTGAAAAGCCTTTTAAATGCAACTCCTGTTCTTATACGACCGCACGAAAAAATACTCTGGATCGACATCTAACAAGGCATAGTGGTGAGAGACCTTTCAAATGCACCATTTGTTCATATCGTGCAGCACGAAAATCTTATATTGATCAGCATTTAAGAACTCACACTGGCGAAAAGCCTTTCAAATGTAGATTTTGCTCCTATCAGGGAGCACAAAAAGGTAATCTTGATCAGCATATAAGAATTCATAGCGCTGAGAAGCCTTTCAAATGCAGTTTCTGCTCCTATCAGGCAGCTCAAAAACATTCTCTTCTGCTACATCTAAGAAATCATGCAAATAAAACTTAAAAAGAGGACTTCTAATCAAAGTAAGGACTAGGGCCTAGCCAAGTAGAAATACTGCTTTTCAATTAAGCGAATGGAAGTCCCATCAGTTGTGGTTAGCCATTAAGTTCTTATTCTGGTTGAATTTATGGCTGCCGCCATATCCTCTAATGCAGGGGTTTGGAGCCGACATTAAACTAGTGGAATTGGTCATCAAATCTTTATAAAAAGTCAAGATTAATGGCAGAATAAGATTTGAGGATCTGTCCAAACAGTATGGAAGTTCATACCATCCGCTTCCTGCCTTGTAGAACTAAATCACATAAAGAACTGCTGCCTTGTACATCCATAACCAAATCTACCTTACATTACACGAAAAGAAACACTAAAAACAACCAAACTTGGTTCTTTCCCAGACTGATCAATGAGTCCATCCTACATCCACCAGGAAGGCCGCCATTGTGGATGTTCCTTACTCACATCTGACAGGAAATCTTTTGCCTTTCTGTGAGGCTCGAAGGTTTGGTCAGCTATTAATGGGTGGTCACAGCGTGGTTAGTTTTGTGATGATCTGATCCAAGTCTGGAGAAAATGACAAGTTGTTTCGGGGGAAGATGAGTGCAGTATCGGGTGGATTGAGATGTAAAGTGGCAGTTGATTGTTTTTGTGAATGATTTCTATTTGTTGCACTCAACAAGGAGATAGTTAAGTGAATATTCTGTTGAAATATCCTGAAGGTGTTACTTGTGTAAATGCTGTGTCATGGGTATGATTGGGAGTTATCATTGGACTAGAATTGTGTACTGAACGTTTGTCTCATATGTATTGGGAGAAAAAAGAAATTTTAAGTCTAGGCTGGTCAAGGGGGTGGTTTGTGTACAACCAGAGAATGTTCAAGGCAGGAGAGGGTACCTTTTTATTACTTTGGGCGAATTGTAAGTCCATAGGTTTTTGTTTATAGCTCCCTGGGAGCAGATGGAATCTCTGCTCCTGACTGCTTGGGACATTAAGGGAAAAAGCTTTGATCCTAAACCCTGTGTTGTAGGGAGAAAGCCTTTGATCCTACACCCTGCACTGTAGGGAGAAATCCTTTGATCCTATACCCTGTACTGTAGGGAAAAATCTTTTGATCCTACACACTGTGTTGTAGGACTCTGCCAACGATACCACACTTAAGTGGGGCTGCACTTTCTGAGAGAACCAGGTTAGAATGGAGGTAGGCTGTTGAGTGCAAAGGGGATTTTAAACCACTCCCCTGTGGTAGTGGTTGATGCAACCGTAAGTGGAGAGTTAAATTGCAGCTTAAACTTCACCAGGATTCCATCTGAAAGAGGTGGTCCCACTCCAGGATTGCATCCAAGTGTGGTGGTTATGTCATAAATCTATTCTTTTAGACTAATCAATAACATATACAAGGTATCTCCCATTATCCAGTTCAGTCCTACCCAGCATCCTCATCCATAAATCATTCCCACCCAGCATCCTCATCCATAAATCATTCCCACCCAGCATCCTCATTCATAAAGCATTCCCACTCAGCGTCTTCATCCATAAATCATTCCCACCCAGCATCCTCATCCATAAATCATTCCCACCCAGCATCCTTATCCATAAATCATTCCCACCCAGCATCCTCATCCATAAATCATTCCCACCCAGCATCCTCATCCATAAATCATTCCCACCCAGCATATCTTCATCCCTAAATCATTCCTACCCAGCATCCTCATCCATAAATCATTCCCACCCAGCATATCTTCATCTCTAAATCATTCCCACCCAGCATCCTCATCCCTAAATCATTCCCACCAGCATCCTCATCCCTAAATCATTCCCACCCAGCATCCTCATCCATAAATCATTCCCGCCCAGCATCCTCATCCATAAATCATTCCCACCCAGCATCTTCATCCATAAATCATTCCCACCCAGCATATCTTCATCCCTAAATCATTCCCACCCAGCATCCTCATCCCTAAATCATTCCCACCCAGCATCTTCATCCATAAATCATTCCCACCCAGCATCCTCATCCCTAAATCATTCCCACCCAGCATCCTCATCCATAAATCATTCCCACCCAGCATCTTCATCCATAAATCATTCCCACCCAGCATCCTCATTCATAAATCTATCCTTAAAACATTGCAGTGAGGATGCTTCTCTCACATGAATATTGAGCCTATTCCATTCATCCACCCAGAGTTGTTGCAATGTCTAGTGCCCTCCCCCCCAATTAAGATTGGTGGGCCCTCATAAGAATATGATACATTTACTAGTAGTGCCAGGCACCACAAATACTATTCTCAGCAGTACCAATACTGTGGAATACTTACAGAAAATGGGTATTCAGGAATTTTATATTTTCATTAATAAAATAAAGTTTGGCCATAGTGGTGCCTCTTCAAGAGTCGGGAGGAGGGGGCAGTTGCTACAGCTTTGCTGAATCCACCACCCAATTTATAAACCCATTTCTACCAATTTTTTTTCCTAAACCTAAACTTATCCCGCTTAAACCCATTGCTATAGACTCCTCATGACTCGTCTGAGTTGCGCTTGCAACAAAGAAATCTATACATTTCTCTTATCTCAACTAAAAAGTGAACTATTTTTTTAGGGGGATTGTTGCAGTAAATGAAAAGTGGGGTCATGTACAATAATATTAAATAGACAATGGCTTAATCATTGGGAAACATCCATACCTCATCCTTGCAAGATTCTCTTATGCATGTGGTGGAATATGTATGACATAATCCATTTTAAACTTAACTGAAATCAGACTATCACACCAAAGAGGTTTTACTGTGCTCACTTGGACTGTTTACATGTAGCACTTCAAGGAAAAAGGCTAGAAAAGTGCTCTTTCATCCATACACTGCACGACCTTGTATCACAGGAGATACCATCAAAAATTTAACAATTTGTGGTGGCGACTCAACCGACTTAGCTCCATCGGATTACTATCTTTTTAGATGTTTAACCAATCTTCTAAAAATAATGATGTCAATGGTGGAAGAGGTTGAAATAACCTTAAACAACCTTTTAATTTAAAATCAGTCATACAATTTTTGCCAAAAATAGTATTGAAAAGTTAGTAGAAAGATGAAGACTAGTCGTAGAAACTGCTGACAATTATATTAATCATTAAATCAATAAATACCCATTTAACTTAAGTGATTTAACTACAAACAACAAATCCCAGAAAATAAGGGATGAAAATTGACACGCTAAATCTTTCACACTTGGAAGTCACAATGACCAGGATGGCGTCAGTTTTAATATGCTCATAATTAAATAAAAAGTGACACAATTTCCTTAAAAAGAAATGAAAAAATTAAATAGGTACAAAAGAAGTGCCGATGCAAAAGCGATACTTCAAAACTGAACTGAAAATAAATATATCCTAAGAGTCGTTTGATTTCTCTCCATAAAATAATGATAAACTTGAAAAAAAAAAATGTGCTGCATTACCATTGGGATAACTTATTAAATGATAGTGGTACAGATTGCAACCACAAAGTTCTAAATGGTTGAAAAGTGTCTGAGGTTGACTTAATTATGGGCCATGGGTTCTCTTTATTCAAACCAGCCACCAATCATGCCTGCTACCACAGCGTCTGGTCTTCTCCAGATGTATCCAAGATTGAAATAGGTTCTAAGATGGAGGGGGGGGGGATATAGTAAGATAGGCAGTGTTTTCACTCAAGGTCTGTGTTTTTTTTGTATTCCTTTTAGGGCGGGGCGGTGTCATCCTAAAGGGTGGGTCAGTAAAACTTTCAGCACTCTGTGAGTAGGGCATTTTTCAAGAGAGCGGAAAGCTCCCTCACCCATACATAGGCACAAGAGAAGGGAAAGCCCCTCTACACATAAGTACAAGAGAGGAAATCCCCTTTACGCATAGAAACAAGAAGGGAAAACCCTTTCCCCTTAGACACAAGAGGGGAATCTCTTTCCCCATAAATACTAGAGGGAAAAGCCCCTTTACTCCTAGACACAAGAGGGAAAGGCCCCTTTCCCCAGAGAAAAGAGGGGAAAGCCCCTTTACTCATAAACACGTGAGGGGTAAGCCCCTTGACTCATAGATAGAAGATGGGAAACTACCTTTCCATAAACACAAGAGGGAAAAGCCCCTTTACTCATAGACACATGAGGGAAAGCCCCTTTACTCATAGACACATGAGGGAAAGCCCCTTTACTCATAGACATAAGAGGGGAAAGCCCCATTCCCCATAGACACAAGAGGGAACGCCCCTTTACTCGTAGACACATGAGGGGAAAGCCCCTTTACTCGTAGACACAAGAGGGAAAGCCCCTTTACTCGTAGACACAAGAGGGATAGCCCCTTTTCTCGAAGACATAAGAGGGGAAAGCCCCATTCCCCATAGACACGAGGGAAAGCCCCTTTACTCGTATACACATGAGGGGAAAGCCCCTTTACTCGTAGACACAAGAGGGAAAGCCCCTTTACTCATAGACACAAGAGGGAAAGCCCCATTCCCCATAGACACAAGAGGGAAAGCCCCTTTACTCGTAGACACATGAGGGGAAAGCCCCTTTACTCGTAGACACAAGAGGGAAAGCCCCTTTACTCTAAGACATAAGAGGGGAAAGCCCCATTCCCCATAGACACAAGAGGGAAAGCCCCTTTACTCGTAGACACATGAGGGGAAAGCCCCTTTACTCATAGACACAAGAGGGAAAGCCCCTTTACTCATAGACACAAGAGGGAAAGCCCCTTTACTCATAGACATAAGAGGGGAAAGCCCCATTCCCCATAGACACAAGAGGGAAAGCCCTATTCCCCATAGACACAAGAGGGAAAGCCCCTTTACTCATATACATAAGAGGGGAAAGCCCCATTCCCTATAGACATAAGAAGGAAAACCCCTTTACTCATAGACATAGGAGGGAAAGCCCCTTTACTCATAGACATAAGAGGGGAAAGCCCCATTCCCCATAGACACAAGAGGGAAAGCCCCATTCCCCATAGAGACAAGAGGGAAAGCCCCTTTACTCATAGACATAAGAGGGGAAAGCCCCATTCCCCATAGACACAAGAGGGAAAGCCCCATTCCCCATAGACACAAGAGGGAAAGCCCCTTTACTCATAGACATAAGAGGGGAAAGCCCCATTCCCCATAGACACAAGAGGGAAAGCCCCATTCCCTATAGACACAAGAGGGAAAGCCCCTTTACTCATATACATAAGAGGGGAAAGCCCCATTCCCTATAGACATAAGAAGGAAAACCCCTTTACTCATAGACACATGAGGGGAAAGCCCCTTTACTCGTAGACACAAGAGGGAAAGCCCCTTTACTCGTAGACACAAGAGGGAAAGCCCCTTTACTCTAAGACATAAGAGGGGAAAGCCCCATTCCCCATAGACACAAGAGGGAAAGCCCCTTTACTCGTAGACACATGAGGGGAAAGCCCCTTTACTCGTAGACACAAGAGGGAAAGCCCCTTTACTCATAGACACAAGAGGGAAAGCCCCTTTACTCATAGACATAGGAGGGAAAGCCCCTTTACTCATAGACATAGGAGGGAAAGCCCCATTTCCCATAGACACAAGGGGGAAAGCCCCTTTACTTGTAGACACGAGGGGAAAGCCCCATTCCCCATAGACATGAGGGGAAAGCCCCTTTACTCATAGATATAGGAGGGAAAGCCTTTTTTCCATAGAAACAAGGGGGAAAGCCCCTTTACTCATAGACAAGAGGGAAAGCCCCTTTACTCATAGACATAAGAGGGGAAAGCCCCATTCCCCATAGACACTAGAGGAAAAGCCCCTTTACTCGTAGACACGAGGGGAAAGCCCCTTTATTCATAGACACAAGAGGGAAAGCCCCTTTACTCATAGACACATGAGGGGAAAGCCCCTTTACTCATAGACATAGGAGGGAAAGCCTTATTTCCCATAGACACAAGGGGGGAAAGCCCCTTTACTCATAGACATAAGAGGGGAAAGCCCCATTCCCCATAAACACAAGAGGGAAAGCCCCTTTACTCATAGACACATGAGGGAAAGCCCCTTTACTCATAGACATGAGGGGAAAGCCCCTTTACTCATACACATAAGAGAGGAAAGCCCCATTCCCCATAGACACAAGAGGGAAAGCCCCTTTACTTATAGACACAAGAGGGAAAGCCCCTTTACTCATAGACGTAAGAGGGGAAAGCCCCATTCCCCATAGACAAGAGGGAAAGCCTCTTTACTCATAGACATAAGAGGGGAAAGCCCCATTCCCCATAGACACAAGAGGGAAAGCCCCTTTACTCATAGACACATGAGGGGAAAGCCCCTTTACTCGTAGACACAAGAGGGAAAGCCCCTTTACTTGTAGACACATGATGGGAAAGCCCCTTTACTCGTAGACACAAGAGGGAAAGCCCCTTTACTCGTAGACATAAGAGGGGAAAGCCCCATTCCCCATAGACACAAGAGGGAAAGCCCCTTTACTCATAGACACATGAGGGGAAAGCCCCTTTACTCGTAGACACAAGAGGGAAAGCCCCTTTACTCGTAGACACATGAGGGGAAAGCCCCTTTACTTGTAGACACATGAGGGGAAAGCCCCTTTACTCGTAGACACAAGAGGAAAAGCCCCTTTCCCCATAAACACAAGAGATGAAAGCTCCATTTTCCCATATACACAAGAGGGAAAAGTCCCTTTACTCATAGTCACGAGGTGAAAAGCCCATTTTCCCTTAGACTACTTAATAATCTGGCATAGAGGTCAATGGGAGTATTGGATATAGAAAGGTGGGTAAGGGGTATAGTAGTTTTCTAACTATGCCCATCCTGTATATGTGGTCCTGAGTCAGAGAGAAGAAGGGGGGGGAGGGTCTATTCAAGTAGTGTTTGTGCATCCAATTTCCATCTGGATGTCATTAATTTACACACTATTTTGTGTTGGTGCCTCGACTGGGAATGCGTAGTTTCCTGCCATGCAGAGGAACTGTCAGTTTAGGGTGGTGAGAATTTCCCTGCATTGTTTATAAGTGTACCGAGTGTGAGGTTGGACATTGTGATGTTTTGTGTGTGTGCAACCTTTCAGAAGCGGGAGTTACGATGGTGTTAGATTTGTCTGGCAGTGGAGAAAGATGAGTGAGTGGTATTTTGATTAGGTTAGGTTTGAATAAAGAGAGTGACTTGATTTGTGTGAGGCAGTGAACATTCTGTTTATCATCAAAGCTGTTTGGGAGGAGTTTTACCTGGAAACTTCATCCGTTGGTAGATTAGGAAGTGATGGATAAGTCATCTGCATAGATGTTTAGACAGACTGGGTTTTGGGTATTGGTATGTCATGCATGAAGAGAAGGGGGGAGAGGATGGCCCCTTAGGTGACCTAATATAGACCTACCCCAAAATACCCCCAACGGCTTCATGTTGCTTTCTGTCTTCTAATTGGATGCACCGCCATTTGATGGGGCGCTCGCCAGCGCCCTACTGTGACGACTGCGTTGTCCCCCAGACTGTTGGGCACATTCTTGTTGAATGTCCCATTCTGGGTGATCTTCGAGCACGTTACCTGTCACGGTACCGGGACGATCGGGGTCGCTACCGCTTGTCCTTTATACTTGGGACTGGTTTGTAGAAACAGACTTGTGAAGTATCTGACTTATTGGAGGATTAAGGAACTTGCGGGTCTTGTAGCTATGGGTAAAGGGGCTTTTCCCTCTTTATGGGTAAATGGACTTTCCCCTTTTGTACATATGCATAAATGGGCTTTCTTCTCTCATGTATATGAGTTAAGAGGCTTTCCCTCTTTGTGCCTATGGCTAAAGGCGCTTATACCTATGGGTAAAGTGGTTTCCCCACTTACACCTATCGATAAGGTCCATTCCAGTCATGTCTATGAGTAAATGGGCTTTCCCCCTATGTATAGGGGTAAATGGGTTTTCCTTTATTGGGTCTATGCGAAAGCGGCTTCCCCCTCTTGGATGAATGGGCAAAGTGGGGATTTTTACTATAGGTAATTGTCATCTCCTTTGTAAAGGGGTTTTCCATGCCTGTGTCTATGGGTGAAAGAACTTTGTCCTCTTGTACCTATGAATAAAGGGGCATATCCGTCATGCCTAAGTGTACATGTTTTCCCCTCTTGCAATATTGTTTCGCATTTTCCCCTCTGTTATCAGATGAATGGGCTTTCCCCCTGTATGAATGGGTAAATAGGCTTCCCCTATCGTGCCTATGGGTAAATGGGCTTTCCCCAAATATGAGTAAAAGTGCTACCCCTTCTTATGCCTATCAGTAAAGGGAATTTCCTTTCTTGTATCTATGGGTAAATGCAATTTTCCCTCTCTTGTTTCGAAGGGTCAATGGGCTTTCCATTCTTTTATGCCTATGAATAAGTGGGCTTTCCACTCATAGTGTGAGTAAAGTGAATTTTCCCTCTCTCGTACATATTGTTAAAGGGGCTTTCACATCTTGTGCCTATGGGCAAAGGATTTCCTACCTCTATTTTGCCTATAGGTGAAAGGGCGTGCCCTCTCATCTACCTATTATTAAGGTTCTTTGGTTTCGATCCTCCTTTGAAGCTGCTGTGTTGCTGCTTATCAGGCGGACGTCAGCCAGGGCAAGCCCCAATAACCCACCGTGGTGCCCAGTCACGGTGGTAACTTCCCTTAGTAAATGGTGTCAGCTTTAAAAAGAATCGGGACGGAGATTCGAACTGCCGACCCAACGATGGCCGAGCAAGTGTGCTAACCATTATACTAGCCGGGAGGCTAGTATACTGCAAGAGAGGAAAATGTGCTTACCAAAGGGGTTTCTCCTCTTATACCTATGGTTAATGGGGATTCCCCTCTCATGCATCTGGTTAGATGGGAACCCCCCCCCCTCTATTGTGACTATGGGTAAATGGGCCATTTTTCTGATTGATTTAACCCTCTCGCGACTAGTGGTAACTCAGCTTTTCCCTCTTGCATCTCTGAGTAAAGGGGTTTTTGCCTACGGGTGAAGGGTCTTCCCTCTTCCTATTGATAAAAGGGGATTTCCCCTTCTGCCTATGGGTAATGGGACTTTTCCTTTTACCACCTCTTTGGAAGTCATTCCCCACCATTACAGAGGTGGCCACAGTTGATAGAGGCATGTAGGAAGAATAAAGAGTTGCGCCCCCCCCCCCCTCCCAAATTGCCGAGCAGTCCACTTGCAATCTCAGGCGCTACACCCCACTACGCTTTCCCTGGGCTCCCGTAGAGAATGAGGAACTAATTGAAATCCCTTGAGAGGGACTAGTGGAGGCTCTGGTCCCCATCCCGACTTGTCTCTGTGTAGAGGGCTGGTGTTCTAATCCCTCACGTCTTCTCGCTTGTGGAATAATCAAAACGAGGGCCTCCTGACAAGCGCGGTGACCCAAGTATAAAGGTTGCGGTGGCCACTGCTCAGACGGCGGGCTTCGTGTGTCAGACCCCTGAGACTGATCCTACCCTTGGGTAACCCCTCGTAAGAGGAGACAAACCCCGGTTTAAATGGATAGGAGGGCCTCTTCCCCTTAGAGATGAGGGGGTTCGAGAGCGGGCCGGTCTTTCTTAGGGTTGTTGAAGACTGTTGAACCTCCATCCTTGTAAAAAGAGTAGAAGTTCTGAAACTTTTAGTGAGAGGTGAGTCCGTAACCCCCCCCCCCTCCCGTCCTCACCACCACACACACCAAATAAGGTAAATATCGGTGCATCTTTGTAGTTGGTGCCGCATCGAGTGGCAACCGTCCTCTTCGAGCTCGCCGGCTTCAAACGTTTCCTGGTCGTTCGCGCGACTGGTGGAGCGAGGCTACCCACCGGACACATGATCTTTCACCACCAAGCATTAGTTACGCTTCTCGTCAGGTAATTAAAGGTCTCAGTTTTTTCGGATGGGAGCCTTCTGGTTAACGCGGCCAATCCTGCTCAGGTAACCATACTAAATGCTTTTCACACGCTTCAGTGGCGGAAGTGCTGATGAAGCCATACTACTATTTTTCTTTTTCCCCGGGTATCATATGCAAGGGCATTGTTCGATTACACCATAGATGACGTGATCGAGAAGCTAGCTGAAGAGGAAGGTGTGGGCTGAGCGTGTAGTGAGGAAACCCCATAAGGGGCACGGAGATTTGCTTTCCTGGCCGCCGTGCCGACGGGACTCATCGCCCCGTCCGGCTCTAGTTTAGCCTCTTCTTTCTAACACCCTGTCTTCTTACCTTGCTTTCTCACTTTCCATACAACTTCTTCCACAACTTTCTCTGGTGGGTCTCTAGTTTCACAGGGTAGACGCCAACTAGCTTCCTCTCAGCCAACCATCCTGGATCGGGGCGGAGGGGCTACTGCGTGGGGTAATTAGTGTTTGCCTCCCGCGATAATAACAAGGTCCCCATGCCCATCGATGAAAACTAAAAAACCTCTCGAACACCCGACCTTTGCTGCCCCACTGGATACGATCACGGACTTCTCTTGGAACCAAGCGAGTTCGAGGCCTAAGTGACAGCCTCTATCTCGCCCTCAAACTGAAATCGTCGCAGCAACCACTTTGAGGTCACCCCCTCGCAATATCAACAACGACAAACCTACGTAGCATCCTAGCTATCTCTGCTTGGTCCCCCTCCCTCTCTGGGATCTTTTCTTCAGGGGTTGTTCCCAGAGAGGCTCTGGCCTTCTCGTGGCGAGGGGGGTCAGCCCTGGGCCCCCTAGGGGACCCATGGTGCTGCCAACAAGACTTTTAACATACCCCTCTTTCTTTCCTCCTCTATTACGATCTTCCACTGCCCTTTATTTCCCCCTCTTCCTTCACCTATCTAGTGGTCCTTATCAATACCCGACCTCTGCTCGTTTAATGGATTGATTCTGAATTATTCTTTCATGAAGGTGAAAGAGGCTGGGCATCTCCACCGCCTTCGTCTACCGAATGCCCAAGGAGAAACCCATCGTTGGCCCCTTTTCTCCGTGCGTAGGAGAACTCGGGCAGCCTCTTAGGGTTACAAAGATGGTGTGGTGGATCCGTATCCATTCTCCAAGAGGACATACCGGACGTAACTGATTGCATAGTTGCAGTAGTCTTGGGCCCTTGTAGGCCTCCATGGTGGGGAGCCCCGAGGGAGAATGCGAAGTTTTTTTTCTTTTTGCAATGGCTAGCCATAAACCAAAAACCTCCCCTTCTCGTAAGGGTTCTCGTGCCAAACGTTCCTTAGCTTCCCTTTCAGCCTTTCCTCGCTCGTTGGACCCCTATTCCAACGAAGTAGACCCAGATCTTGATTATCCTCGCTTTCTTGTCATGAATTCATCATCTGACATCCCACTTGCAAAAGTCGATGTGTTTGACGTCAATGAATCTTTTGAGTCCCGCTGTGGTGAACCCCGCCGGATGTGGTCAAGAAATCTATTTTCGATAGCTGAAATTCCAATAACTGTCTCGCCCCATCCGCGTCTGAATTTCGTCAAAGGTGTCGTCCGTTCAAACGAACTAAAGGACTACGACCCCACCCGCCTTCAGAGTAAGCTCAGTACCCAACGTGTCACACACGTACACAGGGTAACTAAAACATTAGGCTCCACTAAAGTTCCAACCGCCACACTGATTTTAACATTTGAACGACAAGAACTGCCCCAGTATATTAAAGCTGGGTACCTTCGTGTCCCGGTAAGTCCCTACATCGAACTACCCAGACGCTGCTTCAATTGCAATCAATTTAGACATGTTGGCCGAGCTTGTCGGCACCCTCGCTCCTGCGTGAATTGTAGCTCTGAGTACCATGGCCCCGAATGCACCAAAACGCCCCCACTGTGCCAACTTCGGAGGTACCCACAGTGCTGCGTCGAAACTCTGCTCTATATTTTTATATGAAAAGGAAGTTCTCGCTTTGCGCGACTCCCTACGAGCACAAACCTCGCCACTCGGCCGGCTCTTCTCTGACGTTTTACGTGATGTTGGATGAAACCGACCATCACGCGCGAGTTCCGACCAGCCTGAAGCACTTCACCCTAGATCTACTCGCAGCGTCGAAAATATTCAGAATATGCAGTCGAAGCATCGCTCTCATACCGAGATAATTAATGTAGCCCCCCTCTCTCCAGCAGCTCTTGCTGGGAGAGACGCTCAGGGTGAGACGCTTGAAGACATCAGGCGCTATTTGAAAGAATCCTCAACATCTACCAGTGAAGGTTCATCCACCCGGCTACGAGACTCAAAGCCCAGTGGTAAGAGAAAGGATTCCTCACCTGGGTCATCGACCACCAATAAGCAGGCAGCCTCTGGAGCCGACTCGGCCGAACCCCGAGAATCTCCAATGGACTCCTCCCCTATGGTTGAACATTCTCTGCCCTTAAGTCCGTCTCGCCCTTCACAGGACGTAGGCCCCATCCTGATTCCAAACCATGGCAGAAATACACCCAGCTCCACACACCTCGCTCAGATCACCTGTTCGTCCCGCTCACCCTTCAAACCAAGATCCGATTGAAGCAGTTGATACTCCAACATCACCAACTGCGGCGGTTGGACCAACTCCTCAGACACCTAAAATACCCTCGACCCATGTATCCGGATCTACCGGCTGAAAATCCCTTCTTGATCTTCCTTTTCCGCCAGGTTGCGAGCCCGAATTACAATCAAGGGCCTCGGTCGGTTCTCCAAAACCCATCGAAAAAACCTCATTTACTTCTCCATCTAGGATTTCTCCCCCTGCAAAAGCAGGATCCTCAAAATCAGCTCTCCGCCCCTCAAGCTCTTTGGGAAGAACCTCAAATACATTATCGGCTTCAAAAGAGAAAAAGATATCCACAGTGGTATCTAATCGTCACACATAATCTTTTCCATTTTACAATGGAATTGTCAAGGAGTTCTTCCAAAGTGGGAAGAACTCAAAATTCTTTTGACGACTATCCAACCCGCTGTTATTTGTCTCCAGGAGAATAAACTGGGTATACGGCCCTTTCCGCCGGTACCCGGTTTTCTCACTTTCAACTCTATTGCTCCTGCTGGAAGCCCCTCTCATGGAGGGGTGTCAATCATGGTATCTTCATCCTACCATGTTTCTCTCATCTCCCTACATACTACCCTCCAAGCTGTTGCTGTGAGGGTTTTTCTTACTAAGCTTTTTACCGTTTGCTCTATTTACCTACCCCCTTGTTTATCATTGTCAAGATCCGACCTTTTAGAACTTATAGACCAGTTGCCCTCCCCATTCTTATTACTAGGAGATTTTAACGCCCGTTACCCATACTGGGGTGACATCACTCGAAATGCCAAAGGCAGTGTTTTAGAGTCTCTTTTATTATCTGACCTTCTTTGTGTTTTAAATACTGGCGATTTTACCACTTATCATGTCCAGACGGACTCTTTTAGCTGTGTTGACCTGTCTGTTTGTTCCCCTGATTGCTTCACGGAATTTTGATGGTCAATTCTTGACGATCTCCATGGGAGTGACCACTTCCCTATTGTCTTGTCAGCCCTTCAAGTTAGCTCTCGTACAACCATGCCCCTTAAGTGGGACTTAGTTCATGCAGATTGGGAAGGTTTCCAAGAGGCGTCCTTCACAAATGCATCTTTGGGGACCTTCAATGGAGTGGACGCAGCAGTAGAATACTTTACATCGACTATCTACAATGCAGCAACACAGACCATCCCACGGAGGCGACCTGTCACGGGCCGCTCAACCGTGCCCTGGTGGACTTCGACGTGTGCAACAGCTATCAAAAATTACAAGTTAGCCCATGCCCGATTCCGAAAGAACCCAACTTTGTGCAACAAGGTCGACCGAAACCGAGCTCGTGCGCTTCGCCAAAGAACCCTTCGTCAAGCTCGCCGAAATTCATGGCGCAGATACGTTTCATCGATCTCCTCTATGACACCTACTGCTAAGATCTGGAAGAGGATTAATAAGATCAGGGGCCGTTATGCTAATCATCATACGCCCACACTCAACTTAGACGGTTCCTTGGAGAATGACGGCCTGGCGGTCAGCAATGCTTTTGCTGACCATTTCCGCGCCGTCAGCTGTTACGATAAGGCTTTTCAATCCTACAAATCAAAGGAAGAATCTCATTCTCTCAACTTCACAACAAAATCTAACCTTCCGTATAACGCTCTATTCAGCATCTATGAGCTGCAAAGCGCTTTGTCCCTTTGCAGATCTACTTCCCCTGGCCTTGATGAGATCCATTTCGACATGATTCGGCACCTACATCCACACTCTACTCTCTTCCTGCTTGATTTGTACAACCTTATATGGGTGAAGGGTTTTTACCCGTCGTCATGGCGCATTGGGATCATCCTTCCCTTTGTCAAACCGGGCAGGGACGGGTTGAATGCAGATCACTACCGCCCTATAGCTCTCACCAGCTGTTTGAGTAAGTTGCTGGAAAAATGATATTGGAGCGCCTAAACTGGTTCCTAGATGCCAATCACCTTCTCTCTCCATTTCAATGTGGCTTCCGCAAAGGTCATAGTACCCTTGACCTACTAGTACGTTTCGAGGGATCAGTCCGGAAAGATTTCTCATTAAAGCACCGAGTCCTAGCCATATTTTTCGATATTGAGAAAGCCTACGACACAACATGGAGATACGGCATCTTGAAGCAGTTATACGTCTGGGGGATGAGAGGCCTTTTACCTTCATTTATTCAAAGTTTTTTAGCATCTCGATCCTTCAAGGTACGTGTTGGAGACGCATACTCTGACCTGCAACCCCAAGAGGAGGAAGTTCCTCAGGGCAGTGTTTTAAGTGTCTTATGTTTTATAATTGCCATCAATGATATTATTTCGTCTCTCCCAGAAGGTGTATCGGCAACTCTGTTTGTCGATGATTTAGCACTATACTGTTCCTCACCTCGCCTTTCATCAGCAGCGCGTCGGCTACAACTGGCGGTCGATGCTGTATCCAAAAGAGCACAACTTAAGGGATTCCGCTTTTCCACGACCAAAACCAAAGCAATGTATTTTCACCGAGGCAGAGGAGTTCTTGTTCCGCCATCTATATCCCTACAAGGCGAAGAAATAGAGTTTGTCTCCGAGTTTCGGTTCCTTGGCGTAACTCTCGATCCAAAGTTATCCTGGTTACCACACCTACGCCGACTTCGAACAGGCTGTCTGCGGGCTCTAGACATTTTGAAAGTCCTCTCACACACTTCGTGGGGCAGTGACCGACAAACATTGTGGACATTATACACAGCCCTCGTTCAATCCAAATTGGATTATGGCTGTCAAATTTACTCATCGGCTTCCCCTTCAGCCCTTAAAATGCTGAACCCCATTCGAAACCTTGGAGTTCGCCTTTCTAGTGGAGCCTTCCGTACTTCTCCTGTCAACAGCCTTTACTGCGAGAGTGGGGTACTCCCTTTGCCCTACCATAGACTTCAAATCTGCATGCGATACCTCTGCCGAGTACAGCAAGCCCCTGTATCAGAGGTCTACAGATGCCTGTATGCTGCCGAATCAACGGCGGCATATGATAAGTTGCCATCTTTACCCCGCCCTTTGAACCTTCGCATAGGAGATCATCTCTCTAACCTGGGTGCTCCAAGGGTCCTTACCCTTCCATCCTTACTGAACCCTAGGTGGCGTGCTCCTCTCCCCACAGTATGTACCAACATGTGGAGCCTGGAGAAGTCCTCCATGGACCCTCGCATCATTAAAAGCCTGTTCTTAGAGCATTCGATCTCCCACAAACAATGCTGCCCACTCTACACGGATGGCTCTAAGTCGGACGGTGGCGTGGGCGCCGCAGCCATCTACCCTGGAGGAGAATTCTTAACTTTATCTTTCTAGCCAGCAGCATCCATTTTTACCGCTGAACTTTCAGCAATCCTTTTAGCCTTTAGACTCATCCAAATTTTACCTTTTAGTGATTTTGTCCTTTTTTCCGACTCAAGGAGTGTCTTACAGTCAATTAGATCTTTTAATGCGTCTCCCATTCCTTAGTCACAGAAGTTTGCAACTGGCTGATCCAAAATGCGTTCCGATATAGAATTATTTTTTGCTGGGTCCCTGGGCAACGGGAAGGCTGATCGGCTGGCCCGCTCCGCACATTTTGTGTCCCCTGAAAACTCTGCTCTGCCTTTTAGGGACTACTTTCCTTCAATAAGAAAGTATATTTTTCAACTGTGGCAGAATGAATGGGATGACTGTTCATCATCCAAACTATACAAAATAAAAAATTCTATTCGCTCTTGGCCCTCGAGTCGTCATAGAATGCGGTCGTTGGAGGGGGCCCTTTGCCGAGTTCGCATTGGCCACACGAGACTTACTCACGGCCATCTTGTTTCGGGTGATGCCCATATCAGCCCTTGCTGTCGTTTTTGTGGTGGGGACCAATCGGTTGCCCACCTTTTATTGGATTGTAGCCATTTTACCATTCTCCGGTTGTCCTGTTTCCCGACCCTTTTAACTATTCCTCAACACACCCGTCTTCGATTCATATTGGCGGAGGAATCTTTTAACCCGTCGTTTTTTAAATTTTTGTCACAAAGTGGTCTCCTCCACCTTTTATAGATGATATTTCTCGTTTCACCCTAGCGGCCATATAGAATCCACTTGGATTGGGCAGCAACCCACCGGTAACTTATCTTAAATCTCTCTGCTTGGTCTCGCTATATATCTACGTGTTCCAGAACAAAAGGTCTGTGGTTTACACAGGTATCACGGCCTTAAAAGAAATGCTCCCTAAATACGCCCTCGACTTCTCACTCTGACTCGCGCGGAGATAATAGTCCGAGCTACCACTGAGTCATTCTCCCAACGCCTGCTTAGCCTGAAATCTCTGCCAGTGATAGGAACGAATTTAATGTCAGGAAATGCACGGTCTTATTGGATAACTTCTTCCTAGGACCTGACGCCATAGACGAGTTCATCGCTTCCGTCATCAAAGAGGTCTTCACAGACCAACAACATAATTTTGAATCAGTCAGTAGATTCGTCCACTCAGCAAAAATATTGTAAGAGCACTGGTAATCCATGCTTTCGATGAGGACAATTGAGACACAATGCATCAAATTGCACATAAGAGGCACTGCCTCAAATGTGGCGGCCCACATCATTCTCGCCACAAACTAGACATGCATGAAGAAGACATCACACTGTCAAGATCCGCCTTTTCCGCTGTGATGAGTGGTGCTCCTGCATTAACTGAACTCTACCCACGACTAGCACATTGGTGCTCAGAACCGACTACCCGACACCAGCCTCTGTATCTACAACGCATAGAGGAACCTTTGCGAACACACCCAGCTACGCCTTCGCTACAAGGTGACGCAATAGAAGAACCAATATCCCCTTCCCCCCCGATCTTGAAACACAACCAATCTCTCCCCATCGAAGAGTGCCACTCTCGCCCGCAGTACATGTCGTTCACCTATCTTCAAAATACGAGTCTCCCCAAAATCGCAAGAACAAACATCGAAGAGGCAGAGACCGAACTCAATCACCTCCCTTTCCCTTATTATATGTATCAAACTATGAAACTACCCATGTACCAGCTACAATTAAACACTCAACCATCTGGCACGATGATGAACTTATAGATCATCCAACTACCCAGGTGCCTGCCTCTACTAAGGGCCCGATGGATGTGGAACCTGCTTTTGCCTTGAGTAAACCGCTGCCCGGTCCCTTGCACCGCAGATTATCACTAGCCAATGTCAACCCCGACAGTGAACCCCCTTTTCCCCTGCGGGACAATCGTGAGGCAAGTGGAGGTTGTAAGCCTTCTCTCTCAGATTCCTCTTTGAGCTCCAGAAACGACAAACGCACCCGGCTCGAGGATGACGCCCCACCCTCGCCTGGAGCAATGAGCTCTTCAGAAGAAACGTGGCTTTACGGCATTAAATCATATACCTTGTATAGCCCCTCGCAAAGTAGACTATCTGAGAAAATATATTCACCCGACGAGAGAGATCATGTAGAGCTCTCGCTCGCTAAACTAGATGGAATCTCTACACAAGATCATCCTCACTGTACCGAAAACGATAATACTCTGATACCACCATGCTTAAATAAAACCACCGAGACCGCCCCGACTACTTACCCTTGTCAGTTATGCGTGATGTGATCATCTGGCCCGACTCATGACCTTGCCTTATGCCCCTCGTACCACCTAACCGCACCTCCCTGATTACAGATTATGATCTACCTCCGGGTTGTACAGCTGCCAATATAGCATCCTACAACTCCACACCCTCCTCTCCATATTCTTCCCCAACCACCACGAAAACTAGCTACCAAACCCTTTAACCCACGCTCCTGATGTACTCACATATAATGTACTGCCCCCCTCCATGAGCACGCCTGGACCAAAACGGATGAACCATACTCCCGTCCCTTTGCTTAACTCAATCTTTAACGTTCCGACGTCTTAAACCTACTGTTTCACATAGAATATCTGCGGACTCCGGGCCCTCTTAAAACAGTTTTCCCTGAAGTGATTTTCCTCAGTGAAACAAAGCTCTTAGACCCCTCTTACTTTTCTTCCGCCGGCTACACCCAAGTCAACCTTCTACAACCCCAATTTTATGATAACCTCTTCCTAGTCCGCACGAATATACCATTTACCACCATCCCCCTCCGCGCAAACCTTAACGCCCTCGCTGCTCACCTTCACCATTCTACACTCTTAACTGTGTTCAATATACCTCCCACCTTCCAAGCCAATCACCTTTGCTTCCTTGAATGAACTTGTCTCTCAACTCCCGAAACCATTCCTTTTAAATGGATACTTTAATGCCCGTAACCAGTATTGGTAGGATGCCATAAACAACAGCAAAGGACACGCTGTACTAGATGTACCTTTGATAAGCCCGTGTGGTTTTTGTCATCCGTGAAATTATGTTATGTTACGTAGTCTTAAAAGACCTACTAGTCCTCAACGACGCAGCACTTATCATTCCAAGACACACTCCTTTAACCACATACATCTGTCTGAGCTCAACTAACTTCCCGCCCGATCACTTCTTCCGAGAATTTGATGATCTGTGTGTAAGTGATCACTAACCTCTGCTCCTAGATCTACTCACACTTTCCCCCATCTCTCCAAGACCGTATTGGACATACCAGAAAGCTGACTGGGAAGCTTTTGTAACGTCGTTTTCTTCCATAACTGTCTGATGAAACAACAGACGGTACATTCCGCTGAGCGCGAACGAAATAGGTTCCATCGCAATTTCGAGATAATCCCCGCATGTCTTCTTACATTAACTATAAAGGACACTGTGCCCTCCCCCGCCGGACCTTCTGCCAGGCAAAACGTCACTCCTGGATTCAATATACATCCTCCATCTCATCCCGCACCCCTCTAGCCAAGGTATGGCAAAGACTACATAAAATCCGTGTCTTTTCACGACAACCCCACATCCCCATCCTCCGTCATAATGGCAACCTAGTCAGTGTTCCCCAGGACGTTGCACAGCTAATTG
This sequence comes from Ceratothoa steindachneri, assembly GCA_963969495.1. Lineage (NCBI taxonomy): Eukaryota > Metazoa > Arthropoda > Malacostraca > Isopoda > Cymothoidae > Ceratothoa > Ceratothoa steindachneri. Next base: position 116,893,885 of record OZ018333.1, on the reverse strand, counting down.
CGAACACGCTCAGCTCAATTTCCCATGGATCTCCTCCCTGAATTCAACCGACATAAAGCACTAATAGAATCGCAACTATTATTGTTTCAAATGTCCATAAAACTGTGCTACAACGAACCCTTCTCGATGAAAGAACTCCAGGAGGAACTCTCATCGTGTAAGAACTCTACCCCTTCGGATGACTTAATATAATACACATTGATTCAACACGCCTATGTGCCTTCAGTACCTCGACATTTTTTAATATTTTCCTCTCGGGAACTTTTCCCCAAGAAAGGCACCGCAAAATTATCCTCCCATTCCTCAAACCAGGAAAAGCCCCTTCCAATCCAACAAATTACCGGCCAATTGCCCTTACCCCCTGCCTATGCAAGTTTCTCGAGCGTATGATAAACGCTCTTGATTTAGCATCTTGAAGAACAGGAGCTTCTATCTCCGTCCCAATTTGGGTTTCGCCCAAATCGTTCCACATTGGACACTCTTACTCTCCTTGGCCACGATATTGGCCTTGCTTTCTCTAGAAGAAACTCTGACCGCAATCTTCTTCGACTTAGAAAATGCAGCCGCCGTTTGGGGACGCTTGATTCCAAAACAGCTATACGCCATGAGAGTTTGTGGACTCTTGGCATTGTTTATACCCAACTTCTTAAAAGACCACTATTTGTGTCGATCTTCGAGGCGCCCGCTCTTTGAAGCTCGTAGAAAATGAGGGTATCCCCAAGGAAGCGTACTTAGCACGTCTTTTTTATAATTGCGATCAATTTTTTCTCAAAATATACATATATTACCGCCTGTGCATTGCTTTCTCTATGTAGACAATATAGCCATCTGGGTGACGAGCTCGCCCGTGGTGATGGTCATCACCCTGCTCCAGCGAACCGTCGACTCATTAGTGGCTCATGCCTCATTGACCGGAATCACCATCTCCCTCTCTAAAACAAAGGCCGTTATTTTTACCAAACGCAAATCGATTCCTAGGATAAGAGTTAATATTTCTGGATCGCTGATCAAATTTGCCAACCAAGCTAAATTCCTAGGTCGTATATTCGACCAGCATATGACATGGCGATATCATTTTGAAGACCTTATGAGAAAATGTGCCCCCGTACTTGCCCTTATAGGCCTCTTTATCGAAGCTACACTGGAAAGCTGACCGCCACACTCTTCTTAAGATCCACATATCACTTGTCCTGGCAAAGCTTGATTACGGCTGCCACTTGTATGGCTCGGCTTCAAAAAGCTACATCACAGAGGCCACCGCCTTGCCCCAGAAGCATTTGTCTTCTCCTGTGATCTCGTCGTGATGAATATTGCCTCTGATTCTACAAAAGATCCCTCCGTATGCGCTCTCAACTCGCTCGAATTTTATGATCCACGACCCCTAAACCAGAGATTAGCCCTCGTACTTTCTATTCATACACCCTACGTATAGCACAACATTTAGAAAAACTCGAGCTTAGACAACTGTCCGTTGCTCTGGAAAGACCAACTACACTACCTCCGTGGACTCGCAGGTGTGCTAAGTTTTGCGAACCTTTCCTGAAAGTCCCCAAGGTGAGATAGAAACCGCAGTTCAACGCCTCATATTCCAAGAGCATACAGACACCAACCTCGGTGAAATACATATTTATACCGAGGAGCGAAAACTGATACAGGGACTGGATGTGGCCTGGACCTTCCCTCTCATACCCTACAGCATCCGTCTTCTCAGCAAAGCTCGTGGCAATCAAAATAGCCGTGCGCGCCCTCGGTGTCCGTTCCCCAGGGTTATATGTAGCGACCGGCGTGTATTTCCAAAATAGGACACAGGCGAGAGTCGCTACACACATAAAGTACAGAGAGAGAAAAAAGTAAAGTTAGCGCCGTTTACGAGAATGTCACACGGTAGTAAACGGAGCACAGTTATCTCTGTTAGAGTTGATCGAGGCAATCTTGGGCAAACATCATAATCAAGGCAGAATCCAGAATAAACCGGATAGCCATCACTATTAAACAAATAGAAACCAGATAAGGAAGCTGTTTCCATGGCATTTTTTTTTTTAAAGAGCTCATCTGGCGACTGCCTACTTGGGCATTAGTCGCCGTATTAAAACTGGCCTATAACTAGGCTACTTTAAGATAAAATTAGGATAAAAAACAACCCCACCCCCTAAAAAAGGGGTAAGGGAAGGGAGCAGTAAGCAAGCTCCTGCGTCGGGGGGAAGGTTCCCCAGCGCAGGAGCATGCGACCTATAAGAGGAAAAAACAAACAAACAAAAACAAAACAAAACAAAAAAAACCCTGCTTAAATAATAGGGAGAAGGCCGGCTTTCCCCCAAAAGTCAACAGGTCCACCAGTCAATGTGCACGCACTCGTCCCGAGTACAAAGGACAGGCGGTAGCGACCCCGCCCATCCCGGTACCGGGACAGGTAACGTGCGCGAAGATCACCCAGCCTGGGACATTCGACAAGAATGTGCCTAACAGTCTGGGGGACGAAGCAGTCGTCGCAATAGGGCACAGGCGAGCGCTCAATCAAATAGCGATGCGTCACACGAGTGAGTCCGATTCGGAGACGACAGAAAGCGACCTGAAGCCGTCACCGCATTGGGGAATAGGTCCATGGGAGCAGTCGCGGCGCAATCGCACGCAACTTTAAGTTCCCTTCGACCGTCTCCCATCTTCTTTGTCAAGCAGTCCGAAGAGCTCCCCGTATTCCTGCAATGTAGTCGGTGAGGAAGAGCAAAACGCTGGTCTGGGCGCAGAGTCCTCGCGGACTCTTTGGCGCCCTCATCGGCGCGCTCATTCCCCGCAATTCCTACATGTACAGGAACCCAGCAGAAGATAATCTCGACATCTGCCCGGCTCGCCAAAACCGTGGCGTCACGGATATCGCGAACCAGGGGATGCGGAGATTCCAATGCCCCGAGAGCACTCAGGGCGCCTTGTGAGTCGCTATAGATCACAATCCGGTCTCCGAACCGGGCACGTAAGGTAATCTCCCGTACCGAGTGGTGTATTGCAACCAGCTCGGCCGTGAAGACAGACGCAGCGCCTGGCAGAACCCCGCTGACTTCAAACAGAGGGGATACGGCGTGGAAGCCGACCCCCTCTTTGGACTTGGAGCCATCCGTATACACTGAAACGGTTCCAGCGTGACACGATGTGTGCTCCAAAAAGGTGGAACGCAATACTCCCGGCGCTGTACAAGCTTTGGGAGCAGAGGCGTGGCGACAAATAGCCAAATGTGGTACCCTCCAGGGTGGCGTCCTGGGCGGAACCAGGGGCGCCACCGGCCCGAGAGCTATACCTAGCTCTCGAAGGAGTTTCCTAGCACTAAACCCACAGGGCTTAGGGTATGACTGGCGTCGCTCGGCGGCATAGACACCGTCGAGATCAGCTGCGGATGCAGTAAGAGCTGTTGGCGACTGAGGGAGGCGCCGGGTGCCGCGTACAGGTGAGTGATGCACTGCACGCGGCGCAGAGCGAGTGGCATCTCCCCAGCATCGACCAACAGGCTCTCAATGGAGAAAATGCGGAGGGCACCGGTCGCAAGGCAAAGGCCGGTATGGTGGATCGAATCCACCTTCCGCAATAAACGCTAGGCTGCGGATGCATAAAACTCGCATCCGTAGTCGAGCTTCGAACGAACAAAGGATCGATAAAAAAGTAGGGCAGTAGCCCTATCAGCGGACAAGCGCTGAACGTCACGGAACGGAGAATATCCATGGCGCGGGTACAAGAGACCCTAAGAGTGCGAATATGAGCCTCCAAGGTGAGGCGTCGGTCGAATACAAAATCAAGGAAACGGTGCGATACCACCACATCCAGGCGCACCCCATTAAGAAACAAATCTGGGTCAAGGTGAAGCCGTGGATGGCGGCAGAAGTGCACCACCTTAGTCTTGGACAAAGAAAACCGAAACCTGTGCGCTTCGGCATAGCGAGAGACGCGGTTCAATGCCTGTTGGAGTCGACGCTCCAGAGTTGGAATCTGGGCCACGCCAAGAGATCGAAAGGTCGTCCAGGTAGAGCGTAGCGAGAACATCTTCTGGCAGCACCGAGGTGATGCCGTTGATGCTCAGGGCAAAGAGTGTGACACTGAGGGCACTTCCCTGCGGGACACCCTCTTCCTGCTCCTTTAGGCCGGAGAAGGCTCCCCCTACCCGTACGCGGAATCGACGATCTCGCAAAAATTCAGATATAAACATTGCGAGGCGTCCCACGCCCCCATCGTGTGGAGAGTCTCCATGCTACCGTATCGCCATGCGGTATCATAGGACTTCCCCAGATCGAAAAACACCGTGGCGTAGTGCTGTCTACGAAGGAAGGCCTCGCAGACGGCATTTTCTAGTCGGAGCAGAGCATCCGACGTGGAGTGGAACTTGCCGAAGCCGCACCGTGCAGAAGACAGATGGCCTCCGCTGCCCAAGAAAAACGCTAATCTAACATTTACCAATTTCTCCATCAACTTGCACACGCAAGAGATTAGAGAGATTGGGCGGAAACCGGCCGGAATAGAGTGATCTCTTCCCGGTTTGCGAAAGGTGAGCACAGTAGTGATTCGCCAGGAATCTGGGAGGAGACCCTCCACCCAGATCCTGTTGAACAAATCTAACAGAAAGACCATGCCTCACTCACCCAGGTGTCGAAGCATAGCGTAGGGGACATCGTCCGGACCATGAGCGGTGTCCGCGCACGAAGCAAGAGCGGAGTGCAACTCACTCACAGTAAACCTGTCGTAGAAGAGTTCTCCGCCTCTGGAGGTAAAGTCCAGCAGACGGCCTTCCGCGACATCACGACGTGCATTGAATGCTGGCGGAGCAGCATACCGGCTAGAGAATGCGGAAAAAGCAGTCGCGAAAGATTCCGCCACGGACCGGGGTCCAAGATTGCGGTCCCATTCTCCTGGAGAACGGGAGGAGGGGTCTTGCGAGAAATTACCCCGAATCCTTTTGACTCGCTTCCACACCTCTGCTAAAGGGGTCTTCCCGTTAAGTGAAGCCACGTATGCCCGCCAAGAAGAGCGGCGGGCGTGCTTCGAAATATACCGGAACCCAGCCCTAGACCGACGAAATTCAGCGACAGTGAAATCGTTCGGGCGGCGTTTATAACGCATGTAGGCATAACGCTTCTGTTTGAGGGCAGTCTCACACTCGGCCGACCACCATGGGAGTGGTCGGCGTGCAAAACGGCCAGACGTCCTAGGAATAGTAGTCAGGCCCACGGCGATGAGGTTGCCGGAGAAGAACTCAACGGCCTCATCTACCGACCTAAACTCATCGACTGAAAAAGAGAATTCAGTCATTTACTGAAATGCAGGCCAACGCGCCCGCGCCAAGCCCCACCGAGGTGGGCTCTCAGGCGGCAGTTGCCCTGAAAATGATATTTGAATGGGAAAGTGATCACTACCATGGAGGTCATCGACCACACCCCAATCAAAATCAGGCTGTGCATCCGAAGAGCACAAAGATAGGTCAAGGCAAGAAAATAAAGCGGTTCTCGGACAGTGATGCGTAAACTCATCCACGTTTAAGACACCCTTCTCAAGCTCTTCGATCAGATCAGCAAGGACTTGTCCCCTGGGATTTATGGAGTAATCTCCCCAGAGAGGATGCCTGCCGTTCAGATCTCCAAGCAAGAGAAAGGGCGTCGGAAACCGTGTTACGACGCGGCGGAAGTCCCCCGCGTCGAAGTCAGCTGACGGTGGAATGTACGCAGAAATGATAGTATACCTCCTATCCAGGTGCAGCTGCACAGCCTCTGCCTCAGAAGGAGGTATCTAAAGAGAAAGGAAACACGGAGACATCATGCCGGGTGTAAACCGCGCATCCCCCAGCCTGGCCATCCCGCAGTGGTGGGGTCGCAAGACCTTTATACCACGGGAGGACGGGCAGGGTCACGCGTCTAGCATGATCTGCAAAAAGATAGCTAACAGGGAACGGGACGAGACGTGCCTCCACAGCTCCTCCCAGCTAGCCCGGAGTCCACGGTAATTCCATTGAAGGAATATGCCCTCCAGGCCTAGCTCGGAGGAGACGCGGGGGCTCTCCTCGAACTGAAGACCCTCACGGGAATGGCCGTACGCTTTCCGGGGGCAGAACCCCGGGCGCTGTTGGCCGGACAAAGCGCTGAAGGCGCTGTCGCCTTCGAGGACTTATTGGGCGAGGTGGGCTCACCATGCGAGTCTTTTCCTCCCTCCGCCTTGAAACCTTAGGCGGGCGTTGCGGCTTGGGAGGCGGGGGGCCCTCTTTTCGAGGAACCACCGTCTCCGAGCAACTCGCTACACCTCTAGGCGTGGGCGAAGGAGCCGAACGAAGCTCATTTGTTGCTGCCCTCCTTTCGGGGGACAGCTTTAGGAACCCCGGAAGATCGCCTAGCGACCATCTTCAGGGATGTTGCCTCCTGTGAGTCTAACGACTCGATGGAGGCGCGTCGCCGTTTCGCCTTACGGGAAACGGACACGCTAGGGAAAGAGGGTGGAGCCCTGGTTTTAGCCGGGGCTGGGTGTGAACCCTTTTTGCCACCAGCTTTACCAGGGAAGCGCCCGGGTTTAGTAGAGCCCGCAGAAGGGCTCCGAATGGGTGCAGAAACAACCATGCACGTTGGCCTGGATGGGCCAGGAGGAGCGGGTGCCTTTCTAACTATTGAGGCATATGACGTCCCAGGCAGAGCCGGGCGCGCCAGGATCAAGTCCTTTGACACGCGGAATGAGAGTCGATCCTGGGCCTGAACGGCCAGGATTTCTTTCTGAAGGAGATATGCACCACATTGCTTCGAAGAAGCGGGGAGCGGCTCTCCGCAATCGGCACACTTGGCCATACACGATTTAGACTTATCGTGTGCGGACTTGGAGCAATTTACACAAAATTCGGGTGACCCCGACTTTGCATGTCTACAAGAACGATTCGTATGGCCGAAGCGGTGACAGTAATAGCACCGCCGCGGCAGTGGCACGAACGCCTTCACGCGGTAGCGTACCAACGGGCACGCACCGACTCAGGGAGCTTGTCACAGTCGACCGTGACGAAGAGTGTAGGGGTGGGTCTCGAGGCCCCTTCCTGTTTTCTCATCACACGTTCGACCATGACCGCCCCATGGTCGGCCAGCTCTAGGGTAGTCAACGAGTTCCCTCGCATAAACTACTCCTTTCACAAAGTTCATGGTAGAGTGCGGCGTCACACACACCGGGGTGCCATGAAGTGTCCGAAGAGGACTTATCTTAACCACTTCGGCGGGATTCGCCGCATTCGCCAAAAGGCTCCTGTCCGAGAAACGGGTCACCTTCGGCTCTCTACCAATTGCACTAGCTAATCCTCTCCTCTTATGGATCATGTTGCCCTTGGAAAACATGGTGCCATCAGTGGAGCGAATAACGAGGAAGCGTTTGAAGCCAGCGGGCTGGAAAACGCCAGGTAACCTTTGAATGAGGGGCCACGATGTCATCAAGGCTCCGCCCTGTGCACTTTTGGTCTTAGTCAGGGGCTCCGCAACCAGGGGGGCAGAGGGGCCAGATGTGCCGATCTTGGCTTGGTCGCTTGCCAAAGTGGCAGCAGACCCATCCGTTCCCGTAGCCCCCGCGGATGGGAAGGAGCCCCGAGTCTTCTTTGTCTTTTTGGTCTTAGTCTTTTTCTTTTTGGAGAGGAGGGCGGGGAATGAACCCGCTTCTCTCCTCCTCCGCCAGAAGGAGACCCCAGGCCAGATGGACCGGCCTCAGCCAGGTCCTTCTCCGAAATGGAGAAGGTCCTGATAGTCGTAGGGGCACCTGTCGGAGGAGATCCCTTCCCTCCTGGTACTTCCTCAGAAACCTTAGCCGTTTGAGGAGGACCTTGCATAGGGGCGGACTCGGGTTCGGTGTTTGGCGCCGAGCCTGGATTTCCTCCCATGGAAGGCCCTACCCTCTGAGGCTGGGTTTCCTCAAGGACCATGTCTATCACAGGAGGGGCCTCCAGTTGGCCATCCCCTCCCAGGACGTCGCAGGTCCACTTGGCAGTGTCGCCAGTCTTGTGTGGGGAGGCACAGGCCTTGAGCCCGGCAAGGTTTAAAATTCTTGCCAACAGGTCTTTTGAGGGAAGCGACCGAAGGGGTCTAGCTTTCCTCTCCCCCCTAAGGGGGTTTGTCCTACCGAGCCGCTTACACGAGGGGTGGTCGGCAATGGGCTGCCTGCTGGCTTTCTTAGCAGTCCCCTTAGAAAGAAAAGGAGGGACTGCCGCTGGAAATAGGAAGGTGCCCGAAAGCACCTCCGGTCTCCTTCACCCGTAGGCGTAGGACATGAGTAAGCCTCCTCTCCGGGTAGAGAAATATGGAGGGTCCCCTACGCAAGCACAGGGGGATGGGGGGCTCCATTTTTTCGGTGGAGCTGCCCAAGGGCGGCTCCGTCGATGTATAAGGGGGAATGGAGAGAGATTTGGGTGGGGTTTTTTTTCATACATGGGCATGGTGACCCTCTTTTTTATACGGGACGCAATAGCTCATCACCTCTCGCTGTTGCCCGCACTGCAAGAGGTACTTACAGGCCTGACAGAGCCAGTCGCCGCCATTTGGGACCACCCCTCCCGCCTGGTGGCCTGGCAGTCCATCGGCATGGCAGCTCCACCTTGAACACGGCGTCAAACTGAGTGTGAAGAGGAAAGGAAAAGGGATGTGAGGAAGGTATGGGTTGGGATGAAGCAGGTTGTTAAAAAACCACCATCCCGAACCGGAACTCAGGGGTTAGGGAACATTGTCCCCTCCCCCCTCAGCCCCGATCCGGGACGGTTGGCTTGAGAAGAAGGTCAGCATCTACCCTGTGAAATTAGAGGCTGACCAGAGAAAGTTGTGGGAGAGGTTGTATGAAAAGCAAGGAAACAAGTGTTTTGAAGGAAGGTGAAGAGGCTAAACTGGGGTCAGACAGGGTGCTAAGTCCCGTCAGCACGGCGGCCAGGATGGCAAATCGCCGCGCCCCTTACGGGGTGTTTCCATGGCAACATGTCACCGCCCAGAGAGAATTTTATCCAATAGTCGGAGTGCCTTCCTTATCAATATGTTCAGCAGTAGCCAATCAAAAGTCAAGTTATGTTAATACCGACAAATCAACATGCCGGTACATAAGAGGGAGGTGTGGCTTATTTGGATGAGGAACTTGTAGGGCATCGCTTAAATTGAATATATAACTGTGTGAAGCCAGAACAAAGAGGATAATTAGATTACTGTTTTATATAGCAATATATCGCGTTATATATCGTTCAGTCCAATCTCTCGGATTCGCGTAATTCATCTTTGAATATAGTCGTGTACATAACGCAGACATTAAGGCTCTATTCATCCGGCCTACTTTAGATCTTGCCCGCACTTGACTTCGAACTTAATTTATGTCATAACTTAGAACTTAATTAAAGAACTTTTGTAAAGTGCAATAAGATCTAGTTCAATAATAATTCTATTTTTGCTTTGGTAACTTCAATATCCTGACATTCCTCAATCTTCCTGCTTCAAGGCTATATTAATCAGGAAAACAGCCGTTGCGCATTCTCTTCGATAATCGCAATTCCTCGCGATCACATAACTCCCGAAATACCAGTGTTCTACCCTGGTGTGGTCTATCCCCTTCCTCCAGGCTATTTGACCCCCGTCGCTAGAATAAGACCGCCCCTCGGTTTAGGGCACCCCATAGCAATCAAGAAAATAACTCGTGGGAAATAAGGAAGGGCAACTGGGACATCTGTATCAACCGGAGTCCTTGCCAAAAGATTACGCAATAACTCCGTAATCTATCACCATTACTGGCAACCAGCGTCCCCTTTCCAAGGCTCTTGGGTTGGCCTCACGATTACCTTCAAGGTTCTCCCATAATTAGGGATGACCTTCAAGAGCCCCCCCCCTCCCATCACTGGCGACCTTACATTAAGAACCGTCTATTTTTAGCAACCAGTGCCGTTGTTCCACCAAACAAACCAAGAAGCTGAAGAACATTGAAGAATTTGAGGAAACACAAGGAAGAGGAAAGAGAATGGGAGTCACCAGATGAGGCAAGGTGAGGCAGAGTCAGTAAGTGCCGTGACGATAAAAGCTCCAGTATTCAACGACGCTGCAGTGACGGGTTGGTTTAGGATTATAGAGGCTCAATTCTACAATTCAAAAATCACCAAGGAGGTAACAAAATATTACCAAATATTGGCCTCATTAACCCCTGAAACAGTGAACCGCCTCCTGCAGACATTTTTGAAGATGAAAACTACGAGAGATTGAAGGCTGAAGTCGTAAGTCTATTCGAGAAGACTAAGCCAGAATTATTCGAAAGAATAACAGCCTCATCGACTTTCATTGGTCATCCTTCGTGAAATTTGGAGGAACTGAGGCGCGCAGCCTTGCAGCTTGGAGTAGGTGAGAAACTGGTGATGCATAAATTTATTCAATCATTGCCTCCCACCATTGCACCGATAATTGCCACTCAAAAAGACCTCTCGTTAACCCAAATCGGTAAACTCGCGGACGGACGATTTAATCATTTTTAACAAAGAACAATGCATTAATGTGAATAGTGCGGAAAATGTGTGCGGTCTGGCGGTAATGCGCGAGTGGTAATCAAAGTCATGGTGGCAAATTAAATCTCACCCCAGTGAACGTGCGTCCTTTTAGGAAGGACCAGAGACCAATAGTATGTCGTGCACATCTCTAATACGGCAACACTGCAAAGTGGTGTAAGCCGTGGTGCAAGTGACCAAAGAAAAAGGAGGATCTACAAATTCAGCCCTCATCTAGACCATCGTCGCTGGAAAACTACGAAGGCGTGTCCTAGCCACTCCGGCAGCGGGCATGCCGGCCGTTTTCAAATTAGCCGCAAATATCGACAACAAGAGGTACTAATTGCTGATCGACACTGCGGCGAGTGTTTCAATCATCCCAGCCAGCATTGCTAATAACAGCAACATCAAAGAAAGTTGCATAAATCTTTCAAACGCAAATGGCGGGAAGATTAAAATCCACAGGGAAATGAGTGCGGATTTGGCCATTCCAAGTTTAAGAAGGTCATTTCGATGGTCTTTTGTTGTGGCAGACATCACCGCACCCATGAAAAATATGGCGCACTGTGTGGACCAGCTCCCGCTCAAACGGTACAAGCAATGGACCAATGAGTGGAGCATAATATTGATACCGGCAGTTCCCCACCTACATTTCTTAAAAGAAGAAGTAATTCAGTCATCAAAGTCACCGTGGGCCTCATCAATACATATGGTAGCCAAGAAGACCCCCGGTGAGTACAGGATGGTTGGGGACTATAGAGCTCTAAATGCCATTACAAAGCCCGACCGATATCCATTACCACGGATCCAAAAATTGGCAGATCATCTCCATGAAAAAATTATCACAGAGAGGCCTCAGGATTTCCCTAGAAAAATGCGAGTTCGCGAAAGAGAAAATCACGTTCCTTTCCTGGGCCATCTAATCCCGCAAAACGGCCTATGTCCTCCTGCCCCCAAAATAAGGGGAATTGAGGAATTGCCAAAGCCAAGAGACTCTCAAGGACTGCGTCGTTACTTGGCAATGTTGGGATACTAGAGAAGAATGATGCCCAACTTTGCGGACAAAGCATCACATGAGTGGGTGCGAATAGACCGTGTTCGAAGACCTCATGAGGCGCCTTATGCGGGCCCCTTCATGGTTATCGAAAGCGGCAGTAAGGTGTTCACACTACAATTCCTGGACGGAAGGATGTACACCGTCTCAATTAACCGGTTGAAACCGGCACGATTACCCCAGGCAATTGAGGGCTCTCAGGACGGCGATCGGAAAATTCCGGTGTCCCGGGCCGTCCAGAAGAGGCCAAGATCCGACCCTTCTGGGGAAATGGAATCCGCAACTGGAAGGGGGGCCGAAACCCCCTGATCCTGGCCCTTTGCCTAAAGCAGATGAGCCGCAAGAGGAACGTACCTCCTCGCAAGCGGGAAGAAGGATTTTTGTTTTGTTTTTGAATTTTAGGAACTATCAGGGGACTGCCCACTTGGGCATAAGTCGCAATTACGACAGCCTAGGCTACTTTAAAATAAGAATATGAAAACAAAAAAACAATAAAAAGGGAAAATGGCAACAATTAGGAAGCAAGCTCTGGCGTGGGTGGGAGGTACCCCTCCCCCTGGCACAGGAGCGTGCAACCTACAAAGAAAATAAGAAAAAAAAACTAGTTAAATGAAGGGAAGAAGGCCGGCCTCTCCCAAAAAGTCTATAAGTCCACCAGTCAAAGTACACGCACTCGTCCCGAGTACAAGGGACAGGCGGTAGCGACCCCGCCCATCCAGGACCGGGACAGGTAACGTGCGCGGAGATTGCCCAGACTGGGACATTCAACAAGAATGTGCTGAACAGTCTGGGGGACAATGCAGTCTTCACAGTAGGGCGCTGGCGAGTGCTCCATTAAACGGCGGTGTGTCCCACGAGTGTGCCCAATAAGGAGACGACAGAAAGCAACCTGAAGCCGCTGCGGCATTGGGGGATAGGTCCATGGGAACAGTCGCGGCGCCATGGCACGCAACTTTAAGTTCCCTTCGACCGTCTCCCATCTTCTTTGCCAAGCAGTCCGAAGAACTGCCCGTATTCCTGCCATGTAGTCGGTGTGAGGAAGAGCGAAACGCTGCTCCGGTCACAGAGTCCTCGCGGACTCTTTGGCGCCCTCATCGGAGCGCTCATTCCCCGCAATTCCTACATGTCCAGGAACCCAGCAGAAGATAATCTCGACATCTACCCGGCTCACTAAAACCGTGTCATCACGGATATCGCGAACCAGGGGATGCGGAGATTCCAATGCCCCGAGAGCACTCAGGGCGCTTTGTGAGTCACTATAGATCACAATCCGGCCTTCGAACCGGGCACGTCGCGTAATCTCCCGTACCGAGTGGTGAATTGCCAACAACTCAGCCGTGAAGACAGACGCAGAGCCCAGCTGACTTCAAACAGAGGGGATACGGCGTGGAAGCCGACCCCCTCTTGGGACTTGGAGCCATCCGTATACACTGGCACGGTTCCAGCGTGACACGATGTGCGCTCCAAAAAGGCCGAACGCAATACTCTCGGCGCTGTACAAGCTTTGGGAGCAGAGGCGTGGCGACAAATAGCCAACGGTGGTACCCTCCAGGGTGGCGTTCTGGTCAGAACCAAGGAGGCCACCGGCCCGAGAGATATATCTAGCTCTGGAAGGTGTTTCCTAGGCGGCATAGGCACCGTCGAGATCAGCTGGGGAAGCTTTGAGAGCCGTTGGCGACAAAGGGAGATGTTGCGCCTGTGCGTACAAGCGAGTAATGCACTGTGCACGGCGCATAGATAATGGCATCTTTCCAGCATCGACAAACAGGTTCTCAATAGGGAAAGTGCGTAAGGCACCGGTCGCCAAGCGAAGGCCGGTGTGGTGGATCGAATCCACCTTCCGCAATGGACGTTCGGTTGCAGATGCATAAAACTCTCATCTGCAGTCGAGCTTCGAACAGACAAGGGATCGATAAAAAAGGAAGGCAGTAGCCATATCAGCGCCCTAAGCACTGAACGTCACGGAACGAAGAATATCCATGGCGCAGGTACAAGAGACCCTAAGGCTGCGAATATGAGCCTCCCAGGTGAGGCGTCGGTCGAATACAAGACTAAGGAAACAGTGCGACTCAACCACATCCAGGCGCACCCTATTAAGAAACAAATCTGGGTCGGGGTGGAGCCGTGGATGGCGGCAGAAGTGCACCACCTTAGTCTTGGCCAAAGAAAACCGAAACCTGTGCGCTTCGGAAAAGCGAGAGACGCGGTTCAATGCCTGTTGGAGTCGACGCTCCAGAGTTGGCATCTGGGCCGCGCCAAAAGAGATCGAAAGGTCGTCCACGTAGAGCGTAGCGAGAACATCTTCCGGCAGCACCGAGGTGATGCCGTTGATGCTCAGGGCAAAGAGTGTGACACTGATGACACTTCCCTGCGGGACACCCTCTTCCTGCTCCTTTGGGCCGGAGAGGGCTCCCCCCACCCGTACGCGGAATCGACGATCTCGCAAAAATTCAGATATAAAGACCGGGAGGCATCTCCTAAGCTCATCGTGTGGAGGGTCTCCATGATACCGTATTGCCATGCAGTATCATAAGCCTTCTCCAGATCGAAAAACACCGTGGAGAAGTGCAGTCTACAAGGGAAGGCCTCGCAGATAGCATTTTCCAGTTGAAGCAAGCATCCGACGTGAAATGGAACTTGCGGAAGCCGCACTGCGCAGAACACAAGTGGCCTCGGCTGTCCAGGAAAAAAGCTAATCTAACATTTACCAATTTCTCCATCAACTTGCACACGCAAGAGGTTAGAGAGATTGGGCGGAAACCGGTCGGAGTAGAGTGATCTCTTCCCGGTTGGCGAAAGGCGAGCACAGTATCGATTCGCCAGGTGTATGGGAGGCCACCCTCTACCCAGAGCCTATTGAACAAATCTAATAGAAAGGCCATGCCTCGCTCACCCAGGTGTAGAAGCATGGCGTATGGGACATTGTCCGGACCATGGGCGGTGTCCGCGCACGAAGCAAGAGCGGAGCGCAACTCACTCACAGTAAACCTGTCGTTGAAAGGTTCTCCGCCTCTGGAGGTAAAGTCCAGCCAGCGGCCTTCGGCGACATCACGACGTGCATTGAATGCTGGCGGAGCGGCATACCGGCTAGAGAATGCGGAAAAAGCGGTCGCGAAGGATTCGGCCACGTACGTGCGGTCCGAGATTGCGGTCCCATTCTCCTGGAGAACGGGAGGGGGGTCCTGCGAGAACTTGCCCCGAAATCCTTTTGACTCGCCTCCACACCTCAGCTAAAGGGGTCTTCCCGTTAAGTGAAGACACGTATGCCAGCCAAGAAGAGCGGCGGGCGTGTTTCGAAATATGCCGGAACCTAATCCTAGCCTGACGAAATTCAGCGACAGTGAAATCGTTCGGGCGGCGCTTATAGCGCATGTAGGCATAACGCTTCTGTTTGAGTGCCGTCTCACACTCGGCCGACCACCACGGGAGAGGTCGGTGTGCAAAACGGCCAGACGATCTGGGAATAGTAGTCAGGCCCGCGGCGATGAGGTTGCCGGAGAAGAACTCAACGGCCTCATCTACCGAAATGCAGGCCACCGCGCCCACACCAAGCACCACCGAGGTGGGATCTTAGGCGGCCGCGGCCCAGAAAATGATATTTGAATGGGAAAGTGATCACTACCATGGTGGTCCAATCAAAATCAGGTTGTGCATCCGGAGAGCACAGAGATAGATCAAGGAAAGAAAATGAAGCGGTTCTAGCGCAGCGATGGGTAAATTCATCCACATTTAGGACACCTATCTCAAGCTCTTCAATCAGATCGGCAAAGACTTGTCCCCTGGGATTTATGGAGTAATCTCCCCAGAGAGGATGCCTGCCGTTCAGATCTCCAAGCAAGAGAAAGGGCCTTCGCAACCGTGCCACGACGCGGCGGAAGTCCCCCGCGTCGAAGTCAGCTGACGGTGGAATGTACGCAGAGATAACAGTATACTTCCAATCCAGGTGAAGCTGCACATCCCCTGCTTGAAAGGAGGTATCTAAAGTGAAAAGAAAAACGGAGACATCATACCGGATGTAAACCGCGCATCTCCCAGCCCGGCCCCCATCCCGTAGTTTTAGGGTCGATAAACCCATATACCCCAGCAGGGAAGGCATGGGCACGCGCATAGCATGGTCTCCTGAAGTAAATTAGCTAACGGGGAACGCGACGAGACGAGCCTCCGGAGCTCCTCCCAGTTGGCCCGGAGTCCGCTGCAACTCCATAAAAGGAATATGCCCTCCATGCCTAGCTCGGAGGAGACGCGGCGGCCCTCTTCGAACAGAAGACCATCACGGGATTTTTTTTTTTTTTTTTTTAAGAGCTCATCTGGCGACTGCCTACTTGGGCATTAGTCGCCGTATTAAAACTGGCCTAGTTCTAGGCTACTTTAAAATAAAATTAGAGAGAGAAAAAAAAAAACAACACCCCAAAAGGGGGAAAGGAAGCAAGCTGGTGCGTCGGGGAGAGGTCCCCCCGGCGCAGGAGCGTGCAACCAAAGAAAAAAAACAAACAAAAAACAAAACAAAAAAAATAAATGCAAAAAAAAACAACAAAACAAAACAAAAAACAAACAAACCTTGCTTAAATAATAGGGAGAAGGCCGGCCTCCCCCAAGAAGTCAACAAGTCCACAAGTCAATGTGCACGAATCTGTCCCGAGCACAAGGGACAGGCGGTAGCGACCCCGCCCATCCCGGTACTGGGACAGGTATCGTGCGCGAAGATCACCCAGACTGGGACATTCGACAAGAATGTGCCGAACAGTCTGGGGGACGACGCAGTCGTTGCAATAGGGCGCAGGCGAGCGCTCCATCAGATAGCGATGCGTCACACGAGTGTGTCCGATTCGGAGACGACAGAAAGCAACCTGAAGCCGCCGCGGCATTGGGGGATAGCCATGGGAACAGTCGCGGCGCAATGGCACGCAACTTTAAGTTCCCTTCGACCGTCTCCCATCTTCTTTGCCAAGCAGTCCGAAGAGCTGCCCGTATTCCTGCCATGTAGTCGGTGTGAGGAAGAGCGAAACACTGGTCCGGTCGCAGAGTCGTCGCGGACTCTTTGGCGCGCTCATTCCCCGCAATTCCTACATGTCCAGGAACCGAGCAGAAGATAATCTCGACATCTGCCCGGCTCGCCAAAACCGTGGCGTCACGGATATCGCGAACCAGGGGATGCGGAGATTCCAATGCCCCGAGAGCACTCAGGGCGCTTTGTGAGTCGCTATAGATCACAATCCGGTCTCCGAACCGGGCACGTCGCGTAATCTCCCGTACCGGGTGGTGTATTGCCACCAGCTCGGCCGTGAAGACAGACGCAGCGCCTGGTAGAGCCCCGCTGACTTCAAACAGAGGGGATACGGCGTGGAAGCCGACCCCCTCTTGGGACTTGGAGCCATCCGTATACACTGGCACGGTACCAGCGTGACACGAGGTGTGCTCCAAAAAGGTCGAACGCAATACTCCCGGCGCAGTACAAGCTTTGGGAGCAGAGGCGTGGCGACAAATAGCCAAATGTGGTACCTTCCAGGGTGGCGTCCTGGGCAGAACCAGGGGCGTCACCGGCCCGAGAGCTATATCTACCTCTCGAAGGAGTTTCCTGGCCCTAAACCCAAAGGGCTTAGGGTATGACTGGCGTCTCTCGGCGGCATAGGCACCATCGAGATCAGCTGCGGATGCAGTGAGAGCTGTTGGCGACTGAGGGAGGCGCCGGGCTCGCGCGTACAGGCGAGTGATGCACTGCACGCGGCGCAGAGCGAGTGGCATCTCCCCAGCATCGACCAACAGGCTCTCAATGGGGGAAGTGCGGAAGGCACCGGTCGCAAGGCGAAGGCCGGTGTGGTGGATTGAATCCACCTTCCGCAATAAACGCTCGGCTGCGGATGCATAAAACTCGCATCCGTAGTCGAGCTTCGAGCGAACAAAGGATCGATAAAAAAGTAAGGCGGTAGCCCTATCAGCGCCCCAAGCGCTGAACGTCACGGAACGGAGAATGTCCATGGCGCGGGTGCAAGAGACCCTAAGGCTGCGAATATGAGCCTCCCAGTTAAGGCGTCGGTCGAATACAAGACCAAGGAAACGGTGCGACTCAACCACATCCAGGCGCACCCCATTAAGAAACAAATCTGGATCGGGGTGAAGCCGTGGATGGCGGCAGAAGTGCACCACCTTAGTCTTGGCCAAAGAAAACCGAAACCTGTGCGCTTCGGCATAGCGAGAGACGCGGTTCAATGCCTGTTGGAGTCGACGCTCCAGAGTTGGCATCTGGGCCGCGCCAAAAGAGATCGAAAGGTCGTCCACGTAGAGCGTAGCGAGAACATCTTCTGTCAGAACCGAGGTGATGCCGTTGATGCTCAGGGCAAAGAGTGTGACACTGAGGACACTTCCCTGCGGGACACCCTCTTCCTGCTCCTTTGGGGCAGAGAGGGCTCCCCCCACCCGTACGCGGAATCGACGATCTCGCAAAAATTCAGATATAAAAATTGGGAGGCGTCCCCTCGCCCCCATCGTGTGGAGAGTCTCCATGATACCGTATCGCCATGCGGTATCATAGGCCTTCTCCAGATCAAAAAACACCGTGGCGTAGTGCTGTCTACGAAGGAAAGCCTCGCAGACGGCATTTTCCAGTCGGAGCAGAGCATCAGACGTGGAGTGAAACTTACGGAAGCCGCACTGTGCAGAAGACAGATGGCCTCCGCTGTCCAGGAAATAGGCTAATCTAACATTTACCAATTTCTCCATCAACTTGCACACGCAAAAGGTTAGAGAGATTGGGCGGAAACCGGTCGGAGTAGAGTGATCTCTCCCCGGCTTGCGAAAGGCGAGCACAGTAGCGATTCGCCAGGAGTCTGGGAGAAGACCTTCCACCCAGATCCTGTTGAACAGATCTAACAGAAAGGCCATGCCTCGCTCACCCAGGTGTCGAAGCATGGCGTACGGGACATCGTCCGGACCATGGGCGGTGTCCGCGCACGAAGCGAGAGCGGAACGCAACTCACTCACAGTAAACCTGTCGTTGAAGGGTTCTCCGCCTCTGGAGGTAAAGTCCAGCCGGCGGCCTTCCGCGACATCACGACGTGCATTGAATGCTGGCGGAGCAGCATCACGGCTAGAGAATGCGGAGAAAGCGGTCGCTAAGGATTCCGCCACAGACGCGGGGTCCGAGATTGCGGTCCCATTCTCCTGGAGAACGGGAGGGGGGTCCTGCGAGAACTTGCCCCGAATCCTTTTGACTCGCTTCCACACCTCAGCTAAAGGGGTCTTCCCGTTAAGTGAAGACACGTATGCCCGCCAAGAAGAGCGGCGGGCGTGCTTCGAAATATACCGGAACCTAACCCTAGCCCGACGAAATTCAGCGACAGTGAAATCGTTCGGGCGGCGCTTATAGCGCATGTAGGCATAACGCTTCTGTTTGAGGGCCGTCTCACACTCGGCCGACCACCATGGGAGTGGTCGGCGTGCAAAACGGCCAGACGTCCTAGGAATAGTAGTCAGGCCCACGGCGATGAGGTTGCCGGAGAAAAACTCAACGGCCTCATCTACCGACCTAAACTCCTCGACTGAGATAGAGAATTCAGTCATTTCCTGAAATGCAGGCCACCGCGCCCGCGCCAAGCACCACCGAGGTGGTCTCTCAGGCGGCAGTTGCCCTGAAAATGATATTTGAATGGGAAAGTGATCACTACCATGGAGGTCATCGACCACCCCCCCAATCAAAATCGGGCTGTGCATCCGAAGAGCACAAAGATAGGTCAAGGCAAGAAAATGAAGCGGTTCTCGGACAGTGATGCGTAAACTCATCCACGTTTAGGACACCCATCTCAAGCTCTTCGATCAGATCAGCAAGGACTTGTCCCCTGGGATTTATGGAGTAATCTCCCCAGAGAGGATGCCTGCCGTTCAGATCTCCAAGCAAGAGATAGGGCCTCGGCAACCGTGCCACGACGCGGCGGAAGTCCCCCGCGTCGAAGTCAGCTGACGGTGGAATGTACGCAGAAATGATAGTATACCTCCTATCCAGGTGCAGCTGCACAGCCACTGCCTGAAGGGAGGTATCTAAAGAGAAAGGAAGAACGGAGACATCATGCCGGGTGTAAACCGCGCATCCCCCAGCCCGGCCATCCCGCGGTGGTGGGGTCGCAAGACCCTTATACCCCGGGAGGGCAGGCAGGGGGCACGCGCCTAGCATGGTCTCCTGCAAAAAAATAGCTAACGGGGAACGGGAGGAGGCGAGCCTCCGCAGCTCCTCCCAGTTGGCCCGGAGTCCACGGCAATTCGATTGAAGGAATATGCCCTCCAGGCCTAGCTCGGAGGAGACGTGGGGGCCCTCCTCGAATTGAAGACCCTCACGGGAATGGCCGTACGCTTCCCGGGGGCAGAACCCCGGGCGCTGTTGGCCGGACAAAGCGCTGGAGGCGCTGTCGCCTTCGAGGACTTATTGGGGGAGGTTGGGCTCGCCATGCGAGTCTTTTCCTCCCTCCGCCTTGAAACCTTAGGCGGGCGCTGCGGCTTCGGAGGCAGGGGGGCCTCTTTTCGAGGAACCACCGTCTCCGAGCCACTCGCTCCACCTCGGGGCGTGGGCGAAGGAGCCGAAGCTCGTTTGTTGCTGTCCTCCTTTCGAGGGACAGCTTTAGGAACCCCCGAAGATGGCCTAGCGACCATCTTCAGGGTTGTTGCCTCTTGTGAGTCTAACGACTCTGTGGAGGCGCGTGGCCGTTTCGCCTTGCGGGAAACGGTCACGCTGGGGGAAGAGGGGGGAGCCCTGGTTTTAGCCGGGGCTGGGTATGAACCCTTTTTGCCGCCAGCTTTACCAGGGGAGCGCCCGGGTTGGGTAGAGCCCGCAGAAGGGCTCCGAATGGGCGCGGAAACAACCGTGCTCGTTGGCCTGGATGGGCCAGGAGCAGAGGGTGCCTTTCGAACTACTGAGGCATATGACGTCCCAGGCAGAGCTGGGCGCGCCAGGACCAAGTCCTTAGCCTCGCGGAATGAGAGTCTATCCTGGGCCTGAACGGCCAGGATTTCTTTCTCCAGGAGATATGCACCACATTGCTTCGAAGAAGCAGGGTGCGGCTCTCCGCAATTGACACACTTGGCCACACACGATTTGGACTTATCGTGTGCGACCTTGGAGCAATTTACACATACTTCGGGTGACCCCGACTTTGCACGTCTACATGAGCGATTCGTATGGCCGAAGCGGTGACAGCAATAGCACCGCCGCGGCAGTGGCACGAATGCCTTCACGCGGTAGCGGTACCAACCGGCACGCACCGACTCAGGGAGCTTGTCACAGTCGAACATGACGAAGAGTGTAGGGGTGGGTCTCGAGGCCCCTCCCTGTTTTCTCATCACACGTTCGACCTTGACCGCCCCATGGTCGGCCAGCTCTAGGGTGATGTCCTCAATGGAGTAGACAACGAGTTCCCTCGCATAAACACTCACCGGGGTGCCATGAAGTGTCCGAAGAGCACTTATCTTGGCCGCCTCGGCGGGATTCGCCGCATTCGCCAGAAGGCTGCCGTCCGAGAAACGGGTCACCTTCGGCTCTCTACCAATTGCACTAGCTAATCCTCTCCTCTGATGGATCATGTTGCCCTTGGACAACATGGTGCCATCAGTGGAGCGAATAACGAGGAAGCGTTTGAAGCCACCGGGCTCGAAAACGCCAGGTAACCTCTGAATGAGGGGCCCCGATGTCATCGAGGCTCCGCCCTGTGCACTTTTGGTCTTTGTCATCGTCAGGAGCTCCGTACACGGGGAAGCAGAGGGCCCGGATGTGCCGATCTTGGCTTGGTCGCTTGCCAAAGTGGCAGCAGACCCATCCGTCCCCGTAGCCCCCGCGGATTGAGAGGAGCCCCGAGTCTTCTTTGTCTTTTTCGTCCTTTTCTTTTTTGGAGAGGAGGGCGGGGAATGAACCCGCTTCTCACCCCCGCCGGTAGAAGCCCCCAGGCCAGATGGACCGGCCTCAGCCAGGTCCTTCTCCGAAATGGAGAAGGTCCTGGTGGTCGCAGGGGCATCATCCGGAGGAGATCCCTCCCCTCCTTGTACTGCCTGAGAATCCACAGCCGTTTGATGAGGACCTTGCATAGGGGCGGATTCTGGTTCGGTGCTTGGCGCCGAGCCCGGATTCCCCCCCATGGAAGGCCCTACCTTCTGAGGCTGGTTTTCCTCAAGGACCCTGTGTGTCACAGGAGGGGCCTCCAGTTGGCCATCCCCTCCCAGGACATCGCAGGTCCCCTTGGCAGCGTCATAAGTCTTTAGTGGGGAGGCACAGGCCTTGACCCCGGCAAGGTTTAATATTTTTGCCAGCAGGTCTTTTGAGGGAAGCGACCGAAGGGGCCTGGCTTCCCTCTCCCCCCTAAGGGGGTTTGCCCTACCGAGCCGCTTGTACGAGGGGCGGTCGGCAATGGGCTGCCTGCTGGCTTTCTTGGCAGTCCCCTTAGAAAGCAAAGGAGGGACTGCCGCTGGAGATAGGGAGGTGCCCGAAAGCACCTCCAGAGAAGGGGGTGAGGGGGAGTCCCCTACACCCGTAGGCTTAGGAGAGGAGTAAGCCTCCTCTCCGGTTAAAGAGGTATGGAGGGTCCCCTGCGCAAGCACAGGGGGGGGACCTCCATCTTTTCTGTGGAGCTGCACAAGGGCGGCTCCGTTGTTTTAGGGGGAATTAAGGGGAGATGTTTTTTTTTTTCATCATTGGGCATGGTGACCCTCTTTGTTTTACGGGACGCAATAGCTCATCACCTCTTGCAGTTGCCCACACTGCAAGAGGTGCTTACAGGCCTGGCAGAGCCAGGCGCCGCCATTTGGGACCACCCCTCCCGCCTGGTGGCCTGGCAGTCCATCGGCATGGCGGCTCCACCTTAGACACAGCATAAAAAAATATAGGTTGTGAAGAGGAGAGGAAAAGGGATGTGTAGAAGGTATGGGTGGGGATGAAGCAGGTTGTTAAAAACCAGCCACCCCAGACCGGAGCTCAGGGGTTAGGGAACATTGTCCCCCACCCCCTCAGCGGGACGGTTGGCTGAAAGGAAGGTCAGCATCTACCCTGTGAAATTAGAGGCTGACCAGAGAAAGTTGTGGGAGAGGTTGTGTGAAAAGAGAGGAAAAAAGTGTTTTGAAGGAAGGAAGAGAGGCTAAGCTGGGGCCGGACGGAGTGCTGAATCCCGTCAGCACGGCGGCCAGGATGGCAAATCACCGCGCCCCTTACGGGGGACCATCACGGGATATGCCGTACGTTTCCCGGAGGCAAAACCCCGGGCGCTGTTGGTCGGACAATGCGCTGTCGCCTTCGAGGACTTATTGAGCAAGGTTGGGCTCACCATGCAAGTCTTTTCCTCCCTCTGCGTCGAAACCTTAGGCGGGCGTTGCAGATTCGGAGGAGGGAGGCCCAGGGCAACTTCAGGGGTGTTGCCTCCTGTGAGTCTAAAGACTCGGTGGAGGCGCGTGGTCGCTTCGCCTTACGGGAAACGGTCACGCTGGGGAAAAGGGGGGGAGCCCTGGTTTTAGCCAGGGCTGGGTCTGAACCCTTTGTGCCGCCAGCTTTACCAGGGAAGCGCCCGGGTTGAGATCCAGGGCCAGGAGCAGAGGGTGTCATTCTTAACATTAAGGCATAAGACGTCCCGGGCAGAGCCGGGCGCGCCAGGACAAAGTCCTTAGCCTGGCGGAATGAGAGACGATCCTGGTCATGAACGGCCAGGATTACTTTTTCAAGGTGATATGCACCACATTGCTTCGAAGAAACGGGGTGCGGCTCTCCGAAATTGACACACTTGGCCACACACGATTTGGACTTATCGTGTGCGGCCTTGGAGCAATTTACACAGACTTCGGGTGACTTTGACTTTGCACATCTACATGAGTGATTGGTATGGCCGAAGTGGTGACAGTAATAGCACCTCCGCAGCAGTGACACGAACGCCTTCACGCAGTAGTGGTACTAACCGGCATGCACCCACTCAGGGAGCTTGTCACAGTCGAACGTGATGAAGAGAGTAGGGGTGGGTCTCGAGACCCCTCCCTGTTTTCTCGTTACACGCTCGACCTTGACCGCCCTGTGGTCAGCAAGCTCTAGTGATATATACTATGGAGTAGTCCACGAGTTACCTCACATAAACTACTCCTTTCATAAAGTTCATGGTAGAGTGTGGCATCACACTCACCGGGGTGCCATTAAGTTTCCGAAGAGCACTTATCTTGGCCGCCTCGGAGGGATCCGCCGCATTCGCCAGAAGGCTCCTATCCGAGAAACGGGTCACCTTCGGCTCTCTACCAATTACACTAGCTAAAGCTCTCCTCTGATGGATCATTTTGGCCTTAGCCAACAGGGTGCCATCAGTGGAGCGAAAAACGAGGAAGCGTTTAAAGCCAGCAGGCTCGAAAACGCGGGGTAATCTCTGAATGAGGGGCCCCGATGTAATCGAGGCTCCGCTCTGCGCTCTAGCACATTAGGTTATAGTCAGGGGCTCTGCACCCAGGGGGAGGCGGGGGAGAGGGGCCGGATGTGCCGATCTTGGCTTGGTCGCTTACTGAAATGGCAACAGACCCATCCATCCCAACAGCCCCCGCGGATGGAGAGGAGCCCCGAGTCCTTCTAGTTTTTTTTTTTCTTTTTACAAGAGGATGGCGGAGAATGAACCCTCTTCTCTCCTCCGCCGCAAGAGCCCCTAGGCCGGATGGACCGGCCTCAGCAAGGTCCTTCTTTCCCCACGAAGGAGAAGGTTCTGGCAGTCGTGGAGTCACCGTACTGCCTTGGAAACCCTAGCCATTTGAGGAGGATCTTGCATAGGAGCAGATTTGTGTTCGTTGCTTGGCACCGAGCCCGGATTCGCTCCAATGGAAGGCCCTACCGTCTGAGGCTGGGTTGCCTCAAGGACCATGTCTCTCTTGGGAGGGGCCTCCCTTTTAGGGCTCAGTTTTAGGGCCTTTCCTCATTCTAATCTACATTAATGACAATGATGAAGGTCTGATATGCACAATCTCAGAGTATGCAGATGATAGAAAAGTCGGCAATGCTGTACACAAACATAATGAAAGATATGTAATAAAATTCAGCCAAGTTGGGTCCAAATATGGCAAATGCGCTTCAATGTGGATAAATGAAAAGTACTGCACATAGAATATCAAAATAAAAAAGCTTTATTCAATCAATGAAAGTGATTCAAAAGTGTAGACAAGGAAAACAGATTTATGCGTAACAGTATTGGATAAATTAAAACCCAGTCAAAAAGGCAGAGAAGTTACTAAGAAGGCAAACAAACTAATTGGCTTTTATATATAGCCAGGTCATTTGAGCATAAATCAAAAGAACTAACACTTACTTTATACAAATCTTTAGTCCTGCCTCTTCTGGAGCACTGTGTTCAAGCGTGGTGCCCTTACTACTAAAAATATATAAACAAGCAAGAACAGATTCAACATAGTTATCAAAATGATATGTAGTCTAAAAAACAAGTAAAATGAAGAATTAAATCTCTTCCCATTACCCCAGCATAGACTAAAAGGTGACTTAATTCAAGTGTTTAAAATTATCAAAGGCATAGTTAATATGAACTACAACAAGTAATTTATAATCTAATTATACACAAAGAAATTGTAATGATGTGATCTATTATTGCGATTTACTATAGTATTGTGGATACTTCAATACTAGGTGACCTCTTAAGGTCCTGTAGAAATAACTAGTCAGTCCACACCCCATCACCCACTCTATCAAGATAACGACCTACTTAAGAAAACGCTATAGATACAACTCTATCCTACTGTTTCCTATCATAACCTAAATGACATATTACATTATTCTATTTACTAACCCCTACTAATAACTTATTGTGTCAATTACTACCACATCTGATGTGCCACATCATCCTCGGTGAGTCTTCTAAATAATAGTTGTTATAACCTAACTGATAATAGATATACTAGATATACTACAGAAATGGTTGTAAAATTATTGGTAAACTGTTTAACCATCCATCTGCCACTTGAGGACCTTTCGAGGCCACTGATTTAGTATTACATTATGTGACTCTTTACTTTAGACTTGTATTCACCCCAATTGTTATGATGTTTCATCCATTGTTGTGGTTTCACATGCATGTTAGTGATTAATCATCCAATTAAAATACATAAATGCCTTAGGTTAGTCTTTCTTTGTTTGTAAACAGAGATTTAAGAATGAGAGAACTTTGTGGTGGAGTGAATGTGAGAGTGTGTGAAGTGCCATTCTCCCACCCCTTTCCCAATACCCTCTACCTCCCCCTGTAGGAATGTGTGTG
This sequence comes from Ceratothoa steindachneri, assembly GCA_963969495.1. Taxonomy (NCBI): domain Eukaryota; kingdom Metazoa; phylum Arthropoda; class Malacostraca; order Isopoda; family Cymothoidae; genus Ceratothoa; species Ceratothoa steindachneri. Next base: position 116,868,105 of record OZ018333.1, on the reverse strand, counting down.
TGAACAGAAATGTTTTTTTTTTTTTGTTTTTCTTATATATATATATATATATATATATATATATATATATATATATATATATATATATATATATATATATATAATTGATTTTCATGTTTTGTATAAAATGTTTTTTCCTCTTCCTCAGCTAATGTTAAATAGTTTTTTCAAAAGATTACTCTAATAAATTTAATCACCACCATTTGTAAGGAGCGGCAGAGACTGTCGGGTTGGAATAACCAACTAGTTATTGTAAGTCCCGCCAGGACAGAGAGGGCTTTGATAGCCTAAAGATGTGACCAGATTGGAATATTATATCGAGCTCGGAGGCACCAGTTTTTTTTCTGTCTGTAAGATGTCTCGGAGGCGTCAGCTGGCAGGACTCCCTCTCCCCCAGCTAAGGGTACCACACGAGGCCTTTTCTTTTTTTTTTACATTGTGTTGGATCCAAATATTAGACCTCGATTATAGGAGTAATACCAGTTTTGTTTGCGCAATTATCTCTTTTTGTTTCTTCTTGTCTCTTCGTTGGGTTATAGGCCTGTTATCTTGATATTGGAATTGCAAATTGATCAAGCCCATTTTTTTATTGTGTAAATAAGTAATGAGATCTCATAAATATTTTCTCCATATCTTTCTTGTAAATAAAGCACTGTACATACAATCCGTTTCATTTCTTCCTCGATTTCTCATGGCCGAATTAGTGTAGGAAGCGGGTTGGAATGATTGGGATTAGAGTATAGATTTTCGGCCTGCTACAACTTGACCCAGTTTCAACAGATTTCTTTTGACAGCGACCACACCACACAGTTGATTTATGCTTCAAACTTGTGTAAAGCTCATATTTTTCTACCAACTCTTTTATTTTGGGGGGAGGGGGTAACACACTTATGTCTGTGGTTTTTCATCAAATTAAAATACAGAAATATGCCTTAGGTTAGCATGCTATTCAAAGTGTATGAACGATGAAGCACAAGCACCAACAAAATTGGAGTGTGCAGAATAAGGAAATAATTTTATATAGAAATGTTTCCCATAAATAGAAGCAGTTTTCTATAAAAAAAAGGCGTTTCAAGTTCTAAAATTTTCAAAATTAATTTTCGTTGAGGTGGAAAAAGTTTTAAGGACCAATGGAGAATAATCCAATCATAATTCAGAATATGTAAATGGTTATTAATGTTTTTTAAGTAAGATCAATAGAAAAATTAATTCCAATTAAAATATATTATTTGATTTATATAAAAAGCTTTAAATATTTTATTTTATTATTTTCCCTAAGGATGTACCAAGGTTAAATTGATCAGCACTGATTTGGAACAAATTTGTCTGGCACCTTAAAAGTTAACTAAATTTATTTCCTTCAATCAAATTGTCAACTTATGTAATGATCTCCCCTGTATCATTGACTACACTACAGTTGATTCATTTGAACAAAAAAAGACATACTTTGCCTCAAGCTCAAGAGTGACTACACTTATAAAGGAACAATATTTTCTCTTTTTGCCCTCCATCAGATAAGTAAACATCAATGATCAAGGTAGCGAAGTTTACTAAGCTTAGCTTAAGTGTCTGCATGCATCTTCATAGGGATCGACTAGTCTGTTGTTGCATGCACTTTCCTTTGTATTCAGAACAAATGTTGTTCTTTTTAGTGTATGTAATTAGATTTCTAAGGCATTAGGATTGCCACAAATGTCCATAATGAATTCTTAGAAATTTCTCAAAATTCTTTTCAGATTTTAGATAACAGTTATTTACTTCATTTCAAAGTCTTCTCAAAAGTATGAGCTCTTCTCAGATGTTGCAGAAGATTAGTTTTTTGGGCTGCCTGATACGAGCAGTATGTACATTTGAAAGGCTTTTCACCAGTATGAATTCTCAGATGTTGCTCAAGACTATCCTTTCGTGCTGTTTGATAGAGGCAAGTGGTACATTTGAAAGGCTTTACCCCAGTATGAATCATTTGATGTCGTTGAATAATATCTGAGTGTGCTGTCTGATAGGAGCAGAGGCTGCATTTGAAAGGTTTCTCACTGGAATGAATTCTTAGATGTCTCACAAGATTATTTTTTAGTGCTGTCTGATATGAGCAAGAGCTGCATTTGAAAGGCTTTTTACTTGTATGAATTATTGAATGTTGAACAAGAGTAGCTTTGTGTGCTGCCCTGTAGGAGCAGAAGCTGCAGTTAAAAGGTTTCTCTCCACTATGAGTTCTTAGATGAGACTCTAGAGAATGTTTATATGCTGACTGATAGGAGCATGAATTGCATTTATAAGGCTTCTCATCACTATGATTCATTAGATGCTTCTTAAGATTTGCTTTATACATAGTATAGTATGAGCAAGAACTGCATTTCATGAGTTTTTTAACAGTTTTATTACATACAGTTTTATCAAAGTTTGACTGTGACATTAGTTTCTTACTTCTTGAAGATGAACATTTTACCTGAAAAAAAGTCATTTAATTAAAGTAACATCCTTAGTGGTATCTTCAATGTTAGGGCAGAGAGCTGGTAGGAGAACAATCATGAGACAGGACATCCACTCACAGACAGATAACTTCCCTCTGCAAAAAAACCCTCACTTTAATACTCACTTAACTCAAGCTCTCTATCATCATTTATCCAAAGACATTTTCTGCTCCATTAACCTCAACACCACAATATCATGGAAATTGGTTAAATCCTTAGGATATAACCACCTCCTGATCCCTATCACCCAACAAACAAGAATTAAACCAGTAGGTGACAGAACCATAAACACAAATTATAAAAGAGCCACTGGGAAGCATTCACAATTGACCAAAACAGCATATTGAAATATTAAACAATATAACCACCACTATCAATAATTCTGTACATACTTTCAATATAATCAATAAAATTCCCCTAAGATATTCAATGCCTCATCAGATAAAGGGGGTTCTGATAGTTTTCCGTCTTTCCCTCCAAAATAGGAAGAAGTCAGAAGTCATTATTCAATGGGCTAAAAGAGAGAGGTGTATTCTAATGTGGGATGCCAGAGCAACATTAGGGTGTTTTGATGGGTGAGTGAAACATATAAAAAGGTAGCTGTGGCAACCAAGATATGAGACAAAATGAGAAAATCTGAAAGGAATTCATCTAAAACTAAAAAAAATTAGTCAAATTACCTTTGATTGGTACAAATTTTTAAGTGACTCTTCACTTGAATCATTGGCTGCAAAGTCCCCATGTTTGGATTGCAAAGGCTCTCGACTTTTGTCTACAGGAGTTGCATCTTCAATAAATTCTTCTTTAATTTCTATTTTGACTGACATTTCTCCAATGTCTTCCTTGAAAAAAGGAGAGAAAATTTAATTGCTAATACACCCTCAGATGTCCAAATTAGATCACTATAAAAATAAGACCTGAGAAGTAACAACCACTAAATATCCTTGTAAGAAAGCTATGAAAAAATGACAACTTATTCCAGGGAGGACCAATAGTTAGAAAAATGTCCTCAATCAAAAGGATGCTCATTGATACAAGCACGATACCAAGACTAAAGGAAAGAAAATATCAGAAGCAATGGAAATATTCAACCACATTAGGATAAGTAGCTTTCATTATTACCACGATCACTGAGTCAAGAGGGGGGAAGGGTAACAATTCACATTTCTATACCCTGTAAACTCTCCAATAATTTAATGGCACAGCCCATATCCTGATTTTTTAAAGAGAGTAGTAAGGTCTCTTAGGCCAGTTACAATGCAATGTGTGAAAGAAAATATAGGTGGTGGTTTTCCCATTTCAGAAACATGGACTTCTGCTGAGGGGATAAGCCAAGAAAGAGTCATCTAAATGCATTCAATTTAGACATTGAAAACAGCTTTGGGAGTAAATCCTGCATTTATGGATAGTAAATTCAGCACTCGTATCAGTTAGCTATACAATTGCACTGTACAAATTGAAAAGATTCATATGAATTGCCAATAATGTGTCAATAAGTGTGAAGCAAGGCATACATGACAATTCCAAGGGCATTTTTGGAGAGTTGTTACTAGAAATGAGAATTGGCTCTTTTATCAGTTTTAATCAATTAACAGTGACTTAGTCGTAGTAATAGATCTACCAAGTAGCCAAGAGGGGACCTGTAGCCAAGAGGGGACCTGCATCCAAGGGACTGTCAAAAAATAATCATAGCTAAGGTTTACTGCCAACAACTTGGTCATTTGAAAACACTTTTTGAAAAAAATATCCATCCTTAGCAAACAGAAAAAGGGTAATTCTCCATCACGACAATCCTTGCCCTCAAAATGCAATGATTAACGACTTAATAGAGTAGAGGTCAGGAATCTATCAACCATGGGTAAATTTGTAATGATCCACTAACACTATATAGCATTGACCATTTTTTATATCTGATTTATTACACATAAATCACAATTCTGTATTATCATTTATGTAATTAATAAATCTCTCAAATAAATCTGCTGCTAAGTCTGAACGTGTGGAAACTTAATTATTTTCAATATGAAATACATATGTTTACACTCGCGCAACTTCTTAAGAGCTTCCTTTAACCTTTGATAAAAAATAGGTGTACCATCCTTGTTGCGGAGGAAGAAATTCCTTCAGCCACCATATTCTTTTGAACTTGCTACTACTGATTTTTGTTTTAAGTTTACAGAATTATTAATGAACTTAGAATAACATTGAAATAAAAAATCTCAAAATCTCAAAGATTTTATATACAAAACATCTATATAAGCTTATTAACAGATAATGGTAAATAAAGCAAAAATACACCATTATTGCTATTTGATTTACAAAATATATGAATTAGGTATAGCCTTCATGCCAAACTATATTTGGCGGAGCAACTCTCTGTTTCTATGGTTGCTTCTTGCCTTAAGAAGTATATTCATATCACTCCCAATTTACTTAGCTCATAATTCCTCCCTTTAGCATTAGATATTTCTTATAGTTTTCCTTGAGAATGACCGAAATAAAGTTAAAAAAATACTTCACCTTTTTTCTATCCAGTATGACAAATTTACATCCGAAATAAGGTTAAAAAATAGTTGAAATTCACCTTTATTCTATTTAGAATGACATTTTTACATCCTAGTAATATATAAAGTTTTGATATACCAATTACCTGATAAAAATAGATCAATGGGGACAATATTACCTCTTTGCAGGGGAAGTCTTGCAGTAGAATTCTAGAAGATTCATCAACTGCTGGTTGAAAGGTGGTAGGGAATCTGCTCTCATCTTTGCCAGATGAATGAAGTGGGGAATCAAAAAACTCTTCTTTTATTTCCATTTCCTCACAAACATCCTTAAAGAAATAAAGAAAGATGTTTTCCTTTTTTTTGACAAACATTTAGAAATTGAGGGGGACTGGACCAGTCTTATTTTTATGATATTTCTATAAAAATATACCTCCCACTTCAAGTTCTCAAGAGTAATGGAACAAATTAGTTCATAAAGTTGAGAACTTTACCTGCACTGATCATCCCTGGAGAATTTTCAATCTTTAAATTAACTTCTGTTTATGAAATTAAGATTTTTTTTTTAAAAGAAACTACTCTAAGAGAAAACCTGAAGGAATGTATATATAAAGAATAATAAAAGGTACAGCTTAAAATTGTAATGACGTGATCTATTATTACAGTTTACTATAATCTTGTTGTTGATACTTCAATACTAGGTGACCTCTTAAGGTCCTGTAGAAATAACTAGTCAGTCAACGCCCCATCACCCACTCTATCAAGATAACGACCTACTTAAGAAAACGCTATAGATACAACTCTATCCTACTGTTTCCTATCATAGCCTAAATGACATATTACATTATTCTATTTACTAACCCCTACTAATAACTTATTGTGTCAATTACTACCACATCTGATGCGCCACATCATCCTCGGTGAGTTTTCTAAATAATAGTTGTTATAACCTAACTGATAATAGATATATTACAAAAACCACTGTAGGGTTGTACAAATTCAAAGATACAATCTCTAGTGACTTGCCTCTTTACCATTCAATTTTTCAGTTGCAAATGAAATCTCACCACAAGCCATTTTTGTATTTTCAATTTTTCTTTACAATTTTCTAAATAAAATTAGAACTTATGGATGAGGTAGCCAAGATGATTTACTCAACAAATAATTAAGACAAGGATAAGGTCGCCAAGATCATTCCTAAACAAATAATTAAGACTCGAGGATGAGGTAGCCAAGATCATTTACTCAATAATTTCCTGAGAGAAAAGAAATCTTAATCTTGGGTTTAATTTCTAATCCATCTTTTATGAAGAACTGTTGATAAATAAAAGGTTGCAAAAACAAAAAGAACAGAGAAAGCAAAAATAAAGGACTCCAGAGAGCAAAAGCAAAAAGACCCCATAGAATACCCACAAATATATTTCACAGGTTAAACAAAAAGACTATATGGGGGAGCAGAAAGAATACCCATAGTCTTCCGGTATGTTTTATAAAAGACAACTAAACCTGGATAGGGATGATACATAAAAAGCTACACTCCTTCCAATACAATATGCATTGAGTGGCATTGTAAAAAAGCAATTGCTAAAAAATTATTTTAAATAAAACATTTTATTTTTAATAGACTATTACCTTCTAACATTATTCAAATCATAAATAAAAATTGTTTATATAAGGGTGCCAATCTAGTTACTTTCTTCATTCAAGGACCGGCCATTAATATTGAAATTTCAGCCTAGTACTAGTCCACTTTAAATTTGTAAACCAAACCAAGCAAAGTAAAACAAAACAATACTAACTTTATGCAAAGTATAAGTAAATTAAGATTTCCTTTATTCACTTTTCTTTTCTTTTTTTACCCTTTGTTCTGGCCAATGCCAGAATTATGAACAGGCAATTAAAAAACAAAAGACATGATCATGTACCCAAACTATTAAATACAAGGAAAGAGGCCTGGTTCCTCAAAAAATGGCCAAATGCTACAGTTGGGCATATACAAACCCATCCCAAGCCACCCCAATTGCTCCAGTACCAGGATAAGTAACCAACATGAAGGGACATTCAAATATAATGCAGCAGAGTCTGGGAGACTAGGCATTTATCACAGTAAGCTTCAAAGTTATCACAGTAAGGTTCAAGCAACCTTACTTGAATTATATAATGATAAAAAAAAGATTGGGGAACTAATTTATCCTAGTAGATAGATTCCACAATTGTTTGTGGCCAATTGCCAGATGTGAGTCCCAATTTGGAACACCTTCATTGAAGCTATAGATAGCCATGATTCAGATCCCAAGTCAATAAGTAGGTGCCCCAATTGTACCAAAGCTAGATGGAGTAGGGTAGGGAAAGGGAAGAGATGTTAAGGTATTCAGGTTAAAAGAGGTGCTTCAGGGATAGGAGGGCTGAATTGTTTCTATACCAATTCTTGTAGTCTTAGAAATCAGGAGTTATTTCGTATCTACCTTCTCCCTCTTAGTTCCCTTCCCTGTAATCTTGGTCTATCCTTCCACCTCTATGCTGATGACACTCAAATTTTCGTTTCCTCATCCCCCACGTCTCTTGCCTACTCTATAAATGACCTCCTGGCTGCCTACTCCTCCATTTCTGACTGGCTTTCTACCAACTTCCTCAGGCTTAATCACTCCAAAACTGAGGTCCTCCTCGTCGGCACCCCTGCTCTTGTCAAAAAATCTAAATCTCTCACTCTTTCCCTCGCTTACTCTGGGCGGTAATACTATCATTTTCTCTGACTGCGTTAGGAATCTGGGTGTTTTTTTGATGACCATCTCTCCTTTAAGCCTCATATCCGCAATGTCAGCAAATTCTCTCTATGTTTCCTTCGTAACTTCTCTCGCATTCGCTCTCACTTTGATCACCAAAGTCTTGAGACTGCTGTTCATGCCTTCATCACCTCACGCCTTGACTACTGTAACTCTCTGCTTGTGAATCTGCCATCCTCCTCTCTCCGCCCCCTTCAACTTGTACAGAACTATGCCGCTCGGCTTCTCCTCCATCACCCTTGCTTCTCTCCCTCGAAACCCTTGCTGCATGAACTGCACTGGCTCCCTGTCAGATCCCGTACTCACTTCAAGATACTTCTTTTCATATTTAAGGCCCTAAACAACAAGGCCCCGTCTTACCTCTCTTCTGCCCTCTCGCCACGCCATGTCCCTCGGGCCCTTCGGTCATCACAAGCACCTCTTTTGAATATTTCTTGTTCATCCCTCTGCTCAATGGGGGACTGCTCCTTCTCAATCTGCACCCCTGGAATGCTCTTCCTGCTGAAATCAGGTCTTCTCCCTCTCTTATCACATTTAAGCGTCTCCTGAAAACGCATCTTTTCAGAATTGCCTTCTCCCCCTCTTGAATTTCCATTCTCATCTCAGCACAACATGCGCTCTGGGAAGGCCTCAGGCGTTGAAGAGCGCATTACAAAAGACTTATTATTATTATTATTATTATAGTATGTGTAATAAATTGTGGGTTAGTGAAATTTGATTCAATGACAATATGGGTGAATTTGATTTACAGGGCTATGACACCTATGTACATTAGTCAAAGGAGAGATAGGATAGGTGGTGGGTTGATTATTTATATCAGAAATGGAATTTCTTCAAATCTAAATAATTCTATAAAGCAAGAAGAAGTTGAGTCAATGTGGATAGATATTAGGGTCAGTAAAAATAGGATAATACACTTGGGAGCCTTTTACAGACCACCCAGACAGACTGACTGTATTGATGATCAGGGAAATAAGTAAAGGATGTGAAGTAGATACAGTTATTCTTGGTGACTTTAATTTAAATTCTGTGGATTGGGAAAATATGATAGGAAGGGATAGAGCAAGTTGTAAGTTTATAGAATGCTTTGAGGATAATTTTTTGACTCAATATGTTAATAAGCCAACAAGGGGTGCCAATATCTTAGATCTGGTTCTTTCAAATGATGATCTTATTTTCTTTTCTTTTTTAAGAGCTCATCTGGCAACTGCGTACTTGGGCATTAGTCGCCGTATTAAAACTAGCCTAGTTCTAGGCTACTTTAAAATAAAATTAAAGAGACAAAAAAAATGCCCCAAAAAGGAGGAAAGGAAGCAAGTTGATGCATCGGGGGGAGGTCCCCCCAGCGCAGGAGCGTGCAACCTAAAGGAAAAATAAAAACAAATGCAAAAAAAAAACAAACCCTGCTTAAATAATAGGGAGAAGGCCGGCCTCCCCCCAAGAAGTCAACAAGTCCTCCAGTCAATGTGCACGCACTCGTCCCGAGTACAAGGGACAGGCAGTAGCAACCCCGCCCATCCCGGTACCGGGACAGGTATCGTGCGCGAAGATCACCCAGACTGGGACATTCGACAGGGATGTGCCAAACAAGCCTAGTTCTAGGCTACTTTAAAATAAAATTAAAGAGACAAAAAAAATGCCCCAAAAAGGAGGAAAGGAAGAAAGTTGATGCATCGGGGGGAGGTCCCCCTGGCGCAGGAGTGTGCAACATAAAGGAAAAATAAAAACAAATGCAAAAAAAAACAACCCTGCTTAAATAATAGGGAGAAGGCCGGCCTCCCCCCAAGAAGTCAACAAGTCCTCCAGTCAATGTGCACGCACTCGTCCCGAGTACAAGGGACAGGCAGTAGCAACCCCGCCCATCCTGGTACCGGGACAGGTATCGTGCGCGAAGATCACCCAGACTGGGACATTCGACAGGGATGTGCCAAACAAGCCTAGTTCTAGGCTACTTTAAAATAAAATTAAAGAGACAAAAAAAATGCCCCAAAAAGGAGGAAAGGAAGCAAGTTGATGCATCGGAGGGAGGTCCCCCTGGCGCAGGAGCGTGCAACCTAAAGGAAAAATAAAAACCAAAAAGAAACAAACCCTGCTTAAATAATAGGGAGAAGGCCGGCCTCCCCCCAAGAAGTCAACAAGTCCTCCAGTCAATGTGCACGCAGTCATCCCGAGTACAAGGGACAGGCAGTAGCAACCCCGCCCATCCCGGTACCGGGACAGGTATCATGCGCGAAGATCACCCAGACTGGGACATTCGACAGGGATGTGCCAAACAGTCTGGGGGACGATGCAGGCGAGCGCTCCATCAAATAGAGATGCGTCACACGAGTGTGTCCGATTCGGAGATGACAGAAAGCGACCTGAAGCCATCGCGGCATTGGGAGATAGGTCCATGGAAACAGTTGTGGCGCAATGGCACGCAACTTTAAGTTCCCTTCAACCGTCTCCCATCTTCTTTGCCAAGCAGTCTAAGGAGCTGCCGGTATTCCTGCCATGTACTTGGTGTGAGGAAGAGCGAAACACTGGTCCGGTCCAAGAGTCCTCGCGGACTCTTTGGCGCGGTAATTCCCCGCAATTGCTACATGTCCAGGAAACCAGCAGAAGATAATTTTGATATCTGCCCGGCTCGCCAAAACCGTGGCATCACAGATATTGCGAACCAGGGGATGCGGAGATTCCAATGTCCCGAGAGCCCTCAGGGCGCTTTATGAGTCGCTATAGATCACAATCCGGTCTCCGAACCGGGCAGGTTGCGTAATCTCCCGTCCTGAGTGGAGAAATGCCACCAGCTCGCCGTGAAGACAGACGCAGCACCTTGCAGAGCCACGCTGATTTCAAACAGAGTGGATATGATGTGGAAGCCGACCCCCTCTTGGGACTTCGAGCAATCCAAATACACTGGCACGGTTCCAGCATGACACGAGGTGTGCTCCAAAAAGGTCGAACGCAATACTCCCGGCGCTGTACAAGCTTTGGGAGCAAGGCGTGGTGACAAATAGCCAAATGTGGTACCCTCCAGGGTGGCGTCCTGGGCAGAACCAGGGGCGCCACCTGCCCGAGAGCTATATCTACCTCTCGAAGGAGTTTCCTGGCCCTAAACCCAAAAATGCTTAGGGTATGACTGGCTTCTCTCGGCGGCATAGGCACCGTCGAGATCAGCTGTGGATGCAGTGAAAGCTGTTAGCGACTGAGGGAGGCGCCGTGCTCGCGCGTACAGGCGAGTGATGCACTGCACGCGGCGCAGAGCGAGTGGCATCTCCCCAGCATCGACCAACAGGCTCTCAATGGGGGAAGTGCGGACGGCACCGGTCGCAAGGCGGAGAGCTGTGTAGTGGATCGAATCCACTTTCTGCAATAAACGCTCGGCTGTGGATGCATAAAACTCGCATCCGTACTCGAGCTTCGAACGAACAAAAGATCGATAAAAAAGTAGGGCAGTAGCCCTATCAGCGCCCCAAGGGCTGAACGTCACGGAACGGAGAATATCCATGGCGCGGGTACAAGAGACCCTAAGGCTGCGAATATGAGCCTCCCAGGTGAGGCGTCGGTCGAATACAAGACCGAGGAAACGGTGCGACTCCACCACATCCATGCGCACCCCATTAAGAAACAAATCTGGGTCGGGGTGGAGCCGTGGATGGCGGCAGAAGTGCACCACCTTAGTCTTGGCCACAGAAAACGGAAACCTGTGCGCTTCGGCATAGCGAGAGACGCGCTTCAATGCCTGTTGGAGTCGACGCTCCAGAGTTGGCATCTGGGCCACGCCAAAAGAGTTCGAAAGGTCATCCACGTAGAGCGTGGCGAGAACATCTTCTGGCAGCACCGAGGTGATGCCGTTGATGCTCAGGGCAAAGAGTGTGACACTGAGGACACTTCCCTGCGGAACACCCTCTTCCTGCTCCATTGGGCCGGAGAGGGCTCCCCCCACCCGTACGTGGAATCGACAATCTCGCAAAAATTCAGATATAAAGACTGGGAGGCTTCCCCTCCCCCCCCATCATGTGGAGAGTCTCCATGATACCGTATCGCCATGCGGTATCATAGGCCTTCTCCAGATCAAAAAACACCGTGGCGTAGTGCTGTCTACGAAGGAAAGCCTCGCAGATGGCATTTTCCAGTCGGAGCAGAGCATCTGACGTGGAGTGGAACTTGCGGAAGCCGCACTGTGCAGAAGACAGATGATCTCCACTGTCCAGAAAAAGGCTAGTCTAACATTTACCAATTTCTCCATCAACTTGCACACGCAAGAGGTTAGAGATATTGGGCGGAAACCGGTCGGAGTAGAGAGATTGGGCGGAAACCGGTCGGAGTAGAGTGATCTCTCCCCGGTTTGCGAAAGGCGAGCACAGTAGCGATTCGCCAGGCATCTGAGAGAAGATCCTCCACCCAGGTCCTGTTGAACAAATCTAACAGAAAGGCCATGCCTCGCTCACCCAGGTGTCGAAGCATGGCGTACGGGACATCGTCCGGACCATGGGCAGTGTCCACGCATGAAGCGAGAGCAGAGCGCAACTCGCTCCCATTAACCTGTTGTTGAAGGGTTCTCCGCCTCTGGAGGTAAAGTCCAGCCGGCGGCCTTCCGCAACATCACGACGTGCATTAAATGCTAGCGGAGCAGCATCCCGGCTAGAGAATGCGGAGAAAGCGGTCGCGAAGGATTTTGCCACGGACGCGGGGTCCGAGATTGCAGTCCCATTCTCCTGGAGAATGGGAGGGGGGGCCTGCGAGAACTTGCCCCGAATCCTTTTGACTCGCCTCCACACCTCTGCTAAAATGGTCTTCCCGTTAAGTGAAGACACGTATGCCTGCCAAGAAGAGCGGCGTGCGTGCTTCGAAAAATACCGGAACCTAGCCCTAGCCCGACGAAATTCAGCGACAGTGAAATCGTTCGGGCGGCGCTTATAGCGCATGTAGGCATAACGCTTCTATTTGAGGGCCGTCTCACACTCGGCCAACCACCATGGGAGTGGTCGGCGTGCAAAACGGCCAGACGTCGTAGGAATAGTAGTCAGGCACGCGGCGATTAGGTTGCCAGAGAAGAACTCGACGGAGACATCTACCGACATAAACTCCTCCGACATAAACTCCTGAAGGCCACCGCGCCGGCGCCAAGCACCACCGAGGTGGCCTCTCTGGCGGTAGTTGCCCTGAAAATGATATTTAAATGGGAAAGTGATCACTACCATGGAGGTCATCGACTACTCCCCAATCAAAATCAGGTTGTGTATCCGAAGAGCATAAAGATAGGTCAAGGCAAGAAAATGAAGCGGTTTTCGGACAGTGATGCGTAAACTCATCCACGTTTAGGACACCCATCTCAAGCTCTTCGATCAGATCGGCAAGGTCTTGTCCCCTGGGATTTATAGAGTAATCTCCTCAGAGAGGATGACTGCTGTTCAGATCTCCGAGCAAGAGATAGGGCCTCGGCAACCGTGCCACGACGCGGCGGAAGTTCCCCGCATTGAAGTCAGCTGACGGTGGAATGTACGCAGAAATGATAGTATACCTCCTATCCAGGTGCAGCTCCACAGCCACTGCCTGAAAGGAGGTATCTAAAGAAAAAGACAGAATGGAGACATCATGCCGGGTGTAAACCGCGCATCCACCAGCCCGGCCATCCCGCAGTGGTGGGGTCGCAAGACCTTTATACCCTGGGAGGGCAGGCAGGGGGCACGCGCCCATCATGGTCTTCTGCAAAAAGATAGCTAACGGAGAACGGGATGAGACGAGCCTCCCAGTTGGCCCGGAGTCCACGTCAATTCCATTTAAGGAATATGCCCTCCAGGCCTAGCTCGGAGGAGACGCAAGGGCCCTCCTCGAAATGAATGAAGACCTCACGGGAATTGCCGTACGCTTCCCGGGGGCAGAACCCCGGGCGCTGTTAGCCGGACAATGTACTGAAGGCACTGTCGCCTTCAAAGACTTATTTGGGGAGGTTGGGCTCGCCATGCGAGTCTTTTCCTCCCTCCGCCTCGAAACCTTAGGCAGGCATTGCGGCATTGGAGGCGGGGGACCCTCTTTTCGACGAACCACACGCTCCACCTCTGGGCATGGGCGAAGGAGCCGAAGCTCCTTTGTTGCTGTCCTCCTTTCAGGGGACAGCTTTACGAACCCCGGAAGATGGCCTAGCGACCATCTTCAGGGGTTGCCTCCTGTGAGTCTAATGAGTCGGTGGAGGCGCGTGGCCATTTCGCCTTACGGGAAACGCTGGGGGAAGAGGAGGGAGCCCTGGTTTTAGCCAGGTCTGGGTGTGAACCCTTTTTGCCGCCAGCTTTACCAGGGAAGCGCCTGGGTTGAGTAAAGCCGGCAGAAGGGCTCTGAATGGGCTCAGAAACAACCGTGCTCGTTGGCCTGGATGGGCCAGGAGCAGAGGGTGCCTTTCTAACTATTGAGGCATATGATGTGCCAGGCACAGCCGGGCATGCCAGGACCAAGTCCTTAGCCTCGCGGAATGAGAGACGATCCTGGTCATGAACGGCCAGGATTACTTTTTCAAGGTGATATGCACCACATTGCTTCGAAGAAACGGGGTGCAGCTCTCCGAAATTGACACACTTGGCCACACACGATTTGGACTTATCGTGTGCAGCCTTGAAGCAATTTACACAATCTTCGGGTGACCCCAACTTTGCACGTCTACAAGAACAATTCATATAGCCGAATCGGTGACAGTAATAGCACCGCCACGGCAGTGGCACGAATGCCTTGACAGGGTAGCGGTACCAACCGGCATGCACCGACTCAGGGAGCTTGTCACAGTCGAATGTGATGAAGAGTGTAGGGGTGTGTCTCGAGGCCCCTCCCTGTTTTCTCATCACACGTTCGACCTTGACCGCCCCATGGTGGGCCAGCTCTAGGGTGATGTCCTCAATGGAGTAGTCAATGAGTTCCCTCGCATAAACTACTCCTTTCACAAAGTTCATGGGAGAGTGCGGCGTCACACTCACCGAGGTGCCATGAAGTGTCCGAACAGCACTTATCTTGGCTACCTCGGCAGGATTCGCCGCATTCACTAGAAGGCTCCCGTACAAGAAACGGTGTGGTGGAGATGTTTTTTCTTTCCAGGTGCGATATTCTGGAAAGGACTTAGGTCATATATCTTTATATAGCAAACAAAATATTACTAGTGTTGATAAGGAAAGAGGGCTTAGAATAGCTACGCAAGAGTGATAAGATTAATTCACTTCAATCAAGCGCAGAGGTGCCAATTGTTAGGAAGTCATAGGCATTTTGCTCACTCGAGTGGCAGGTGGCTGGACGTCCCCCACCCTCTTTGTACCACATGAGGCCTTCTCTTTTCTTGTTTGTTAACTATATATTGACTGTTGTAGTCCGGATTTTTGGGGGGTTGCTTGTTTGATTTTATTAATTGTTCTTAGGATCGATTAATAATATAATTAAGTAGGATTTGTTTATTTTTTTATTTCGGGTATAAAGAAAATGTAGCTATATTTTGTGTGAATAGTAACGAGATCTCCAATATAATCGCCCCTCTCTATTGTGTGAATATTTACCCCATATTTATGTAAATATTGTATTTTTTTGTAAGTAAAGGGACTGTATATACAATCTGTTTCATTCTCCTTCGATTTCTCATGTCCAAATCAGTGTAGGAAGCGGGTTGGATCAATTGGGATTAGAGTATATATTTTCGGCCCGCTACATTTGGCACCCGAATAGGGACGTGAGACTTCGAAACTGGGAGCGTGACAGGATTGGATTGCAGTCCATACCCAATTAGTGTGGCAGGTAGTTTGGTTGTTTTTCACCTTTGTCTATCGCTGTTACTAACCTGGGAGGATGGCTTCTGTGGAACAGGGCCTCCATGATGCGATTGTGAGACTGAGGCTGGAATTGAGGAAGAAAGAGGAGGAATGTATGATGATGAGGAACGTGATTGATGGATTGAAGAGTGATGTGATGAGTATGGATGAGAAGACAGACAGGATGAGGAACGAAATGGACGAGAGACAGAAGCAGGTCGACCAATGGATGAAGGACTTGTATGACATGATGAAGGGGTCAGGACCGGCCCCAGGACCATCGACCTTGACCCCTGCTCTGACTGAAGGGGATAAGACTAATGGGATCAATGGGAGTGTGTGCGAGTCTAGAGAGGACAGGATGATTATGAGTGATAGGAAGGATAGAGAATGAAAGAGAGTTGAATGCAAGAGAAGAAGCAAGAGTGGTGCAAAGGGGAAGGATAGGAAGGTAAGAGGCAAGAGTGTGGACTCATTGTACTCGGATGAAGGAGAGAGTGAGGGTATGATTGGTATGAGTGAGAGTGAAGGCAGCTCAAGTGATAGTGAAGTGAATGTGGGAAGGGGAATTTGATAAGGGAAGTGCCAAAGATAGATAGATTTAGGTTACATGGTGGGAAAAGTGTGGGAAGAATTCTTCAGGGAATTTGAGCGATATTGTAAGCTCAAGTACATGGAGAATGAGGGATACTGGATGAATGTTTGGAAGGAAAAGTATTGGAGTTTTTTCGTGTGATTACAAGTGTCGGGGAGCCAAGGTACGATGTGGTGAAGGAGAGATTGATTGGGCAGGTGAAACGAATGAAAGAGAGTGTGAAGTATAAAAGGGTGAATGAATTTGAGAAGGCTCGAATGGGAAAAAGTAAAAGTGTGATGATGATGTAAATGAATGTAAACCACTCATGAGGTAGTTTTTGGACACAATCCCGTGAAAGGTGAGTGAATGGCTGAGTGGAAAGAGAAAGGAGAGAATGAGACTGACAGGTGAATGGTTGATGTGGGAGGATGTGTTGGAGCTGTTGGAAGATGGACGATTTGATGATCAAAAGCGATCTAAAAGAAGATGGATGGTACAATGTGAATGTTGGGGGTAAGAAGCCCAGGAGCTTTCATCCACCCCAGCAGTATGTCAGCTACAGGGATGCCCTGAAGGCTGCACCAGCTGGAGTGATGTCGAACTTCCTGGGCCTGCAGAATGGATGGGTAAATGGAGGGTGGTTGAATGGAAAGGGACAGATGAATTTCAAGCGTGGGAACGGATATATGAGAGAGAAACCGAGGTATGTCCCAGCAAATGAGAGACCGAATGGTGGGAGAAAGATTGTGGAATGTCATTGGTGTGGAAGGAAAGGTCATATGTTAGCAGAATGTAGGTGGACGTCTGGTGTTTGGCTTTAATAGACTCTGGATGCAAGGCGAGCTTGGTGTATAAAGATGTGTATGACAAGGTTAGCGGGAAAGCCCTCCTGTCTGAGTGCAAGGGTAGTTTGGTAGGTATTGGTAATAGGAGAGTGCCTGTGATTGGAATGATAAGGTCACCTGTTCGAATGCATGGTATGTTGATGAATGAATGTGAATTCTCGGTGATTGATAAGGTGAGTAGTGAGTACAGTGTGATTTTGCGCTATGATTTTTTTAAAATGAATCGTATGGTTGTGCATCCTGTGAGTGATCAGATTGAGAGAAAGATTGGTAAAAATGGGGTGTATAAGTTGTATGTAGGGAAAGATGGTAGCGTTTTGAGGGGTGTGTTTATTGGTATTGAGGTGACTGCTATGGAGAATGTAAGGCTTGTGAAGGGTGAAAGGGTGTCTGTTAGAGTGAGTTGGAGTAAGGATGTTAGTTTGAATGTGGGTGAGAACACTGTGATATTGGATGGAAAGGATGCATATTATAAGGTAGGGCGTGTTGCTTGTGTGTTTGATGGCTTGATGAGAATGAATCATCCTTTTGTATGTGTGCAGGCGGACCCCAGGGTGAAGGGACAGGTGAGGGGCATCCAAGTCGGAGATGTACTAGGACACCTCTCCACTGTCACTGAGGTAGGTATGGATGATAGCACGGATATCAGGGTGAATGTTGCGAATGAAAAGACATGTGAATGGATGTATAATGAGGTGAAGGACATGGTGAAATTGGATGGATGTTTGACTGAGTATGAAAGGGAGGATGTGTATTGAATGATATTTGAACGAAAGGGAGCCATCAGTAAGGGTGATCTGGATTTCAGGGTTGCAAAGCTCCCGGAATTTAAGATTGTCCTGAAGGACGACTCCCCAATCTATTAACGGCCGAGGCATTTGCCACGTCCGGTTGCTGATGAGATTGAGGAGCAGTGTTTGGAATTGGGGGTGATTGAAGAGAGTGAGAGTGCATGAAATAGTCCAATTGTGCCTGTACGTAAGCCGGATGGAAGTCGAAAGGTGAATGAAAGGACTGTGAAAGAAAGGTTTCCGATGTGTGTGGTATCTGAGTGTGTGTATAGTATGCATGAGATGGAGTGGTTTACGAAGCTGGATCTGGTATGGAGGTATTACCAGATGCCTATTGCTGAGGAGAGCCGGCCGGTAACTGCCTTCTCTTCCACAAAGAGGCATTACCAGTTCCGGAACCTCAGCTTTGGGTTGGCTAATGCTCCCGGAGCCTTCCAGCGGGCAATGAATGTTGTGTTGAGTAAGTTTGCAAGTAAGAATGTGATTGCGTTTATAGATGATATTTTGATTAGGACTGAGACTTTTGAAGAGCATATGAGATTGGTGAATGATGTGTTGAGAACGTTGGAGAGTGTTGGTGTGAAAGTGAAAGTGGCGAAGTGTGAATGGTTTGCGAAAGAAGTGGAATTCCTTGGTCATATGGTGAGTGAGAATCGTGTACGAAAGTCGCCAAAGTATGTTGAGAAGGTGCGAATGTTTCCGAAACCGGTGACTGTGAAGCAACTGAAGTCGTTTTGGGGTTTGATTGAGTTCCAGCGAAAGTTTATACGTGATTGTTCTGGTGTGAGTAAGCCTCTGACTGAGTGGATGGGCAAGAAAGGTAGTACGATTGTCAGGTGGAATGATAAGATGAATGAGGCGTATGAGAGACTGAAAGAGGCAGCGGCTGAAGATGTTGAATTGGCTTACCCAGATTATAGTGTGTATGCTAAAATGCTGGAATTGTATACAGATGAAGGTGGGTATTGTATGGGAGGTTTTCTGATGCAAGAGCAGCGTTTGAATGGAGAGAATGTCAGGCGAATAATTGGGTATGTATCCAAGGCTATGAATGTTGCAGAACGAAAGTATTTGACTGTGGAGCGAGAGTTGGCTGCGATAAGGTATTGTTTGAAAGTGTTGCATACGTTTTTGTATGGTGTGAGGTTTGTGATCAAATCCGATCATCAACCTCTTGTGTATCTGCAGCGTATGAAGTGGGCTGATAGTAGGATTGCAAGGACTTTGGAAGATTTGAGTGACTTTGACTATGTGATTGAATACATGACTGGTGAATGGAATGGAGTGGCTGATTTGATGTCAAGGTATCCTGGTACGAATGATGAAGATGTTTGTGGAGTGAGTGATCCTGAGTATTTGCTGAAAGGAATTATGAATGGAA
Source organism: Ceratothoa steindachneri (assembly GCA_963969495.1). Lineage (NCBI taxonomy): Eukaryota > Metazoa > Arthropoda > Malacostraca > Isopoda > Cymothoidae > Ceratothoa > Ceratothoa steindachneri. The sequence goes on along the minus strand of OZ018333.1, from coordinate 116,848,990 downwards.
AGGAGAGTGAGGGTGGTGGTGATTCCTTGTTTGAGAGTGTATGGAATCGTTTGCAAGATTTGAAGAGTGATGGAGTAGACGTGAGAGTGCCCGATAGTGTGGATGACTTAAGGAAGGAGGTAATGAATGAAGTATGTAGGAAGCCTGAAAGCATTGGTATGGCAAAGGTGCGGAACTTCATTAAAGAATTGAGAGTGATGTGTATGTATGGGGTCCCGCCATTTCAGGAAGTGTTGATTGTAGTGAGTCGTTTGTATGGAGTGATTGTTTATGTGCACTTTGGTGGTGAGAAGCCGATTGTGTACAAGGATGAGAAGATGAAGGGTTTGAATCCTAATGTGGTACATCTGCAATGTTTGAGTGGCATGCACTACAATTGGGTGATTGAAAAGTGTTCATATATCAGAGAGAAGAATGATTGTCTGGATGAAGATGAGTGTGTGGTAAGTGATGATATGGGAGTTGATGATGGTGTGGATGTCAGTGCTGATGTTAGTGTGCTTGTTCCTTCTGTGTATTGCAAACATGGTGGACCTGATATGATGGAAGCGAGAGTGAAAGTTGGTGAAAGGTTTTTCTGTGGTTTGATTGATACTGGAGCGCAAGTGTCTTTAGTGAATGAGAGTATTCTAAGTATGTATGAAGAGTTTAGATGTTGCGAGCATAAACCTGTGAAGTTACGGATTAGTGGATTAGGCAATGGCATGATAGTGGAATGGGAACAGGTTAGTCTGAAAGTGAGTTTGGGTAATGGTGTGAATGTGAAGCATGACTTTGTAATTCTGAAAGATGAGCAAATGCTGTGTTGTTTTCTGCTTGGTGTAGACTTTATGAGATTGAATGATTTGTCTTTGGATGCTGATATGGATTGTCCTATGAAAGGTGAATGTGAGGTGATGAAGTTGAATGAGTGTGCAAAGAATGTGGTCAAATTTTGTGGCATGATTGAGTTGGTCATGGATGATGAGAATGAGATTTTAAGTGATGATGATATTCTAGAGATGCAAGAGATGTGTCCTTTTGTTAGTGAGTTGAAAAGGTGTGTAATCACGCGTGTTGATTTGAATGAATGGCCAGAGTGTTTAAGTGATTTTAAAAGGTATGCTAAGGATTTTGTTGTTTGTATGGATGTTGTATATTTTGTGAGGCATGTGAAGGGTGGTGATGAAATGTATGTACCTGTGATGTCCTTGGTTGGTATGATTGGTCTGGTGAAGGTTGTGCATGATAATTATGGGCATATGGGTAAGTTTAAGCTGTGGGAGTGTATGAAGGAGTATGTGTTCCATCCGTTTCTGAGAACTGTTGTGAATGATGTTGCAACTACATGTGAAAGGTGTCAGAAGCGAAAGGTGCAAGGTGTGCAAAGTGATTGATTGTGTGTCTTTGCTGCGTATGAGTGCTGGGAATGTTGGTATGGTTGTGATGGTTGATCATAAAAGTAAGTTTGTGTATGCAGCGCCTGTGAGAGATAAAAGGAGTGTGACTGTTGTGTGTGTGGTTGAGCAGTTGTTTTTTCCTATGTGTGTATGGAAGCCTAGAAGATGTCTGAGTGATAATGGGCCTGAATTTGTAGGAGAAGTGTTTGAGCAAATGTTGAGAGAGAATGGTGTGGAGCATGTGAGAACAACTCTGTATGCACCGTCTTCAAATGGATTGGCTGAATGTACTATAAGAAGCTTGTGTGAGATGCTGAGAATGATGAGTACGACAGTGAATGACTGGGATGTATGTCTGGGGAGAGTGTTGTGGGCGTATAATTTGACTGTGCATAATGCAGCTGGAATGTCCCCATGTCAGTTGGTGATGAATTTTGAAAGGCAAGTGAAAGATAGGTTTCGTTTGAGTGAAAGTGAGCAGAGTGTATGGCATGAGGCACATGAAAGGTTCCATTCATTTGAATTGGGTGCGAAAGTATTGAAGGTGAAAGAAGTGAAGGGTAGGTTGAATGTGTCAAAGATAAGTGAGAAGTTTGATGGACCTTATAGAGTTGTGAGAGTTTGGGAAAATGGGGTGACGTATGTTTTGGAGAGTTTGAATGACGGTATGACTGAGAGAGTGCGGGCTCATCAGAGTCAGTTAAGGAGATGGAGAGAACCTCCTGACTACCTGGTGAGCCATCCGGCGTATGAATTGTGCAAAAAGAAGGGTAAAGTGCATGATGATGAGAAGGAATGTGGTAGTATGGATCTGTCTGGGAAAGAGCTTGTCTTGGTCTCGAGGAGTAGAAAGCGTACAAAGAAGAGTGAAAGGAAGAATGCAAGTACGAATGAAAGTAAGTCCAAGCAGAGTCTTTCTGGTATGGGGATGATAAAAAGCTATTAAGTGGGGGAAAAAAATGAAATCGAGCATTTCTGACATCAGACCCCACCCCCAACCCCTATTATAATTCACAGGAGTTCGTCAGATCTAATCTACAATATACATAAAATGCATCCAGAGGATTATGTCCATTCATGCAACCGCAAAATATAGTCTTCCCACTCCTTAGAAAAATATATACATATGTACATAAAAAAAAGTCAGTCCCATCTAGCAGCTTCATCCATATATTTATCTAATCTATTCTTAAAACTACCCAGAGAGGAGGCTTCTATCACATGCCTAGTGAGCCTATTCCATTCATCTACCACACGATTTGTAAACCAATTCCTCCCAATCTCCTTCCTAAACCTATACTTATCAAGCTTAAACCCATTGCTACGTGTCCTGTCATGTTCACTAAGTATAAGAACCTTACCCAGATCCCCTTTATTATATCCTTTTACCCATTTGAAGACTTCAATCAATTCCCCTCTGACTCTTCTCCTTTCCAATGTATGTAGATTTAGTTTTCTGAGCCTTTCACCATAAGGTAAGTTCCTTAGCCCACCAATCATCTTTGTCATCCTTCTCTGCACAGACTCAAGCAAATCAATATCCTTCCTATAATATGGTGACCAAAATTGTACTGCATAGTCTAGATGAGGCCTAACTAGCGCCAGATACAGTTTTAGAATGACTTAAGATACAGTTTTAGAATGACTCAGATACAGTTTTAGAATGACTCAGATACAGTTTTAGAATGACTGCAGCTTCACATGCCATAGAGGGTGGATGAGGAAGTCAAGTAGCAATGCCTGAATTTCATAGCAGAGTTGTGGGTGGGTGAGGGGTGCGGAGGAGAGGAGAAGCTGAAGCGAGGACATTGAGTCAGTGTAGATGATTATTTTCCTGGAGGGGACTAGTGTCCGGGCTATTTTAAGAGCGTGGAACAAGGCATACAGTTCAGCCACCACGATATTGTGCAGGGGATCTAAATGCCATGTGAATTCAAATGGGCATTCTAGGCAGATGACTGCTGCTGTAGTTGAGGGGGGATCCGTATGGTGGGAGCCGTCTGTGAATATGGCTAAGTAGTCTTTGTAAGTGGCATTTTCTAGGCTGCAGAAGATTGCTCTCAATTTGTGGGGTGGGTCATATTTTGTCCATTGACACGGGAGGGAGGGTGATATCACTGCGGATAGTGATATCCAAGGTGGAATGGGAGGCATTGCTGGAAGTGGAGCCTGCCGTGGGAGAGGAAAAGCAAATTGAGCAAAAGTCTGGGCTGCACGGACTGCTGCTGGGCAATGTGAAGAAGTTGGCCAGGGTTGAAGATATGCGTGGGAGGCTATGATTGTTGCAAGAGGGTGGTCTTCTGGTAGGTATGTAGTCCGATAGAGCCATTTTCCAAGGAGGTTCTTTCTTCTGTATTCTAAGGGAAGGATGCCACTTTCAGCATGAAGCGCTGAAATGGGGGATGATCTGAAGGCTCCTAGGGCAATTCTCATTGCACTGTGCTGAATAGGGTTTAGTTTTGCCAGCTGGGTCTTATTTGCCGCACAGTAGACAATCGAACCATAGTCTAGTTTGCTTTGGATGTAGGCTGTGTAGAATTGAAGGAGTGTTTCCCGGGAGGCACCCCATTTCACACCAGCAATGCGGCGCATCAAGGCAAGACAGTTGAAACATTTCTCTCGCAGTTGGTTGATTTGGGTGTTCCAGCTTAGAGTTGGGCTATCTAACCATAGTCCAAGAAGCTTATGGGCGGACACCCGTTCGATAGGTGTGCCAGAAATGAGCAAGGGTGGTGGTGGTCCTAGATGGCGACGAGTGAACCAGAGTGATTTGGACTTGGTCTTGTTTAGGTGCAGGTTCCAACTTTGAGCCCATGCTGTGAGGTCGTTTACTGCGTTTTGGAGTGTGTCATGGACCAGTTGGGGAGTTTGGGCGGTGCAGAAGATGGATATGTCATCTGCATATAATAGAGATGTTGTATGCACACTGTCCGGTATGTCTGCTATGTATATTGTGAATAGGAGGGGGCTCAGAGGGGATCCTTGTGGGACTCCTTGGTTGATCTTGCGGGGAGAAGCTTGGGTTGACCCTATCAGCACTGTGTAGAGACGGTTAGAGAGGAAGTCTTTGATCCATGAGAGGGGGGGACCGTGCATTCCCAGGTTCAATAGTTTGTGCAGCAAGGCCTCATGGTTAACCGTGTCAAAAGCATTTGACAGATCAAAGGAGACGGCCTCTGCCACTAGATGTTCCTTGAAGGTGGATTGCACCAGGTGGTCTAGATGTGTGAGTGCATCCGTCGTGCTGCGACCTGGTCGGAAGCCATATTGGTTAGGGTGGTGATGGTGGTGGGATTCCAGCCACCAGGCTAGACGCTTTTGGACCATTTTTTCCAGGAGTTTGCTGGTGCAGGAAAGGAGGCTAATTGGTCTGTATGATGCCGGATCACTAGGGTCTTTTCCTTTTTTGGGGATGGGGAGGATGAGGGCAAGTTTCTATGGGGAGGGGAATTGGCCTTGGGTCCAGCTGTCGTTGAATAGCTCCAGTAAGAAGTTTAGGTGAACTTCAGACAAGTGACTTAGGAAGTCAGAGAGGATCATGTCGGAGCCAGGGGCCTTGCCTTTTTTCATGGAAGAAAGTGCCCCATGCAATTCTTTGAGTTGGAAAGGGGATGCAAGTGGGTCATCTGTGGTGTTGGAAATACTCTCTGTGAGAAGCCTGGCTTGAGGTCTGGTTAAGAGAGAGTCTGCTTTGCTGCTGTATAGTCGGCTGTATTCTGTGGCAAAGGCTTCAGCCTTGTCTTTTTCATTTGTTAGTGGGAAGCCACCTGAGCAGAGAGGATAGGAATTGGGCTTTGAAGGTGAGGTCATGTGTCTGAAGAAAGTCCAGACTTTAGTGGAGGGGGTGGAAAAGGAAAGCGAGCTACAGAATTTATGCCAGGAGTTTCTTTTTGCCTGAAGTAAGATCCTTTTGCACTTGGCGTCCTGTCTGTTAAATCCAATTTTGTTAGTTTGGGAGGGCTGACGTCTCCATCTTGCAAATGCTAGTCGTCTGAGGCGGATGGCTGATGCACACTCTTCTGTCCACCAAGGACAGCGGGGGCGGCCATTGAAGCAACTGGTGGTCAGGAGAAAAGTGTGTTCCCCAGCTGCCTTGAGGGATTCTGAAAACCAGTTGGCTTTTTCTTCAACTGAGAGGAGATTTGGGGGGGGAGGTTCGAGTGAGGCTTGGAATTTTGTCCATTTTCCTGGGTTTGTTTTCCAATGAGGGCGGATTGACCTAGGGGGAGGGTTTGTGAGGCCATTTGAGGAGATGATCACTGGTAGATGGTCGCTTCCCATATATTGGCCGGTAGAAACTACTGAAGAGGTGAAGGACCCACTGCCAATACACAGATCCAGGGTTGAAGGCACGGCTTTTGCTGGGTCCACCCTGGTGCAGAGGCCTGGTGGGGTGAGAAGGGAGAGGTGGGTCGAGGAGAGGAGGGCTTGAAAGAGGGCAGAGCCTGGGCGGCTTGTGATGGCTGATGGATCCCAGTGGGGGTGGGGGGCATTGAAATCTCCCATGATGAGGCTTGTAGGGGAGAGTTGGTCAAAATAGTGGTTAAATTCTTGCTCAGTGACCGGGAGGCATGGGTTGTAGCAGATGAGAATATCACACCAGGTTCCGCCGATGGCTATCTGCACTGCCAGCAGTTCTAGAAGGCCTTGGGGGTATGGTATGAGTGTGTGGAGACGGTGGGTCAATCCATGTTTAATGAGAAGGAGGAGGCCACCACCTGCCCGATTTGACCTGTCTCTGCAGAGTGCAGTGTAACCTTGGAATGAGGGTGAGATTTCAGGCTGGAACCAGGTCTCACATATGCCAACTATATTGGGTGATAGAGAGTTGATGAGTAGAGAGAGGTCTCTCATCTTGTGATGAAGGGAGCGGGCATTCCAGAAAATTATAGGGCTGTGCATTGAAGCCATTATGAGAGGAATGAAGTGAACAGATTGATTACACTAGGGAGGAGAGTGATAAGGGCTTGTTGGATAGGAGAGCCAGATTGGAGCAGGGTGACGAATTCTTTTAGGAGATTTGTGATCTTCACTATGAGTGGCTGAGCTGAGGGTGCTCCTTTGCGGTGGTGAAGAGGCACATTCTGGATGACTGGGGAAAGTGGGTATGGAGGAGGAATTGGAGAAGGGCTCTTGGGGTGATAATATTGGCTGGGGCAGGGCCTCTTGGGAGTGGTCTCTCTGTTGGCTCTGTGTGAAGAGGAGGAGGTTACAGGTGGATTTGGTTTACCGAGGTTCCTTGGTGGGATGGGAGCAGCAGCCATCTCTGCATAGGAGGGGGTCTGGAGGGGCTCTCTTGGGGAAGTTTTAGGAGAAGAGCGGATATCCTGGGAGGATAGTGAGGGTGTAGTTTTGGAGGCAGCGGAAGTTGTCCTGGAGTCTTTTGGGGCTGAGTAGATGGAGCGGAGCTGGGCATGGATGGTATAGGTAGGGATACTATCATCCACTGATTTGCGTTGGATCTGCCTTGCCTTTTCTGAGAATGGACAGTTGTTGGAGGAGGGGCAATGGTTGTCGTCGCAGAAGTAGCAGTAGGGGAGATTTGAGCATTCTTGGCCTGCATGAAAACCACTGCATCTGCTGCATCTTTGTGTGGATCTGCAGGTCAGTGATCCATGGCCAAAACGCTGGCATGTGAAACACCTCAAAGGGGGGGAAATGTATGGGAGAACTGAGTAGGAGGTGAAGCCCAGAGCCATTCTTTCTGGTAGTCCTCCTGCAAATTTGAGACGCGCTGAGTAGGTGGAAGCCTCAGGATGGGAAGGTAATCTAGAAATCTCCATAAGACTGGACAGGCTGTTAGAATCAAGGATCTGCAGGTTGTTTCTGAGGTCTTCTTGCTGTAGGGAGACTGGAAGGCCAGAGATCCTTCCATATTTGTATTTGCCTAATGAGGCATCTTCCGGGCGCCAGCACTTGACTGGCCATTCCCCCAGGGTGGAGACATCTTCAAGATCTACCTCTAGTTTATTTATATTAGAGAGTTCAATTCTTAGGGCTGTACCTTTTCCCAAGATTCGGCAGGATCCCTCTTTTATAAGCTTATGGAATGGTGATGAGTTTAGGGCAGCTGTGACTCTTAATGGATGGGAAAATACGGCCTTGTTTTCAGATGATCTAATGAGAACAACATTCTGAGACTCAGAGTTGTCATTTGGAGCCAGGGTTGAGTTGGAGGCATGGTGAGATCGAGGAATATTAGGTCTTGGAACGTCTTGATTGAAGCGAGGACGTGAAGTCGGACGAGGGTCTGCTTCGGCGGAAGGGCTGGGGCCACGTTTGCCCTTAGGGGTTAGGGAAACTTCCATTGGGGGACCGTTCACCTGGGCCTGGCGGCCTAGGTCTCCCAGAGCTAAGCTAGAGATACTCCAAGAGGTTAGTAGGGGCCGAAAGCCTTTAGAAGATTGTAGTTGCGGGCGACTGTGAGTGAGAAGGTAATATAAAGTTCGACGACGAAGTGAGAGCGATCAAAAACGTCCGGTTCCTTCAGAAGATATCATACACACACCAACCTTAATTGTGAACCATGAATATTTCTTAGTTTGGAAAAAAAAAAAAAAAAATCACCAAGATAGCCATGTAACAGAGTTATATTTAGTAACAAAAAAGTGTATTTTTTTGCATATTCATCCGCGTTTGGTTAAATACAAATGTTAAAACATTATTCTATACACAATTATGATTATAAAGTGGCGGTTGTGCCCCCCAAATCTCCCTCCAATTGATTGAAGCTCAGGATCATCGTGGGGGAGTCCTCCCGTTGTGATAAGATCCCCCACGAGCAGTCCCCTTGAATTTACTCCAGATAGTCAAGGATTCAGATCGTGACAGGTTGTGTTGCTCCGTGCTCTCCAGTCTCCTTTTGCTTTGATTTTGCCTATTGGTGCATATAGTTCTTTTACTGCTCTAGTTCAAGATCAATTTGTATACATTTTGTTTTCGAGTGTGAACTCAGAAACATGAAAAAAAAATATTAACATAGGATAAAAGATTGATAAAATACGTCAAGATACAAATTCGTAGTTTTCGGGTATCTTTGGGGCTTTTGTTTTTGTTTACATTTGTGCTGGGCGCCGCCATCTCGAATTTTCGAACTTACATCAGTTAAATAATCACTAAATAAATTAATTAAATAATAATAAAATAAATAATTAATATAAATAAATAATTAAGGAATAATAAATAATTTAACGATAGTTTAGTTTATATTTACTGGGCACGGTAGATTTATATTTACTAAAAAAGTGATTTTAAGCCATTCTTCGATTATTATTTGGATACAAGATTAAGAAACTAATCAGGAGCGTCTGTAGATTTGCTCTAGGGAAGGCCGTTCGAGGGGTCGACCCGCGGTTTTTCCTCTGGGTAAAACAAACCAGGAGATTGTACTTTGCAAGCAGTGCAAGATAGGACCATCCTGGCTAAGGCCAAGATTGGTTTAATATAAATATTTGTGAAACATTTGTGAAGTGTTCTCAAGTTGAAAAATAAGGTATTGGCTCTAACAAGATGGCGACGAATCAGGGCGTAAACGGGGACACTGGCAACTCAGGGTGTAAACAAACCAAGCATGGAGAGGAAACCACATGTGGAAAGTGTGCTAAGGCTGTTTTGGACTCCCATCTAGCCCTATGTTGTGAGTTATGTGATTATTGGTATCATATCAGGTGTGAGGGAGTGCCAAAGGCGGTTTATGATTTCATGGTGGAAAATCCTGCTGGAAAACAGCTCACCTGGCATTGCAGCTTCTGCCAACGAGGTATGGTGAAAGTTAATGGTAAGATTGAGAAAATAGGAGTCCAGGTGAAGGAAATTGGCACAAAGCAGCAAATTTTGGAAGGAACAGTAGGTGAAATGAGGGAGTGTCTGACGAAGGACAGAGATAAATGTAAGCAACTTGAGGACCGTTTGGGGTTTGTTGAAGCCAGGATGGTGAGCCTAGAAGATCAGCTGGTACCTCAGGTCAACGGTAAAGTGAAAGCGGTAGAGGATAACCTTGCAGAGCTGAAAAATAAGGTTAAAGATGAGGTCACGGTGCAAATCCAGCAAGTCGGCTCTAATTACAAGGATGCTCTGATGGCGGAAGCAAAGAGAGTAGCTTTGTCAGGAAATGTTGAGGACAACAGGCAACCAAAGAGTGAGGGAATTGTTGATGCAACTACAACAAGAATTCAGGACAGGTTAAACAGGCTGAAGAAATTAGTATTGTATAAGGCCCCAGAAGAGTGGATCACTGGAATGAACTTAAATTTTAGGGAAGAGAAAACAAAACAGGATAAGTTGCTATTTATGAAGCTCTGTACTGAAATTGGAGTAGATTGTAAAAATGAGGATATAAGTGAAATTATGCGACTTGGCAAGTATGTGCCGATGTCTGAGACAAACTCTAATGTGAAGCTTAACATAACATAACATAACATAATTTAACGGATGACAAAAGCCACAAGGGCCTATCAAAGGTCATCCGTATCCATCAAATCCCACCCATATAATGCATCCATAGGATTTTGTCAGATCATGCAGCTACAATATACAATTTAACAATCCATAGGAATGTCCAACCATGCATCTACAATATATAATTTAAAGCCTCCATAGGAGTCTGTCAAAAACAAAATCAAAATCCCCCAAAATATACAATAAAAAGAAACTGCATCCACAGGAATGAGTCAAGAAACATATCCACATACCAAAAAGTAAGAAATTAACCCTCCATCCCCATATAATCATCCAATCTGCGCTTGAAAACATTCAAGTTTGGGCTGTCTACAGTCTCAGGTGGCAAACTATTCCAATAATCTACCACTCTGTTAGTGAAAAAATATTTTCTAACATCCAGTCTGCACCTCTGTTTTTTAATCTTTAAGTGGTGGCCTCTAGTTCTATTACTACCTTCTAACTCAAATAACTTGCTGAAATCTAATTTATCCATCCCAGAAAAGATTTTAAAAAGCTCAATCATATCTCCCCTCACACACCTTCTTTCAAATGAAAACATATTTAATACCCTCAGTCTATCTTCATATTGAAGGTGCTTCAGGGATGGTATTATTTTTGTTGCCCTCCTTTGTACTGACTCTAATAAGTTTATATCATGTCTAAAATGTGGTGACCATGCCTGTATACAGTACTCTAAATGTGGCCTGACATAAGAGTTGTATAGTTTAAGGATGACCTCCTTACTCTTGTAGCTAACATTTCTTTTAATGTAACCTAGCACCCTATTTGCTCTATTTTTTGCCTCAATACACTGCTTTGAAAATTTCAGTGACCTATCTACTACCACTCCTAAGTCTTTCTCATCTTCAACTGAATTAAGCCAATATCCATCCATCTCATAGCTAAATTCCCTATTATCTCTCCCCATGTTAATAACTTTGCATTTATTAAGGTTAAAAGTCATCTGCCACTTCTGAGCCCAAGCTAACAGCTTATCTAAGTCACCCTGCACTTTAAAGCTACCCTCAACCTCTTTGACTACAGCTGCCAATTTAGTGTCATCAGCAAAAATTGACACTTTGCTATTTACACCTTGCCCAAGATCATTTACATAGATTATAAATAATAAAGGGCCTAAAACTGATCCCTGAGGTACGCCACTAATAACATTCCTCCACTCTGACCTCACTCCATTCAGTACAACTCTCTGTTTCCTATTTTTCAGCCATTCAGTTATCCAATTTAAAACGTTCCCACATATCCCATGCAGCTTTAATTTATGAACTAGTCTTCTATGTGGAACCTTATCAAAAGCTTTGCTGAAATCTAAGTAGATCACATCAACTTTCTCACCCCTATCTAATTCTTTAGTTACATAATCCATAAAATCCAGTAAATTAGTTAAACACGATCTATCTTTTCTAAAACCATGCTGAGCATCATTAATTAACCTGCTACTCTCTAGATGATCAGAAATTCCCTTCTTAACCATCTTCTCAAGAATTTTACAGACTATAGAAGTTAAGCTTACTGGTCTAAAGTTATTTGGGTCCTCTTTGCTTCCCTTTTTAAAAATTGGCACTACATTTGCCAATTTCCAATCATTTGGTATTTCTCCAGACTCTAGTGATCTAATAAATATCTTCTCGAGAGCTACTGCAATACTTTCTACACCTTCTTTGAGTATCCTAGAATGAATGTTGTCAGGGCCAGATGCCTTACTAGTATTTAACTGAATTATAAGCCCTTTAATTTCTTCTCTGTCTATATTAATAGAATTTATCACTACTTCCCTTGACCTAGAATTATCATCAATTAATCTAACTGGTTTCTCTTCTGTGAATACTGAAGCAAAATGATCATTAAGGACCTCTACTATTTCCTCATCAGATTCTTTCAAAACCCCTTCATATTTAATAGGCCCTATTTTATCACTGTTAGATTGATTATTGATTCTATAATAGCTAAAGAATTTTTTAGGATCTTTATTATTATTTTTAGCTAAATTAATTTCTGCTGTCCTTTTGGTCTTCTTAATAATCTTATTTAGTTCATTTCTGGTTGACCTATAATGGTTTAAATTATCTAAACTACTCTCACTTTGTAATCTCTGGTATGCCCTTTTTTTCTCTGAAACTTTATTAGCTATTTCTTGGTTCCACCATAATGGTTTCCTACATTTCTTCCTAATAGACTTCATCGGAATACACTGTTCCTGAACCATGTTTAATATAGTCTTAAAAATATCCCACATCTCATAAGTATTCTTTCCATGGAATTCTATATCCCACCTAATCTGATTTAGCATGCTGCGTAATTTATCGTAATCTCCCCTATAAAAATTTGGAATTTTCGTGGAGTTTGTCGTTGTTCTACCCTTAACTATTTGCAAATTAAACCGAACCATCTGATGATCACTGTTTCCCAATGATTCCCCTACACTCAATCCTTGAACTAAGTGATCATCATTTGAAAGAATTAGATCTAATATATTGGCACCCCTTGTTGGCTTATTAACAAATTGGATCAAAAAGTTATCCTCAAAACACTCCATAAACTTACAACTTGCTCTATCTCTTCCTATCATATTTTCCCAGTCTACAGAAGTTAAATTAAAGTCACCAAGAATAACTGTATCTTCTTTGCATCCTTTACTTATTTCCCTAATCATTAACTCATCGATACAATCAGTCTGTCCTGGTGGTCTATAAAAAGCTCCCAAGTGTATTTTCCTATTTTTACCAACCTTAATATCTATCCATAATGATTCACCTTCTCCTTGCTTTATAGAGTTATTTAGATTTGAAGAAATGCTATTTCTGATATAAATAATCAACCCACCACCAGTCCTATCTCTCCTTTGACTAATGTACATAGTATAACCCTCTAGTTCAAATTCACTGACATTATCATTAAATATATTTTCATTAACCCATGATTCAACTATACATATTATATCTATATCTTCATGAATGATATAACTAAATAATTCATCCTTCTTATTTCTAAGACTACGAGCATTTGTGTAAAGACAACTCAGCCCACCTATCTCTGAAGCACCTGAGGGCCTATCTCCTCTGCATCTCCTTTCTCTCTTTCCCCGACCCTGTACTCTTGTATTTCCCTGACCACTATCACTACTCAAGTAGTTTAACCCTAAAGCACTTCCATTAGCCTGCCTACCTTCTACAAATCTGTGTTTGCTTCCTTTCCCTGCCTCACTTTGAGCCATTAAATTTCCCTGACCACTATCAAAACCTAGTTTCCCGCCTCTAAAGACCTAATAACACTATCTAATTCCCGCCACAAAACCTCAACCCCATCTCGGCTCAGATGGAGTCCATCCATCGCATACAAACCCTTATTTCCATAAAACCCACTCCAAACATCTACAAATACCAATCCTGACTCCTCGCACAAACCTTTCACATATTCATTCAACCCCATTGCACGAGACAACCATTCCATCCCCACATCCATTCTGGGAAGCACACCTGAAACAACGCCTTTTACTCTACTTTCACACATCCTTTCAATCAGCCTTTTATACCGCTGTCGTAACTCACAAGTACCCACCTTCTTTACATCGTTTACTCCGACATGTGTAATCACAACTGCTTCCCTCTCACACCCAGACACCAACCTATCATACCTCTCACACACATCATTTACACCAGCACCCGGCAGACAAACTCTCACTCCCTTCCATTTACTTTCATTCAACTTCCTATCTAAATACCTAATCTGAGAGTCACCCATCACAATCACCTCAGTCATTCTCCTATTCTCTCTAGGCCTAGTATTACCCTCCCTCCTGCTCTCACTCGCTCGACCTCCTATTCTACTTTCAGGCACGGCCACACCAGACAAATCTCTTTCAAATTCTTCCTCTCTCAGGGCATCAAATCTGTTAGTTAGCCTAACAGGTTTCATGTCCCTCTCATTCACACACCTAACCTGTCCTAACTTATCTATTCTGTTCACTTTCACCCACCACTCATCATCACTTACTTCACTTACTGCTTTCTCTCCAGTCCCTGTTCTAGGCCTAACTTCCTCCCTCCTGGTCCCAATCTGACTCTTCAAACGTACACTTGCATCTCTTCTCACTTCAGACACTAAATCATTCAGTCTCAAGCATTCCGCACGTAATCGACTCACCTCCTCAGTCAAAGCACATACACGGCACTCAGACACATTCACTCTCCTCTCTACACCACAGACATCGCACACTACATACACACTACTTTCAAAAGGCATACTCTCTACATCCAAACAGTCAGCCATACTTAAACAAGAACAATAATAGAAACAAAAACTTACAAACAACAAGAATTTGACCCCAATTTGTGCGCGCAAGTTTAAAACCTGCTAATCAAGATGGCCCCGAAGTAAACAAAAGTCACTTTCTCACCAAAACAAAATAACCACAATTTATACAAAATAACATTAGAGAACGGACTGAAGGAGAAAGTGCTGAGGAATGTTCACAAACTGAAGAACTGTACAAATGAGGCGGTAAAGTATATTGGTGTTGCACATGACATGAACAAAGAGGAAAGGATTAGGGACAGCCTGCTGAAGCAGGAGGCAAAAAAATCAGGGAGCAAGTGGATCAGAGTTTTTTCATGTGGTGAGAGGTCTACCCTGGGAGAGAGAAGTTGTACGTATCAGGAGGAGAGCACCAGGAACAACGGTGAAAGAGACGGCCTCAGGAAGGGACATGACAAGAAGGAACGAGGCACAAATAGCGGTGCCAGTGAAGGAACAAACCAAGACAAACGTGGATCTAGCAATAGTGCACAGGGTCGAGGAGAACGCCTAATTTATACATCAACTAGTGATGATGATAGCTGTAATAAGTTTAGTATTTTGCTTAGTAACGTGGATATATTTAGCCCAGACAAAGTGCTTGAATTACAAACAAGAATAAGTACCATGAGGGAGGCTCCCTCTGCTTTGGTTCTACAAGAGGTTAAGCCTAAGAATTTTCGGTTTGAAAGGGAACTTGTGGAGTATAATATTGATGGGTACGAGACTATTGAGAAAAATTTAGGGAAAAATGATGATGGACGTGGTCTCTTGATATATGTAAGAAAAAGTTTGCCATATAGTATTCTTAATTTTAACCAGCACTATTGTAAATATTTAGGTATAAGAATCGGGACACAGCCTAATAATGTTGTACTTGTATCAGTATACAGAAGCCCTAACAGCACAGAAGAAAATAATCACAAGTTGCTAAGTTTAATCAGTGAATTTAATGATTTAGATGATAAATTTAAGATATTGTGTGGGGATTTTAATCTACCAAACATTGACTGGAGATTTTGGACCAGCACAGAGCAGTTCAGCCAAGTTTTTATAGAGAAAATACGGGATGGGTAGAAACGTCCACCCAAGACACACAACTAACGAGGTCATTGATGAGGAGCTGGGTCACATAGGCTGAATAGCCTCCAACCCGGGCAACGTCTGTGAGTATCTGTGAGTATATTGGAACAGGGACGAAATATTTTGCGTCCATGTTTACCATATATTTTTCCTACTAATGTTTTTCAATAAAGTTGTTTTTCTGCTTTTTAATGAATATTTTTCCCTTAGTAGTTTGGATTATCTTCACCTCACCCTACTACTAAACGAAGTCATCTGTTGAACATTAAATTGAGACTCTTAACTTGGGTTTTTACACTTCTATTGTCAGTAATTGCTTACTGAAGTAGAAATGAAAAATTAAATTCTATGTAAAAATGTTTAATTATTTATGATGACTAGTCATTGATAGGCGTATGGACCTCGTGAAGTGAGAATTAAGAAAAATAGAACGAAAAACTTTAAGCTGTGCTCCCGAATTTATTACTAAATAATACATAAAAGAGATATTAAGTCGACTATAAATATTCTGGGACTCAATTAATTCATCCTAGATAGCAAAAAACTTATAAAGATCGAAAAGAATTAAGGATTAATAAATATTAGCGATCTAAATCATACTAGAGAATTGGCGCTGCCCTGGAAGACATTTGTTTACATTTGTGCTGGGCGCCGCCATCTTGAATTTCCGAGTTTGCGACAGTTGAAAAGTTAAACAGGGACATTGTGTAAAGTGATTTTAATAGAGTTACTTACCAGAGTTAATAGAGTTCCGGCCCTAATTTTCTCCCCCCTCTTATATGCCAAATTACCTACTTTGCCTCAGGTTGGCCGTTCGAGGGGTTGACCCGCGGTCTTTCTGTTGCATTGGAGGTGGCTGTGGGTGGACGTTGAAGATTGATTGAAGATTAAACTCCGTGCTCTCCACTTCAATTTACTTATTTACTCCTATGTTTGATGTTACAACATGGCAAATACTTCTGGAGGAAGAAAAGGGAAATGTGGAGCTATGTGTGGTAGCGCTGCGGGTAGAAGGACTGACTGGATTGGGTGTTCTACATGTGAAAAATGGTTTCATCGTCGTTGTGTTTACCTAGATGGTCTGAGTGAGGAGAATGTTAAAAATTTGTTTTGGAGCTGTCGACAGTGTTATGATGGCTTTTGCAATGGGATGATTGAGTTGAAAAGGTTGAGGGAGCAGAAGAAGAAATTAGAAGAGAAGTTACAGCTACATGAGGACAGAATTGCCAAGCTGGAGTCAGATGCAAGTACTAGTCCCACTGATGGCATGAATGATGGTTTGCATCAGGCAGTTGGTGTTAAGTTAGATGAACTTGTAAAAAAAGTTGATGTGTTGCAAGATATTGTTAAGAACATTATTCAGTCTGGAGGTGAAAGTAAAGTGAAAACTTATGCTGATAAAGTAAAGGAGAAAAATTTACTTGTTATTAAATCTGCTGATGCTTCCAGTAAGATTACTGACAAAAAGAAAGAGGTAGCTGAAGCATTGAGAGACATTCCAATTGTTGACACTAGATTTTCTCCTGGTGGCAATGTTGTGGTTAATTTTGAGGATGAGAACACTAGAGACAATGCTGCAAGGTTATTACAGAGTCAGGTTGAAGGTGCTGTTACAAAAAAAGTTGGTAAACTGCAGCCAAAAATAATGGTTTGTAATGTGCAAAATGATGAAGATGATGTATTAGAAGCAATGATAGAAAGAAACCTATACCTAAGTTCTATAACTGATATTAGAGATAAGATAAAATGTGTTTTTAAGAAGAAAGCTGCAGGGCGTACTACCCACTACATATTTAAGTGTACACCAGATGTTCGCAGAGCAATTCATGATAATGGTGACAGGGTTATGTTACAATGGGGAAGATATGTAGTACGTGACAGGTACCATGTACTTACTTGCTTTTATTGTCAAAGGTATGGCCATGTTGAGGACAATTGTAAGTTTAAAGATCAAGATAGAATATGTGGTATTTGTTCTGAAAATCATGAAACTAAGAATTGTTCTTCTCAGGCTACTAGATGTGCAAACTGTATGAGACAGAAACGTGCAGATACTGAACACAGAGTAAACTCCAGGGATTGTAAGTCGTTTGAGACAGAAATTTTAAGTTTAGCAGCAATTACTGATCATGGATATTAATACTGAGTTTTTCACTTGTGGTTTTGTAAACATTCAATCTGTTGGTAACAAAACGCTTGAAATTAGAGAACTGCTTAATGAGAAGATGTTTGACGTATTTGCTATTGCTGAAACTTGGTTGCATAGTTTTGACTTTTCTAAAATAAATGAGATGACGCCTTCTACGCACACTTTTCTTCATGTTGCTAGGGAAGAGGGGATAGGAGGGGGTGTTGGAGTTTTTGTATCAAATGCTTGTACATATTTAAAGACTGTAAGAAGAATAGCAGTAAGTAGTTTCGAGTATATGGAAGTGAATTTCAAGTGCAATAATCAGTGGGTGTCTTTTGTGGTTGTTTATAGACCACCTTCATCTAGTGGTAATGTGTTTATTGAAGAATTTGGCTCATTGCTGGAATTGATTGATATGGTGTCTTTAAAAGTTTTTATTGTAGGGGACTTCAATATATGGATGGACGATCTAGTTAACCGTGACACGATTGGACTATCTGAATTATTAGATTCCTATCAATTGATAAACAATGTGTGGACTCGAACTTCAATTACGGGACATACTTTAGATCTGGTCATAGGTGATGCATCGACAAATCTGATTACCGATATTGATGTGGAAGAGGAGTGCAATATTTCACCAGTCCATAAATTAATAACTTTTAGTTTGGGTATTCCCAAGGCGAGGGTAACTAAGAAAATATTTTTTAGGAATAAGTTGGAATTTTCTTCTGTATCATTTATTGATGTGGTAACACAGAAAATGGGTACTGAATTTAATGAACCTTGTAACCATAACAACATATTGCTAAAATCTGAGTGTGTGGATTGTGCCACTGATGTTTATAATATTGTAATTAAAGGTGAATTTGAAGAACAATGTCCTCAACTGGAAAAGGTCATTACAGTCAAGGACAAATCTCCATGGTTTAATAGTGAGATCTTACAACTGAAAAGGGAGAAAAGACGTAAAGAATGTAAATGGCGGAGGCTGAAGACTGCCAAGACATGGGAGGAATTTAAAAATGTTAGAAATAAATATAACTACATGATAAGGAAGAGGAAAATAGAATATTATAACTTGAAAATTAATGAGGCTGGATCAGATACAGCAAAGTTATATAAGTTTTTGAATAGTTTATCTGGTAATGTAAGAAGGAAGAAACTCCCTGATGGTTTTAGTGACTCTGAATTAGCTGAGGCCTTTTTATTGTTCTTTAGAGATAAAATGTTACATATAATCAGTGGATTTAATGATACACGTTCTGTAGCTGTGGTTGTACCTGTTACTGAATTTAGACTATTGAGTTTTCAAACTGTGAATAAGGATGCTTTTGTTCGAACAATAAATAGATCAAAGAAAACATTCTGTGCCATTGATCCAATGCCAATGTCAGAATTGAGTATGGCAGAAAACTTTTCCCAACTTATAGATATTTTGATAATATTGGTGAATACTAGTATATCTACATGTTCTTTTCCTGAATCTGAGAAATCTGCCATTGTAAAACCTATACTGAAGGGGTCATTGGATTGTCAGAGTTTGAGCTCGTATAGACCAGTTTCTAATTTGTCTTATTTATCTAAATTATTAGAATATGTGATTCTTGAACAATTGACTGATTACTTGGAACAGATCCATGCTTTTCCTGACTGTCAATCAGCTTACAGGCAGTTGTATTCCACTGAAACTACTTTATGTTCTGTTATAAATGATGTATTGGAAATAATGGATGAGGGTAAATGTGGGATATTAGTCTTGCTTGATCTCAGTGCAGCCTTTGACACTGTTGTACATGAGTTACTTTTAAATGACTTGAGATATATTGGTATTGAAGACAGGGCACTTCAATATTTAGATAGCTACATCAAAGATAGGACATACAGTGTACAAATTGGTAATTCATTTTCATCAACGCAAGCCTTGACACGAGGTGTCCCTCAGGGAAGTGTATTGGGCCCCATTCTCTTTTGTATTTATACCATTGGTTTATCAGCAGTTTTAGAAAGACATGGAGTTAAATTTAAATTATATGCTGATGACACCCAGTTTTATTTCTCAATCTCTGACATTGAAAGTACTGTTCAGGATCTTAATGACATTTTACTAAGTATTGAAAATTGGATGGATTTCAAACAATTAAAGCTTAATTCTGATAAAACTGAATATATGTTAGTTGGCAGCAAAGATAAGCTAAGAATTCTGGGCAACATTGTATTGAATTTAAATAACAATCCTGTTAATTTTGTTGATAAGGTTCGTGATTTAGGTGTCATACTTGACTGTCATATGTCTCTCAATGCTCAAATCAATAATGTTGTAAAAATTGCTGGCTACCACTTGAAGAACATTGCATTTGTTAAAAAATATTTAAATGAGTGTTCTGTTTTAAAACTTGTAATCAATTGTGTAATTAGTAGAGTTGATTATTGTAATTCAATTTATTGTCATTTACCTAGGTCACAACTAAAAAAATTACAACTAATTCTGAATAGAAGTGCAAGGCTTATTAAGGGTATACTACGAAGAGACAGGATTACCCCTGTATTAATTGATTTACACTGGCTGCCTATCAAGGCTAGAATTATTTTCAAAATTTGTGTCTTAACACATCAAGTATTGCACACTGGTTCACCATTATATCTGAGAAGCTTAATACATGTAATTCAACCAACGGAGGACACCATCAACACCCGTAGAGCTGCTACCGGAGTAACCCTTTTTGAGCCAAGATTTTTAACAGGTGCTGGCTTTCGCACCTTCAAATGTGCTGCTCCAAGATTTTACAACCATCTTCCCCTGAACATTAGACAAATTGAAGACATTAAGAACTTTAAAAGAAAATTGAAAGCACATTTGTTCTCCGAGTGTTATGATTTAAGTGATAAGACCATTTGTGAATCATTTGCTCTTTGAAAAAGAAAACTATATGTCAATGGTCCTGCAGAGCGCCATTTCGGCGGAGTGGGACCTGTTAAATAACAACAACAATAACAATAACAATAACAATAACGATGAGTTATGGTACCTTACTACCCGAAAAAATGAGAGGGGAATACTCAATCCTCGTCGTCTAGATCGTGACATAACATATATTAAACGCAAAAATGCCAAAAGTTAAAAAAACATGGTAAAAACAAGGATTGATAAATGATGATGGCGAAGACATGACGATTGAGAAAATAACATTGACCAAGGTTTGCCGATGACGAAAAATTGTTTAAGGTTGTCTTCCAGGGATGTGATGGTGGCGAAGATGTGTGTGTGCCTAATTCAAAGACAAAGGAAAGTAACGTGAAGCCGTCACAGGATCTGGGGTAGGTAGGTCCATTGGGACAGTCGCGGCGCAATGCCACGAAACTTTAAGTTCCCCTCGGCCGTCTTCCTTCTTCTTTGCAAGGCAGCCCGGATGGCTGTCCTGATTATTGCCCTGTAGTCAGTGTGAGAAATACCCAAACGCTGGTCTGGTCGCTCAGTCCCTGCGGACTATTTGTCTCCCTCAACGGCGCGTTCATTCCCTGCAATTCCCACATGCCCACTAACTCAGAAAAATATAATTTCGATATCCATCCAGCTCACCTCATCCGTGGTGTCACTGATACCGTGAACCAGGCGGTGTAGTGGTTCCAATGCTTCAAGAGCACTCTGGGCCATTTGTGAGTCGCTAGAGATCATAATCCACTCTCCGAACAGGGCACGGCGCGTTATCTCCCGTACTGAGTTATGTATGCCGAGCGGCTCAGTCGTGAAGACAGACGCAGCGCCTGGTATACTGCGCTTACTTCAAACAGAGGAGATACGGCATATAAACCGAGGAAATCCCGGGACTTGGACAGAGATCCAGCGTGACATAAAATGTGGTAAAAAAAAGGGGCGATCACAAGACTCCCGGCGCTGTAGAAGCTTTGGGAGCAGCGACGTGGGGAGAGTCAAAGGTGGTACCTTCCCGGGGAGCGTCCAAGGCAGAACCAGAAGCAGCACTGGCCCGACAGCTATATCGAGCTCTTGAAAGAATTTCTTAGGCTTAAATCTAATAGACTTAGGGTATGACTAGCGTCTCTCAGCGTCATAGGTACCGTCGAGATCGGAGGCGGATGCAGTGAGAGTGGTTGGTGACTGAGCGAGGGGCTAGGTTAGCGCATATAGGCGCATAATGCACTATGAACGACACAGAGCTAGTTGCATCGATAAGTAAGCGCTCAATGATGGGACGTGACGGAAGTGCCGGTAAACAGGCGGAGACGGTATGGTGGATCGAGCCTAGCATTGGCATACATGCTCAGATGTGGATGCATAAAACTCGAAATGTAGCCAAGATTCAAACGGACAAAGGATCGAGAGAAGAGCAAGGCGGTAGCTCGATCAGCACAAGCAGGTGCTTAACATCACAGAACGAGGAATTTCCATGGTGCAGGTACAAAAGACACTAAGGCTGCGAATATATGACTCCCGTGTGAGGCGCTGGGTTGAAACAAAACCAAGAAACGGTGCGAATTAAATTCTTCCATGCGAATTCCATTTAGGAAAAAGTCTGGGTCAGAGTGGAGCCGTGGTTGTGGGCAAAAGTGCACCACCTTACTCTTGGCCAAGGAAAACTGAAGCCTGTGTGCTTCAGCAAAGCGAGAGACGCGGTTCAATGCTTATTGGAGTAGATACTCCTTATTTGGAATATGGGCAGCACCAAAAGAGATCAAAAGGGCATCCACGTAGAGCGTAGCGAGAACATCTTGAGGGACCACCGACATAATAACGTCGATGCGCAGGAAAAAGAGTGTGACACTGAGGACACTTTCCTGCGAAACACCCTCTACCAGCTCCATTGGGCAAGAGAAGGCTCCCCCACCCCACCCGTACATAAAATCGACGATCTCGCAAAAATATCTGAAATAAAAATTGGGTGAGTCCTGTCGCCTTAATCGTATAGAGAGTCCCTATGATACCGTATCGCCATGCGGTTTCATAGGCCTTCTCCAGATTTAAAAAAAAACCTGGTATGGCTTAGTACTCTCTAGGAGGGAAGGCCTCGTAGAGGACATTTTCCAGTCGGAGCAGAACATCCGATGTGGAGTGGAACTTGCGGAAGACAAGTTTATGTCCTCCCTTGTCCAGGAAGAAGGCTACTCTAACATGTACCAATTTCTCCATCAAATTGCACACGCAGGAAGTAGAGAGATTGGGCAGAAACCGGCCAGGGTAGAGTGATATCTTCCCGGTTTGCTAAAAGCGAGCATAGTAGCCATTCTCCAGGAGACTATGAGGATACCCTTTATAGCAATTCTATAATGGCAAGACTCCCATGGAATTTTATTATATAAAAATGTTCTTCAATCAAATAATCAGGATGATTTAAACAATGTATATATATATATATATATATATATATATATATATATATATATATATATATATATATATATATATATATATATATATATATATATATATAATAGTGATGGGACGAGTACTTGGTATCGGTATCGAGTATCGAACGATTTTAGTGGTATCGGTACTCCTACACGTATCGAAAAAAATTGCCTTAGTTTTCGATACCAAAGTTCGATCCAAGACCCTTAAAGGCCTTTTCACACTACAAGAATACCGGCAACTTTGTCGACTTTGGCTGCCGGTAGCACGAAACCGGGAGAAAGTTGCCGATATTGGCAAATCCGACGTGTCGATGTTTTGCTGCCGGTTTCGGCAACATCCTTCCCACTATAAACGTGTTTGTTGATATTAGTGATGGGACGAGTATTCAGTATCGGTATCGAATATCGGTTGTATCGGTTGTTTTTAGCGGTATCGGATCTCGTATCGGGCCTTTTATGTCTCAGTTCCGATATCAAAATCCGATACTTGCCCAATAATTCCCAAGACACTGTATGCAATCATTTTACAACATATATTCATTCTATTTAATGATTATATTCTTGTGGGTAACACTTCAGTTTCGAGGCATACTGTAGGTGGCGCTGTTTATAGGCTACAATATATGTCTTATGACGTCAGACATGAACAATTACGGCGTTATATATTTTTGTATACGAGTATATACTGGGGGGCTGTGCCCCCCAGACCCCCTCAATTGATTGAAAACTGGGAGGGGGGGGGGGGGCAACAGCTTTTCATTGGCAGAAAACCTAACTTAATGACAAACAATGCTTACTTTTATAGGCTTCTTGATTAGTTTATGCGCCTCTAAATAATCTAAAAGTTTTTCGCGGTCATGCAAAATAAACCTGAATTCGAATAAGCACTAGAGCACGAAAAAGCCATAACCAAAGAGAAACAAATGCTAAGCGGGTTCTATTTATAGCTACGACGTTGCCAGTAAAAAGCTGTTATCGTTCACTGCGAAACAAAAAATACGAAAACAAAATAAAAACAATAAGAGACATCAAGAAACCTTACTTAACTTAGAAAAAACTATAAACGAGCAGAGGCGCAGATATTTAGTAAATAATAGAGACTAAAAGTTACAAATCCCCCCCCAAAACAAAAATATAACGCCGTGATTGGTCACATCTGAAGCTACCGTTTGACGTCATAAGAGATATGTTGTAGCCCAAAAATGTAGCTTACTAGCAGTGCCACCTACCGTGCGCCCCAAATCTCCTTCCTGTGTCCGATACATGAAAAAATTCACAATATGCACCTAATTCATTTACACAACATTTTATAACCCTTGCAAACCCTTAGTTTTTCAGGGAACCAAACGGAATAAGCACATGCCAAACTACTGGTTTACCCGTACGGGAAAAATTCACGTAATTTCAATCAATCAAATGACTGCAGTTATTTTGGTATAAATAATATAATTTTATTTAAATATTTAACTCAATATTCGTAAATTTCGATTATTTTATCCATTTAAAAATATTTTGAAAATAGTGTGCACGTGCCGTCATAAATGACAGAACATTTGACATTATTTTCATCTCCATTATTATTGGGTAAATCTTGGACAGAGGATTAGAATTTCTAAAGAGTCACTTTCGTCACAATGAAAATTATTATTACAGAAAAACTACATTGAATTAGCTTGAAATCAAAGCCGTTCCATATAGTCATATTGTATGGATGCTACCAAACCAATTAATTTCGATTAGTAGTGCTACTCGATTGAGGCGGGAGATTGTCGCGAGCAAGGACCGGGGCGTGGGGTGACGATTGTTCTGGACCACCAGAAAAGGCGATTATCGGGAGTTGCGCGTTGGTCACCTGGTGTTCTCTAGCTGTTGTCGAGTGGTCCTATAACAAAAAGGGAGGCGGCAGCAGTTGGGAAGATGAATTGAGGGGGTGTCGAGATGGTTGGCGGAGGGTTTGCGAGGAAAGAGGTGGGAGGAAAAGTTGCAATTTGATTTGAAAGAGTCGAAGAAGGGTTTGGAAGTTGAGTTAGTTGGTTGGAAAGTGTTGAAGGAATAGTTGGGTGCGGAAGGTAGAATGAGATGACCCCTGGACCTATATTAGTGGAAGAGAAAGGTAGTGGCTGTTCTCGATGAACGGCCTCAATGAAAGCGGGTTTAAGCCGATCGATACAAACCGTATCTTGCTTGGTACCAAGCTGCATTACAAAGAATTTCGGCTTCCTGGAGACGACGAGAAAGGGTCCGTCATAGACAGGTTGCAAGGATGTGCGAGTGAAATCGCGACGGACAAATACATGAGAGCAAGTTGCCATCTCCTTTGGCATGAAAGGTTTCTGATTAGCAGGCACTCTTGCGGCGGTCGGCTTTACCTCAGACATCATCGCCTGTACTAAATTGTGTACGTATGCAGCAGGATGTATGTCCGAAGGAAGAGAACAGTCAGCGGAAGAAAAGAATTGGCCTGGAAGAAGAAGCTACGTACCATAGATGACTCCTGCAGCAGAGCAATTCAAATCCTCCTTCAAAAGGCACGAATTCCCCGGATAATTAAGGGTAGCTTGCCCACCCAAGTGATGTTGGAGTCAGTGGAGCGTAAGCTTCCCTTGAGAGTCCTGTGAAAACATTCCACCTTAGAGTTACTCTGGGATGGTAGCTAGTGGTACGGAGACGAAAGGAGCCAAGCACTGACATGAGTGCATTCCATTGCTGGGATTCAAATTGGCTACCTCAATCAGTCATGATAGATGATGGGACACAAAAACGAGCAGCCCTTGTTGAGACGAAGGCTCGAGTTACAGTGAAATCTCAGATGTCTGGGATAGAAACTGCCTCTGGCCAAGAGGTAAAACGATTGATTATGGTGAGAAGGTAAGTGCAACTACGCGAAAAGGGCAGAGGACCAACCAGATCGATATGAACGTCGTCAAAACGTGTCGATGGAAGTGGAAAAGAAGCCAGAGGGGACTTTGTGTGGCGTTGAACCTTTGCATATTAACAAGGCAGACATGCGCGGGTCCATTTGGTCACGTCGGCGTTCATACCTGGCCACACATAACGTTGTGTGATGAGCTTGCGAGTTGATCGAATGTCAGGATTAGAGAGACCGTGGGTCTGGTAAAAAATGTGCCAAAGGTAAGCGAGAGGAATGAGTGGACGAGGGCAGTCAGGCAATGAATAGTGAACCAGGAGAAGAGTGACGCAGTGTTTGCGTGTCTTCATCTTGTTCCTGAGCAAGCGCTATTGTCGCGTAATCGATGGGCGCAGTTTCGGAGAGTTGCGTGCCTGAAATCGATGAAATGCGAGAGAGCGAATCTGGTACAACGTTTGAAGAACCAGGAACGTAGCGAATATCGTTTGTCATCTGCAGGATAAAGTCAAGGTGACGAGTATCAACTGCAGAGTGCACAGAGGATGTGCCACTAAATGCAAGCGCACCAACCAATGGCTTATGGTCAGTAAAAACAGTGAATTCACGCCCTTCCAAGTATTGTTGGAAGTGACGGAGGGCGAGGTATATGCTCAGTAATTTGCAGGAAAACGTACTGTACATCTGTTGGGAAGGAAGAAGAGCCTTAGATAAGAAGGCGAGAGGTTGCCAAGAGTCACCAACCTTCTGCTGTAGCGTCTCGCCGACATGAGTAGCGGACGCGTCCGAAGCACCGCTTATGGAAGCTCATGGGCAAGGATGGGCCATGGCGACAGCGAAAGCCATAGCCTCTTTGGTGCGAGAGAAAGCCTCGAAAGCTTCGGGGGACCAGGAAAGAGGAAAGTTCTTGTGGACTTGGAAAGCAATTCGTAGAGGTTGCATAATGTGGAAGATGTTGGAAAAGAACCTGTGGTAAAAGTTTACCATCCCACAGAATCTACGAAATTGCCTTGGCAAAGAAATCGGAAAAAAACCCGGAAAAACTCAACTTTGTGCTTGAGAGGACGAATTCCCTCAGGAGGAATGTGGTGTCCCAAAAAGGAGAGCTCTGTGACACCAAAAATACACTTAGAAATGTTGAGTAGGATACCATACTCATCTATATGTGCAGAAACCTTGCGAAGGTGAGAAAAATGCTCTTCTAAAGACGAAGAAGCTATCAGGAGGTCGTCTATATAGCAAAATACGAAGGGAAGACCTCTCAAACCCTGATCCATGAAGCGTTGGAAGGTCTGACCACTGTTACGAAGCCCGTAAGGCATTCTGTTCATGGCGAAGGAACCGAATGGAGTGGTGATCGCCGTCTTAGGGATATCATCAGGGTGAATCAGGATTTGGTTGAAAGTGGGAACCAAATCGAGCCGAGAAAAAATGGAGCAACCGAAGAGAGCGAAGTTAAAATCGGATAAGACAGGCAGAGAATACCTATCCGGAACTGTTCCTGACAGTGAGTCGCCTGTAGTCACCTACAGCTCTGAATTCCCTCGGAGTAGACTTAGGTACTACATGAAGCGATGAAGCCCATGGAGAGCTAAATGAGGAAGCAATCCCGGCCTCCATCATGTATTTAAATTCCTGCTTCATTAGGGCAAGTCTATCTGGGGCCAGTCGACGGGGACGTGAGAAAACTACTCCTCCTGTCGTCTCTATTATGTGCACCACATTGTGCTTAATAGTTCTGTCCTCAGAAGGAGGCAGACAGAGGTTTGGAAACTCCCGCAAAAGTTGCTCGAAGTGGGGAGCAGTTGCAGGGATACGAACAGAGAGGAGAGAGCTTGTGGAAGGAAAGAATGAACCAGCAATAGATATAATGTCGTGGTTCTGTTGATAAGCTTGCGGTGACGAGAATCGACGAGAATGTACTGCGTGGAATGAAAATCTAAGCCTAAAATTGGCATGTCGACGTCGGCAATGATGAACGTCCATGGGAAATGGGAAAACACGACGCAACCCGAGAGAGAGAGAGAGCTCGAGGATACGCCTCCAATAAGTCCTTATGTCCGATGAATTGGCAGCTTTAGGGACAAGATCAGAAGAAGTGCAAGCTTTCTCGACTGAAGAGGCTGAAATGACTGCATTGAGCGCCAGTGTCAACCAGAAGGAGAAACCAGAGAGTAGGTCATGAATACTAAATGCAGATCGACCTGATAAAGGAATTATGTTGCAGAGGTGATAGACCCACGTATCACTTGCAAATTCAGTTTAAAGTTCCCTGTGCTGAAGGTGAAAGTTGGGTAAGGGAACCCGTAGTTTTGTGAAATTGGAGGTGGTGAGGTAAGGGTAGTTACAAGGAGTTACAAGGAAAGAAAGTACCCTAGGAGACCTTACGGTCCATTCAAAAAGGGTACCTTTGGACTAGCAATCGAGCGGGTATATGGCTGCTCAATTGTTTTGCGTCCCTGAGTAAGTTGAGATTGAGGTGCAGGTTGAGCATTTTGCTGGTAATTGCATGGGACAGAGAATTTTTTTTTGCTCTGGAGCCAAATTTGAGGTGATACCAACAAAAGCCTGAAGGCTGAAATATAGCAGTATGAGCAGCACGACCAAAATGAGGATTAAAGTTGTGGGTATGAGTTGATGCCCGGTAAGAACTGCAAGGCTGAACAACAGCGTTGCTCCCATATTTAGAATGGTACCAGCAGCTACCGTGAAAGTTGTCAGGATAAGGGGAATTAGGCCTAGGTTTTGAAATGAAACTACTGTGCCTCACCTCTTGTGCTGCGGTTTCCTCGTTGGTGTTGCCTTTTTAGGGAGGAGGAACGACGTCTGACTCCTCCGTCCTGCTCACGATTTTGCTTTCGGTGAAGACTCGTTCGAACCTTTAGGGCACGAATATCCATCTCAATCCTCTCCAGAACGGATAAAAGACCCGAAGCCGGGGAGGATGCATCCTGAGAGAGTCATGGCCGGTTGTAAGGAGTCTCGCCCGGTGACCTAACCTGTGAAATGCATACATGTGAGTCGTTTTTAACATTAGAGTTGTATGATGTGCTACGCCCCATATTTACATTGCTAAACGTCTTGGTGCCTGCCTACATTCCCCCAGCTGTCGAATAGATCGTTATACAAGGCGTTAGCCATCTCTGCCATCTTCTCCACGTTCGCAAGGGATGATATTAGTATAAGGGCTTAATTTGGTCCGGCATCCCACACATGAATATCTCAATTATGAGTGGTTCGAGTTGGTCGAGCTGTGCTCCCTTGGCATGTGCCAGGGCCTTGAGGTGGTCCAGAAAGTGCACGGGGCGCCTGTCCACTATCTCCTGCGTATCAAGAAGGATAGGTTTCCTTCAATTTGCAACCGACCAAATTCCTCCATGAACGCCCTCTTGAACCTTCCCCAAGAACCAGAAATACGCCCATCAAGAAGAATATTCTTAAAAGTGGAAAAAATACTTAGAGTTAATCTCTGGGCTACGACGATTGTCCTGTGGTCCTCAGGAGCTGCATGGTTTAGTAGGATGAGCTCCACCATTTCCTAGCAGTCAATGGGATTTTGTGGGTCGAATGGCGGAAGCTGAACAGAAGAGGGAGTTGGGAAGGGGCGTTGTTGGGTGGTAGGCGAATGAGGGAGGATGCTTGCGTGGGGAGCGAAGGTGGATGAATACGTAGTTGTTGTTGCGGGGGAGGATGCTTGGGTCGTTGTTACTGTGCCCGAAGTTGAGGCGTAGCTTGGAACTCCGTTATAATCAAATTACAGAGAAATAAAAGTGTGTGTGTGTGTGTGTGCGCGTGTGTGTGTGTGTGTTTAGGCACAAATTCAATTCACGCGCTTAAACGTAAAATTTGAAACAAAAAGTGATTAAAATTGGTCACTTTTTGTATTTAGTACTGTATATTATAATTAATTTTACGAAATTGCTAAGGGATCACTTAAGGATGTTAAGGTCAACTAAAGATTGAAAACGAGCACGTGTCGACAATCTGCGCGAGAAAAAAATGGAACCGAGTGAGACGAAAATGCGTCGTCAAAATATACAACACACGTGACACTGAAAATTAATTTAATTTACGAACGAATGAATGGGGGATAATTATACTATTCCTGCCACCATTTATAGATTTTAATGAATATTGTTTATCATTGGATTGAATTTTTACGTTTGAATTAAACTTGCATGAGTTAACGGGAATTGTTTTACAATTGGTAAATTTGGTTTGGTAATTAGAGTATAACAAATGATGATTGGTATGTGGGAAATAGATTATAACAAATGATGATTGATAATTGAATAATTGTTAAATGGGTAAATAGATTGTATTATAAGTAAATTTGGATTATAGGAATTGATAATTAGATTGTATAATTGTTAAACAGTAATTTGTAAATAGTTTGATAAATAGATTGATAAATTATAAATAGTAATTAGTAAATTGAGTATAACAATTGATGATTGATAATTAGATTGGGTAAAGTGTTAAATGGTTTGATAAATTAACTGTTAAATGGGATTTTTTTTATATCTATCTGGCGAATGCCTTCTTGGGCATAAGTCGCCGTACTCAAGCTAGTCTAAATCAAGGGTATATTAAAAGCCAAATTAAAAACAACCTCTCCCCCCTCCCAAAAAAATACGAACAAAAAGCCAAAGAAAAACAAAATTTAAAAATAAAGAACGAGCTCCGTCAAAGGCGGAAGGCCCGCACTCCCCTGCCAAAGAAGACCGCGAAAAAAAGGGCGAATATTAAATAACGGGGAGAAGGCTGGCCTCATCAACAAAGTCTACAAGTCCCCAGGTCGGGGTGCACGAACTATTCCGAGTATATGGGAGAGGCGGTAGCGAACTGCCCATCACGGCAACGGGACAGGTAACGTGCGCGAAGATCCCCAAACTCGGGCATTGAAAAAGAATGTGCCGAACAGTCTGGGGGACAACGCCGTCTTCACAGTAGGGCACTGGCGAGCTCTCCATCAAATGGCAGTGCGTCTCGCGAGTGTGCCCAATTCAGAGACGAGAGTAAGCAACCTGCAGCCCTCGCAGCATTGGAAGGGGGGTAAATCCATTGGAACAGTCGCGGCGAATTGGCACGCAACTTTAAGTTCCCTTTGACCGTCTCCCATCTTCTTTACCAAGCAGCCCGATAGCTGCCGGTATTCCTCTGTCATGTACTTGGTAAGAGGAAGAGCAAAACGCTGGTTCGGTGGTAGAGTCCTCGCGGACTCTTTGACGACATCATCGGCGCGCACATTCCCCGCAATTCCTACATGTCCAGGAACTCAGCAGAAGATAATCGCAAGATCCGCCCGGATCGTCAAAACGGTGGAGTCACGGATATCGCGAACCAGGGAATGCGAAGATACCAATGCCCCAAGAGTACTCAGGGCACTTTGTGAGTCGCTATAGATCACATTCCGGTCTCCGAACGGTGCACGTCGCGTAATCTCCCGTACCGAGTGGTGTATTGCCACCAACTCGGCCGGGAAGACAGACGCAGTGCCTGACAGAGCCCCGCTGACTTCAAACAGAGGGGATAAGGCGTGGAAGCCGACCCCCTCTTCGGACTTGAAGTTATCCGTATACACTGGCACGGTTCCAGCGTGAAACGAGGGGTGCTCCAAAAAGGTCGAACGCAATACTCCCGGCGCTGTACAAGCTTTGGGAGAAGAGGCATGGCGACAAATAGCCAAATGTTGTACCCTCCAGGGTGGCGTCCTGGGCAGAACCAGGGGCGCCACCGGCCTGAAAGCTATACCTAGCTCTCGAAGGAGTTTCCTGGCCCTAAACCCAAAGGGCTAAGGGTATGTCTGGCCTCTCTCGGCGGCCTAGGCACCGTCTAAATCAGCTGCGAATGTTGTGAGAGCTGTTGGCGACTGATGGAGGCGCCGGGCTCACGCGTACAGGCCAATGATGCACTGTACACGGCGTGGAGCGAGTGGTATCTCCCCAGCTTCGCCTAGTAGACTCTCAATGGAGGAAATGCGGAAGGCATCGGTCGCCAGGTGAAGGCCGGTGTGATGGATCAAGTCCACCTTCCGCAATACACGCTCGGTTACGGATGCATAAAACTCACATCCGTAGTCGAGCTTCGAACGAACAAAGGGGCGATAAAATAGTAAGGCAGTAGCCCTATCAGCGCCCCAAGCGCTGAACGTCACGGAACGGAGAATATCCATGGTGTGGGTACAAGAGACCCTAAGGCTGCGAATATGAGCCTCCCAGGTGAGGCGTCGGTCGAATACAGGAACAAGGAAATGGTCCTTTTCAACCACTTCTAGGCGTACCCCATTAAGAAACAAGTCTTGGTCAGGGTGAAGGCGTAGATGCGGGTAGAAATGCACCACCTTAGTCTTGGCGAAGGAAAACCAAAACCTGTGCGCTTCGGCATAGCGAGAGACGCGGTTCAATTCCTGTTGGAGTCGACGCTCCAGAGTTGGCATCTGGGCCGCGCCAAAAGAAATCGAAAGGTAGTCCACGTAAAGCGTAGCGAGAACATCTTCCGGCAGCTCGAGGTGATGCCGTTGATGCTCAGGGCAAAGAGTGTGACACTGAGGACACTTCCATGCGGGACACCCTCTTCCTGCTCCTTTGGGCCGGAGAGGGCTCCCCCCACCCGTACGCGGAATCGACGATCTCGCAAAAATTCAGAAATAAAGATTGGAGGCGTCCCCTCGCCCCCATCGTGTGGAGAGTCTCCATGATATCGTATCGCCATGTGGTATCGTAGGCCTTCTCCAGATCGAAAAACACCATGGCGTAGTGCTGTCTACGAAGGAAAGCCTCGCAGACGACATTTTCCAGTCAGGGCAGAGCATCTTAAGTGGAGTGGAACTTGCGGTTGCCGCACTGTGCAGAAGATAGATGGCCTCTCCTGTCATGGAAGAAGGCTAATCTAACATTTACCAATTTCTCCATCAACTTGCACACGCAAGAGGTTAGAGAGATTGGGCGGAAACCGGCCGAAGTAGAGTGATCTCTCCCCGGTTTGCGAAAGGCGATTCGCCACAGTAGCGATTCGCCAGGAATCTGGTAGTAGACCCTCTACCCAGATCCTGTTGAACAAATCTAAGAAAAAGGCCATGCCTCGCTCAACCAGGTGTCGAAGCGTGGCGTACGGGAAATCGTCCGGACCATGGGAGGTGTCCGCGCACGAAGCAAGTGCGAAACGCAAATCACTCGGAATAAACCTGTCGTTCAAGGGTTCTCCACCTCTGGAGGTAAAGTCCAGGTGGCAGCCTTCCTCGACATCACGATGTGTATTGAATGCTGGTGGAGCGGCATCCCGGCTAGAGAATGCGGAGAAAGCGGCGCGAAGGATTGCACCACGGACGTTAGGTCCGAGAATGCGGTCCCATTCTCCTGGAGAACAGGATGGGGGTCGTGTGAGAACTTGCCCTCAATCCTTTTGACTCAATTTCACACCTGTGCTAGATGGGTCTTCGCGTTAAGTGAAGACACGTATGCCTGCCAAGAAGAGCGACGGGCGTGCTTCGAAGTATACCGGAACCTAGCCCTAGCCCGACGAAATTCAGCGACAGTGAAATCGTGCGGGCGGCGCTTATAGCGCATGTTGGCATAACCCTTCTGTTTGAGGCGCGTCTCATATTGGGCCAACCACCATGGGAGTGGTCGTCGTGCAAAACGGCCAGACGTTCTGGGAATAGTAGTCCGGCTTGCGGCCATGAGGTTGCCAGAGAAGAACTCAACGGCCTCATCTACCGACTTAAACTCCTCGAATGAGATAGAGAATTCAGTCATTTCCTAAAATGCAGGCCACCGCGCCCGCGCCAAGCACCACCGAGGTGGTCTCTCAGGCGGCAGTTGCCCTGAAAATGATATTTGAATGGGAAAATGATCACTACCATAGAGGTCATCAAACACCCTCCAATTAAAATCAAGCTGTTCATCCGAAGAGCACTATGATAGATCAAGGCCAGAAAATGAAGTGGTTCTCGGGCAGAGATGCGTAAACTCATCACATTTAGGACACCTATTTCAAGCTCTTAAATCGGATTGGCAAGGAATTGTCCCCTGGGATTTATTGAGTAATCTCCCCAAAGAGAAAGTCCGCCGTTCAGATCTCCAAGCAAGTGAAAGGGCCTCGGCGACCGTGCCTATCCAGGAGAAGCTGCACAGCCACTGCCTGAAAGGAGGTATGTAGAGTGAAAAGAAGAACGGAGACGTCATCCTGGGTATAAACCGCGCATCCCCCAGGCTGGATCCCATCTCGTTGTGGTGGGTTCGCAAAACCCTTCTACCCCGGGAGGGCGGGCAGGGGGCACGCACCTAGCATGGTCTCCTGCAGAAAAATAGCTAAGGGAGAACGGGATGAGACGAGCCTCCGCATCTCCTCGCAGTTGGCCCGGAGTCCACGGCAATTCCATTGAAGGAATATGCCCTCCAGTCTTGCTCGGGTGAGACGCGGGGGCCCTCTTCGAACAGAGGACCTTCACGGAAATGGCAATACGATTTCCGGGGGCGGAACCCCAGGCGCTGTTGGCCGGACAATGCGATGAAGGCCCTGTCGCCTTCTAGGACTTATTGGGGAAGGTTGTGCTTGCCATGCGAGTCTTTTCCTCCCTCAATAAGTCTTCGAAACCTTATGTGGGCTTGCGGCTTCGGAGGTGGGATGGGGGGGCTCTTTTCGAGGATCCACCGTCTCCTAGCTACTCAGCCCACCACTAGGCGTGTGCGAATGAGCCGAAGCTCCTTTCTTGATGTCTTCCTTCTGGGGGACAGCTTTAGGAGCCTCGGAAGATGGCCTAGCGACCAACTTCATCGGTGTTGCCTCCTGTGAGTCTAAAGACTCGGTGGAAGCGCGTAGCTGTTTCGCCTTACGGGATTCGGTCACGCTGGGCGAAGGGGGAATGCCCTGGTTTTGGCCGGGGCATGGTGTGGACATTTTGTGCCGCCAGCTTTACCAGGGGAGCGCCCGGGTTGAGTAGAACCCTAAGAATGGCTCCGAATGGGCGCGGAGACAACCGTGCTCGTTGGTCTGGATGGGCAATGAGTAGAGGGTGTATTTCTACCCATTGAGGTGTAAGACGTCCCAGGCAGAGCTGGGTGCGCCAGGACCATTCCTTAGCCTCACGGAATGAGAGTCGATCCTTGGCCTAAACGGCCAGGATTTCCTTCTCAAGGAATACGCACATTGCTTCGAAGAAACAGGGTGCAGCTCTCCGCGCAATTGACCACATATGATTTGGACTTATCGTGTGTGGCCTTGGAGCAAATTACACAGACTTGGGGTAACCCCGAATTTGCGCAACTACAGGAGCGATTCGTATGGCCTAAAAGTGACAGTAGTAGCACCTCCGCGGCAGGGGCACGAATGACTTCACGTGGTGGCGGTACCAATCGGCACGCAACGACTCAGGGAGCTTGTCACAGTCGAACGTGACGAAGTGTGTAGGGGTGGGTCTCGAAGCCCCTCCCTGTTTTCTCATCACATGCTCGACCTTGACCGCCCGTGGTCGGCCAGCTCTAGTGATTTCTATGGAGTAGTCGACGAGTTCCCTCGCATAAATCACTCCTTTCACAAAGTTCATGGTAGAGTGCGGCGTCACACTCACCGGGGTGCAAACAAGTGTCCGACGAGCACTAATCTTGGCCACGTCGGAGGGATCCGCTGCATTTGCCAGAAGGCTCCCGTCCGAGAAACGGGTTACCTTCGGCTCTCTACCAATTATTTTAGCTCTCCTCTGATGGATCATGTTGCCCTTGGCCAACATGCTACCATCAGTGGAGCGAATAACTAAGAGGCGTTTGAAGCCAGCGGGCTAAAAACGCCATGTAACCTCTGAATGAGGGGCTCCAAAGTCATCGAGGCTCCGCCCTGCGCACTAGCACTTTTTGTCTTAGTCAGGGGTTCCGCACCTGGGAGGGCTGAGGTGCCAGATGTGCCGATCTTTCCTTGGTTGCTAACCAAAGCAGCAGACCCATCCGTCCCCGCATGCCCCGCGGATGGAGAGGAGCCCCGAGTCTTTTTAGTTTTTTTTTCCTTTTTAGGATAGGAGGGCGGGAAATGAACCCGCTTTTCCTCTCCACCGACAGGAGCCCCCAGGCCAGATGGACCGGCCTCAGCAAGGTCCTTCTCCGAGATGGAGAAGGTCCTGTCAGTCACAGGAGCACCAGTCGGAGGTGTAGATCCCCCCCCCCTCCTTGTACTGCCTTGGAAACCCTGCCATTTGAATTTTTTTTTTTTAATTTTATGGAGCCCATCTGGCAACTACCCACTTGGGCATAAGTCACCGAAAAACACGACAGCCTAGAACTAGGCTACTTTAAAGTAAAAATATGAAAACTTAACAATGATATAAATTGGAAAAACTTAACAATCGAAGCAATCTCCGGCAGCGGGGGGAGGTTCCCCTCACCCCGGTGCAGGAGAGTGCAACCTACAAACAAAACAATAACAAAAAAGGAACCTTGAATAAAGGGGAGAAGGCCGGCCTCCCCCCAAAAGTTAATAAGTCCACCAGTCATGGTGCACGCACTCGTCCCGAGTACAAGGGACAGGCGGTAGCGACCCCGCCCATCCCGGTACCGAGACAGGTATCGTGCGCGAAGATCACCCAGACTGGGACATTCGACAAGAATATGCCGAACAGTCTGGGGGACGACGCAGTCGTTGCAATAGGGCGCATGCGAACGCTCCATCAAGTAGCGATGCGTCACACGAGTGTGTCCGATTCGAAGACGACAGAAAGCAACCTGAAGCCGCCGTGGCATTGGGGTATAGGTCCATGGGAACAGTCGCGGCGCAATGGCACGCAACTTTAAGTTCCCTTCGACCGTCTCCCATCTTCTTTGCCAAGCAGTCCGAAGAGCTGCCCGTATTCCTGCCATGTAGTCGGTAAAACCGTGGCGTCACGGATATCGCGAACCAGGGGATGCGGAGATTCCAATGCCCCGAGAGCACTCAGGGCGCTTTGTGAGTCGCTATAGATCACAATCCGGTCTCCGAACCGGGCACGTCGCGTAATCTCCCGTACCGAGTGGTGTATTGCCACCAGCTCGGCCGTGAAGACAGACGCAGCGCCTTGTAGAGCCCCGCTAACTTCAAACAGAGGGGATACGGCGTGGAAGCCGACCCCCTCTTGGGACTTGGAGCCATCCGTATACACTGGCACGGTTCCAGCGTGACACGATGTGTGCTCCAAAAAGGTCGAACACAATACTCCCATGGCAGTACAAGCTTTGGGAGCAGAGGCGTGGCGACAAATAGCCAAATGTGGTACCCTCCAGGGTGGCGTCCTGGGCAAAACCAGGGGTGCCACCGGCCCGAGAGCGATATCTACCTCTCGAAGGAGTTTCCTGGCCCTAAACCCAAAAGGCTTAGGGTATGACTGGCGTCTCTCGACGGCATAGGCACCATCGAGATCAGCTGCGGATGCAGTGAGAGCTGTTGGCGACTGAGGGAGGCGCCGGGCTCGCGCGTACAGGCGAGTGATGCACTGCACGCGGCGCAGAGCGAGTGGCATCTCCCCAGCATCGACCAACAGGCTCTCAATGGGGGAAGTACGGAAGGCACCGGTCGCAAGGCGAAGGCCGGTGTGGTGGATCGAATCCACCTTCCTCAATAAACGCTCGGCTGCGGATGCATAAAACTCGCATCCGTAGTCGAGCTTGGAACGAACAAAGGATCGATAAAAAAGTAGGGAAGTAGCCCTATCAGCGCCCCAAGCGCTGAACGTCACGGAACGGAGAATGTCCATGGCGCGGGTACAAGAGACCCTAAGGCTGCAAATGTGAGCCTCCCAGGTGAGGCGTCGGTCGAATACAAGACCAAGGAAACGGTGCGACTCAACCACATCCAGGCGCACCCCTTTAAGAAACAAATCTGGGTCGGGGTGAAGCCGTGGATGGCGGCAGAAGTGCACCTTAGTCTTGGCCAAAGAAAACCGAAACCTGTGCGCTTCGGCATAGCGAGAGACGCGGTTCAATGCCTGTTGGAGTCGACGCTCCAGAGTTGGCATCTGGGCCGCGCCAAAAGAGATCGAAAGGTCGTCCACGTAGAGCGTAGCGAGAACATCTTCCGGCAGCACCGAGGTGATGCCGTTGATGCTCAGGGCAAAGAGTGTGATACTGAGGACACTTCCCTGCGGGACACCCTCTTCCTGCTCCTTTGGGGCAGAGAGGGCTCCCCCCACCCGTACGCGGAATCGACGATCTCGCAAAAATTCAGATATAAAAATTGGGAGGCGTCCCCTCGCCCCCATCGTGTGGAGAGTCTCCATGATACCGTATCGCCATGCGGTATCATAGGCCTTCTCCAGATCGAAAAACACCGTGGCGTAGTGCTGTCTACGAAGGAAAGCCTCGCAGACGGCATTTTCCAGTCGGAGCAGAGCATCCGACGTGGAGTGGAACTTGCGGAAGCCGCACTGTGCGGAAGACAGATGGCCTCCGCTGTCCAGGAAAAAGGCTAATCTAACATTTACCAATTTCTCCATCAACTTGCACACGCAAGAGGTTAGAGAGATTGGGCGGAAACCGGTCGGAGTAGAGTGATCTCTCCCCTGTTTGCGAAAGGCAAGCACAGTAGCGATTCGCCAGGAATCTGGGAGAAGACCTTCCACCCAGATCCTGTTGAACAAATCTAACAGAAAGGCCATGCCTCGCTCACCTAGATGTCGAAGCATGGCGTACGGGACATCGTCCGGACCATGGGCGGTGTCCGCGCACGAAGCGAGAGCGGAACGCAACTCGCTTACAGTAAATTTGTCGTTGAAGGGTTCTCCGCCTCTGGAGGTAAAGTCCAGCCGGCGGCCTTCCGCGACATCACGACGTGCATTGAATGCTGGCGGAGCAGCATCTCGGCTCGAGAATGCAGAAAAGCGGTCGCGAAGGATTCCGCCACGGACGCGGGGTCCGAGATTGCGGTCCCATTCTCCTGGAGAACGGGAGGGGGGTCCTGCGAGAACTTGCCCCGAATCCTTTTGACTCGCTTCCACACCTCAGCTAAAGGGGTCTTCCCGTTAAGTGAAGCTGCCATTTGAAGAGGACCTTGCATATGGGCGGGCTCGAGTTTGGTGCTTGACCCCGATCCTGGATTCGCTCCCATGGAAGGCCCTACCCTCTAAGGCTGGTTTGCCTCAAGGACCATGTCTATCTCAGGGGGATGAGCCTCCAGTTGGCCACCCCCCCCCCCCTCCGGACATCACAGGGTGTATTAGCAGCAGCGTCATTAGTCATGTCTGGGGAGGCACGGGCCTTGACCCGCGCTAGATTTAAAATTCTAGACAGCAGATCTTTTGAGGGAAGCAACCTAAGGGGCCTGGCTTCCCTCTCCCCTCTGAAGGGGTTTGCCCTACCGAGTCGCTTCAATGGGGAGTGGTCAGCTATGGGCTGCCTGCTGGCTTTCTTGGCACTCCCCTTAGAAAGAAAAGGGGGAATGCCGCTGGGAAGAGGGAGGTTCCCGAAAGTATCTCCAGTGAAGGTGGGTAGGGGGAGTTCCCTACATCCGTGATCCGTGGGTGAAGAAAAGGAGTAAGCCTCGCCTCCCGTTAGAGAAATTTGTAGGGTCCCCTGCGAGAGCACAAGGGGAGGGGACCTCCATTTTTTTTCTGTGGATCTGCACGAGGGCGGCTCCGACGATTGTTAAGGGAAAAGGGAAAGGTTTTTTTTTTTTGCATTGGCCTCATTCGGCATGGTGACCTTAAATTTTCCCCGGGATGCCCACGCTCATCACCCCTCGCAGTAGCTCGCCCTGCAAGGGGTGCGTACAGGACTGGCAGAGCCAGGTGCCGCCATTCAGAACCACCCCTCCCGCCTGGTGGCCTGACCGTCCCTCGGCATGGCAGCACCACCTTGGACACGGCGAAAAAAAAATAGATGGGGAATTGAGAAGGAAAGGGGATGTGATAAAGGTATGGGTGGGGATGAAGCAGGTTGTTAAAAACCACTACCCCAGATCGGAGCTCAGAGATGGGGGAACAATGTCCCCTCCCTCCTCAACCGCGATCCGGGATAGTTGGCTGAGAAGGAGGTAAGCATCTACCCTGAGAAAATAGAGGCCGACCAGAGAAAGTTGTGGGAGAGGTTGTAGGGGAAGTGAGGAGAGAAATACAGGATGTCTGAAAGAAGGAGAAGAGGCTAAGCTGGTGTCGTACGGGGTGCTGAGTCCTGTCCTCACGGCGGCCAGGATGGCAAATCGCCGTGCCCCTTACGGGGCCGCCAACTGGAGGAGGCTGGGTGCAGATTCTTGGCATGAGATGTAGCAATAAAGAGCGAGATCTTATACAAATAAGGTTACAGACACCCCTTCGGACAGAGAGAATAATAATAAAAAACCATTTATTTCGGAAATGTACATAAAAACTCTTACATGGCATAAAGCTAGAGACATGATATACACATTTCAAAGTTATGCATAATATCCAGGACGCACAAAGCTTCAAGGAGTTGTGTAAGCGCGCCCCCTACGAAAAAGGCAGGTTTACATTTTCCATTAATCTTTTAAAAGTTTGAACATTATTAGCAATTACTACAGATTCTGATAGTTGATTCCAAATCGGCACAACTCAACATGCGAAGGAATATTTTCTACAATTTGTTCTAGCATATTCAACATTCAGTTTAAAGGAGTGTCCTCTTGTTGGTCTGCGGTTGAAACTAAACATGCAGTCGAAGTCTATTTCGACCAGCCTACGAATGATTTTATATAAATAGACTAAATCGGATTTTATTCTTCGTATTTCAACTTATTCAATCTGGAGCAAATCGAGGCACCGGAGATAGGGCGTATCTCTCATATTTGATAGGTTTATTGTAAATTTTCGCTGTACTCTCTCGATACATTCAATATCCTGGATCTTTGAGGGGCTCCATATTTCGGTGTTGCTCTCCAATAAGGGCCTTATATAGGCTTTGAAAACAAAGAGTCGGAATCGCACATCTGAAGTTACGAAAGCTCTTTTGAACTGATATAACCGAAAGTATGCAACTCTCGCTACGTTTGGGCAGTGGTGGCTGACTGAAAGATCATTCGTTATGCAGACTCCCAGATCACGACAAAACTCCACGTTACCGATGTGATTGTGTTGGATGAAATAGTTGAAGTTCCTATTTCCGGGGCCTTTGTGGAGGACTACGGGTTTTCTCAAGTTAATCCGTAGTTGCCATGTTTCGAACCACTCGCACATATTGATCATGTCGTCATAGAGTTCAAAGCAGTCCTGTATACTTAAACATTTTCTGTATAGTTTTGAATCGTCTGCATATAATGTTATTCAGGTCTGCTCGCTGATAACGTCGGTTAGGTCGTTTATATAGATGATAAACATTAGTGGACCTAATAACGTTCCTTGTGGTATTCCGCTTAACACATGCGATAGTTGCGATCTTTCATTATTTACTTTCAAAGTCTGGGTTCGATCCGATAGGTAGTTCTTCAGTAGATTAAGAGCTTGCCCTACCACTCCAATGTGATTCAGTTTGGCCTCTAGTTTTGAATGTACCACAGTATCAAATGCCTTTTCCAGATCTACGTACATGACATCAACTGGTTCCTTATTATCCCTCATTTTAGTCCAATCATCCGAACACTGCATCAAGTTGGTTGTTGTTGACCGTCTTTTTAAAAATCCGTGTTGCTTTTCAGACATGACATTGTTCGCAAAAATATGGAATAGAAGTTGACCGTGTATACAGGAGCTGCCAAGTGTAGGCCATAAATGGTCTTTTGCAGTCTCCTTCTTTTCTTATGTTCTTATGTTCTTATAATTTGCTCAAACAATTTGCTCATTACGCTTGTTAAACATATGGGTCTGTACGAGCTTGGCATGCTAGCATCACTTTTAGGCTTGTTTATAGGGATAATTTCACCAGCTTTCCATTTATCTGGAATGGCTGCATTAGTCACACAGGCCTGAAACAGGATGGTTAGGGAAAGAGTCAGGTGACAGGACAGGTTCTTTGATGAGTCTTGGGTGATCATATCAGGACCAGGTGACCTATTCAAGTTCATTGATCTTATCGCCGCTACCACATCGTTTCCCGTGATAGTGAATGTATCCATCGTAGAATGAAGATTTAGGTCAGGCAGCTCTGGTATAGTGTTGTTATCTCTACTGAAGACATAACTATATACACTGCCCTGGACATATAGATCAGAATAAGTGTTGCCACCTCTAACCTGGAAATTAAGAGCAGCTAAAAAAAATCTGGATTAAAACTGGTAAAAGTCCCCTCCACCTTGTCGTCGGTGAGAGAGCTTGCGTGATCTGCCTGAGTTAAGCTAGCTAAGCTGGGGAACTTTTAGTCCGGTAGGGTCACCCATGCCAGTAAGGTAGCTGTAGTAGGATCCAGACTAATGGTTGTCAAACTTCTCTACCACTTCTTTGATGCGTCTCCTTGCATCCCCCTACCAACCTCTTCGATTCTGTTCGTACTAAGTTTCGCCAACTCTCTTCAACTGTCAAAAAATCAAAACAAAAACCCAATAACAAAAAAAAAAACCTTCATCTCTATTACACATAAGTTGTTTATTAATAAGGGCCTCACCAGCTCCCTTATGCCGCGTGAGAAGAGAGGCTTTGGAACCTCTTTAAATAACGCCTTGGAGCACTCATAGGTTACAAGAGACTGAGATTGAAGGGATCTTAGGCGTTTGGGGTACGATTAATGGAGAAATGCTAGGTACCCCTTAGAAGCTTTCTCCTAACGTGTAATTGCCTGACCTGCTCCCTGTGACCGCTACTTGGTGAATAAAGGCTCAACTTATCTTTGGAGAGAGAGCTTTTGTGCCTTGCTGGTTGCCAGATCAGCTAAAGATCTCGGATGAAGTCGTGGGCAGTTAGCTTTACTATTTGCCTCAAGTCTGGCCGTTTTTAGTTGATTAGTAGGGCTTAGTAGGAAGACAGTTACACCTCAAGCACCCCTGACGAAAAATCAGAGAACCAGTTCACTGGGGCTCTCGTGCTGCTCAGTTGGGAGCTGCGGCACGATTGGGGACGTCCGGCCCAGGGGAGACCTTAGGGTTGGTATGCTTGATCAAAGGGTTTCTGTTCGCCGAACGACCGAAAACCTCCTGGAAATAGGCGGATGTGATTAGTGCGAGAGAAAATCACAACCAAAAACCCCTTTTTTAATGCGTATGGTCCGAGATTTTTGTAAGATGGCAAAGAAGAATGGTCCTCCGTTTCGAAAGCTAACCTGCAAAATATGCAAAGTCTACAGATGGAGTGAAGACTTCGGGGAAAGGAGTTGCAAGGAACTCACAGATGGCGTCAGTGTCTGTGACTTCTGCGAACTCGAGAAGCACCTGGGCGAGAGCATTGCTCAACTGAGAGAGGAGAACTCCTTCCTTAAAACGGAAGTTCAACTCTCAAAAACAGAGAGATGCAGATGCTCAGGCGAGAAGGCTCCCGATGTCCAACAGCCGATTTCTTCTGCTGAAGGACTTCCTCAACGAGCAAAAAAGAAGAAAAGAAAGAAGAAAGAAGAGAAAGTAGAAATAGAAGAAGAGAAAGTAGAAAGAGAAAAAGAGAAAGTCAAAGGAGAAGAAGAGAAAGTAGAAAGAGAAGAAAAGAAACTGGAAACAGAAGAAGAGAAAGTAGAAGCAGAAGAAGAGAAACGGGAAACAAACGAAGAGATAACAAAGGAAGTCAA
Organism: Ceratothoa steindachneri; assembly: GCA_963969495.1. Lineage (NCBI taxonomy): Eukaryota > Metazoa > Arthropoda > Malacostraca > Isopoda > Cymothoidae > Ceratothoa > Ceratothoa steindachneri. The sequence goes on along the minus strand of OZ018333.1, from coordinate 116,805,802 downwards.
GAAGAAGAATAAGAGGAAGAATAAGAAGAAGAAGAAAAAAAAATCAGAGATACAAGAGGAAAGCGGCAAGTCGCCTCCGAAAGGAAAGACTAAGTCGTCCGCAGACAAATGTGCAAGAGTCACCCTTATTGGTGATTCTCAAGCACGGGGTCTGAAGCCCCTGCTAGCGGCCCGCCTTCACACAAGCGTTAAGGTGAGCTGCATCCCAGGCTGTGGGAATAAGCAGGTAAGAGCTGAGGCCGAGAAGTCTCAGATTTCAGAGACTTCAGTCGTTGCCCTTATGGTAAGTGGCAACGACCTCTACCTCAGAAGAAGTAGGGTAGGCCCTACAGGTGAGATTATGAGGACAGTTATGGGCGCTGTCGACGACTGTGGATTGAAAACCCGCAGACGCATCGTGGTGGGGATGCTCCCGAGGTGGGGTCCAAGCCGGACTGCCCACTTGAGGAACATGTCGCTAAACAGGCGCTTTGTAGACCTCTGTACGGCTGAGGGTGTCTTTTTTGTGGACCCGTACGCCGTATCCTATGGTAGAAAAGACCTCTACCAAAGGGACGGGGTGCACCTCTCCTTTAAGGGCAAGGCGTTCCTAGCCAACATCATCCAGGATGTCGTGGAGCACACCCAAAGGAGTGTCCAGCCCATTGGGAAGGCGGACGTACGCCAGTACGCCCGAGTCACTCCCCAAACAACCTTCTCAGAGGTTGTCAAAAATGGTGCCACCGCGACAAACAAGAAGCCGGGAAACGGAAGAGTATAGGGAGTCCTACATTAGGGGACTCCCTGAAAGTTCTTATGTTCAATGCGAGGTCAATCAGGAAGAAGTTTCCTAAGCTCCGTGGCCTCGTAGCGACGGAAAAACCCGAAATGGTAGCCATAACAGAATCGTGGATAAAAACCTCAAACCGAGACTTTGAAGGCGAATTCACGGTTCCTGGCTACCAACTCTTCCACAAAGATAGGCCAGACAGAGAGGGTGGCGGTGTAATGTTGAATGTCAAGGATACAATCAAATCTACGAACTCCAACGTTATATCCGACCACGAGCTCGTAGGCGTTGACCTAGAGATCGGTCCTGTCAGATACAGGACCCTGCTGCTTTACAGACCCCCTTCCCAACCCGTTGAGAAGGACAGGGAACTGTACCAGCTGCTGGGTGAGCTGGTTCAAGGCAGAGTGTGCATCGTTATGGGCGATTTCAACAGCCAAGTTGACTGGGAAACCAGAGCAGCCTATGGCGAGAGCGCGCTACTCCTGGAGTTCGCCAACAACGAGTTCCTCACTCAATGGGTCAGAGAACCGACGAGAAGAGACAATATCCTCGACTTGGTCTTCACCTCTGAGGGTGATATCGTTGAGGATATCTCTGTAGGCGAAGAGCTCGGTGGCAGTGATCACCAGCTAGTTAGATTTAGCGTCAAGATCCCGAAGGTAAGGTCTGTTGCCAGTCAATCAAAGAAACTTGACTTGAGAAGAGCAGACTTTGCAAGCCTTCGAGCTGGACTGACTGACGTGAGGCTAGAAGTGTGCGATGCCGTTGAAGACTCGTGGAATAGTTTCAAAACCACATTCATGAGTCTTCAATCGCGTTTCATCCCTCTGAAATGCCCCCGTCTGTCTTCTGTTCAACCTAAGTGGTTTAATCGAGAAATCGGCCAACTGCTTAGGGAGAAGAGAACTATATACCGGCAATCGAAGATCTCGGGTGACTTTGACGAATACCGGAGGCTAGCCAGGAGAGTGAATTCCAGCATAAGGGCGGCTAAGCGGTCTGAGGAACTCCGAGTGGCGAGACTCTGTAAAGAGAATCCCAAGGAGTTCTTTGGATATGTAAACAGCCGTAAACCAATCCGTCGAACGATTGGCCCTTTGAGGAACGAGGAGGAGACATTAAAGCATTCAGATGCAGAAAATGCTAACCTCCTCAACGACTACTTCTCTTCAGTGTTTACTGAAGAATGTGGTCCCATCCCCCAGCCGACGGATTCCTACTCGGGGGAAAAGCTGGAGGATATGGACTTCACCGAAGTTGAAATCAAAAAGAAGATCAGTGACCTAATGACGAATAAGTCACCTGGCCCGGATGGGTTTCTACCTAAAGTGTTGAAAGAAGTGCGCGATCAAGTGTCACGACACCTGAGCGCAATCTTCAACATGTCAATCCGGACCGAATGCGTTCCTAGAGACTGGCGTGAGGCGGAGGTGACTCCAATCTTCAAGAAAGAAGATCGTAACCAACCGTCGAACTACCGACCTATCAGTCTGAATTCGATAGTCGGTAAACTCATGGAAAGCATCATGGTGGACAAAGTGACGTCGTATTTAGAGTCAAACCTGCTACTGAGGAGTTCCCAGCACGGCTTCCGAAGGCAACGGTCATGCCTGACGAACCTTGTAGAATTCTTCCACTTCGTTTTCAGTGAGCGCGATCGGGACAAGGCGGTGGATGTGGTCTACCTAAACTTTCAGAAAGCCTTTGATAAGGTACCACACCGCCGCTTTCTCCGGAAAGTGCGAGCGCTTGGCATAGACGGAAAGGTAGCCGGCTGGATCGAGAACTGGCTAAGTGGCAGACGGCAACGGGTGGTGGTAAATGGACAGTCTTCTGAGTGAGTGCCCGTTACTAGAGGGGGGCCTCAAGGTTCTGTCCTGGGACCACTACTATTCATCATCTACGTCAACGACATGGACGGTGACATGGTTGCCAAGATTTCCAAATTTGCCGAAGATACCAAGCTTGGTATGAACGTTGCAAAGGATGGAAATACTGCCCGCCTGCAGGAAGATCTTGGGAAGATTGGGGAGTGGTCGGACACGTGGCAAATGCCTTTTAACGTGGGCAAATGCAAAGTGATGCATATTGGCCACAGAAACCCCAAATCTCAGTATATCTTTAAGGGCACTGCTATTGAATGCACCGACACTGAGAAGGACTTGGGTGTAACAATCACTAGTGACCTCAAGTTCTCGAAACAGTGCATTGAGGCGGAGAAAAAGGCCCAAAGGATGCTAGGCTATATTAAGCGCCAGTTTGGTTATCGGAACCAGGAGATTGTATTGTGCCTGTACAACTCACTTGTCCCACCGCACCTGGAGTATGCCTTACAATTTTGGAGTCCTTCATTGTGAAAGGACATCGCGAGATTGGAACGCGTACAAGCCTGGGCAACCAAGCTGATTCCCTCTATCCGACATAAAAGTCATGACGATAGACTAAGGGAATTAGATCTGTTCTCGTTGAAAACTCGTAGACTGCGTGGACAGCTCATCGAAGTTTTCAAAATACTTCGAGGGTTCGACAATGTTGACTACCGGGATATTTTCACACTGAGTGAGAACAGAACGCGCAATCACGGCTTCAAACTTGAACTGAAGCGTTATAACCGCAATATGTGTGGAAATCTTTTCACTTACAGTATCTGCGGTATGTGGAACGCACTTCCAGTGGAAGTTGTCAACAGTGAATCTGTTGACCAGTTCAAGTCAAGACTAGACAAGGTCTTGAAAAGTGGCCGTTTAGGGACGCCAAACAATTGAGCAGCCTTGTGCCCGCTCGATTGCTAGTCCAAAGGTACCTTCTTTGAATTGACCGTAAGGTCTCCTAGGGTACCTTCTTTCCTTGTTGTTACTCCTTGTTGTTACTCCATCTCCACTCGTAGAACTGGCGGAGAATTCCATGGTGTTACGTGCTGTCATAGGCCTTCTCAATATCTAAGAAGACAACCATTGCACGGTAGCCCTGAACAAAGATCTAACGGAGAATATACTCCATACAAACTAGAAGATCTGTTGTATTCTACTTCTTAATGGAAGCCACGCTGGAATGGAGTTAGATGGCCATGGTATTCCAGAAACCACTGCAAGCGAGCATTTACCATTTTCTCCAAAAAACTTACTAAGAGAGATAATGAGGGCTATTGGCTTATAATGGGAAGGAGACAAGCCGTCTCTACCTGCTTGGAGAAACGGTAGGACCAACTCCGTTCTAGACAGAGTAGGTTAAAATCCTTGGATCCAAATCCAGTTTTAAATATCGAGTAAGAGTGATTCCGAATGTGGATGAAGATGCCCGAGGAAGTTCTATCGCATATTGTCTAAGTTCGGAGGCGAAGGGAACGAACTGAAATAGTGGTAAACACATCCCGTTTTTGTTTTGTTTTTTATTTTAAGAGCCCATCTGGGGAATCCCCACTCTGACAAAAGTCGCCTTAATCACGCTATATCCTAATAGTGGGGTAGAGGGTAGATTAAAATAAAAACGAGTAAAGCGTAGATTAAAAACAGGAAAAAAAGCTAAGAAACAAACTAAAAAATGAATACAAAGAAAAAGGTCTACTGACCAAAGTCGCGTGCTCTCACTTATTCCATTTTATGACCTTACGACCTTCAAAACTTTCCATAATTTACGGAATAACCTTGGGAGGACATTGACAATTATATCATTCTAAAGAGAATGTAAAATAATATGAGGGTTTAAAATTTTGTTAGAATAGGCCAAATAATTATGTTATGGCCAAAACAAAATTCTCATGCTAACCTTAGGGAGAACTTTGGCAATTATACCATTCAAAAGAGAATATAAAACGACAAAAGGGATTTAAATTTTGTTAGAATCGGCCGAATAGTTACAATGTTATTACAAAAACAAAAAAGTGAAACTGGGACCGACCAACCGACATAGTGAGATGTAATCACCCACAACTAGACTCACGCGCGACTAACAAAATAAGCAATACAGCTACCGGAAAACGCGCCTAGGCGTCGGGGAAGGGCCGCCTCAAACCGGCGCAGGAAAATGCGATCTACCAAAAAAAGTCAAATAAAAAGGAGGAGGCCAACCCCCAGTCTATATTTCGCAAGTCTGTGAACCCGAACCTATCCCGAGTAAAAGGGACAAGCAGTAGCGATCCCTCTCGCTTCAGTACCGGGATAGGTAGCGTGCGCGACGATCACCCAAACTGGGACACTGAACAAGATTGTGCCGAACAGTCTGGGGACAACGCAGTCATCACAATAAGGTACAGGTGAGCGCTCTATCAAATGCAGTGCGTGCCGCCAGTGTGTCCAATTTGGAAACAATAGAGGGCAACCTGAAGCCGTCGCGGCATTGGGTTGTAGCTCCATGGGAACAGTCGCGGCGCAATGGCACGCAACTTTAAGTTCCCCTCGGCCGTTTCCCATCTTCTTTGCTAACCAGCCCGGAGGGCGACTGAGATTCCTACCGTGTAATCGGTGCGAGGGATATCGAAACGCTGGTCTGGTTACCCAGTCCTCGCAGCAGAACCTTTGGCACTCTCATTCCCTTCAATTGCCATATGTCCAGGAGCCGAGCAGAATATAATCTCTAATTTAAATCCACCCGGCTCCATGCAACTGTGGCATCACGGATAATGCAAACCATGGGTTGTGGAGATTTCAATGACACTATAGCTCTCAAGGAGCTTTGTCAGTCACTATAAATTACAATCCGGTCTCCGAAGTGAACACGTCGCGTTACCTCCCTCTACCGAGTGGTATATTGCAACTAACACGGCCGTGAAGACTGGCGCAGCGCCTGACAGAGCCCCGACCCACTCTTGGGACTTAGAGCCATCTGTATACACTGCCACTGTTCTAGCATGACACGAAGTGTGCTCCAATACGTCCAAACGCAATATTCCCGGCGCTGTAAAAGTTTTGGGAGCAGAGGCGTGGTGACAAATAGTCAAAGGCTGTACCCTTCAGGGTGACGTCCTAGTTAGAAACAGGAACACCACCGGTCTGATAGCTAAACTGAGCTCTCGAAGGAGTTCTCTAGCACAAAACCCAAAGGGCTTAAGGAACGAATGGCGTAACTCGGCGGCATAGGAACCGTCGAGATCAGCTGCGGATGCAGTGAAAGATCTTGGCGACTGCGGGAGGCGCCGGGCTCGCGCCTACAGGCGTAGAGCGAGTGACATCTCTCCAGCAACGACAAGTGGGCTTTCAATGGGGGACGTACAGAAGGCACAGGTCTTCAGGTGGAAGCCTGTGTGGTGGATCGAATCCACCTTCCACAATACACGCTCGGCTGGGGCTGCATAAAACTCGCATCCAGTGTCGCGTTTTGAACCAACAAATGGTCGAAAAAAAAGTAAGACAGTAGACCTATCACACCCAAGGGCTGAACGTCACGGACCGAAGAATATTGATAGCACGGATACAAGAGCCCCTATGGATGCGAGTTTGAGCCTACCAGTTGAGGCGTGGGTATATAAAAAAAGATTAAGGAAACGGTGAGAACCCACCATTTCAAGGCGAATGCATTTAGAAACTAGTACAGGAAGGAGTGGAGCCGTGGATGGCGGCAGAAGTGCGCCACCTTAGTCCTGGCCAAGAAGAACCGAAACCTGTGCGCTTCGGCATAGCGAGAGACGCGGTTCAATGCCTGTCGGAGTCGACGCTCCAGAGTTGGCATCTGGGCCGCGCCAAGAGAGATCGAAAGGTCGACCACGTATAGCGTGCGGGAACATCTTCCGGCAGCACCGAGGTGATGCCGTTGATGCTCAGAGCAAAGAGTGTGACACTGAGGATACTTCCTTGGTACACCCTCATTAGCCCCATAGGGCCAAAAGGGGCTGCCCAAACAGTACGGCGAATCGATGATCTCACAAAAAATTACAACTAAAGATTGGGATGGATACCGTCGTACCCATTGTGTTGAGTGTGTATGATACAGTATTACCATGCCGTATCATAGGCCTTCTCTTGATCGAAAAAAAAAGAAACTCCGTGGACTAGTGCTGTCTCCGAAGGAAGGCCTGGCAAAGAGCATTTTGCAGTCCTAGCAGACCATTCGATGTGGGGTAGAACTTGCGGAAGCTACACTGTGGGGAAGACAGTTGGTTTAAGCTGCCCATAAAAATGCCTACTCTAATATTTAGGAATTTCTCCATCTACTAGCAAAGGCAGGAGGTTAGAGAGATTGGGCGGAAAACGGTCAATCTCTCCCCGGGTTACGAAAAGCGATCACAGTAGCGATTCGCCAGGAGTCTGGGAGGATACCCTCTACCCAGATCATGTTGAACAAATCTAACAGAAGGGTCATGCCTCGCTCACCCAGGTGTCGAAGCATGGCTTACAGGCATCGTCCGGACCAGGGGCGCTGTCTGCGCATGAAGCGAGAGCGGAACCCAACTCACTAAATGTGAACCTGTCGTTGAAAGATTCTACGCATCTGGGAAGGAAAATCCAATTGGCGGGCTTCTGCGAGATTACGACGTGCGTGGAATACTGGCGGGCTGGCGGGCTGGCGGAGCAGCATTCCAGCTAGAGAATGTGGATAAAGCGGTCGTAAAGGACTCATCTATGACGCAGGGTCCAAGATTGAGGTCCCATTCTCCTGACGAACGGGAGGGGCAGTCCTGCGAGAACTTGTCCCAAATACGTTCGACTCGCTTACACACCTCTACTAGAGGGGTCTTTCAAGTAGGTGAAGACACGAATGCACGCTAGGATGCGCGGCGGGCGTGCTTCGAAACATGCCAGAACCTAGTCCGAGCTCGACGAATGTCACTGACAGTGGTAAAGTCGTTCGAGCGGCTCTTATAGAGCATGTAAGGATAACATCTGTTTGAGGGCCGTCTAACACTCTGCTGACCGCGACGGAAGCGGTCATCATACAAAACGCCACACATTCTAGGAATAGTTTTTAGGACCACGGTGATGAGGATACCGGAAAAGAACTCAACGACGGCCTCGTCCACCGACCTAAACTCCTCGAATGAGACAGAGAAATCAGTCATTTCCTAAAATGCAGAACACCGCGCCTACGTCAAGCACCAGTGGGGCGGGCTCTCTGGAGGCAGCGACCAAGTAAATATTTTGATGGGAAAGTGATCATATCATGGAGGTCATCGACTATCTCCCACCCTCAAATCCGGCTGTGTATCCGGAAAGCACACAAAAAGATCAAGAGAGGAAAATGAAGCGGTTCTTGGGTATTGATGCATAAACTCAGCTACATTTAAGACACCTATCTCCAGCTCATCGATCAGGGCGGCAAGAACCTGACCCCTAGGATTGATAGCGTAGTCTCCCTAAGGGGCGTGTCTACTGTTCAAATCCCCGAGCAATAGAAAGGGCCAGCCTGGCATTGGGTGTGGGCGTAGGAGCCGGAGCTCCTGTAGTGCTGCCCTCCTTTCGGCAAGTAGTTGTAGGAACCCAGGAAGACCAGCTTTAGGGGTGTTGCCTCCTGTGAGTCTAACAACACGGAAGAGGCGCGCGGCCGTTTCGCCTTCCGGGAAACGGTCACGTTAGGGGGGGGGGAGGGGGATGACTGGGTGTGAACGCTTTGTGCCACCATATTTACCAGGAGAGCGCTGCGGTGAGGGCATGAACCCGTAGGTTCCGAATGGGCGCGGAAACAACCGTGGTCATAGGCTTGGTGGGGCCAGGAGCAGAGGGTACTTTTTTAACATTGAGGAATAATACGTCCTGATTTCCTTCTCAAGGAGATTAAGCACCGCATTGGTTCGAAGAAGCGGGGTGAGGCCTCTACGTAATTGACACACTTGAGCACACGATTTGGACTAATCGGGTACGGTCTTGGGGCAACTTACACAGACTTCGGGTAACCCCGACTTTGCACGTCGACAGGAGCGATTGGTATGGCCGAAGCGGTGGCAGTAGTAGCACCTCTGCGGCAGTGGCACGAATGCCTTCACGCAGTAGCGATACCAACCGGCACGCACCGACTCAGGGAGCATGTCACGATCGAGCGTTACGAAAAGTGTAGATATGAGTCTCGAGGCCCCTCCCTGTTTTATCATCACACGCTCGACCGGTCCATGGTTGAGCAGCTCAAAGGTGATGTCATCTATGTAGTACAAGAGTTCCGTCGGATAAGCGACTCTTTCCACGAAGTTCATGGTAGAGTGCGGTGTCAAACTAACCAGCATCGGACACTAACCATGACCACCTCTGAAGGGATTCGACGCATTCGCCAGAAGGCTCCCGTCCGAGATACTGGTCATCTTCGGCTCTTTACTAATCACGCTGACTAGTGGTCTCCAATGATAGATCATGTTGCCCTTGGCCAACATGCTGCCATCAGTGGAGCGAATAACGAGAAAGCGTTTGAAGCCAGCAGAATTGAAAATGCCAGGCAATCTCTCATCTAGTCGCCTGACATAATATAAGATCCGCTCAACGCATTTGTGACTTTGATTGATTTTGGTCTGGGCCCAACTGCCCAATGGTGACTCAGGGACACATGAGCCTATCTTGGCCGCAAGCGCGTGCAAAACGCCAGCGTCCCCCTCCGTCCCTGGAACCCTGCTGAGTGAGAGGAACCTTAGTCATCTTTTCTTATTCCTGTTCGTTTCAGAAGAGGGTGGGGAATGTACCCGCTTCTCTCGACCACGAGAAGGAGCCCCTACGGCGGACGGACCGGTCTCAGCAAGATCCTTTCCTGAGATGGAGGTCTTAGTGGTTAAAGGGGGACTAACCGGGGAAGGAGGTCCCTAACCTCCTTCCGAGTCCTCGCGGGGACGAGCAGGCTGAGGAGACACTTACACATGGACGAATTCAGGTTTGAGGTTGGAACTGAGCCCGGGTGTGACACTATGGAAGAGCGTACCATCTGGGGTTTGGGCACTTTTGCAGCCATGGCCATCTCAAGGAGCCTCCATTTTTTTTTAAAGGGGCTATCTGGCGACTGCCCACATGGGCATAAGTCGCCGCAAACAAACTGCCCAGTTCTAGGCTACTTTAAAATAAATTTTTTAACAGAAACAACAATAAAAAGGGGATAACAATCAGGGAGCCCGCGGCCTACAAAAAAGCAAAAACAAACAACAATAACAAAAATTAAGATAAATACAAGGGAGAAGGCCGGCCTTCCCCCAAAAAAGTCTATCAGGCAACAAGTCATAGGGAACGCACTCGATCCGAGTACAAGAGATAGGCGGTAGCGACCCCGCCCATCCCGGTACCGGGACAGGTAACTTGCGCGAAGATCACCCAGACTGGAACATTCCACAAGAATGTGCCGAACAGTCTGGTGGACGACGCAGTCGTCGCAATAGGGCGCAGGCGAGCACTCCATCAAATAGCGATGCGTCACACGAGTGTGTCCGATTCGGAGACGACAGAAAGCGACCTGAAGCCGTCACGGCATTGGGGGATAGGTCCATGGGAACAGTCGCAGGCTATTGGCACGCAAATTTAAGTTCCCTTCGACCGTCTCCCATCTTCTTTGCCAAGCAGTCTGAAGATCTGCACGTATTCCTGCCATGTAGTCGGTGTGAGGAAGAGCGAAACGCTGGTCCGGTCGCAGAGTCCTCGCGGACTCTTTGGCGCCCTCATTCCCCGCAATTCCTACATGTCCAGGAACCCAGCAGAAGATAATCTCGACATCTGCCCGGCTCTCCAAAACCGTGGCGTCACGGATATCGCGAACCAGGGGATGCGGAGATTCCAATGCCCCGAGAGCACTCAGGGCGCTTTGTGAGTCGCTATAGATCACAATCCGGGCTCCGAACCGGGCACGTCGCGTAATCTCCCGTACCGAGTGGTGTATTGCCACCCGCTCGGCCGTGAAGACAGACGCAGCGCCTGGTAGAGCCCCGCTGACTTCAAACAGAGGGGATACGGCGTGGAAGCCGACCCCCTCTTGGGACTTGGAGCCATCCGTATACACTGGCACGGTTCCAGCGTGACACGATGTGTGCTCCAAAAAGGTCGAACGCAATACTCCCGGCGCAGTACAAGCTTTGGGAGCGGGGGCGTGGCGACAAATAGCCAAATGTGGTACCCTCCAGAGTGGCGTCCTGGGCAGAACCAGGGGCACTACCAGCCCAAGAGCTATAACCACCTCTCGAAGGAGTTTCCTGGCCCTAAACCCAAAGGGCTTAGGGTATGACTGGCGTCTCTCGGCGGCATAGGCACCATCGAGATCAGCTGCGGATGCAGTGAGAGCTGTTGGCGACTGAGGGAGGCGCCGGGCTCGCGCGTACAGGCGAGTGATGCACTGCACGCGGCGCAGAGCGAGTGGCATCTCCCCAGCATCGACCAACAGGCTCTCAATGGGGGAAGTGCGGAAGGCACCGGTCGCAAGGCGAAGGCCGGTGTGGTGGATCGAATCCACCTTCCGCAATAAACGCTCGGCTGCGGATGCATAAAGCTCGCATCCGTAGTCGAGCTTGGAACGAACAAAGGATCGATAAAAAAGTAAGGCGGTAGCCCTATCAGCGCCCCAAGCGCTGAACGTCACGGAACGGAGAATGTCCATGGCGCGGGTACAAGAGACCCTAAGGCTGCGAATGTGAGCCTCCCAGGTGAGGCGTCGGTCGAATACAAGACCAAGGAAACGGTGCGACTCAACCACATCCAGGCGCACCCCATTAAGAAACAAATCTGGGTCGAGGTGGAGCCGTGGATGGCGGCAGAAGTGCACCACCTTAGTCTTCGCCAAAGAAAACCAAAACCTGTGCGCTTCGGCATAGCGAGAGACGCGGTTCAATGCCTGTTGGAGACGACGCTCCAGAGTTGGCATCTGGGCCGCGCCAAAAGAGATCGAAAGGTCGTCCACGTAGAGCGTAGCGAGAACATCTTTTGGCAGCACCGAGGTGATGCTGTTCATGCTCAGGGCAAAGAGTGTGACACTGAGGACACTTCCCTGCGGGACAACCTCTACTTGCTCCTATGGGGCGGAAAGAGCTCCCCCGACCCGTACGCGGAATCAACGATCTCGCAAAAATTCAGATATAAACATTGGGAGGCGTCTCCTCGCCCCCATCGTGTGGAGAGTCTCCATGATACCGTATCGCCATGCGGTATCATAGGCCTTCTCCAGATCGAAAAAGACCGTGGCGTAGTGCTGTCTACGAAGGAAAGCCTCGCAGACGGCATTTTCCAGTCGGAGCAGAGCATCCGACGTGGAGTGGAACTTGCGGAAGCCGCACTGTGCAGAAGACAGATGGCCTCCGCTGTCCAGGAAAAAGGCTAATCTAACATTTAGCAATTTCTCCATCAACTTGCACACGCAAGAGGTTAGAGAGATTGGGCGGAAACCGGTCGGCGTAGAGTGATCTATCGCCGGTTTGCAAAAGGAGGGCACAGTAGCGATTCGCCAGGAGTCTGGGAGAAGACCCTCCACCCAGATCCTGTTGAACAAATCTAACAGAAAGGCCATGTCTCGCTCACCTAGGTGTCGAAGCATGGCGTACGGGACATCGTCCGGACCATGGGCGGTGTCCGCGCACGAAGCGAGAGCGGAGCGCACCTCCCTCACAGTAAACTTGTAGTTGAAGGGTTCTCCGCCTCTGGAGGTAAAGTCCAGCCGGCGGCCTTCCGCGACATCACGACGTGCATTGAATGCTGGTGGAGCAGCATCCCGGCTGGAGAACGGAAGAGGGGTCCTGCGAGAACTTGCCCCGAATCCTTTTGACTCGCTTCCAAACCTCTGCTAAAGGGGTCTTCCCGTTAAGTGAAGACATGTATGCCCGCCAAGAAGAGCGGCAGGCGTGCTTCGAAATATACCGGAACCTAGCCCTAGCCCGATGAAATTCAGCGACAGTGAACTCGTTCAGCCGAGGCTTATAGCGCATGTAGGCATAACGCTTCTGTTTGAGGGCCGTCTCACACTCGGCCGACCACCATGATGGTGGTCGTCGTGCAAAACGGCCAGACGTCCTAGGAATAGTAGTCAGACCCACGGCGATGAGGTTGCCAGAGAAGAACTCAACGGCCTCATCTACTGACCTAAACTCCTCGACTGAGATAGAGAATTCAGTCATTTCCTGAAATGCAGGCGCCCGCGCCAAGCACCACCGAGGTGGGCTCTCAGGCGGCAGTTGCCCTGAAAATGATATTTGAATGGAAAAGTGGTCACTACCATGGAGATCATCGACCACTCCCCAATCAAAATCAGGCTGTGCATCAAAAGAGCACACAAATAGGACAAGGCAAGAAAATGAAGCGGTTCTCGGACAGTGATGCGTAAACTCATCCACGTTTAGGACACCCATCTCAAGCTCTTCGATCAGATCGGCAAGGACTTGTCCCCTTGGATTTATGGAGTAATCTCCACAGGAAGGATGCCTGCCGTTCAGATCTCCAAGCAAGAGATAGGGCCTCGGCAACCGTGCCACGACGCGGCGGAAGTCCCCCGCGTCGAAGTCAGCTACGGTGGAATGTACGCAGAAATGATAGTATAGCTCCTATACAGGTGCAGCTGCACAGCCACTGCCTGAAAGGAGGTATCTAAAGAGAAAGGAAGAACGGAGACATCATGCCGGGTGTAAACCACGCATCTCCACGCCCGGCCATCCTGCGGTGGTGGGGTCGCAAGACCCTTATACCCCGGGAGGGCGGGCAGGGGGCACGCGCCTAGCATGGTCTCCTGCAAAAAGATAGCTAACGGGGAACGGGACGAGACGAGCCTCCGCAGCTCCTCCCAGTTGGCTCGGAGTCCACGGCAATTCCATTGAAGGAATATGCCCTCCAGGCCTAGCTCGGAGATGCGGGGGCCCTCCTCGAACTGAAGACCCTCACGGGAATGGTCGTACGCTTCCCGGGAGCAGAACCCGGGGCGCTGTGTGCCGGACAAAGCGCTGATGGCACTGTCGCCTTCGAGGACTTATTGGGGGAGGTTGGGCTCGCCATGCGAGTCTTTTCCTCCCTCCGCCTCGAAACCTTATGCGGGCATTGCAGCTTAAGGGGCGGGGGGCCCTCTTTTCGAGGAACCACTGTCTCCGAGCCACTCGCTCCACCTCGGGTCGTGGGCTAAGGAGCCGAAGCTCCTTTGTTGCTGTCCTCCTTTCCGGGGACAACTTTAGGAACCCCGGAAGATGGCCTAGCGACCATCTTCAGGGGTGTTGCCTCCTGTGAATCTAACGACTCGGTGGAGGCGCGTGGCCGTTTGCCTTACGGAAAACGGTCTCGCTGGAGAAAGAGGGGTGAGCCCTGGTTTTAGCCACGTCTGGGTGTGAACCATTTTTGCCGCCAGCTTTACCAGGGGAGCACCCGGGTTGAGTAGAGCCCGCAGAAGGGTTCCGAATGGGCGCGGAAACAACCGTGCTCGTTGGCCTGGATGGGCCAGGAGCAGAGGGTGCCTTTCTAACTATTGAGGCATATGACGTCCCAGGCAGAGCCTGGCCCGCCAGGACCAAGTCCTTAGCCTCGCGGAATGAGAGTTGATCCTGGGCCTGAACAACCAGGATTTCTTTCTCAAGGAGATATGCACCACATTGCTTCGAAGAAGCGGGGTGCGGCTCTCTGCAATTGACACACTTGGCCACACACGATTTGCACTTATCGTGTGCGGCCTTGGAGCAATTTACACAGACTTTGGGTGACCCCGACTTTGCGCATCTACAAGAACGATTTGTATGGCCGAAGCGGTGATAGTAATAGCACCGCCACGGCAGTGGCACGAATGCCTTCACGCAGTTGCGGTACCAACCGGCACGCACCGACTCAGGGAGCTTGTCACAGTCGAATGTGATGAAGAGTGTAGGGGTGGGTCTCGAATCACACGTTCGACCTTGACCGCCCCATGGTCGGCCAGCTCTAGGGTAATGTCCTCAATGGAGTAGTCAACGAGTTCCGTCGCATAAACTACTCCTTTCACAAAGTTCATGGTAGAGTGTGGCATCACACCCACCAGGGTGCCATGAAGTGTCTGAAGAGCACTCATCTTGGCCGCCTCGGCGGGATTCGCCGCATTCTCCAGAACGCTCCCGTCCGAGAAACGCATCACCTTCGGCTCTCTACCAATTGCACTAGCTAATCCTCTCCTCTGATGGATCATGTTGCCCTTGGCCAACATGGTGCCATCAGTGGAGCGAATAACGAGGAAGCGTTTGAAGCCAGCGGGCTCGAAAACTACAGGTAACCTCTGAATTAGTGGCCCCGATGTCATCGAGGCTCTGCCCTGTGCACTTTTAGGCTTAGTCAGGGGCTTTGCACTTGGGGGAGCAGAGGGGCCGGATGCACTGATCTTGGCTTGGTCGCTTGCCAGAGTGGCAGCAGACCCATCTGTCCCCGCAGATGGAGAGGAGCCCTGAGTCTTCTTTGTCTTTTTCTTTTTTGGAGAGGAGGGCAAGGAATGAACCCGCTTCTCACCTCCGCCGGCAGAAGCCCCTAGGCCAGATGGACCGGCCTCAGCCAGGTCCTTCTCCGAAATGGTTAAGGTCCTTATGGTCTCAGGGGCACCAGTCGGAGGAGATCCCTTCCCTCCTTGTACTGCCTCAGAAACCCTAACCGTTAGAGGAGAACCTTGCATAGGGGTGGATTTGGCTTGGGTGTTTAACACTGAGCCCGGATTCTCCCCAATGGAAGGCCCTACCGTCTGAGGCTGGGTTTCCTCAAGGACCATGTCTATCACATGAGGGGCCTCCACTTGGCCATCGCAGGTCTCCTTGGCAGTGTCGCCAGTCTTGTGTGGGGAGGCACAGGCCTTGACCCCGGCAAGGTTTAAAATTGTTGCCAGCAGGTCTTTTGAGGGAAGTGACCGAAGGGGCCTGGCTTCCCTCTTTCTCCTAAGGGGGTTTGCCCTACCAAGCCGCTTACATGAGGGGCGGTCGACAATGGGCTGCCTGCTGGCTTTCTTGGCAGTCCCCTTACAAAGAAAAGGAGGGACTGCCACTAGAAATAGGGAGGTGTCCGAAAGCACCTCCAGAGAAGGGGTTGAGGGAGAGTCCCCTACACCCGTAGGCATAGGAGAGGAGTAAGCCTCCTCTCCGGTTAAAGAAGTATGGAGGATCTCCTGCGCAAGCACAAGGGGAAGGACCTCCATTTTTTCGCTGGAGCTGCTTGCGGGCGGCTCCATTGTTGTTCCAGGGTAAGTTAAGGGTTGTTTTTTTTTAGTTGTTCATACATGGGCATGGTGACCCTTTTTTTCATACGGGACGCAATAGCTCCCACCCTCTCGCAGTTGCCGGCACTGCAAGAGGTGCTTACAGGCCTGGCACTGCTATTTGGGACCACCCCTCCCGCCTGGTGTCCTGGCAGTTTATCAGCATGGCGGCTCCACCTTAGATGCGGCGTAAAACTGAGTGTGAAGAGAGGAAAAGGGATGTGAGAAAGGTATGGGTGGGGATGAAGCAGGTTGTTAAAAAAAAAACAATTCCGAACCGGAGCTCAGGGGTTAGGGAACGTTGTCCCCTCCCCCCTCAGCCTCGATCCGGGACGGTTGGCTTGAGAAAAAGGTCAGCCTCTACCCTCTGAAATTAGAGGCTGACCAGAGAAAGTTGTGGGAGAGATTGTATGAAAAGCAAGGAAACAAGTGTTTTGAAGGAAGGAGAAGAGGCTAAGCTGGGGCCGGACGGGGCGCTGGATCCTGTCAGCACAGCGGCCAGGATGGCAAATCGCCGCGCCCCCTTATGGGGGCCTTCTGCCATCTTGGCAGTCTACTGTAATAGAAAAGGTGGAAATGCCAGTGGTCGAAAGATGGAGTAAATCTCCTCTCCAGAATGTTATCATTTACACGTACTTGGTCCATGGGTTCTGGATTGATGGGGTCTGAGAACCTGGCCCTCCACTGAGTCGAAATGGTCCTTGATTTTTTTACTGTAAAGGATGGTGTCACGCATCCACCTTATGTGTGTATTGGAAGAAAGTAAGCATATTTGATGACCAAACACACCCCATACCGAATATATGCCATAGCCAGTGGGATTTTAGCCCTTGCAGGAGGTACAAATGTCACGTATACACTGCCAATCGACTAAAGCTCATAAGAGTAATGGGCAGCCAGAACTTCTGCAGAAAGAAGAGAGGATTTGGAAAAGAGAAGTAGAGAAGCATAGAAAGATTGGTAAACTAAAGAGTAGGGTGGGTAATCACCTATTATTATCATACCCTGGCCTGCAATTCACCAAGGCTCCATGGCTACTGCACCAAACTCTGTACAAGTGGGAAAAAACCTTCTGGTATAAAGTGTGGGGAGAAAAGTTATATGCTGCATATAACTGTGAGAACTTAACATATTATTTAATGGCTGTGCATACATAAATATCTTAGCATAAATCTTCTTCAAAGTTACTCTGGTTCATTAGACTTGCTTGAAAATGATGCAGAAAAGAAGTAAAATTTAGCAATAAACAAAGAAGTTCAAACCATGTCACAGGCAGGAGATTGTCAACAAACTATGCATAGGGGAGCAGTGCAACTACAAAAGAGAGCCAAATTCAGCCATTTTGGAAAACAACCACAATCAAAAAGTAGCTCAAAATCACAAAAGTAATAAAATTATAGTATTGCTTCCCCCACACCAAATTTGCTGCCCTGTGCAGTCCACCCCCCACACTATGCTAATACCCTTGCCCACCCTCCGAGGTATTGCAAAGACTCCATCATGATGGGCTCCAAAACAACACCTAATCAAAGACACCACCAGTGAGATGACAAGGCAACCACAATCCCTCATAAGGAACAGCGTGAAGAGGCAAGAAAAAGCCAAGTGGGAAGAGAAGAGAGATAAAAAAAGTAGAGGTATGGTAGACAATGGCATAGTAAAAGTCCTCTTAGTTGCAGGCATATCTGCCAATACAACTTACTTAACTGTTAAGGTCTGAACTTATACTATTTTCTCATCTCTAGAGGCAATCTTGAATAATTAAAGTAAAATACAGTCCAAGAAATCAGCATTAACAAACAGGTGGATTCATTAAAAATGGTTAGTTTTTGCTTTTAGGGATAACTATAATTGTCAAAATTTTTATGGTGTCTATCAAACATGAAAAAATAAATTTAAACCAATTAGAACTAAGAATTGTGAAGAACATTTTATTATATGAAATATACAGTAATAAACTATAGTATATGGAGTGGAAAAATTAAATTCTAGAGATTATAAATAATATATATAATGCTTGGAAAAGAGATGTTTATTATTTGGAAGGTCATGTAAATTTTTATAATAATACAAGTATCTAGAGCTACATTAAATGCATGGATATGTTCAATAACATTCTCAATTTTGAAACTACATGGTTGCTTCAGTTTTTCTGCATGAGCCAGTGACTCAATTTTTTGAGGAATTCAAATCCTGCCTTATCAGAATTACAACAATTATAATTAAAAACAAATCTCTATCATCATCAAGCACTGCAGTGGCTAAATTTGCATAAATTTTTCATTTGATAAACTACTTTTGTCTCTTTTCAGAAGATTAAAATCATTTGTTATGTTTTCAAATGTAGCTTGATAAAGATTTACAGTTTCTGCTTAAGAAATTCAATATCTTCATTACTTGAGATAATTGTTTAACAAACACTACCCAAAGATGCATCCAAAAACTTTATTATTGATAAAATTACTTGTGTTCATGGATTAGTCATAGTATATTATAGTCATTGCAGGAGTTTCCTTGTCTTAACACCCATTTTATCAATTTTATTAGGGATAGTTTATTATGCCAATATATTAGCTGATGACTGTTACAGCCAACTGGTTAATTGACATTATTTTGTTTGAGGTGGGGTGGGCTCTTAATGTATTTTACAAATCTTTTTTCATCATGGTTCAGCTTCATGAATGAAGATTTAGGTAAGGGCTGGCTACCGCTGTTACAGATTCACTGGTGTTCAATGAGGGTGAAGTGGGAAAGGCAGAGCTACATAGGAAAGGCTTAATGCTACATTTAATCCTTTGGTGTTGATGAACATCTATATATACTGTCTGATATGAGCAGAAGCAGCATTTGAAATGCTTCTAACTGGATGAATTATTAAATGTATTGCAAGATTATTTTTTATTCCTGTATATAAGCATGAGCTAAACTATTAAGGCCTCTTACTTCTATGACTTATTAAATGTTTGATGAGAGTAGCTTTTTGTGCTGCCCTGTAGGAGCAGAAGCTACATTTGAAAGGCTTTTCACCAGTATGAATTCGTTGATGTTGGTAAATATGAGATTTTTGTGATGCTTCATAGTTGCAGATACTGCATTTGAAAGGCTTCTCCCCCCTATGACCTCTTAGATGAGACACTAGACAATGTTTATATGTTGCTTCATAGGAGCAAAAACTGCATTTGAAGGGCTTCTCGCCAGTATGCATTCTTAGATGAGACTCAAGAGACTGTTTATACGCTGCTTCATAGGAACAGAAGCAACATTTGAAGGGCTTCTCACCAGTATGAATTCTTAGATGTACTTTAAGATTACTTCCACATGCTGACTGATAGGAACAGAAGCTGCATTTAAAAGGTTTCTCACCAGTATGAATCAATAAATGTTTCTTAAGATTTCCTTTATATAGGGTATGGTATGAGCATGAGCTACATTTTGTGAGTTTTTTATCATGTTTAGTTTTTGAATTTATATTAAGCTTCTCTCTTTTATGATGCACAATTTCATCGGAGTTTGAATCTGATATTAGTTTCTTGCTTCTTGAAGATGAACATTTTGCCTAAAAAAAAAAAAAAATTAAAGTAACTTCATCTTTTGTAGTGACTTGAATGCCAGACACTCACAGGACATGAGATTCAGTTACAAATTGACAAGCTCCCCCTACTAAACAACCTTCACATACCCCATCAAGCCCTCTACCACCGTCTATCCCCATAGATAACCTTCTGGTCCACCAACCTCAGCCACACAACCTCCCAGAAAGTGTTTAAATCCTTAAGATATGACTTTCTACTGACCTTCTATGATATGATTGCCTACTGACCCTTATCACACAACAAACAAAGAGTTAAACCAGAACGGCTCAAATACACCTACACAAATTATAAAAGAGCCGACTGTGAACATTAACAATCGACACAAACAGCCCTTGAAACACAAGATAGTATATCCATCACTGACATCAATAGCTCTGAAGCCCTCTTTTCTTCAAACTCAATTCATTCCCTGGGGTGGGA
Organism: Ceratothoa steindachneri; assembly: GCA_963969495.1. Lineage (NCBI taxonomy): Eukaryota > Metazoa > Arthropoda > Malacostraca > Isopoda > Cymothoidae > Ceratothoa > Ceratothoa steindachneri. The sequence goes on along the minus strand of OZ018333.1, from coordinate 116,785,969 downwards.
CAGGCCAGCATCAGCTTGATATTTCTCCAAAATAGGAAAAGGTCTAACAATATGATGCTTCATCAAATGAAGGATTGCTCTCATCCCATCTTGAGTGACTTAGAAACTCATGTTGTAGTAGTGTAGTTAGATACTTCTCCTTCACCACCCCAAATCCTTTCTTCTTGTCCAGGGTGGATAGGATATCCAAGAACTGATTGATCATAATCCAAGTGGGACACCTAATGGACTTCCATCATACCCCCCATTCATCTCTGTCTCCTCCCGCAGGTGTATTTTGCAGCACATTTTTGAAATAGTGTATTAAACTTGATGGTGGACTGAGTCTTGAAAATTAGTGCACCTAGAAAAACTAGTGTGAATAAGAAAACAGAGGTAGATAAAAGACCAGGTGAGTAGTAGTCTGTGTGAGTGGGTGTGATTGTCTGTTTGTGCAGCAGTGAATCTTTGACTGAAATGCCTTCTCCTTTTCAGCTCCTTGGGACCAGCTAGACCAGGTCTTGACAAGGAGTGGTGAAACTGTTGTACCTACAGTTCTCCTTAAGGTCCCATTTCCAGAAGCATATGGAATTCCTGGGAAGTGGGCAAATCTCTCCCCCCTCATTCATATATATATATATATATATATATATATATATATATATATATATATATATATATATATATATATATATATGTATATATATATATATATATATATATATATATATATATATATGAATCTAACAGACTGCAAGAAACAGAAAAACAGGATCATTTTTCTTTTAAAAAGGTTATTTCATAATTTGAAAAATTCTGTACAGGGGTTGGATTCAGACCAAGCACACTGAGGCAGCGAGCAACCACTTTGATCTCAATTAAACTGCCCCTTAGATCACTCAGCTATGCAGAAAACAAAAATCTTCCAAATAAACAAGCTTTTAAGGCACGCTTGACAAGGTTAATCAGGACTATGAAAGAAATTAATTGGGAATTCAAAAGACAAATTGAGGTAAACACATGGCAAATATACAATGTATAAATCTTTCATGAGCATGAAAGAATGATGAGATGAATACAGCAAACCACAAGAAACAGAAAAACGATCATTTTTCTTCTAAAAAAGTTATTTCCTAATTCAAAAAATTCTGTACAGGGGTTGGATTCGGACCAAGAACACTGGGCAGTGAGCAACCACTTTGAACTCAATTAAACGGCTCCTTAGACCACTCGACTATGCGGAAGACCTTGCGAAGTGTGCCTTAAAACCTTGTTTATTTTAAAGATTTTTGTCTTCTGTGCAGCAGAGTTGCTGGATTCATTACATCTTTCTTTCTTTCAGGGAATTATTTAGCAATATCATAACAATTCGGCCGACTCTAATGAAATTTGAAACCTTTGTGTTGTTTTTCATACTCTTTTTAATGATATGAATGGCAATGTCCTCTCAAGGTTAGTCCAGCAATTATTGGGTAATAACATTGTACCTATTTGGCCAATTCTAACATAATTTGAAGCCTTTTATGTTGTTTTACATTCTCTTTTGAATGATATAATTGCCAAGGTCCTCTCAGGGTTAGTCTTGGAATTATTTCACAATAACATCTTAACTATGTACATGCGGCAATGTACACATCGTCCAAATAAAATGACGCACGATGATTTTCAGGACCCTCTGGTGTGTAACACACAGTAATAATACATAATATTTTAAAACCCTTATATTTTTTTATATTCTCTTTGGAATGATATAATTGTAAATTTCCTCCCAAGGTTAGTCCAGGAATTATTTGGTAATAACATTGTAACTATTATGCCAATTTTAATGAAATTTGAAACCCTTACGTCGGTTTACATTCTCTTCCAAATGATATAATTACCAAGGTCCTCCCAAGATTAGTCTGTAAATTATAAGTAAGAATAATTGAGATCACATGACTTAGGTCTATTTATCTTGTTATAGTGATCTTTGTATATTGTTCCTTTCACAATATAGAGTCTACTTACTCATGCCTTTACCAATTATCAAATCATGATCTTGGTTGGGTGTTTTAAGCTATTTACAAAAGTTTTCGCTCTTATTCTCTTTCATCTTAACTTGTTATTCAAGACTTCATTTGTTTTATACTGCTTTTCCCATTACTCACGCTATATTTCCTCATTTTCCTCTTGGGTTAGTAAACTTTTTTTTATGCTAAGATTACCTTAATGCTTGGTACTAAAGTCTTCTTACCTGCACTGAATTTTTGATAACTAAGACTTAGAAATGGTAGTTATTTTCTGTATTTTTCTTCAAGAATGATTACTTTCAGTTAGTAAAACACTTGCTTTGCCTTTTTTCCTAGATGAACCATCACATGCTTTCCCTATGGTTGTATTGAATGGAACCAACTAGAGGTGGCACTATCTAACACAAAATAAGTAACAATATTACACTATAATATTATGTTTACTAATATAAGACACTGTAATTATTTGAGTTAAGAAAATACACTTATGAGAAATAATTTTAATAAATGTGGGTATTTTTTACCTTTACCCTGATGGTACTATAAGAGTTTCCAGTGCCATTAAGGATACTGGACATATTTTATGCATGATAGTGCCCCATATCATGCAACCAAGTCAGTAACAATCTTCTTGATTGCCAACAATGCGCCCTCTTACCATGGTTGGGAAATTCAACAGAACACGAATCCAATAAAGAATACTTAGGAAGTATTTAAAAATTAATTAATATAAAACAGCATTAATTGAAAGGCTTATTTATCTCCGGTTTGATGATGAAGACTTAAAAATTACATCTTTAGAATACATCAAATGCATTCCGCAGTGTATTCAGACTAATAAAAGCAAAAGGTGCAAAATGAAATACGAGTGTTCTAAAATATAATAAAATAAAATATTATTTATTGTATTACACTTTTAAATAAACACCATTATGTTATTATCTCATTTCTTTTCAAAGATGGCTGTAATAATTCAGCCAGGCAGTGTAAACAAGAGTCCTGTTAGATCCATACCCTCCCTTACCATCTCCTGCCGCAATGTCTCCTACACAATCCCCAACATCATACTCTACAGCCATGCAGATGACTACTATCCTTGCACATCACCAAAACCAGACCCAAGTACCTCACAATCTACACCACAAGACTTAAATGCTGGCAACAACAGAACCAAATGAGAATCTTCCCTTCCATATCCTTTCTCACCCTTAATACAATGCACAAACAGCCCGACACCATCACATTAGAAAATAAACCACTTCTGTTAAATAAAACACCTATAGTCATTCTAGATAAAAGACTAAATTTCCAATAAAACATGAGAAACAGAGCAAACAAAAGTAACACAAAAGTGAGCACATTCTGAGCACTCAGAGGAACTAAATTCATGCAATCAAAAAAATCTATCACCCGCACAGAGATGCAATGCCTGTGTCCTCTTCTGTAATGATAATGTTCCTTTTAGAGCTTGAGGTAGGATTTATGAAGCTTTGGTATTCTCCAAAATACTTTATAAGTAGTCAATGAGCTTTGTTTTCAAAATCCTTGTGCCTGTTATTAATGAAAGGTATGATAAGATGCATCTTTCAGCCACAAGTTACAATTTATGTTGCGGATTAATGGTCAGTATTTGGATAGTTTCTTCCCTATCAAACAAATAGTTTTTTGATACAAATACACACCACAATATCCAGTGGTCTTGTTGCATTAATGCTAGAGATGGGACGATTCCCCCCCAAAAAATGCAATTCTGATTCCAGTTATAAGTTACGATTCTAATTCCGATTCTTTCACAAAATAGAATATTGATTATATGATATATATTGTTAAAAAACAAATAATACATATTATAATTTGCTATGTATTGCAACTTTACTATTAGTAATTGTCAATAAAGATCATTAAATAACAAATATAATAAACTTATTTAATTTCTTTACGTACCATCGATTCATAATTCCTTCCGTGTAATAAGAATACTCAATACTTCAATAATAATTAATAAAGTTAGTTGTTATATAAACTAAATAGAATATAGTAAATAAATAAATGTAAGATGAGCATTGTGCCTAAGTTTATATAGTATCTGCTAACAACCGATCTTCTGATATAGTGCCTTATGCTCGAAGTTTGGTATCATCAGTTGTCACAACCAAGTGAATTTGGATTTTTGATAGCGAATAATGCACAGTTTACATGGAAATTGTAGTTCAAATCAGATTAATTTGAAAATGTCAACTAATAATAACTAATGTATTAAATACTATTAATATTCAGCAATTATAATATTGTTACTCAACATTTAGCATGGGCTGGGAGTAGGAAGCACATTGCAGCATAACTAACCTCTATGGTGGCTGTTAGTCAACTGAACAACAGGGTTGTCCACTGCCAAAGAATTTTAGCAATAGTACCAAAACTTACTCTGAAAATGTAACAAAATTGGTAAAATCATACCAAATCTAATTAACCCATTAGATGCCCAAGGGCCTTTATAAGACATAATTTAGTGCTACATAATCACCCGAGGGACTTTTGTGGCCTTTCCCTTTTAGACTCGTATTCACCCTGATTATTATGATAATTCATCTGCTTTTTATTGTCAAACTTGAATTAAAATACAGAAAATCACTAGGGCAGTCTTTCTTTGTTTTAAACCGAGATTTATGAATAAGCGTAACTTGACTCGGTTCTAGGCCTCACTGCAACATGGCTGTGAAAAGAGGCTAATTTATTACACATATCTGTATAAACACACCGTTTTTGATGACTCTACCCTTGTTTTTCTTTAAATATACTTATGTTTTTCATTTTTTATCTAATTAAAATGATGAAATGCCTTAAGTTAGTATGTTATTGAAGGCACACAAACAAGCAAGCTTATTTTGTCTGGAAAATACAGTTTTATAGGTGAAAAATAGGCTCTGAGCAAAATTTTCATAAAAGTTAAGATATAAAATAGTCTCCCATGGCACTGTTTTCTATAATTAGAAACAGGTTTTAAAGCATAAATGATTTAAAAAGCTTAAACTAACCATGGGTTTCAATGAAAATTTGTGGAAGAACTGAGAAATATCAATCATAATTATAAATAGGTAGAAGGCTATTAATAATTTGTGAATTATATCAATAGAATAATTGTTTTCAATTAAAATGATATACTATCTGATTTATAAAAGAGGATTTAAATATTTTATTTTAATTATTTTTGATAATGTATACCATTTGTAATTTCGCCCAAGGCAATTTTGAGCAAATTAGCCTGGCCCTTTAAGGGTTAAAACATAAGACAAAAGTAAAATGGTATCAAAAAAGTGTTTTCTTGAAGCAAAAAGGTACCAAATGTGTGCAAATCATGATATCAGAATGAATCATTTTTGGAATTGGAAAACTGAGATTATTTTATCAATTCAGATTCCCTCCAAATTAACGATTCTTACAATTCCAGTTAATCGTCCCATCTCTAATTAATGCTAAAGCTCAGTATCTAGTTAGATTGCCAAGTTCTGTCTATAGATGGCTGGGGGAATGATTTTGTCAATATAATAAACAGTGTATCCTTTATTGTTACTAATGGTTTATGGGCAGAGTTCCTGCCATTTGGATTGCTGTCTAACCCAAGCATATCATACCTGCTCTGCGAAGCAAGTTTATCTCAATTAGATCCATTCTTTATGGTAGCAAGTCCTTGGTGGTATATTATCTTGCTGGCAGGAAGGAGTTTACTGGGCTTACCCATTTTATCAATTTTATTGGTGATAGTTCATTATTCCAATACCATAGTTGATGACTGGTACAGAGAATTAGTTAATAACATAATTTTGTTTGGTTAGGGGTGGGGAGCCCCAAATGTATTCTACAAATCTTTTTTTCATTATAGCTCAGCTTGAGGAATGAAGATTTAAGAAGGGGTTACCTATGTCTGCTGGAGGTCACTGGTGTCAGATAAGGGTGAACTAGGAAAGGCAGAGCCAACTGCAGTTTAGTAGCACAACTTCCTTTCCTTTTAGCCTCAAGTCCTGCCCTGCATACATCCTAGAGAAAAATGACAGCCAGATTAATGGTGTCTACAGGTTTCACAGTCAGAAGCTAAACAGAACGATGGTGATGGTTGATCAGTAATTGCAGGCCTGCTTTACATAAGTTTTAGCTGGAGTGTAGTGTGCATAGTACTGGCAACAAACTTTACATCAGTGTCCTTCTCTTAGATGGATGAACATACAAGCACGATCTGCCGAGTTTAGAGACCAGGTAATCTTTTTTACCCTGTAGTATTTGACTACTAGTATGATGTTTTGGATACTGATCAAGATTATCTTTTTGTGATGTCTGATAAGAACAAAAGCTGCATTTGAAAGGCTTCTCATTCTTTTAGTCTATGTTTATGTGATGATGGTACTCTAGGTTCTAGAGTCTGACATTCCTCAGTGATGTATTTGATCTAATATCCTTTTCAGAATATTGTTCCTTTTGGTGTTTGAAGTGGGATTTCTAAGGCCTTAGGGTTGCTAGGAATCTCCATACTGAATTATCAGAAGTTTCTAGTTTCTTTTCAGGTTTTTGATAGAATAGAGTAAGGGCCCCTCCAAAGAGAACACTTTGAGTTAACCTTATCTATAGAACCATGCACAAAAGTGGGTTATTATCCCAACAGTTTTTCTGATAAACCTAGAAAGCATGTGGTCAAATATTTTGATTGTTTTGTAATATTTTAGAACAAGGTTTTGTTTTGAGGGGGAGGATTATTTTTCATAGTAATTTTTTTGTAAATAAAGACTATATTTAATCTCACAATCTTCCTTTGAAAATCTAGGCTGGCTTAAATGAGACAGCTAGTGCGACAAATACAGGATATCTGTAGCCTGCCTCAACATCACCAATAAGACTTCAGATAATTTTTATGATTAGGTATTTTGTTTGTCTGATAATAGCAAAACTGCATTTATAAATTCTTAGATGATGCTCAAGATTATCTTTCATGCTGACTCATATGAGCAAGAGCTACACATTAGAAAGGCTTCACACCAATATGAATATTTTTATGTCATTGAAGATATTTGTGTGTGCTATCTGATAGGAGCAGAAGCTGCATTTGAAGGGCTTCTAACTGGAATGAATTTTTTGATGTCTCACAAGATTATTTTTTAATCCTGTCTGATATGAGCAGGAGCTGCATTTGTGAGGTCTTTTTTGCCCACTATGGTTTCTTAAATGAGCCTCTAGGGAATGTTTCTGTGCCGCCTCATAGGGGCAAAAGTTGCATTTGAAAGGTTTCTCTCCACTATGAATTCTTAGATGTAGCACAAGACTAGTTTTCCATGATGTCTGATAGGAACAAGAGCTGCATTTGAAAGGCTTCTCTCCAGTATGAATTCTTAGATGTAGGTTAAGATTACATTTTTGTGTTGACTGATAGGAGCAGAAGCCGCATTTAAAAGGCTTCTTGCCACTATGAATTCTTAGATGTCTACCAAGATCATTTTTTAGACATGTCTGATATGAGCAGGAGCTGCATTTAAAAGGTTTCTTGCCACTATGAATTTTTTGATGTCTCAATAGATCACTTTTTAGTCCTGTCTGATATGAGCAGGAGCTGCATTTGTAAGGCTTCTTACTTGTATGAATTATTAAATGTTTGTCAAGACTAGATTTTTGTGCTGCATGATAGGTGCAGAAACTGCATTTGAAAGGTTTCTCCCCACTATGAGTTCTTAGATGAACCTCTAGACAACTTTTATATGCTGACTGATAAGAGCAGGAGCTGCATTTAAAAGGTTTCTCACCAGTATGAATCATTAAATGTTTCTTAAGATTTCCTTTATATCGGGTATGGTATGAGCAAGAATTGCATTTCATGAGTTTTTTAACAGTTTTAGTTTGTGAATTTATATTAGGCTTCTCTCCTTTATTACATAGTTTTATCAGAGTTGGACTGCATCATTAGTGTCTTGCTTCTTGAAGATGAACATTTTGCCTGAAAAAATAATTTAATTAAAGTAAGTAACCACATCTTTGGTGGTATCTTTAATGTCAAGGCACAGAGCTGGTATGACAAAAACCTTGAGAAGGAAGAAATGATATCCAGTCAGACAGACAACTTCCTTCTACCAAACAACCATCCCTGTAATGCTCACATACCACAAAAAGCCCTCTACCACCATTCCTCCCTAGACATCACCTTCTGCTTGACCAACATCACCCCCATAACATTCTGAAAAATGACAATCCTTATTTAACACCAGTTACCATTCCTATCACACAACAAACAAGAATTAAATGAGTAGACCACAGACACAAATTACAAAAGAGCCAACTGGGAAGCTTCCACAATCAACACAAAACAAGTTGTGATGGATCCCAATAAAGGAACCTTCCGTCCTATAGTCTTACGCAAATGAACCGAGCTCCATCTTCCATCAGGGAAGAGAGGGAGACAAGAATGACTGCAGGACAGTAGGGAGCAAGACAAAAGGGGTTCCACCAACCCTAGCCCTTCTAAGATGGTTAGCCCTAGGTGAAGGTTGCTACTCATTGTTATACTAATCATATATTGCACTTTTCCATTTACTAAACACGTTCGCGGCCCAATCGCCAACTGCTTTCTCTATCTATAGGGCCATGACAGAATTTTACGTCATTTATAGAGAGGCAATTTGTGGCCCATGACTAAAATCACAGTCATTTTTTCAATTTGTTTTATTGATAACTTTGAAGCTTGGGCCTGTGAGTAGACTTACAGAGATTATCATACATCTGGCTCTGCTGCCAGTTTGAAGAGTACCAAATTTCCTTAGGGCATCTGATAGTAGGCTGACACCAAGGGACTGGTAGCAAACTACCAAATGATGGATATATCCGTCATAGACCGCAAATGTGTTAAGGAAGCTCAGTAATTCCATACCCAAATGCCACCTCCTCTTTTTTTTAAGTAACAACAAAGAGAACGATGAGACGATGGTGTGGTGGTGTGGTACTTGGACAAGACATTAGACTACTTCAGGAGGCTCAGTAATTCCATCCATAAATGCCACCTCCTCAACTTTTAAGTAATAACCAGCAGGAGTATCTTCCACAGAATGTTTGCAAGGAAAGATCATTCCAAAAGAAGTTGTGGAGAGAGGAAAAGACGATGAGTGGGGGATCAAGGTTTTTTATTTAAGAAACTATATAGGCAAACTTTTAAATATATTTGGGGGGAGGGGGTTCTGTGTTTCCCTCCAAAATTGGAAGAGGTCAGAAGCAATTATGCAATGGAGTAAAAGAGAGGTGTGTTCTAAAGTGGGATTGCCAGACACATAAGGCATTTTGATGGGTGGGTGAAACATACAAAAAGTAGCTGTAGCAACCCAGATATGCGGGACAAAGTGAGAAAATCTGAAAGGAATTCATCTAAAACTAAATAATGACTCAAATTACCTTTAATTGCTGCAAACTTTTAAGTGATTCTTCACTTGAATCGTTGGCTGCAAAGTCCACATGTTTAGATTGCAAAGGCTCTCTACTTTCTTCTACAGGAGTTGCATCTTCAATAAATTCTTCCTTAATTTCTATTTTGAATGACATTTCTCCAATGTCTTCCTTAAAAAAAGAAGAGAAAATTCAATTTGGTAGGAAATCCCTCAAATGACCAAATGAGCATCACTATAAAAATAAGACTAAGAAGGAACAACCATTAAGTATCCTTGTAAGGAATGACCAATAGATGGGAAACTGTCCTAAATCAAATGGATGCTCATTGAAACAAGCATGATACAAAGACTAAAGTAAAGAGACTGTCAGGCAGAATATTTTTTTTATCTCATAAATGCCTGACAATGATGTTGATAAGCAACGGAAATAATCAACCACTTGTAAATGTACAGACTTTCAATAAACTTATAATAAGTAGCTTTCAATATTATCCAGAGATGTCAAATAACTTCATTGGTATCACAAAGACAATCTCCTGTAAACCAATCCCTTACAAAAAGCCATTTAGCACTGAGTCAAGAGGGGGAGGGGGTGAATCCAATTTAGAATACCCTGTAAACTCTCCAATAATTTAATGGGACCACCCATATCCTGATTTTTTGAAGAGCGTAGTAATCTGGCTCAGCACAGTTGCAATACAGTGGATGAAAGAACGCATAGGGGGTGGTCCTCCCATTTTAGAAACATAGACTTCTACTCTAAGGATGAGCCCTAGAGAGAGTCATCCAAAAGCATTTGATTTTTAAATACTGGAAACAGTTTGGGAGTAAATCCTGCCATTATTGATAGGATATTCTAATGGCCCTTTATAGTTAGTAAAACTGTCTCTTCCAAAATGAAAAGGCTCTGAAAAGATCAAAATCATAGAAAATTAGTCTTGTATATAACCTGTCTGCAGATAAATGCCAATAAAGTGTCAATTAGTGTAAAGCAGGGCATACAAGACAAATCCAAGGCCATTTTTTGGACAAAGCTATTAATGGAGATGAGAAATGGCTTTTATAACAATTTCAAGCACTTAACAGTGGCTTAGTCACAGTGATAGACCAATCAAGTAGCCAAGAGGGGCCATGTGTCCAAGATACAGTTAAAAAATAATCATAGATAAGGTTTACTGCTAACAACTTAGGCCTATGAAAACACCTTTTGAAAAAAATGACCATTCTGAGCAAACAGAAAAAGGGTAATTCTCCATCATGACTATCTTTGCCCTCAGAAGGCAAGAATTAAGGACCTAATATAGCAGTGGGGAATCTATCAACCATAGGTAAATTTATAACAATCCACTATAGCATTAACCATTTTTTACATCTGATTAATTACACATAATCCCAATTCTGTATTATTATTTATGTAATTAATAAATGTTGTGAAATAGATTGGCTATTAAATCTGAACAAGAGGAAACCTAATTTTTTTTTAATTAAGATTCATTTGGTTGCACTTACAACTTAAGGACTTATAATTCACCCTTGGTAGCGAAAAAGTTCGGCATCTATATTACAAAGGAACTCTGCTATAAAATTTCCTTCATCCACCATATGCTTCTGCACTCGCTACTTCTGATTATTATTTGTTTAAGTTTACAGAATTATTAATGAACTTAGACTAGCATTGAGATAAAAAATGAGTTAGTCTCCTTTGACATCAAAATCTCAGATAACAGATAAAGGTAAAGAAAGCCAGGATTAAATATATTCATATTGTTATTTTGATTTATAAAATAAATGAATCAGGCACAAACTTCATATCAAATTATATTTAGCCCAGTAACTTCCTTTTAATCACTCCCTTTTTCTATGCTTGCTTCTTGTCTTTAGGAGTATATTCACATTGTCCCAATTGACCTCTCTTTATTGGCTGTAAGATACTGGTTCTTATATACATTTATTCGGCTCATGAATCCTCACTTTAGCATTAGTTATTTCTTATAGTTTTCCTTTAGAATGACCTAAATTAAGTTAAAAAATACTTGGAATTCACCTTTCTTCTCTCCAGTATGGCATTTTTACATCTTAAGAACAATATTATTATTACCTTTTTGCAGGGAAAGTCTTGCGGCATAATTCTAGAAGATTCATCAACTGCTGGTTCAGAGGTGATAGGGAGTCTGCTCTTATTTTCACCAGATGAATGAAGTGGAGATTTAAAAAACTCTCCTTTTATTTCCATTTCCTCACAAATATCCTTAAAGAAAGATGTTTTCCTTTATTTGACAAAACATTTATAAATTTGGGGGGCTGGACCAGTCTTATTTTTATTACACCTCTATGGAAATATACCTCCCACTTCAAGTGCTCAATTAAAGGGTAATAATATGGAACAAATTAGCTCATAAAGTTGAGAACTTTACCTGTACTGATCTTTATTATGTGCAATTTATTATTGAATTTCAGTATCTTATGCAAGAGGCATGTAGGGAATGGTGCAACTTATTAGTGGACCCTAATCAAGTCCTGCGAAAAGAGGGCCCCTTCATAGCTTTTTAGCTTATGCAGTGGCCTACAATAGCAAGATGGGGTTCAGTTTACTGGAGAGAGGAGGGGCAAAAGGAGAGTTTTGTTAATATTTCAATTTTCTATGATTACTCATGATGGCCTTAGTGAAAGTGCATGAAGTAGGAGCACATACTAGTAGCTTGTAAACTAGACAGTGAATCTGAAAATCACCATGTACCCCTTAATTCCCTATAGGCCCTTCACCTATTAGTAGGAGTAGCCTTGTATTAATGGGGATAACAAAATGATTTCATAGTGAAGAGAATAGACAAAGGAAAAGCAAAAATTAATGGATAAGATTATAACAAAATTGTACTCATACACAGCATTCCTAACTGAGAAGAGAGGCCAAGGATTACTGAAAATACAGAGGATCTGTACAAATATAAGTGACACAAGCAGATAAAGAGGAAGACTATTTTAACCCATCCGTTGCTTCATGGCCTTTTGAGGCAACCGACCCAGTGCTGCATAATTGCCAGAGGGCCTTTTGTGGCCTTTAACTTTAGACTTATAAACACTCCCATTTTTATGATTCTTCCATTTTTTGGTTTCACATTCTTATGTTAGCGACTGATCATCCAATAAAAATACATAAATACCTTAGGTTAGGCCTTTTTTGATTATTAACCGAGATTTAAGAATGTGAGATACAATTAGTAGAACAAATTACAGAGAATTATGTCTACTGATGAAACCTATATAAAAAAAATGCATCAAAGTTACTACTGTTTGAGTGATGTGGAAAAGAAACCATAATTTTAACTTTATACATTTGGCAAATAATATTGATTTATTACCTATTTAGATTTTAGCTGTATTGCACTAATAGGGCATGTTATTCAAAGCACAAGAATGAGGAAACATATACAAAAGAATTGGAGAGTTTGATGTAAAAAGATAATAAAAATTCAGGTAAGTCAATTTTTTAAAATCTAGAAATGTTTTCCATAAGTAGGAGCAAAGTTTTCTATAAAATAGAAGGAATTTTAAGGAAGAATTAGAAGCATGAAAATTTTATCAGTAAATGAGAAAGAATTATGAAGAATAAGTATATTATTTCCAATCATAATTCTAAATAAATGGAGGGTTATTAATAATTTTTATCAATAGAAGAATTCTTTCCAATTAAAATGATATATTACTTGATTTATAGAAAAGATTATTCTCCCTAACAATCTACCAAGGGTAAATACATCAGAAGTGATTTGGAGCAAATTTGTTTGGTGGTGTAATTATTATTATTATTTGAGATAATGAACACAAAATTCTTGTGGGAAAAGCCTAACAGCCATGAACTTGAAAACAAGCTCCCATAGAACACAGTGTCCATATGTCAAGTAAAAAAGAATGAATAAAGAAGAAAGAAATTGAAATGTGTAAATAAATAAATAAATGTTTAAAATTATTAAAATCAAATCCATATTAAAATTATGAGGCAGTAGCACCCACCCTTAATCTAGCATTGCAACCTCGTTTGAAGATCTTCCTGCATAACTTCTGCAGGAAGATCATTCCACTGCTTTACCGTACTTGGCAAAAAGCAACGCTGAAACTGAGAAGTGCGGCAGCGGGGAATGCATAGTGCATGTGGATGTTGTCCATCCGCAAACCTTGTTGATCTAGCAAAAGGCAGGGGCTGAGGAATTAAAAATGATAGTGGCAATTCCCTACTGAAGTAGTATTTATGGAATATCGACAAACATGAAATCATCCATCGATTATCTAAGTCATAGTAGCCCCATCAGGAAAAAGGAACCTGCTTCCACGAGCAACCCTATCTAAGAGAGACAGATCTCTGGCAGATGCGGATAGCCAAATTCAAGAAGAGGGAGAACAAAGGACCTAAAACAAGTGGCATTAATATCTTCATTATTATAGATATTTGAGGCCTTAGGTACAATACCAAGTTTTCGGGCAGCATTAGCAGATATATTTAAAAGATGCTTCTTGTAATGACGTGATCTATTATTGCGGTTTACTATATTCTTATTGTCGATACTTCAATACTAGGTGACCTCTTAAGGTCCTGTAGAAATAACCAGTCAGTCCACGCCCATCACCCACTCTATCAAGATAACGACCTACTTAAGAAAAAGCTATAGACACAACAACTCTAGCCTATTGTTTCCTATCACAGCCTAAATTACATATTACATTATTCTATTTACTAACCCCTACTAATAACTTATTGTGTCAATTACTGCCACATCTGATACGCCACATCATCCTCGGCGAGTGTTCTAAATAGTTGTTATAACCTAACTGATAATAGATATACTACACTTCTCAAAGGTCAGGTGAGAATCATAGGTAATGCCAAGGATCGTTAGGGATTCTGAATCAGCAAGAAGTGTATCTCCAACACAGAGTGGAGGATGAGGGTGCTCATTGATACAAGATCTACTAACCAAGAGGGTCTTAATTCTACTTGAATTAAGCTTCATACCCCAACAATCACACCATTTTCTAAGTTTTTCTAAATCACAATTTAAACTCATGGCAACTTGGTTTCTCATTGCTGAAGACCTAACTACTCCAACAAGTGTAGTATCATCTGCATACTGAACAACGTTGTTTTTGAGACCTTGTACGAAATCACTTGTGTATACTAAAAACAACAAAGGCCCAAGAACCCTGTCTTGTGGAACTCCAAACACAACACATCTAGGTTCACTAAAAACTCCATCTATGACAACACATTGCTGCCGATCTATTAAAAAAGTCGTTAAGTAGTCCTAGGATGTAGCAACCTATTCCAAGGTTTTGTAGTTTAAAAACAAGTGCTTTATGGTTAACACGATCAAAAGCAGCACTAAAATCAATCTGAACTAATCTAGATTCAAAACCCTTGTCAATATTATCTTGGATATTACAAGTCAAATCTAAAAGGGCATCAAAGGTACCCAACTGCCTCCTATATGCATACTGACTTCTAGCCAGTAAGGCATTCAATTCCAGGTATCTATACAAGGGCCTAGATATCAGCTTCTCAGCAACATTAGAGAGCACATGAAGTATTGAAATAGGCCTGTATTGACTAAAATTAGCAGATAACATGCCCTGAGGAATAGGCACAACATTGCTCAATTTATGATTATCAGGAAAGGTGCTTCATCTAAATAAAAATATATAATCTACTTAACTTAGGGGGCCTAAATCAGTACACATCTTTTTAAAAAATAAAGGGAAAAAGTTGTTGGGATCAACTCACCCCAGCTGTCAAGACTGTCAAGTATCTTTTTAACATTTCCTGCACAAAAAGCAAACCCAGTCAAACGAGCCTCAGGATGGTAAGTGTCAGGAAGAGGAACCTCTTCAACTGACTGCTTGGCTTCAAAAGCTCGATGGAGAAAATTTGCCTTTTCTTTTGCACTAGTTGCTAGCTTTCCATTTAGCAAAAGTAGTGGTGGAATGGTAGAAGTGTTAGAGTCAAAAATAATCAGATTTTAATTTAGCCCACCACAAATGAGGCTGTCTGATCTCTGCCAACTTACTCTTCAGATTATCATTATATAATCTCTCAGTCAGATCGTAAACTTTGTTGGCAGTACGCCGAGACTGAATAAAGATCTCAAAGTTTTCTCACGTTCGATTATGCCTTCATACATTAAATTTTGTTGCTTATCAAGGTAGGCTCTTCTACAGGATTCATCAAACCATGGCTGGTCATTTGTACGAATCCTGATAATTCTACTGGGAACATGCCTGGCCAAAACAGTAGATAACATATCATTCACCTTAGCCATTGGATGTGGGTCAGATATTGCATCCAAAATATTCAAGGCTCGACAACTCTCTTCACAACCAACCCAATTAGCTCGAGATTTAAGCCAAACTCTTTTTTTGATTGTGGCATTCGGGATATGCTGTTAACAGCTATGTCCATTATAATAGAACAATGATCTGATATCCCCAAATTTTCACAAACCTTTGCATCTACAGCAGCTGGAGCATCTGTGAACACAAGATCTAGTCTATTACCTGAAATATGGGTGGGTTCCTGAATCATCTGGAGACAATCAGCAACAATGCAAAATTCATAAGCTGACCTACCATGCTAATCAGTTACATTAGAATTGAGCCATTCTTCATGCTTTGCATTACAGTCCCCACTAATTACAAAACAAGCTTTCCTAACTGTTAATTCAGCCAAGGCAATACCATCTAAAAGAGACAGTCATAAATAGAGTCATCATGTCCTGGGTTAAGGTACAACGCAAATATATATATATATATATATATATATATTATAATATTTACTATAAATCTTAAAACATAAAACTTTATGACACTTGCATTCAAAATTCTTTTGGCAATAAATTGGTAGGCCAGACCTCAAAAATACTGCCATACCCTGTGCTCTTAGCGTATTTTGACAATAAAATCAGGGCCAGAAAACCCTGGAATAAGGAATTCAGAATTAGATTTATTACTTGTCACTAGGGTCTCTGCAAGGAAAAGGATGACGTAATTCTTTGCATGAGCCTGAATATCTAGAAAATTAGATCTTAAACCCTGAATATTAGAATAGAGGACACTCCATTTCTTCTTATGAAAATCAGTAGCAAGTCCAGGATTCAACTCAATATCTCCAAAAAGAATCAGAAACAAAAGCACCAGTAAAAGTTTTAAAACAAAAATATTTAATAAAGCAACAACAAAGTAAATATAGTCAACAACAAAAATATGTACAAAGGATGGAGAAGCAAAAAAGTCCATAAGCAACTCTAAAAAACCCGGAAAAACTGGTCAACATGGCGGAGCCGGAACACCATGCAAGGCAAAATATCCTCAGAATTGCAACAAGACTGGAGAAGGACAGGTGGAATGGATTTAGAAAATAAATAAATAAAAAGATTAATAGAGAAAGATTAAGAATAGAACAAAGGCATCTACCTGAAAAACCTACCGAGCAACCTTGATCATCTAATCAGCCTGCCCTACACACCTTTTGAAAAAATCAGGTAAATGATAAGAAAGGAAAGTCAGACACTTGACTGTACCATCAAGTAGGGAACCCAAACCTAGGACTGCGGAAGGACTTGGTACAAAGACTATGGCACTGTCCAACAGTGAGGGAACAATGGTTTGATTTGGGAGTGTCCTTGTCCTAGAAGAGTTGCCTACCAGGGCTAAAGAGTCCCTTCTACCCAAACTGGCATGGTTTTATATCAGTTTTACTTCTCCTAGCCTTTGCCTGAGGAGGCATACCCTACAAGGCAGCAGGGGGTTTGAATTCAGTTTTCCTTCTCCTAGCCTTTGCCGAAAGAGGCATACCCTGCAAGGCAGCAGGGATTGGAGTCTGATTATATCATCAGCCACTCGGTCACTTACATGCATTCAGTAAAGCAACAGGGGCACCATGTGAAGATAGCATGCAAGCAGTTAGGAGGCAGAGGCTTTATATTATTTAGGACTTAGGACCTAGGCCGCATGCACTCCAATTAAACAGCAAGCAGTAAGCATACATGCAAAATGCTACTGCATAATTCCTAAGGTAGAATACCTGGAATATTGGCATATGAATACTAAATTTTAGTCATATATGATATAGGTAAATCATACAGATTAAAACTATAAGTTGTTGATTAAAATTCATTTGTTAATTTAAGCAGATATTTGAGGATAGGGGTGGGAGGACTGATATTAGATCTTTACTGCCATTGATAAGATCAAGATAGAATATATGTTCCAATTAGATGGAATTTAAAAGGAAGAAGGCCAAATTTCAGGAATCAATAAAGACTGCCATTTATATATCAGCTGACTGCTGGAATGATCAACCCTGGGGAATTTTCAATCTTAAAATTAACTCACAGTTCATCTTCTGGAAGAGGCAATTATGCCTGTGGCTTCAGGGTTTTGAAATCACAGTTATCCTTCTCTTAGGTGGACTGCCTGCCATGGCTACAAGCTCCACCTACCCATCCCCACCATGATGCCCAGTCACAGAGGTAAAATCACTTAGCAAATAGTGTCAGCTTTAAAAAGAATCCAGAAAGAGATTTGAACTGCTGACCCAATAATTGCCAGGCAAGCATGCTAACCACTTCTCTCTTCAGGAATTTAAGTTTTGGGGAGGGGGAAGGTAAGAATACTGCTCTAAAGGAAAACATGTAGGAATGGATAGACAAAGAAGAGTAGTAAAAAGTACAGCATTCAAAAGAACTTATAACCCCTTACAAGGTTTTAAATCTTCAAAGTTATAAATGATCTCTAGTGACTTGCCTCTTTACCATCCATTTTTTCAGCTGCTAATGAAATCTTGCTACTTGTCATCTTTGTATTTTCAATTTTTCTCAGTTAAATTAGAACTTAAAGAAAAGGTAGCCAAGTTCATTTCTTCAACGAATAACTAAAACTTGAGGATGAGGTAGCAAAGATCATCTCAACATATAACTAAGATTTGAGGATGAGGTAGCAAAGATCATCTCAACATATAACTAAGATTTGAGGATGAGGTAGCAAAGATCATTTACTCAAAAAATTTCCTGAAGAAAGAAGAAAATCTTAATCTTGGGTTTAATTTCTAATCCATCTTTTATGAATTGCTGTAAAATAGGTGTAAAAAACAAAAGGACCCCATAGAATACCTACAAATATATTTCAAAGGTTAAACAAAAAGACTATTTGGGGAGCAGTAAGAATACCCATAGTCTTCGAGGATATTTTATAAAAGACAACTAAACCTGGATAGAGACCATACATGAAAAGCCACACTCCTTCAAACATAGTATGCATTGAGTGGAATTGGTATGCACCAACCTTACTTTGTGGGAAAACTATTAATAATATTTTTAAAAATTAAACATTTTATTTTCAATCGACCTTACTTTGTGGGAAAACTATTAATATTTTTAAAAATCAAACATTTTATTTTCAATAGACTATTACCTTACTTTGTGAGAAAATTATTAATATTTTTAAAAATCAAATATTTTATTTTCAATAGACTATTACCTTACTTTGTGGGAAAACTATTAATATTTTTAAAAATCAAACATTTTATTTTCAATAGACTATTACTAACTTTATTCAAATCATAAATAAAAAAAAATTCTATAACAGCACCAATCTAGCAACTACCTTCATTCAAGGGCATAAGTCGCTGCAATTAAAATTTCAGCCTAGTACTATGCTACTTTTAAAATATCAAAAGTAAACCAAGAAAAGAAAATGGACTATTACTAAATTTCATTTTATTTATTTCTTTTGAGACTATCTCCTATGTAATTAAAATATTTTCTCATTTATCTTCTTCATTACACCTGAATATTCATTTTAATGCTCAATATGTATATCATATTTGGAGAGGAGGAGAGTGTAGTGATTTGTTAAGTAATTTTCTCTAGAGAGAGAATGATGTAAGTGGCTTAATATGTTACATGCGAAGGTGAATTTGGCAACTATTTCTGCCTTGTGGGGGTTTTCAAATTGTCATATCATCAGTTACAGTTGGGTTATTAATGTGGGAGTTTGTGGTCTCTTCAGTAGGGGTAATTCAGGTGTTTTGATGCAAAAAAAAAAGTGCATCATATGTGGCTCATGTCACAACATCATACTTTATTACGATTATACAGTGAAGTGTGCCTTATGTGGTACACGAATGCATGTGCCATATTGAGCTCATTTTGCTGTGAAATAAAAAAAAAATTTCAATCATGGAATTGGCAACTATATAAATATATATCTATAAATGTTCCTTGCTTTGGCCATTCAGAATCAGTTGTTTTGCAGCTTGCAGAAAGCTTATAGAATAAGGGTATCACAATCTATGCAGATAATTTTTATTCATCGGTTCCCTTGGTTCATCAATTGCTTGAAAAAAAAGACATACTATTGTGAGACAGTTGGGAAAACAAGAAAGTATTTGCCGGAGATGTTATGAAAGCAAAATTGAAGTTAGGAGAATCTATATCAGAAGAACATAAAAGGGGTGTCAAGGTTATAAATTGGAGGGATAACAGAAACATATTCACACTTTCTACTATCCCAGAGCATAGTGGCCAACTTGTACTGAGTGGGAAAGAATCAGGAGCAGGAGTTGAAGTGATGAAGCCAGAAAGTGTATTTGAATATAATTCAGCGCAAAAAGGGTAGTAGATATGTCACATCAGATGACAGCTTAGCATACTGCACTAAGAAAATGTAGGAAATGGTACAGGAAGGTGGTATGGAACTAGTCACAGGCATAGCAGTAGTAAATTCTTGTCTTTTGTACAACAAATATTATAATGAGAAAGGGAAAACCATTTCAATATTAGATTTCAAAGAAAACCTAATTATGTCCTTGACCTCCTGAATACCATAAAAAAAAGGTTAAACCAGGAAGTAGAAAGGGTACACCTATTTCAGGCACAAGGTTAACCTATTCTTTAGAAGAAGCACCAGGCCCCAAATCAAAAAACAGAAAATGATGTCATTCATGCTACAAAATATCATAAAATGAAGGATTAAACGAAGCAAGGCTCGAAGAGTCTCCATATATTTGATTCATGCGAGGAAAAAGCCATTTTTCTGTCGTTCATCTTTCAAACGAAAACATAATGAGTATAATGATCTTAAAATTTTATCTTGCAGTACTATTTTTAAATGTTTTTAATTTAGGCCTATGCATTTAAGAAAAAGGAAAGAATCAATGATATATACAGAAAGCAAATGAAAATTAGTGAAAATCACATTTCTTTTATATTAATGGAGAAAAAGTTAAATGAAAAAATTCCTATTTTTTGGCTAGTGATACTTATGTCAATAAAATAATTTTACTAGAATCATATTTCTTTACCCTTTTTCTAAACAAATTTATTATATCATAATATATATATATATATAGATGATATTTAATTGTGAAAAGTTGGTTTAAATAAAGTTATAAAAAAATATAAATGTGTACCAAGGATGGCTCACTTCACAGCAGCCAAATTCAAAGTGTGTATCACTGATGGCCTACTTCACACTTAACGTGTTAAGGCTTAAATAAAGGTAAAGCAACATTTAGAATTAAGTCTATATAATTTCTGAAATAATAGAGCTATTATTTCAGTGAATGTTAAATGCATATCTTTGATACCAATGTCATTATTGCCCTATTGCCCGTTATTTGCAGGGTGCATTCTGGATCTTGCCTTCTTAATATAATTTATCTTTTGGTTCATTATCTTTCCATTCAAAGTAAAATGTTAATGGAATTTCCTTAACCTCTCAACAGTCATGACCAAATGAATCCTCAAACAGTAGAAAAGGGAGATTGAAAAAAATATTCAGCCAGAAGATACCATTAGCTAGGTTGACTGATATAGAGTGACCTCTTTCTTGGATGGGAGCCTTCTGGTAAATATGGCGGACCATTTTAAGGCAGCCATCATTAGTGCTCTTTAGATAATCAACGGTACTACAAAGTAACACTACACACTGTGATGAATTCATGAAAAGAGTTGTCTATGCGAAAGAACTTTTGGACTACTCCTTAGAAGATATCAACGGAGAGTGACCAAGGTCAAATATGTGATGAGAAAACAAGGACCTTGAAACCTACCCTTATACTCATGTTCAATCAGGAGCGGATTACTGAATCTGTGCATACTGGGTATTATCGCTTATCTGTCAAGGCATTTGTGCCACTGCTGCATAGTTGGTACTACTGCCACTGTTTTGACCATAAACATTGCTTCTGTAGACATGCAAAGAAGTGTGACAGTGAATTGCTTTAAAACTGTACACAATAAATCCTTAATGTGTCACTTGCAGAGAGCCACAATGTAGTTGTAGTCTGCCTCCCCTCCCATATTTCTAATCCCTTTCTTCTGTTCCAGGGTGCTTGGAATGAAGAGGATGCAGCAAAGTCGGTACGGGTGGGGGAATTAATATACTTCTATCATGTGCCACTGCTGCATAGGCGAAATTTGAATCAAAATGATATTTTTCTTAGTTGAAAGAAAGTTGCAATTGTGAAAATTTATTAAGTGAGAATTAATTTGTGTAATAATAATAATAAACTGTCTGTGGTGGAAGTTATAGAGAGGAAGCTGGATAGTCAGTGTGAATGTGTGTGTATGTTGGTATTAATGATGTTTGAGTACGGCAGTGAATCTTTGATAGAAGATTGCTTCTATTTTCCAGCTCTGTGGTGCTGGTAAAACCAGTTCATCAACATCTGGCTTTAAAGAGGTAGCAGCAGCCAGCCTTGACTCTCACTCATTCTTGTGACTGGAAGGGACCATCTTGAAGCGTAGGTTTCAGAGAGCACCCAAGTCTCCAGCTCAGTAATTGGAGCTAGCTCCTCACAGACTCCAATACAGCAGTTGGAACTTGGAATAAATATAGGCATTAAAATTATTTCTTGTGTCACGATGTATCCGTTAAAAGGTCTGTTGCTTCTTCCATGTTCCTGAGAGCATATCGCATTTGTGATCCTTGTTTCTTGCATGAAATTAATAAAATCATCCAAACATTCATTGAGCTGCAATATCCCCTTTGGTTCATAGAAAAGTGTCACTATAAAGCCAGAACCATCTATTACTCCCCGGTCGGCTAATTATAAGGAAAACAGATGTGACAAATATAATGTTACCTTCCTATACTCCCCCCAGTTATCAATTTCAAAAAGTTGGCATGGACCAACAACATCAATATTGCCTTTCAGTATGAGAATACGATGAGAAATAGCTTATCCAAAAATAGATTGATCGATAAAAGAACAGAATTTATTTTGTTCCCTGCAAATCATGTAATGAAGTATATATCGGTGAAAGCAGCAGATTTTCCAAGAGAATGAATGAACATATATGCGATGTGGTGTCCTCTCCTCGAGTTTATTTCTACACATGTCCAATGAAAATCATCAAATTGATATTGATAATGCTAAAATAGTTTATAAGTCTCACAATTTTATACATCAACACTTATAAAAGAAATTCCCAACTTTAATACTTTTGATGGCCAATTTAATATTAATACCTTAATAAGCAAGAAATTGATACTTCCGCTTCTCAAAAATGTTGCCATATTCCCGCATCATCCACCTTAGCCCCATTGATTTGTGTGTTTGTACATTAAGCAACTTCTGTATTTCACTTGTTCACCAGCAACTGACAATGACGGATGTTTCCGTCGAAACCTGGTTTCACATATAAAATTAGTCCTATTACAGTGGATTTATCCCTATAGTTACATGTATGCTACAGTACTTTTTTAGATATATATATTTTTTTTATTTGTAAGGTTGTATATATTTTGGGGGTATTTATAACTGCAAAGGTTTTTAGTTGGCCATTTTCTCATTTTTCACTGCTCTTTAATAAAGAAAATATTAGACCAACTTCTCATTATCCTCTCCTCAAACACCCAGGTGGCTCTGTTGAAGTAGCAGGGATTGTAGCATGGGCCCTGGAACCCTGCCACCACAACAGCCTGCTTTTCCTCAAAGCA
Organism: Ceratothoa steindachneri; assembly: GCA_963969495.1. Taxonomy (NCBI): domain Eukaryota; kingdom Metazoa; phylum Arthropoda; class Malacostraca; order Isopoda; family Cymothoidae; genus Ceratothoa; species Ceratothoa steindachneri. The sequence continues at coordinate 116,762,583 of OZ018333.1, read as the reverse complement.
ATGTCTCAGTAAGTATAGAGAATTTTGATGTTATTGTGATAACAGAGGCATGACTTGATTTGGCAGGCAAGAACTTTAGGCCCTGAGGTTCAAATTAATAGTTATATGTTTCTTAGAGATAAGAATAGAGGAAAAGGATAAGTGATTATTTATATTAGAGATAATCTCTAGTGTAATGAAAACACTACAATTAAAACAAATGCTAACACAGTCATTATGGCAAGATGTTAAGGAGAGAAAGAATAAACTTGTCATAGGATTAATATATACACTGTCAAATCTTAGTAAGCAAGCTTTGTGCCCTCTATGGCAGGAGATAGAATGCGCATGTAGAAGTAAACATGTGTGTATAATGGGTGACTTTAATTATAGAAACATAGGCTGGGAAGCTCTTGGAGGTGATCAGGAGGCTGAGAAATTTTTTGCTATGGTGCAGAATAATTTTTTGGGACAGGTTATAATCCAACCCACTAGGGGTGATAATATACTAGATTTAGTTTTACCAAATCAGGAAGAAGGCATTAATGATACAAGAGATTGGAGGAAATCTAGGAAATAGTGATCATTGCAAAATTAGATTTAAGTTAAAATGGAAGATTAAAATCCCAGACTTTATAAAATGGCATTATAATTGTCTGAGTAGGTACCTGGAGACAGTTATTTGGGGACTAGCAAGTGAGGTCAGGTCAGGAAATGAGAGCAGTCAAGATGGAAGATAACACTCAAGTGGAGACACATGGTGATGAGTATGATACAAAGATTAAACAGTTAATTGCTGGACAGAATATTACCATACCATATAGGGAGATTAGAGCCTAGTTTGTCAAGCCTAAATGGATGTCAGATAAAATTAAGCATTATATTGGCATTAAAAGGGGGCATTTATAGGAGATGGCTACGATGCTAAAAAGTATCTTCTTTAGGTATTTACACCTGAGGATACTCTGATCATACATGAGGGGGCCTTTATTTCAGGGACGAGAGGGAAGCTCTCTATTCAGTCACATTTTTTTGTTTTTTTGGTGTAATATATTTAAGTTTGGGAACATAGTTAACATTGAATGTTATCACAAAATACTCAAAGAACCTTTAATTATACTATAAATTAAATCATGAAATAGTTCCCATTTGTTTATGTTTTAGAGTGGCCTAATTTTCTCCCCCCTTATTTACACTTTTCTTGATTGCTTAATTAAAGGGTTTGGAAAAGTTTTCTCACTATGGCTGTTGCTTTGGATGAAATGAGTATGCCCTTTGATATAAGTGCTATGCATGTAGTTTGTGATTCTTGTGGTGTTTAAAGAAGAGCAAATGCCCCTTGTGTTAAGTTCAGTTTTGAAGTATTGCCTTTGCATCGGCACTTATATGGCACTTGTTTAAATTTTCATTCCATTTTAAGGAAATTGTGTCACTTTTTATTTAATTATAAGCATATTGAAACTAATTGGTGCCATCTTGGTCATTGTGACTTCTAATTGTGAAAGCCTTAGGGGTCAGTTTTCATCTCTTATTTTCTAGGATTTATTGTTTGTAGTTAAAATATGTTAGGTTGCTGGGATTTTTTTCTAGCTGCCTTTGTCAACTTTTCCACATCATATATACTGTTTCTTTATTTAATTCTTGATTTTCTTTAGCAAATAGTATTTTGCCAATCTTTTCCTGGTTTGTGCTGTTTAATGAGTCTTGTATTTTAAGGTATTTCCTTTCATTTTTGAGAGCATTACATTCTACGAGGAAGTGACTGAGGTTTTCTTCTTTTCCTCCACACAGCTCACATTCCTCACAACTATTCTGCAATTTATTTCTATCATTCAATGGTAGACAATTTGTCCTAGCTTTATAGTATATTATTGATGATGGTCTATTGTCATAAATTGCCTCCTCTTTAATTTATTTCTTAAAGTTTTGGTATATATATAATGAATTTTTATTTGCAAGGTCTCTTTTCCATAATTGAGTATCCCATTCTTTGAATGTTTTTGTAATATCTTTATATTTAATTTTTTTATCATTTCTAAATTAATTCCTAATTCCTTTATATGATTTTTAATATTATTTATCCATTTGTTTTTATTATCCTTAGAAATTATATTAATAATTCTTTGCATTAGATCATTCTTACCCTCGTAAATATTTTCTATATATCCTATTTCTCCCTCAAATATTCATTTATTCATCAAGGATGTTATGGTAGAGGAGGTTAGTCAGTTGTGTGAAGAATTGTAAGAGATTAAATGAATTGGTGCATGAAGTGAGAAGGAATGCAAGTGTATGCATGAAAAATGCAGCTGGGACCAGGAGGGAGGAAGATAGGTCTGCCTAGACTAGGGACTGGAGAGAAAAAAGTGACTGTATTGCGAGATCATACAAAGTAGTAATACACAGGAGAAACAGTCTTACTTACTCAAGTTGCAGCGTGGAAGACAAGCAATGGTATCGGCGTAAACAAACCTTTTTCAAAACAATACCTCTACTGACTGGCACCAGTAAACCTCTATCCTCACTGATTTCCAATACCTTAATCAACCTTGGACCAAATCAGGACCTCCAGGCCAAACTCAGGATATACCCCAATGATACAACCTCACGACCAATGTGTTTTAGCTAACTGCTGGTGAATAGGTATGGTTTCTTCTTCTCAGCTGGGCCAGATAGCTCATTCCAGCATTGTCAAACCACAACATTCTTTGCTGTGCTTTCCTATAACTACAGACTGATGTAAGTGAAAATAAATTGTGGGTAAATATGGATAGAATGGCTAGGATAGGATAGGTTAGATATGCGAGTAAGAGGGACATGGGACCTGTTAGGTTGGCTAACAGATTTGATGCCCTGAGAGAGGAAGAGGTTGAAAAGAATTGTCGAATGTGGTTGTGGCAGAAAGTGGAATAAGTGGTATTTTGAATGAAAACAGGAGGAAGGGTAATGCTAGGCCTAGGGAGAGTAGGAGCATGACTGAGGTGCTTGTGATGGGTGACTCTCAGATTAGCTATTTAGATAGGAAGTTGAGTGCAAGCAAATAGAAGGGAGTGAGAGTTTGTTTGCTGGGTCTGGTGTCTGGGTGTAAGAGGGATGCAGTTGTGATTACACATGTGAGAGTAAATGAAGCTCCTCATTTTGAAAGTAAATAAAAATGTTAATTTTTGGCAGAAATGGCCTAAAGTAGGCAGCGCCATCATCTTTAAATGTGGGGGTTGCCCCCTCCCACGCGACTTAAAAAAAAAAATTGTAATATTCCTAATTCAATAGGCTAACATTAGCTTTGAATGCAAAAGGCAATAGCGAAATGTAGGTAGCAATATCGTTGTCTTAAAGGTAAAGTTAAATATAAACTGCCCGGCTACCAAACATTAATCATTCCAGCGATCAGACGTGTTCTCACCAAGCTCTCTATTCAGTAACATTTTTTCATTTTGGATTTTTCATGTAATATATTTATGTTGGGAAAGATAGTTAACTTTGAGTGTTAGACATAATACTAAAGGAATTTTTAATTATATTTTGTAAAGTTTCTCAGTATGGCTGTTGCTTTGGATGAAGTGAGTGTGCCTTTTGATGTAAGCAGTGTGTATGTAGTTGTTGATTTTTGTGGTGTTGAAAGAAGATCAAATGTATCTGAATGCAGTGTTATGTGACTAGTGCAAATGTGGCTTTGGTATAGGAGGGGAGTCAGTTGCGTGATCAGAGCAAGAGATTAAGTGAGTTCGTGAATGAAGTGAGAAGGGATGCAAGTGTATGCATGAAGAATGTAGATGGAACCAGGAGGGTGGAAGGAAGATAGACCTAGACTAGGGACTGGAGAGAAAGAAGTGCCTGATGTGAGTGAAGATGAAGGGTGGGTGAATATGGATAGAATAGATATGTTAAGACAGGTTAGGTCTGTGAGTAAGAGGGACATGGAACCTGTTAGGTTGACTAGCAGATTCGATGCCCTGAGAGAGTAAGAGGTTGAAAGTGATTTATCTGATGTGGTTGTGGCAGAGAGTAAAATAAGTGATAGTTTGAATGAGAACAGGAGGGAGGGTAATGCTATGCCTAGGGGACTAGGAGGATGACTGAAGTGCTTGTGATGGGTGACTCTCAGATTAGATATTTAGATAGGAAGTTGAGTGCAAGCAAATGGAAGGGAGTGAGAGTTTGTTTGCCGGGTGTTGGTGTAAATGATGTGTCTGAGAGGTATGATAGTTTGGGTGTGAGAAGAATGCAGTTGTGATTATGCATGTGGGAGTAAATGAGGTAAAGAAGGTGGATTCATGTGAGTTACGAGAGAGGTACAAAAGGTTAGTTGAAAGAATGAGTGAAAGTAGAGTGAAAGGCGTTGTTTCAGGTGTGCTTCCGAGAATGGATGTTGGGATGGAATGATTGTCTCGTGCAATTGGACTGAATGAGTATGTGAAAGGCCTGTGTTGTGGTGGAGCGAATGTGAGTGTGTGTAAAAGGGCCATTCTCCCACCCCTTTTCTCAGTACCCTCTCCCTCCCTCTGTAAGAATGTGTGTGAATAGGAATGGGTTTGTTTTGTTTTTGTTTATTTTATGTATAAAATGATTACCACGTTTTTCTTTCTTTCCAGGCGCCATATTCTGGAAAGATAGTAGCTAGTTTTGATATATCACTATAATTAAAACAAAATAGTACTTTGTTTAAAATAATCTTTTATCAAAAGATTATATTTTGACGCTTGTTTGGATTTACATTTAGAGGTAAGTTAGTCGATAAATTTACTCAAGTAATGCCCACTTATTAGTTTCCCTTCCATGTATAAGTAAATGGGTCATAAAAGGAGGATATATCTCTTCTACAGAGAGTGGAAGCGTGGACTGATGGCAAGAAGGGTTCTCTAGATGAGTGCTCCGCCCAGCCCTAAGACGGAGGGCTTTCATACCTCGCTAAACACCTGGACCACCATACCCGCATTGGTTGACAATCCTGCCTCCTTTTATGTTAGCTTACTACCACCCACCTCCAGTACACAAGTGATAGCGCGTGCCCCTTTTCGTTGGGTTGTTGTTGTGTTTTTTTTATGTTTTGTGTAGATATATAAGTAAATTTGTTGTATTCGCCTGTTATAAAATTCTCTTTTGGTATCTTATTTGGATTGGGGAATTTGGCCTCATTTTGAAGTGTGCACACTTCCCTTGTAAATATAAATTGCTGTAAATATAACTATTCTTTTGTAAGTAAAGGGACTGTATATACAATCCGTTTCATTCTCCCTCAATTTCTCACATCCGGACAGTGTAGGAAGCGGGTTGGATCGATTGGGATTAGAGATATATTTTCGGCCCGCTACATTTGGCGCCCGAATAGGGACGTGAGACTTCGAAACCGGGAGCGTGACTGGATTGGATTGCAGTCCATACCCAATTAGTGTGACAAGTAGTTTGACTGATTTTTCCCTCCTCCTATCTTTTTACTAACTTGGGAACAATGGCTGTAGCGGAAACATTGAATGAAGAAGTAGTGCGATTGAGACTGGAGTTGAGAAAGAAAGAAGAGGAGTGTGAAATATTGCGGGGAATGATGGAGGGAATGGAGAATAAAATAAAAGGGATGAATGAAAAGACTGATAGGATGAAGAAGGAAATGGGAGACCAACAGGATCAGACGGGCCGACGGATGCAGGACCTGTATAACATGATGACAGGGGCTGGATCAGCCCCAGGACCTACAACCCTGACCCCTGCTCCTACTGAAGGGACTCCGCTAAATGGAATGGATGGCAGTATGATTGAGTCTAAAGAAGATACTGTGAGTGGTAGGAAAGGGGGTGAATGGAAGAGAGTGGAAAGTAAGAGAGGAAGTAAGCATGGTTCTAAGGTTAAGGATAGGAAGGCGAGAGGGAAGAGTGTGGATTCGCTATACTCAGATGAGGGAGAGAGTGACGATATGATTGGAATGAGTGAGACTGAGAGTAGCTCTTCGGAGAGTGAAGTGAATGTGGGGAAAGGAATTTTGATTAGGGAAGTGCCAAGGATTGATAAGTTTAGATTGCATGGGGGAAAGAGTATGGATGAGTTCTTCGGGGATTTTGAGCGGTACTGCAAGCTCAAGTACCCGCAGAACAAGGGTCACTGGGTGAGTGTTCTGGGAGATTGTTTAGGATGGGAAAGTGTTGGAGTTCTTGCGAGTGATAACGAGTGTGGGAGAGCCAAAGTACGATGTAGTGAAGAAGAGATTGATTGGGCAGGTGAAATGAATGAAAGAGAGTGTGAAGTATAAGAGGGTGAATGAATTTGAGAAGGCTCGAATGGGGAAGAGTGAAAGTGTGAATATGTATGCACATAGGCTTGAGAGTATGGCAAGAACGAGGTATGGTGATGATGATGTAAATGAATGTAAACCACTCATGAGGAAGTTTTTGGACACGATCCTGCGGAAGGTGAGTGAATGGCTGAGTGGAAAGAGAAAGGAGAGAGTGAGACTGACAGGTGAACGGTTGATGTGGGAGGATGTGTTGGAACTGTTAGAAGATGGACGATTTGATGATGAAAGCGATCTAGAAGAGGATGGATGGTACATTGTAAATGTTGGGGGTAAGAAGCCCAGGAGCTTTCATCCACCCCAGCAGTATGTCAGCTACAGGGATGCCCTGAAGGCTGCACCAGCTGGAGTGATGTCAAACTTCCTGGGCAGCAGAATGGATGGGCAAATGGAGGGTGGTCGAATGGAAGGGGGCAGATGAATTTCAAGCGTGGGAACGGATATATGAGAGAGAAACCGAGGTATGTCCCAGCAAACGAGAGATCGAATGGTGGGAGAAAGATTGTGGAATGTTGTCGGTGTGGAAGGAAAGGTCATATGTTGGCAGAATGTAGGTGGACGTCTGGTGTATGTTTTGAGTGTGGTAAGAAGGGGCATATGATAAAGGATTGCCAGGAAAGTGTGAAAGAGTGCTTCGAGTGTAAAGAAATAGGCCATTTGAAGAAAGATTGTCCGAGGTTGAATGGTGGAGCAACTGGTGGGGAAAGTATGAAATATGCATGTGGTAATTGTGGAAAGGCTGGTCATTATGCAAGGATGTGTCATGACCAGAGGAATGTATGTAGCTATTGTGCAATGGAAGGACATTCAAGTGAAAAGTGTTGGATTAGACTGAGAGCGCAAGGTGTGAATGGAAAGTCTGAAGCGGGAAACTGAATGGTAAGAGGGTACCTGCTGAAGTATCCTCTGGGTGCATGAGTGTGAGTAATGTGTTGGTAAGTCTGTCTAATGTGAAAGTGCTGTCTGGTACGAAGTATGAGTGTCTGAGTGTTAAGGTGGAATTGAATGGAATTGAATGTTTGGCTTTAATAGATTCTGGATGCAAGGCGAGCTTGGTGTATAAAGATGTGTATGACAAGGTTAGCGAGAAAGCCTTCCTGTCTGAGTGCAAGGGTAGTTTGGTAGGTATTGGTAATAGGAGAGTGCCTGTGATTGGAATGATAAGGTCACCTGTTTGAATGCATGGTATGATGATGAATGAATGTGAATTTTCTGTGATTGATAAGGTGAGTAGTGAGTATGGTGTGATTTTGGGGTATGATTTTATGAAAATGAATCGTATGGTTGTGCATCCTGCGAGTGATCAGATTGAGAGAAAGATTGGTAAAAATGGGGTGTATAAGTTGTATGTAGGGAAAGATGGTAGCGTTTTGAGGAGTGTGTTTACTGGTATTGAGGTGACTGCTATGGAGAATGTAAGGCTTGTGAAGGGTGAAAGGGTGTCTGTTAGAGTGAGTTGGAGTAAGGATGTTAGTTTGAATGTGGGTGAGAACACTGTGATATTGGATGGAAAGTATGCATATTATAAGGTAAGGCGTGTTGCTTGTGTGTTTGATGGCTTGATGAGAATGAATGATCCTTTTGTATGTGTGCAGGCGGACCCCAGTGTAAAAGGGCAGGTGAGGGGAATCCAAGTTGGAGATGTACTGGGCCACCTCTCCACTGTCAATGAAGTAGGTATGGATGATAGTACGGATGTCAGGGTGAATGTTGCAGGTGAAGAGACGTGTGAATGGACGTATAATGATGTGAAGAGCATGGTGGAATTGGATGGATGTTTAACTGAGTATGAAAGGGAGGATGTGTATCGAATGATATTTGAACGAAAGGGAGCCCTCAGTAAGGGTGATCTGGATTTTGGGGTTGCAAAGCTCCCGGAATTCAAGATTGTCCTGAAGGAGGACTCCCCAATCTATCAGCAGCCAAGGCATTTCCCACGTCCGGTTGCTGATGAGATTGAGCAGTGCTTGGAATTGGAGCAATTGGGGGTGATTGAAGAGAGCGAGAGTGCATGGAATAGTCCAATTGTACCTGTACATAAGCCGAATGGAAGATTGCGTCTGTGTGTGGATTATCGAAAGGTGAATGAAAGGATTGTGAAAGAAAGGTTTCCGATGTGTGTGGTATCTCAGTGTGTGTATAGTATGCATGGGATGGAGTGGTTTACGAAGCTGGATCTGGTACGGATGTATTACCAGATGCCCATTGCTGAGGAGAGCCGGCCAGTAACTGCCTTCTCTTCCTCAAAGAGGCATTACCAGTTCCGGAACCTCAGCTTTGGGTTGGCTAATGCTCCCGGAGCCTTCCAGCGGGCAATGAATGTTGTGTTGAGTAAGTTTGCGAGTAAGAATGTGATTGCGTTTATAGATGATATTTTGATTATGACTGAGACTTTTGAGGAGCATATGAGATTGGTGAATGATGTGTTGAGAATGTTGGAGAGTGTTGGTGTGAAGGTGAAAGTGGCGAAGTGTGAATGGTTTGCGAAAGAAGTGGAATTCCTTGGGCATATGGTGAGTGAGAATGGGTTGCGAAAATCACCAAAGTATGTTGAGAAGGTGCGAATGTTTCCTAAACCCGTGACTGTGAAGCAACTGAAGTCATTTTGGGGTTTGATTGAGTTCCAGCAAAAGTTTATACATGATTATTCTGGTGTGAATAAGCCTCTGACTGAGTGGATGGGCAAGAAAGGTAGTACGGTTGTCAAGTGGAATGATAAGATGAATGAGGCGTATGAGAGACTGAAAGAGGCAGCGGCTGAAGATGTTGAATTGGCTTACCCAGATTATAGTGTAAATGCTAAAATGCTTGAATTGTATACAGATGCGAGTGGGTATTGTATGGGAGGTTTTCTGATGCAAGAGCAGCTTTTGAATGGAGAGAATGTGAGGCGAATAATTGGGTATGTATCCAAGGCTATGAATGTTGCAGAACGAAAGTATTTGACTGTGGAACTAGAGCTGGCTGCGATAAGATATTGTTTGAAAGTGTTGCGTCCATTTTTGTATGGTGTGAGGTTTGTGATAAAAACCGATCATCAACCTCTTGTGTATCTGCAGCGTATGAAGTGGGCTGATAGTAGGATTGCAAGGACTTTGGAAGATTTGAGTGACTTTGACTATGTGATTGAATATGTGCCTGGTGAATGGAATGGAGTGGCTGATTTGATGTCAAGGTATCCTGGTACCAATGATGAAAATGTGTGTGGAGTGAGTGATCCTGAGTATTTGCCGAAAGGGATTATGAATGGAAGAGAGAGTAAGGGTGGTGGTGATTCCTTGTTTGAGAGTGTATGGAATGGTTTGAAAGATTTGAAGAGTGATGGAGTAGACGTGAGAGTGCCCGATAGTGTGGATGATTTAAGGAAGGAGGTAATGAATGAAGTGTGTAGGAAGCCTGAAAGCATTGGTATGGCAAGGGTGCGGAACTTCATGAAAGAATTGAGAGCGATGTGTATGCAAGGGGTCCCGCTATTTCAGGAAGTGTTGATTGTAGTGAGTCGTTTGTATGGAGTGATTGTTTATGTGCACTTTGGTGGTGAGAGGCCGATTGTGTACAAGGATGAGAAGATGAAGGGTTTGAATCCTAATGTGGTACATCTGCAATGTTTGAGCGGTGTACACTACAATTGGGTGATTGAAAAGTGTTCATATATAAGAGAGAAGAATGAGTTTCTGGATGAAGATGAGCGTGTGGTGAGTGATGATATGGGAGTTAATGACAGTGTGGATATCAGTGCTGATGTTGGTGTGCTTGTTCCTTCGATGTATTGCGAACATGGTGGACCTGATATGATGGAAGCGAGAGTGAAAGTTGGTGAAAGGTTGTTCTGTGGTTTGATTGATACTGGAGCGCAGGTGTCTTTAGTGAATGAGAGGATTCTGAGTAAGTATGATGAGTTTAAATGTTGCGAGCATAAACCTGTGAAGTAACAGATAAGTGGATTAGGGAATGGCATGATAGTGGCATGGGAACAGGTTAGACTGAACGTAAGTTTGGGTAATGGTGTGAATGTGAAGCATGACTTTGTGATTCTGAAGGATGAGCAAATGCCGTGTTGTTTCTTGCTTGGTGTAGACTTTATGAGATTGAATGATTTGTCTTTGGATGCTGATAAGGATTGTCTTATGAAAGGTGAATGTGAGGTGATGAGGTTGAATGAGTGTGCAAAGAATGTTGTCAAGTTTTGCGGTATGATTGAGTTGGTCATGGATGATGAGAATGAGATTTTAAGTGATAAGTATATTCTAGAGATGCAAGAGATATGTCCTTTTGTTAGTGAGTTGAAGAAGTGTGTAATGATGCGTGTTGATTTGAATGAATAGCCAGAGTGTTTAAGTGATTTTAAAAGGTATGCTAAGTATTTTGTTGTTTGCATGAATGTTGTATATTTTGTGAGGCATGTGAAGGGTGGTGATGATATGTATGTACCTGTGATGTCCTTAGTTGGTATGATTGGTCTGGTGAAGGTTGTGCATGATAATTATGGGCATATGGGTAAGTTTAAGCTGTGGGAGTGTATGAAGGAGCATGTGTTCCATCCGTTTCTGAGAACTGTTGTGAATGATATTGCAACTACGTGTGAAAGGTGTCAGAAGCGAAAGGTGCAAGGTGTGCAAGTGAAACCACCGATGTTGAAAGTTGATGCGAAAGAACTGTTTGAATTGGTAGTGATTGATTGTGTGTCTTTGCCGCATACGAGTGCTGGGAATGTTGGTATGGTTGTGATGGTTGATCATAAAAGTAAGTTTGTGTATGCAGCGGCTGTGAGAGATAAAAGGAGTGTGACTGTTGCGCGTGTGGTTGAGCAGTTGTTTTTTCCTATGTGTGTATGGAAGCCTAAAAGATGTCTGAGTGATAATGGGCCTGAATTTGTAGGAGAAGTGTTTGAGCAAATGTTGAGAGAGAATGGTGTGGAGCATGTGAGAACAACTCTGTATGTACCGTCTTCAAATGGATTGGCTGAATGTACTATAAGAACCTTGTGTGAGATGTTGAGAATGATGAGTACGACAGTGAATGACTGGGATGTGTGTCTGGGGAGAGTGTTGTGGGCGTATAATTCGACCATGCATAGTGCAACTGGAATGTCCCCATGTCAGTTTGTGATGAATTTTGAAAGGCAAGTGAAAGATAGGTTTCGTTTGAGTGAAAGTGAGCAGAGTGTATGGCATGAGGCACATGAAAGGTTCCATTCATTTGAATTGGGTGCGAAAGTATTGAAGGTGAAAGAAGTGAAGGGTAGGTTGAATGTGTCAAAGATGAGTGAGAAGTTTGATGGACCTTATAGAGTTGTGAGGGTTTGGGAAAATGGAGTGACATATGTTTTGGAGAGTTTGAATGACGGCATGACTGAGAGAGTGCGGGCTCATCAGAGTCAGTTAAGGAGATGGAGAGAACCTCCTGACTACCTGGTGAGCCATCCAGTGTATGGACTGTGTAAAGAGAGAGGTAAAGTGCATGATGATGAGATTGAATGTGATAGTATGGATCTGTCTGGGAAAGAGCTAGTCTTAGTCTCGAGGAGTAGAAAGCGTACAAAGAAGAGTGAAAGGAAGAATGCAAGTACGAATGAAAGTAAGTCTGAGCAGAGTGTTTCTGGTATGGGGGATCTTGAAAGGGAGATTGAGTTTTTGCGTAAACAGGTGAGTGATTTGGCTGGTATAAGTAGACGAGTGAGTGAGCTGCCTGTGCCTGATTTTTCTGGTTTTGGGAACAGTATGAATGATAGTGTATTTGGGCAGAATGAACCTAGTGTGGCTGATTTTTCGGGTTTTACGAATGGTAATAGTAGGGATGACTTTGATGTAGTGAATGATGAAGTGGCTGATTTTTCAGGTTTCTGGTGGGAACCAGTCGAAGGGGTTTCTGGTATGCCTGTTGAGAATACAGGGGATGTGAGTGACCTGTCTGTTTTGCAAGAATGTACCTTGAGTTGGATGAGAGCTGTGAGTGAGGAGCTGATGAATGGGGGTATGAAGAGTGAAGGTTCTGAATGGAAGAGTATGAAAGAATTCTGTCGTGAGATGGGAGAACTGGTAATGAGGGCTAAGAGTATGGTTGATGAGATGATCAATAGTGACGATGAGACTGACAGGACGACTGACGAACAACCCCGACTAATTGCTACGCGTAGCCAGGGACCAGTAGAAGAGTGTGAATGGGTGCAGAAGGGTGCGATTAAGCACAAGTGGTACCGTGAAGAGTGATTGAAAGAGTTTTGTGAGTGGCTGGTCGAATGGCTTAAGGAAGGAGGGGTGTGGTGGAGCGAATGTGAGTGTGTGTAAAAGGGCCATTCTCCCACCCCTTTTCTCAGTACCCTTTCCCTCCCTCTGTAAAAATGTGTGTGAATGGGAATGGGTTTGTTTTGTTTTTGTTTATTTTATGTATAAAATGATTACCATGTTTTTCTTTCTTTCCAGGCGACATATTCTGGAAAGATAGTAGCTAGTTTTGATATATCACTATAATTAAAACAAAATAGTACTTTGTTTAAAATAATCTTTTATCAAAAGATTATATTTTGATGCTTGTTTGGATTTACATTTAGAGGTAAGCTAGTTGATAAATTTACTCGGGTAATGCCCACTTATTAGTTTCCCTTCCATGTATAAGTAAAATGGGTCATAAATGGAGGATATATCTCTTCTACAGAGAGTGGAAGCGTGGACTGATGGCAAGAAGGGTTCTCTAGACGAGTGCTCCGCCCAGCCCTGAGACGGAGGGCTTTCATACCTCGCTAAACACCTGGACCACCATACCCGCATTGGTTGACAATCCTGCCTCCTTTTATGTTAGCTTACTACCACCCACCTCCAGCACACAAGTGATAGCGCGTGCCCCTTTTCGTTCGGTTGTTATTGTGTTTTTTTTATGTTTTGTATAGATATATAAGTAAATTTGTTGTATTCGCCTGTTATAAAATTATCTTTTGGTATCTTATTTGGATTGGGGAATTTGGCCTCATTTTGAAGTGTGCACACTTCCCTTGTAAATATAACTGTATTCTTTTGTAAGTAAAGGGACTGTATATACAATCCGTTTCATTCTCCCTCGATTTCTCACGTCCGGACAGTGTAGGAAGCGGGTTGGATCGATTGGGATTAGAGATATATTTTCAGCCCGCTACAGTGTGAGGAGTCGGGATTAGTGTTTGTAGATGTTTGGAATGGGTTTTATGGGAATAAGGCATTGTATGCATTGGATGGACTCCATCTAAGCCGGGCTGGGGTTGATGTGTTGTGGCAGGAGTTAGATAGTGTCGTTGGGTCTTTGCAGGCAGGAAACTAGTTACTGATAGTGATCAGGGAAATATAAAAGCACAAGGTGGGGCAGGGAAAGGAAAGAGATGCAGAGGAGGTAGAGTGGACGATATACATTCTAAAAGAGGTGCTTAAGGGGTAGGAGAGCTGAGTTGTCTTTATACCAATGCTCATAATCTTAGAAATAAGAAAGATTAATTATTTAGTTATATTATAGATGAAGACATAGATATATGTGTAATAGAATCATGGATTAATGAAAATAAATTTAATGACAATGTGAGTGAATTTGAACAACAGGGTTATGATATGTACATGAGCCAACGAGGGGGGACAATATATTAGATTTAGTACTTTCTAACACTGATCATTTAGTTCAAGAATTGACTGTTGGGGAAGCATTGGGAAATAGTGACCATCAGATAGTTCATTTTAACTTGGGAATTGAGAAGGGTAAAATAACCGAGAATGCTGAAAAAGTTCCAAATTTTCATAAGGGAGATTATGTAAAACTTCATAGCTTGCTAAATTTGGTAGACTGGGATATAGAATTCAGAGGTAAAAATGCTTATGGGATGTGAGATACTTTCAAGCATATAATAAATGTAGTCCAAGAACAAAGTATCCCAATGAAGGCCATTAGGAACAAAAGTAGGAAACCATTATGGTGGAATCAGGAGATAGCTAGAAAAATTTCAGAGAGAAAAGGGCATACAAAAAATTACAGGTACAAAATAATATTCAAAATTTAAGTGATTATAGAATGGCTAGGAATGATTAAATAAGATTATAAAGAAGAACAAAAGGGTGTCAGAAATTAAATTAGCTCAGGATAGCAACAAAGATCCTAGAAAGTTCTTTAGTTACTATAAAATTAATAACAAGTCTGGCAGAGTTAAAATAGGACCTATCAAATATGAAGGGGTTGTGAGAGAAACTGATGAGGAAATAGTTGAGGTACTAAATGGTCATTTTGCATCAGTATTTACAAAGGAGAAGCTAAATAGTCTTATGTATAGTACTCATGGTTCAGGGAAAGAGGTGTTTACTAACATTAGTGTGGAGCGGAGGATGATAAAAGGACTAATAGGTGAGTTAGATAGTACCAAGGCCTCTGGCCCTGATAATATTCATTCTAGGATACTTAAAGAAGGGGTAGAAAGTATCTTAATAGCTCTGGAGAAGTTATATACTAGGTCACTGGAATATGGAGAAATACCCGATGATTGGAAGAGAGCGAATGTAGTCCCCATTTTCAAGAAGGGTAGTAAAGAGGATCCAAATAACTTTAGACCGGTTAGCCTAACTCCTGTAGTCTGTAAAATGCTTGAGAAAATAGTTAAAAAAGGGATTTGCCAACATCTAGAGAGGGAGGGGTTAATCAGCGATGCTCAGCATGGGTTTAGATCAGGTAGATCATCTTTGACTAATTTACTAGACTTTCTGGAGTTTGTAACAGATCAAGTAGATAAGGGAGAGAATGTAGATATAATTTACTTAGATTTTAGTAAAGCATTTGATAAGGTACCACATAGGAGACTAGTTCATAAATTAAAAATGATTGGGATATGTGGGGGTGTTTCAAATTGGATAGCTGAGTGGCTGAAAGACAGGAAGCACAGGGTAGTGCTAAATGGTGTAAAGTCAGAGTGGAGGGATGTTATCAGTGGGGTTCCTCAGGGATCAGTTCTCGGTCCATTATTATTTGTTATCTATATAAACGATCTTGGGAAGGCAGTTAATAATAAAGTGTCAATTTTTGCGGATGATACCAAATTAGCAGCTGTAGTTAAAGATATTGATGATAATTTTAAAGTGCAGGAGGATTTAAATAAATTGTTATCCTGGGCACATAAGTGGCAAATGATTTTCAACCTTGATAAGTGCAAAGTTATTAACATGGGAAAAGATAATAGAGAATTTAACTATGAAATGGATGGTCATTGGCTGAGCTCAGTAGAGGATCAGAAAGATCTAGGAGTAGTAATAGATAAGTCATTAAGGTTTTCTAAGCAGTGTATTGAAGCAAGAAATAGGGCAAATAGAGTGCTGGGTTTTATTAAGAGAAATGTCAGTTACAAAAGTAAGGAGGTTATTCTTAAACTCTATAACTCTTATGTTAGGCCACATCTAGAGTACTGTATACAGGCATGGTCCCGACATTTTAGACACGATATTAACCTTCTCGAGTCAGTGCAACGGAGGGCAACAAAAATTATTCCTTCCCTGAGGCACCTTGAATATATAGATAGACTGAGGGTATTAAATATGTTCTCGTTCGAAAGGAGGTGTGTGAGAGGGGATATGATTGAGCTCTTTAAAATTTTTTCCGGGATAGATAAATTGGATGTTAGCAAGTTTTTTGAGTTAGATGATGGAAATCGGACTAGAGGTCACCACTTGAAAATTAAAAAGCAAGGGTGTAGGTTGGATTTAAGAAAATATTTTTTCACCAATAGAGTGGTAGACTTCTGGAACAAATTGCTGCAGAGGGTAGTAGGTAGTCCAAATCTAAATGTATTTAAGAGTAGGTTGGATGAGTTTATGGGAAGGGAAGGTTGTGATGGTTCCTAAGTTTTGTAAATATTAATATTGTTTGTATATATCTGTAGCTGCATGATTTAGTTCTTGACAAGCCTTGATTGGTGATACCCTTGTTTCTGGATGCAATCCTCTGGATGTAGTTTTCCTGGGAGTTTGGGGGCCTTAAAAAAGAGGCCGTTTGACTCGGATGACCTATGATGAGCCCTTGTGGCTTTTGTCATCTGTTATATTATATTGTGGGGGACTTTGATTTTGTCTTCCCCTGGTGATGGTGCTTTTTGTGGGTGGGTTTTGACAGAGGCGGATGACCTTTGATAGGCCCTTGTGGCTTTTGTCATCCGTGTAATTATGTTATGTTATGTTATATGGGTTGATTATTTAAATCAGAAATAGCATTTCTTCAAATCTAAATAATTCTATAAAGCAAGAAGTTGAGTCACTGTGGATAGATAT
The DNA here is from genome assembly GCA_963969495.1 of Ceratothoa steindachneri. Lineage (NCBI taxonomy): Eukaryota > Metazoa > Arthropoda > Malacostraca > Isopoda > Cymothoidae > Ceratothoa > Ceratothoa steindachneri. The sequence continues at coordinate 116,746,062 of OZ018333.1, read as the reverse complement.
TACGGTCAGTAAATATAGGATAATACACTTGGGAGCCTTTTACAGACCACCCAGACAGACTGACTGTATTGATGAGCTAATGATCAGGAAAATAGGGAAAGGATGTGAAGTAGATACAGATATTCTTGGTGACTTTAATTTAAATTCTGTGGACTGGGAAAATATAATAGGAAGGGATAGAGCAAGTTGTAAGTTTATAGAATGCGTTAAGGATAATTTTATTACTCAATTTGTTAATAAGCAAACAAGGGGTGCCAATATCTTATAACTGGTTCTTTCAAACGATGATCACTTGTTTAAGGAATTGATTATCGGGGAAGCATTGGGATCATGAGATGGTTCGTTTTAACTTGGGAATAGTGAAAGGTAGAACATCAACAAACTCCACTTAAACACCAAATTTTTTATAGGGGAGATTACAATAATTACAAAACTTGCTAAATCAGATTAGTTGGGATATAGAATTCAGGGGAAAGAATACTTATGAGATGTGAGACACTTTTGGGTCATTCCATCCGAATTCAACAAGGGACATTTAGGTAGAACATCAACAAACTCCACTTAAACACCAAATTTTTTATAGGGGAGATTACAATAATTACAAAACTTGCTAAATCAGATTAGTTGGGATATAGAATTCAGGGGAAAGAATACTTATGAGATGTGAGACACTTTTGGGTCATTCCATTCGAATTCAACAAGGGACATTTAGTCACCATCACCGATTTTGATGAAAATTGGTATACAGGTTGATTTTGATAAGAACATAAGAACATAAGAAAATAAGGAGACTGCAAAAGACCATTCATGGCCTACACTTGGCAGCTCCTGTTCCATTCAACACACAAAAGATTTCTTACCAGAGAAAAGTCATCAACATTGTCACCATTAACAGGAGTTCGTCAGATCTAATCTACAATATACATAAAATGCATCCAGAGGATTATGTCCGTTCATGCAACCGCAAAATATAATCTTCCCACTCCTTAGAAAAATATATACATATGTACATAAAAAAAAGTCAGTCCCATCTAGCAGCTTCATCCATATATTTATCTAATCTATTCTTAAAACTACCCAGAGAGGAGGCTTCTATCACATGCCTAGTGAGCCTATTCCATTCATCTACCACACGATTTGTAAACCAATTCCTCCCAATCTCCTTCCTAAACCTATACTTATCAAGCTTAAACCCATTGCTACGTGTCCTGTCATGTTCACTAAGTATAAGAACCTTACCCAGATCCCCTTTATTATATCCTTTTACCCATTTGAAGACTTCAATCAATTCCCCTCTGACTCTTCTCCTTTTCAATGTATGTAGATTTAGTTTTCTGAGCCTTTCACCATAAGGTAAGTTCCTTAGCCCACCAATCATCTTTGTCATCCTTCTCTGCACAGACTCAAGCAAATCAATATCCTTCCTATAATATGGTGACCAAAATTGTACTGCATAGTCTAGATGAGGCCTAACTAGCGCCAGATACAGTTTTAGAATGACTTCAGCACTCTTATTGCTTACACTCCTCCTGATGAATCCCAATATCCTATTAGCTTTATTCTTAGCATTTAGACATTGCTTTCTAGGACGAAGGTCTGAACTTACCAAAATACCCAAGTCTCTCTCACAATCAGTCCTCCCTAAAATTCTGCCATTTAATTTATAACTATTCAATGGATTATTTCTACCTATACTAAGTACACTACATTTGTCTATGTTAAACTTCATTTGCCATTTCTCGGCCCAATTGGACAGAATGGTCAATTCCTCCTGCATTACAACAGCATCAGAATCAGCCCTAATGGCCCTACCTAGCTTAGTATCATCAGCAAATTTACTCAGGTCACTACTTATACCTATGTCAAGATCATTAATATAAATTAAGAATAGCAAGGGACCCAAAACAGATCCTTGCGGAACTCCACTCCTAACACACCCCCACTCAGATTTAACTCCATCTATACTAACTCTTTGCTGTCTGTCACCAAGCCATGACTGAATCCACCTAAATATACTGCCATCGATCCCATGTGCTTTAACTTTGCTCAGAAGCCATAAGTGTGGCACTCGATCAAAAGCCTTACTAAAGTCCAAGTATAAAATATCATAGTTTTCATCATTATCTGCTGCTTCATACACCTTACTATAAAAAGACAGCAAATTAGTCAGACAGGATTTACCCTTACTAAAGCCATGCTGTGATTCTTTTATCAACTTATGCTTATCCAAGTGATCTCTAATATTCCTTGCTATAATAGATTCCATCATTTTCCCTACCACTGATGTCAAACTTACTGGTCTGTAATTAGACATATTTGTTTTATCCCCTTTCTTAAATATAGGTATCACATTGGCTTTCTTCCATGCCACTGGCACAATGCCACTCTCCAATGATTTTCTAAAGATGCATGCTAGGGGCTCACTTAACACATCCTTACATTCTTTCAAAATTCTAGGAAAGAGCTCATCAGGACCGGGTGCTTTACTACTTTTGATTTTATCAATTTCCTTTGTCACTATCTCCTTTGTGATCAATATATCCTTTAATTTCTCTTCATCATTACCCCGAAAGATCATTGACACCTCAGGTATATTTAGAGTATCCTCCTGTGTAAATACTGAGAGAAAAAAGTCATTTAGCATTCCAGCCATTGAGTCCCTATCACTCACTAATTCTCCATTGGAATCTATAAGTGGGCCTATTTTATCTCTAACCTTAGTTTTGTATAATTGATAAAAACTTTTAGGATCTTCCTTTGCCCTATTTGCCACTTTAATTTCATAATTTCTCCTTGCTACTCTAACTAACTTTTTAACATCTCTTGCTAGTTCATTATATCTCTGCCTTAAGTGATCCTCTCCATTTTTTATTTTCCTATAAATGCCCTTTTTAATGCCAATATAATGCTTAATTTTATCTGTCATCCATTTTGGGTCATTATTTTTAGTCCTAATCTCCTTATATGGAATGTTAATCATCTGACCTGTAATTAATTGCTCAATTATTCTTTCATACTCCTCTTCAATTGTAATCTCTTCCTCCTGGTGATTATTGTCTCCACTAACTGATATCATTGAATCTATTCCTGAATTGATTTCATTGCCTGGTTTCTGTACAACTGCCTCCAGGTAAGTCCTGAGCCCATTATAATTTGCTCTTCTAAAGTCAGGAATTTTAACATTGTTCATGCTACTATCAATACCATTCCATTTCATCTTGAATCTAATTTCACAATGGTCACTATTACCCAAATTTCCTCCAATCTCAGTATCCTTAATAACTTCTTCCCTATTTGTCAGAACTAAATCCAGTATATTATTACCTCTAGTGGGTTCGTTAATAATCTGCCTCAGAAAATTATCTTGGACAACATTCAAAAATTCCTCAGCCTCCTGATCACCCACAAGAGCTTCCCAGTCTATATTTCTGTAATTAAAATCGCCCATTATACACACATGCTTACTTCTACATGCCCGTTCAATCTCCTGCCACAGAAGATTTGAAGCTTCCTTACTAAGATTTGGTGGTCTGTATAATAATCCTAAGACAAGCTTGTTTTTACCTTCCTTTACATTTAGCCATAATGACTGTGTTATCATCTAATTTAATTGTACTGTTTACACAACACTGGAGATTATCTTTAATATAAATAATAACCCCTCCTCCTCTCTTCCTATTCCTATCTGTATGGAACATGTTAAAGCCCTCAATCTCAACCTCAGGTTTAAAGTGATTACCTGCCAAATCAAGCCATGACTCTGTTATCGCAATTATATCAAAATTCTCTTCACTTGCTAACGCTCTTAAGAGATCTATCTTATTCCTTATACTCCGACCATTTGTGTAGTATATTTTTAAGGTTTTTTTATTATTCCCATCTTCATTGCATTGTGCTTTTTTATTCCTAGTTATCTGCTCATTCACTTGTGCATTAGTCCCCCTATAACGCATCAGTATGCCCTCTCCCCTAGCTATTCCTCTATCACTGCATCCCTTCCATTTCCTACACCTGCCCTCTATTCCTGTTATTCCCTTACCTCTAACAGCTTCTAGTTTCCCACCCGTAAGGACCTAATCACACTATCCAGCTCCCCCCATAGAACCTCAACACCTGCCCGACTAAGATGGAGCCCATCCATCGCATACAACCTCCTATTCCCGTAAAACCCTCCCCAGACATCTACAAACACCAATCCTAGCTCCTCACAAAGTCTTTTCAAAAATTCATTCAAACCAATTGCACGCGACAACCATTCTACCCCCACATCCAATCTCGGAAGCACACCAGAAACAACACCTTTTACCCTGCTTTTACTCATCCTTTCAACTAACCTTTTATACTGCTCACGTAACTCACATGTACCCACCTTCTTTACATCATTCACTCCCACATGCGTAATCACAACTGCATCCCCCTCACACCCCGAAACCAGCCTATCATACCTCTCACAACATCACTTACACCAGCACCCGGCAGACAAACTCTCATTCCCTTCCACTTGCTATCACTCAACTTCCTATCTAAATACCTAATCTGAGAGTCACCCATCACTAGCACCTCAGTCATTCTCCTATTCTGTCTTGGCCTAACATTACCCTCCCTCCTGCTCTCAGTCACGCTACCACCCATCCTGCTTTCATCCACAATCACACCAGGCAAATCACTTTCACACTCTTCCTCTCTCAGGACATTGAATCTGTTATTCAACCTAACAGGTTCTATGTCCCTCTCATTCACACACCTAACCTGTCCTAACTTATCTATCCTATCCATTTTCACCCACCATTCATCATCACTCACAACTTCCACACTGTTCCCAGTCCTAGCCCTATCTTCCACCCTCTTAGCACTAATCTCACCCTTCAATCGCACACTTGCATCTCTTCTCACCTCAAACACCAAATCATTCAACCTCTTACATTCCCCACTCAACCTCCTAACCTCCCCTTCCAGAAAACACACACGGCATTCAGTTACATTCACTCTCCTTTCAACTCCACATGCATCACACACCACATACACACTACTTTCAAACGGCATGCTCTCACCATCTATACAAAAAGCCATACTCTCAGAAATTTACTAATGAAAAAGTTAACACTCACCAAAAAAAAAATTCTTGCTCACGATTGCTGCCAGTTATCTTCCCCAAAAGTATTAATCACTAATGTATTTATTATACAGTGATTGATGTATTAAATAAATACAAGAAAAATTACACACCCAAATCAGTATTATATCCCAATCTTACAATGAGAATCAGGAGCTCCTGTAAGACAACCTTCCAGAACAAAGCCAGACAGGCAACGAGATGAGAGAAAAACATATATATATTTATAAAAAAAATTACACAAAAATTTATTGATACCAATATATTTTTTTAAAGGTCAAAAGTTGAGCTTTAAGGTCAAAAAAACTTTTTTAGCAAAAAATTAATTTTGCTGTTAAAAATGTTTAGAGCAACCCTTAAGCTTTAAAAAAAATACATAATTCATTGTTTTATGTGCTATAATAAGGGAGAAATAATTTTTTTTCAAATGCTGGTATCAAGAAATTTGACAATTTTTCTCAACTTTGACAGGTTATAACTTTTGAGCTATTCAAAATTGAGGGCTGGGAAGTGTCTCATTGTTTTTCTCTCATCGAATTCAACCTGTATACCAATTTTCATCAAAATCGGTGATGGTGACTTAAGATTTCCCCAAAAATTGGTTGATTTCATATGGAATGACCCTTTTAAGACTATACTAAACATAGTCCAGGAGCAGTGTATACCAATGATGGCTATTAGGAAGAAATGTAGGAAGCCCTTGTGGTGGAATAAGGAGATAGCTAGGAAAATTTCTGAAAAGAAAAGGGCATAGCATAGATTAGAGAGAGAAAGTGCTTTTGACAACTTAGATCATTATAGGTCAACCAGAAATGAGCTAAATAAGATTATTACCTGTTACTGAATTTAGACTATTGAGTTTTCAAACTGTGAATAAGGATGCTCTTGTTCGAACAATAAATAGATCAAAGAAAACATTCTGTGCCATTGATCCAATGCCAATGTCAGAATTGAGTGTGGCAGAAAACTTTTCCCATCTTATAGATGTTTTGATGATATTGGTGAATACTAGTATATCTACATGTTCTTTTCCTAAATCTGAGAAATCTGCCATTGTAAAACCTATACTAAAGGGGTCATTGGATTTTCAGAGTTTGAGCTCATATAGACCAGTTTCTAATTTGTCTTATTTATCTAAATTATTAGAATATGTGATTCTTGAACAATTGACTGATTACTTGGAACAGATCCATGCTTTTCCTGACTGTCAATCAGCTTACAGGCAGTTGTATTCCACTGAAATTACTTTATGTTCTGTTATAAATGATGTATTGGAAATAATGGATGAGGGTAAATGTGGGATATTAGTCTTGCTTGATCTCAGTGCTGCCTTTGGTACTGTTGTACATGAGTTACTTTTAAATGACTTGAGATATATTGGTATTGAAGACAGGGCACTTCAATATTTAGATAGCTACATCAAAGATAGGATATACAGTGTACAAATTGGTAATTCATTTTCATCAATGCAAGTCTTGACACGAGGTGTCCCTCAGGAAAGTGTATTGGGCCCCATTCTCTTTTGTATTTATACCATTGGTTTATCAGCAGTTTTAGAAAGACATGGAGTTAAATTTAAATTATATGCTGATGACACCCAGTTTTATTTCTCAATCTCTGACATTAAAAATACTGTTCAGGATCTTAATGATGTTTTACTAAGTATTAAAAATTGGATGGATTTCAAACAATTAAAGCTTAATTCTGATAAAACTGAATATATGTTAATTGGCAGCAAAGATAAGCTAAGAATTCTGGGCAACATTGTATTGAATTTAAATAACAATTCTGTTAATTTTGTTGATAAGGTTCGTGATTTAGGTGTCATACTTGACTGTCATATGTCTCTCAATGCTCAAATCAATAATGTTGTAAAAATTGCTGGCTACCACTTGAAGAACATTGCATTTGTTAAAAAATATTTAAATGAGTGTTCTGTTTTAAAACTTGTAATCAATTGTGTAATTAGTACAGTTGATTATTGTAATTCAATTTATTGTCATTTACCTAGGTCACAACTGAAAAAATTACAACTAATTCTGAATAAAGTGCAAGGCTTATTAAGGGTATACCACAAAGAGACAGGATTACCCCTGTATTAATTGACTTACACTGGCTGCCTATCAAGGCTAGAATTATTTTCAAAATTTGTGTCTTAACACATCAAGTATTGCACACTGGTTCACCATTATATCTGAGAAGCTTAATACATGTTATTCAACCCACGGAAGACACCATCAACACCCGTAGAGCTGCTACCGGAGTAACCCTTTTGGAGCCAAGATTTTTAACAGGTGCTGGCTTTCGCACCTTCAAATGTGCTGCTCCAAGATTTTACAACCATCTTTCCCTGAACATCAGACAAATTGAAGACATCAGGAACTTTAAAAGAAAATTGAAAGCACATTTGTTCTCCGAGTGTTATGATTTAAGTGATAAGACCATTTGTGAATCATATGCTCTTTGAAAAAGAAAACTATATGTCAATGGTCCTACAGAGCACCATTTTGGCAGAGTGGGACCTGTAAAATAACAACAATAACAATATAACAATATAAAAGGGGAGCAGAAAGAATTTAGCTCAAAATAATAATAAATATCCAAGAAAATTCATTAGCTATTATAAAATTAATAACAAATCTAACAGTAATAAAATTGGGCCTATTATATATGAAGAAGATTTGAAAAAATATGATGAGGAAATAGTAGAGGTTTTTAATGATGATTTTTCTTCTGAATTTACTCAAAAGAATCAAGATAGATTAATTAATGATAATTTTAGGTCAAGGGAAATAGTGTTGAATACCGTTAATGTGAACAGGGAAATAATTAAAGGGCTCATGTTGGAATTAAATTCTAGTTAGTCATCTGGCCCAGACAATATTCATTCTAGGTTACTCAAAGGTGTAGATAGTATTGCAGTAGCTCTTGAGAAGATATATACTAAATCACTAGAGTTTGGAGAAATACTTAATGATTGGAAATTAGCGAATGTAGTGCCAATTTTTAAAAAGGGAAGTAAAGCTTAACTTCTATTGTTTGTAAAATTCTTGAGAAGATAGTTAAGAAGGGGATTTCTGACCATCTAGAGTATGGTAGGTTAATAAATGATGCTCAGCATGGGTTTAGAAAAGGTAGATTGTGTTTAACAAATTTACTGGATTTTATAGATTATGTTACTAAACAATTAGATAAGGGAGAGAATGTTGATGTGATTTACTTAGATTTTAGCAAAGCTTTTGATAAGGTTCCACATAGGAGACTAATTCACAGATTAAAAATGCATGGGATATGTGGTAAAGTTTTGAATTGGATAACTGAATGGCTGAAAGAGAGGAAACAGAGTTGTGATGAATGGGATGAGGTCACAGTAGAGGGACGTTATCAGTGGCGTACCTCAGGGATCCATTTTAGGCCCTTTATTATTCATAGTTTCTATAAATGATCTTGGGGAGGCTGTAAATAGCAAAGTGTCAATTTTTGCTGATGACACTAAATTGGCAGCTATAGTCAAAGAGGTTGAGGATAGCTTTAAAGTGCAGAGTTACCTAAATAAGTTATTAGCTTGGGCTCAGAAGTGGCAAATGACTTTCAACCTTAAAAAATGCAAAGTTCTTAACATGGGAAGGGATAATAGGGAATTTAGCTAGGAAATGGATGGGCATTGGCTGAATTCAATTGAGGATGAGAAAGAGAGACACATCTAGAGTACTGTATACAGGCATGGACCCACATTTTAGACACGATATTAACCTTCTTGAGTCAGTGCAACGGAGGGCAACAAAGATTATTCCTTCCCTGAGGCACCTTGAATATGAAGATAGACTGAGGGTATTAAATATGTTCTCGTTTGAAAGGAGGGGTGTGGGAGGGGATATGATTGAGCTCTTTAAAAAATTTTCCGGGATAGATAAATTGGATATTGGCAAGTTTTTTGAGTTAGATGATGGAAATCGGACTAGAGGTCACCACTTGAAAATTAAAAAGCAAGGGTGTAGGTTGGATTTAAGAAAATATTTTTTCACCAATAGAGTGGTAGACTTCTGGAACAAATTGCCGCAGAGGGTAGTAGGTAGTCCAAATCTAAATGTATTTAAGAGTAGGTTGGATGAGTTTATGGGGAGGGAAGGTTGTGATGGTTCCTAAGTTTTGTATATATTAATATTGTTTGTATATATCTGTAGCTGCATGATTTAGTTCTTAACAAGCCTTGATTGGTGATACCCTTGTTTCTGGATGCAATCCCCTGGATGTAGTTTTCCTAGGAGTTTGGGGCCTTAAAAAAGAGGCCGTTTGGCTCGGATGACCTATGATGGGCCCTTGTGGCTTTTGTCATCTGTTATAATATATTGTGGGGGACTTTGATTTTGTCTTCCCCTGGTGATGGTGCTTTTGGTGGGTGGGTTTTGACAGAGGCGGATGACCTTTGATAGGTCCTTGTGGCTTTTGTCATCCATGTAATTATGTTATGTTATGTTATGTTATGACCTAAAGGTGTAGTAGTAGATAGTAAGTAGATAGTAAGTAGAGGTAAGGGAATAACAGGAATAGAGGGCAGGTGTAGGAAATGGAAGGGATGCAGAGATAGAGGAATAGCTAAGGGAGAGGGCATACTGATGCGTTATAGGGGGACTAATGCACAAGTGAATGAGCAGATAACTAGGAATTTAATGGCTCAAAGTGAGGCAGGGAAAGGAAGCAAACACAGATTTGTAGAAGGTAGGCAGGCTAATGGAAGTGCTTTAGGGTTAAACTACTTGAGTAGTGATAGTGGTCAGGGAAATACAAGAGTACAGGGTCGGGGAAAGAGAGAAAGGAGATGCAGAGGAGATAGGCCCTCAGGTGCTTCAGGGATAGGTGGGCTGAGTTGTCTTTACACAAATGCTCGTAGTCTTAGAAATAAGAAGGATGAATTATTTAGTTATATCATTCATGAAGATATAGATATAATATGTATAGTTGAATCATGGGTTAATGAAAATATATTTAATGATAATGTCAGTGAATTTGAACTAGAGGGTTATACTATGTACATTAGTCAAAGGAGAGATAGGACTGGTGGTGGGTTGATTATTTATATCAGAAATAGCATTTCTTCAAATCTAAATAACTCTATAAAGCAAGGAGAAGGTGAATCATTATGGATAGATATTAAGGTTGGTAAAAATAGGAAAATACACTTGGGAGCTTTTTATAGACCACCAGGACAGACTGATTGTATCGATGAGTTAATGATTAGGGAAATAAGTAAAGGATGCAAAGAAGATACAGTTATTCTTGGTGACTTTAATTTAACTTCTGTAGACTGGGAAAATATGATAGGAAGAGATAGAGCAAGTTGTAAGTTTATGGAGTGTTTTGAGGATAACTTTTTGATCCAATTTGTTAATAAGCCAACAAGGGGTGCCAATATATTAGATCTAATTCTTTCAAATGATGATCACTTAGTTCAAGGATTGAGTGTAGGGGAATCATTGGGAAACAGTGATCATCAGATGGTTCGGTTTAATTTGCAAATAGTTAAGGGTAGAACAACGACAAACTCCACGAAAATTCCAAATTTTTATAGGGGAGATTACGATAAATTACGCAGCATGCTAAATCAGATTAGGTGGGATATAGAATTCCATGGAAAGAATACTTATGAGATGTGGGATATTTTTAAGACTATATTAAACAGGGTTCAGGAACAGTGTATTCCGATGAAGTCTATTAGGAAGAAATGTAGGAAACCATTATGGTGGAACCAAGAAATAGCTAATAAAGTTTCAGAGAAAAAAAGGGCATACCAGAGATTACAAAGTGAGAGTAGTTTAGATAATTTAAACCATTATAGGTCAACCAGAAATGAACTAAATAAGATTATTAAGAAGACCAAAAGGACAGCAGAAATTAATTTAGCTAAAAATAATAATAAAGATCCTAAAAAATTCTTTAGCTATTATAGAATCAATAATCAATCTAACAGTGATAAAATAGGGCCTATTAAATATGAAGGGGTTTTGAAAGAATCTGATGAGGAAATAGTAGAGGTCCTTAATGATCATTTTGCTTCAGTATTCACAGAGGAGAAACCAGTTAGATTAATTGATGATAATTCTAGGTCAAGGGAAGTAGTGATAAATTCTATTAATATAGACAGAGAAGAAATTAAAGGGCTTATAATTCAGTTAAATACTAGTAAGGCATCTGGCCCTGACAACATTCATTCTAGGATACTCAAAGAAGGTGTAGAAAGTATTGCAGTAGCTCTCGAGAAGATATTTATTAGATCACTAGAGTCTGGAGAAGTACCAAATGATTGGAAATTGGCAAATGTAGTGCCAATTTTTAAAAAGGGAAGCAAAGAGGACCCAAATAACTTTAGACCAGTAAGCTTAACTTCTATAGTCTGTAAAATTCTTGAGAAGATGGTTAAGAAGGAAATTTCTGATCATCTAGAGAGTAGCAGGTTAATTAATGATGCTCAGCATGGTTTTAGAAAAGATAGATCGTGTTTAACTAATTTACTGGATTTTATGGATTATGTAACTAAAGAATTAGATAGGGGTGAGAAAGTTGATGTGATCTACTTAGATTTCAGCAAAGCTTTTGATAAGGTTCCACATAGAAGACTAGTTCATAAATTAAAGCTGCATGGGATATGTGGGAACGTTTTAAATTGGATAACTGAATGGCTGAAAAATAGGAAACAGAGAGTTGTACTAACATAACATAACATAACATAACATAATTTAACGGATGACAAAAGCCACAAGGGCCTATCAAAGGTCATCCGTATCCATCAAGTCCCACCCATATAATGCATCCATAGGATTTTGTCAGATCATGCAGCTACAATATACAATTTAACAATCCATAGGAATGTCCAACCATGCATCTACAATATATAATTTAAAGCCTCCATAGGAGTCTGTCAAAAACAAAATCAAAATCCTCCAAAATATACAATAAAAAGAAACTGCATCCACAGGAATGAGTCAAGAGACATATCCACATACCAAAAAGTAAGAAATTAACCCTCCATCCCCATATAATCATCCAATCTGCGCTTGAAAACATTCAAGTTTGGGCTGTCTACAGTCTCAGGTGGCAAACTATTCCAATAATCCACCACTCTGTTAGTGAAAAAATATTTTCTAACATCCAGTCTGCACCTCTGTTTTTTAATCTTTAAGTGGTGGCCTCTAGTTCTATTACTACCTTCTAACTCAAATAACTTGCTGAAATCTAATTTATCCATCCCAGAAAAGATTTTAAAAAGCTCAATCATATCTCCCCTCACACACCTTCTTTCAAATGAAAACATATTTAATACCCTCAGTCTATCTTCATATTCAAGGTGCTTCAGGGATGGTATTATTTTTGTTGCCCTCCTTTGTACTGACTCTAATAAGTTTATATCATGTCTAAAATGTGGTGACCATGCCTGTATACAGTACTCTAAATGTGGCCTGACATAAGAGTTGTATAGTTTAAGGATGACCTCCTTACTCTTGTAGCTAACATTTCTTTTAATGTAACCTAGCACCCTATTTGCTCTATTTTTTGCCTCAATACACTGCTTTGAAAATTTCAGTGACCTATCTACTACCATTCCTAAGTCTTTCTCATCTTCAACTGAATTAAGCCAATATCCATCCATCTCATAGCTAAATTCCCTATTATCTCTCCCCATGTTAATAACTTTGCATTTATTAAGGTTAAAAGTCATCTGCCACTTCTGAGCCCAAGCTAACAGCTTATCTAAGTCACCCTGCACTTTAAAGCTACCCTCAACCTCTTTGACTACAGCTGCCAATTTAGTGTCATCAGCAAAAATTGACACTTTGCTATTTACACCTTGCCCAAGATCATTTACATAGATTATAAATAATAAAGGGCCTAAAACTGATCCCTGAGGTACGCCACTAATAACATTCCTCCACTCTGACCTCACTCCATTCAGTACAACTCTCTGTTTCCTATTTTTCAGCCATTCAGTTATCCAATTTAAAACGTTCCCACATATCCCATGCAGCTTTAATTTATGAACTAGTCTTCTATGTGGAACCTTATCAAAAGCTTTGCTGAAATCTAAGTAGATCACATCAACTTTCTCACCCCTATCTAATTCTTTAGTTACATAATCCATAAAATCCAGTAAATTAGTTAAACACGATCTATCTTTTCTAAAACCATGCTGAGCATCATTAATTAACCTGCTACTCTCTAGATGATCAGAAATTCCCTTCTTAACCATCTTCTCAAGAATTTTACAGACTATAGAAGTTAAGCTTACTGGTCTAAAGTTATTTGGGTCCTCTTTGCTTCCCTTTTTAAAAATTGGCACTACATTTGCCAATTTCCAATCATTTGGTATTTCTCCAGATTCTAGTGATCTAATAAATATCTTCTCGAGAGCTACTGCAATACTTTCTACACCTTCTTTGAGTATCCTAGAATGAATGTTGTCAGGGCCAGATGCCTTACTAGTATTTAACTGAATTATAAGCCCTTTAATTTCTTCTCTGTCTATATTAATAGAATTTATCACTACTTCCCTTGACCTAGAATTATCATCAATTAATCTAACTGGTTTCTCTTCTGTGAATACTGAAGCAAAATGATCATTAAGGACCTCTACTATTTCCTCATCAGATTCTTTCAAAACCCCTTCATATTTAATAGGCCCTATTTTATCACTGTTAGATTGATTATTGATTCTATAATAGCTAAAGAATTTTTTAGGATCTTTATTATTATTTTTAGCTAAATTAATTTCTGCTGTCCTTTTGGTCTTCTTAATAATCTTATTTAGTTCATATCTGGTTGACCTATAATGGTTTAAATTATCTAAACTACTCTCACTTTGTAATCTCTGGTATGCCCTTTTTTTCTCTGAAACTTTATTAGCTATTTCTTGGTTCCACCATAATGGTTTCCTACATTTCTTCCTAATAGACTTCATCGGAATACACTGTTCCTGAACCCTGTTTAATATAGTCTTAAAAATATCCCACATCTCATAAGTATTCTTTCCATGGAATTCTATATCCCACCTAATCTGATTTAGCATGCTGCGTAATTTATCGTAATCTCCCCTATAAAAATTTGGAATTTTCGTGGAGTTTGTCGTTGTTCTACCCTTAACTATTTGCAAATTAAACCGAACCATCTGATGATCACTGTTTCCCAATGATTCCCCTACACTCAATCCTTGAACTAAGTGATCATCATTTGAAAGAATTAGATCTAATATATTGGCACCCCTTGTTGGCTTATTAACAAATTGGATCAAAAAGTTATCCTCAAAACACTCCATAAACTTACAACTTGCTCTATCTCTTCCTATCATATTTTCCCAGTCTACAGAAGTTAAATTAAAGTCACCAAGAATAACTGTATCTTCTTTGCATCCTTTACTTATTTCCCTAATCATTAACTCATCGATACAATCAGTCTGTCCTGGTGGTCTATAAAAAGCTCCCAAGTGTATTTTCCTATTTTTACCAACCTTAATATCTATCCATAATGATTCACCTTCTCCTTGCTTTATAGAGTTATTTAGATTTGAAGAAATGCTATTTCTGATATAAATAATCAACCCACCACCAGTCCTATCTCTCCTTTGACTAATGTACATAGTATAACCCTCTAGTTCAAATTCACTGACATTATCATTAAATATATTTTCATTAACCCATGATTCAACTATACATATTATATCTATATCTTCATGAATGATATAACTAAATAATTCATCCTTCTTATTTCTAAGACTACGAGCATTTGTGTAAAGACAACTCAGCCCACCTATCCCTGAAGCACCTGAGGGCCTATCTCCTCTGCATCTCCTTTCTCTCTTTCCCCAACCCTGTACTCTTGTATTTCCCTGACCACTATCACTACTCAAATAGTTTAACCCTAAAGCACTTCCATTAGCCTGCCTACCTTCTACAAATCTGTGTTTGCTTCCTTTCCCTGCCTCACTTTGAGCCATTAAATTTCCCTGACCACTATCAAAACCTAGTTTCCCGCCTCTAAAGACCTAATAACACTATCTAATTC
Organism: Ceratothoa steindachneri; assembly: GCA_963969495.1. NCBI lineage: Eukaryota > Metazoa > Arthropoda > Malacostraca > Isopoda > Cymothoidae > Ceratothoa > Ceratothoa steindachneri. The sequence continues at coordinate 116,730,899 of OZ018333.1, read as the reverse complement.
CCGCCACAAAACCTCAACCCCATCTCGGCTCAGATGGAGTCCATCCATCGCATACAAACCCTTATTCCCATAAAACCCACTCCAAACATCTACAAATACCAATCCTGACTCCTCGCACAAACCTTTCACATATTCATTCAACCCCATTGCACGAGACAACCATTCCATCCCCACATCCATTCTGGGAAGCACACCTGAAACAACGCCTTTTACTCTACTTTCACACATCCTTTCAATCAGCCTTTTATACCGCTGTCGTAACTCACAAGTACCCACCTTCTTTACATCGTTTACTCCGACATGTGTAATCACAACTGCTTCCCTCTCACACCCAGACACCAACCTATCATACCTCTCACACACATCATTTACACCAGCACCCGGCAGACAAACTCTCACTCCCTTCCATTTACTTTCATTCAACTTCCTATCTAAATACCTAATCTGAGAGTCACCCATCACAATCACCTCAGTCATTCTCCTATTCTCTCTAGGCCTAGTATTACCCTCCCTCCTGCTCTCACTCATTCGACCTCCTATTCTACTTTCAGGCACGGCCACACCAGACAAATCTCTTTCAAATTCTTTCTCTCTCAGGGCATCAAATCTGTTAGTTAGCCTAACAGGTTCCATGTCCCTCTCATTCACACACCTAACCTGTCCTAACTTATCTATTCTGTTCACTTTCACCCACCACTCATCATCACTTACTTCACTTACTGCTTTCTCTCCAGTCCCTGTTCTAGGCCTAACTTCCTCCCTCCTGGTCCCAATCTGACTCTTCAAACGTACACTTGCATCTCTTCTCACTTCAGACACTAAATCGTTCAGTCTCAAGCATTCCGCACGTAATCGACTCACCTCCTCAGTCAAAGCACATACACGGCACTCAGACACATTCACTCTCCTCTCTACACCACAGACATCGCACACTACATACACACTACTTTCAAAAGGCATACTCTCTACATCCAAACAGTCAGCCATACTTAAACAAAAACAATAATAGAAACAAAAACTTACAAACAACAAGAATTTGACCCCAATTTGTGCGCGCAAGTTTAAAACCTGCTAATCAAGATGGCCCCGAAGTAAACAAAAGTCACTTTCTCACCAAAACAAAATAACCACAATTTATACAAAATAACCACAATTTAACTTTGTTATATTAACCAAATATATAATCTTATAAATTAATATTTATGTTTATGTCACACACCAAAGTATATCAAATAATCAAAATATTCTGAGAGCTCTACGAAACACGTGCTACCTGTTCGAAGGTCACTGAATGGAGTGAGGTCAGAATGGAGGAATGTTATTAGTGGCGTACCTCAGGGATCAGTTTTAGGCCCTTTATTATTTATAATCTATGTAAATGATCTTGGGCAAGGTGTAAATAGCAAAGTGTCAATTTTTGCTGATGACACTAAATTGGCAGCTGTAGTCAAAGAGGTTGAGGGTAGCTTTAAAGTGCAGGGTGACTTAGATAAGCTGTTAGCTTGGGCTCAGAAGTGGCAGATGACTTTTAACCTTAATAAATGCAAAGTTATTAACATGGGGAGAGATAATAGGGAATTTAGCTATGAGATGGATGGATATTGGCTTAATTCAGTTGAAGATGAGAAAGACTTAGGAGTGGTAGTAGATAGGTCACTGAAATTTTCAAAGCAGTGTATTGAGGCAAAAAATAGAGCAAATAGGGTGCTAGGTTACATTAAAAGAAATGTTAGCTACAAGAGTAAGGAGGTCATCCTTAAACTATACAACTCTTATGTCAGGCCACATTTAGAGTACTGTATACAGGCATGGTCACCACATTTTAGACATGATATAAACTTATTAGAGTCAGTACAAAGGAGGGCAACAAAAATAATACCATCCCTGAAGCACCTTGAATATGAAGATAGACTGAGGGTATTAAATATGTTTTCATTTGAAAGAAGGTGTGTGAGGGGAGATATGATTGAGCTTTTTAAAATCTTTTCTGGGATGGATAAATTAGATTTCAGCAAGTTATTTGAGTTAGAAGGTAGTAATAGAACTAGAGGCCACCACTTAAAGATTAAAAAACAGAGGTGCAGACTGGATGTTAGAAAATATTTTTTCACTAACAGAGTGGTAGATTATTGGAATAGTTTGCCACCTGAGACTGTAGACAGCCCAAACTTGAATGTTTTCAAGCGCAGATTGGATGATTATATGGGGATGGAGGGTTAATTTCTTACTTTTTGGTATGTGGATATGTTTCTTGACTCATTCCTGTGGATGCAGTTTCTTTTTATTGTATATTTTGGGGGACTTTGATTTTGTTTTTGACTGACTCCTATGGAGGCTTTAAATTATATATTGTAGATGCATGGTTGGACATTCCTATGGATTGTTAAATTGTATATTGTAGCTGCATGATCTGACAAAATCCTATGGATGCATTATATGGGTGGGATTTGATGGATACGGATGACCTTTGATAGGCCCTTGTGGCTTTTGTCATCCGTTAAATTATGTTATGTTATGTTATGTTATGTTATAGGTCACTGAAGTTTTCAGAGCAGTTTATTGAGGCAAAAATTAGAGCAAATCGGGTTCTAGGATACATTAACAGGAATGTTAGCTACAAGAGTAAAGAGGTCATCCTTAAACTCTACAACTCGTATGGTAGGCCACATTTAGAGTACTATATACAAGCATGGTCACCACATTTTAGACATGACATCAATCTGCTACTCAGTACAAAGGAGGGCAACAAAAATAATGCCTTCCCTGAAGCACCTTGAATATGAAGATAGACTGAGGGTACTGATTGATTGATTTAATCTGTTTTATGGGTGCTGAAACCCTATAAGGATTATTGGCACCAACTGAGGGTACTAAATATCTTCTCATTTGAGAGAAGATGTGTGCGGAGAGATATGATTGAGCTTTTTAAAATCTGTTATGGGATGGATAAGTTGGATTTTAGCAAGTTATTTGAGTTGGAAGGTAGTAATAGGACTAGGGGTCACCACTTAAAAATTAAAAAACAGAGGTGCAGGTTGGATGTTAGAAAATATTTTTTTCCCCAATAGAGTGGTAGATTACTGGAATAGTTTGCCATCTGAGACAGTAGACAGTCCAAACTTGAATGTATTCAAACGCAGAATAGATGATTATCTGACTGTCCAAACTTAAATGTTTTCAAACACACATTCGATGATTATATGGAAAGGGAGGGTTAACTGTGGGGGTTGGGGGTGTATTTTGGACTCATTCCTGTGGGTGCATTTTTTTTATTATTGTATATTATGATTTATTTGTATGAGTCTTGATGATGATGCCTTTTGTTTTTGACACATTCCTGTGTATGGTTCTAATCGTATATTGTAGATGCATGATCGGACACAATCCTATGGATTGTCTAAATTGTATATTGTAGATGCATGATTTTACACAATCTTATGGATGCATTTTGTGGGTGGGTTTTGACAGTGCTGATGACCTTTGATAGGCCCTTGTGGCTTTTGTCATCTGTGAATTTATTTTATGTTATGTTCGGGGATACCTGCATCCGCCACGCGGATGTCTGCGAGGGTCTGTCGGAATAGTTCAATTACACGGAATTTGGGAGCATTAATAGATATCTTCCATTTTCTCTCGAATGAGTTGATGTTTTCGATTTTTACCGCCGTACTCTGTGCCGTGTAATTTACACTCCGATAGTTATATCGTCCGCAAATTGGACGTACAATGAACCTGAGTCAGAGGTTGGGGAAGGTCGATGGTATATATATTATAGAGCAGGGGATTTATATACACCCGCCTCGAGCTCGAACTCAGGGCCATTGAAATATTTAGTGTTCAGAAACGCCCTCCTTTCCATTACGTAGTCGCATACAATCTTTTCAAGTATGGGATTGAGGCTCAGTTGTAAGATTTTGTATTGCAGGCCTCTCTTCCATACTTTGTCAAATGCCTTTTTGACGTCGCGGAGTACCAGATTTGTGTGGTGTCTTTCAGCTTTTACCTTTGCCAACTTCTCGGTGATCATGGCTAGCGCCGTGTCCATTCCTCGCTTCCTTCGGAAGCCATGCTTTTGGTTATTGTGAGAATTATTTTCGTCGAAAAACGTATTCACCCTGTTGGCCAATATCTTCTCCCAGACTTTCCCTGGAAATTCTAAGGGAGATATATAGGACTGAAGTTATATGGACTGCCCGATAACTTACCTGCTTTGAGATTGAATATCATTTTTGCTACCTTCCAGTAGTCAAGGAAGTAACCCACGTTTAGGCACGCATTCATGGTACTCATGAGCTCGAATAAGATGTTAGGCAGGGCTCGAATAAATTCTCCCTTGTCAGTCCTCTACATCCTGGTGCTCGTTGATGAAAGGATTTTAAGGTTTTTGAGAGTTCTTCGGCAGTAATTCTACCGCCTAGTCCTTCCATGTCCCTTTCCTGCGATACATAATGGTGAGGATGGGTTATGTGTATCTGGTCGTTTAAGTTGTTTATTATTCCGTCTTAGAAGTCTAAATCAAAGTTATCATTCTCTTCCGAAGATATCTTAAATATAGATGCCCAGAAGAGTCTGAATTCCTCTTCGATTTCTTCCGCGTCCGTAATTTCAGTATTGTCACGTGTAAGTTTTATGGTCTTATGTGGCTGTCCGCCTCTTAGTCTTTTTACTGTCTGCCAGAATGTACGTGATTCGTTTTCTATATTTAGTCCTTCTATCAAATTGTTCCAAAGTGCATTCTGTTGGTCCCTAATAAGACTTATTAATTCGTCGCATATCTGTCGTGTTCGTCTGTACGTAGTGATGTTGGGGCCAGTGAGGTTTACTTCATTGATCCGTTCCCTGTATTCCCTCGCAAGGGATTTTATTCTAGGGGCCCAAGAAGGGGCAGGAAGAGTTTTATATTTTACTCGGGGAATGGCTTCATTATCGGCTATTAATAAATTATCATTAATTTTATCCAACTCCGCATCAATCTCTTCTAGAGTGGCATTAATTAAGGGGTCAGGGTTATATTTTTCAAGGAGTCGTTTATAAGTATCCCAGTTGGCTCCAGCGTAGCTCTTGTGTTCTGGGATAGGGACTTGAATGGGGAGGTTGAGATTTTAATAAGGATAACCTGGTGGTCGCTGGGGATAGGAGGGCCCGGCTCAATGAAGTAATTGTAGGAGAACACTGCTAGTGAGCACTATGTCTGGTTTTGTGGTTGCTATGTGTGTAATGTATGTGGGGAAGTTTGGTTCAATTCTTGTCATAATTTGCCTTTTAATAAGTGTCGCAAGATTACCGCCTGCTGGGTTAATCGACGTGTAATCTTAGGCAGCACTCCTCGCATTCAGATCGCCGGCAAAAAGAACGGTTCTGCCGTGACCACAAAGTTGCAGGAAGTTAGGAAGAGGCAAGTACCCTCTCCTTGGGGTACTAGTCCTGGCAACAGGTTGCCAATACCAGGGGACCCACTGCTGTACGGACCTCAACAGCGAGGTATAACTCATCGAGTCCACCTATTGATCTGAAGTCAAGACCTCATTTCACAGCTATCGCGCATCCGTCGAAACGTTCTCTGCTTCGTAGGGGAATTGTTTCATCCTGTTTGTGTCATTCATCCCATGTTCTGAGATAAATATAACGTCTGGATCACATTGTCGTATTACGTTACCGTATAGTATTTTTTTGTTTGTGCAGCCGTCAGAGTTAAAATGTAATATTTTTAATGTCTCCATTATCTAAAGATTCTTGTGTGGGGTCGTGTTGTTTTTTGTTTTACTTATTCTCTTACGAGCTTAGGTCCTTGTGGAGTGTTTGGTGGCGTGATTGTTTTTCCTGTACCTTTTTTTTCTGAATTCGCCGTGTTTATGTGCAATCGGTTTGAGCGTCATTAACCCCTTTAATCTATCATGGCGCTGATTGGACAATTATTACAGTGATTATGTCTAAAAGCTGATTGGTCAATTTGTTAACGCTAAGGCTGTTATTCCAAAAATGAGCATAAGTATGACGATTAAATGTATCTCAATCCTGATTGGTTGAATTTTTGTAGTATTATGGGTATATGAATTGATTATTTGTATAGGTGCACTTTTGTGGAAAAGGTAGTCAGAAAAAGTTATTATTATTATTCAATAAGAAAAGTTGTCATTACTGTTCGCCATTTCGAAGCTTATTTCCTCTATTTAACTAGGACTAAAGAATCCAGCTATATATGTTTTCCTTCAGTTCATAAGGAAGCGTTTGATCACATAGACCAGCCTACGAAACTACGAGAGATAATTCGTTACCCACAGACCCTATAAAAATATTGGTTTAGTTTCACAAAAATAGGTAAACGAAACATACAAAATTTAATATATTAGTAATTATAAAAAATCAATGCATTACTAAATAATATACATAAATGAGTAGAAGTGCAGGCATTTACTAAATAATAAAAAGAAAGGAACAAACAAAATAGCAAAATAAATCCAACGCTCGATCGGCCACATGCGAAGCTACTGTCTGACGTCATAAGGCCTAGAATGTAGCCCAAAATTGTCGCACAGAAACAGCGCCCCTAAACTGAAGTATTACCCTTTGTTTCAGTAACAAATATAACACGGGGATTTTCTCTTTTAATTATGATACCCAATGCATCACTCTTATTTGAAGTGTTAATTTTATCTACATTTGTGTAGACACACTTGAACTTCTAAACTGGTGGCCTTAATTTTGGGCTTGCACACCAATTTGCTTGAGTCTTCCATTGCGTATTACCCAGGTCTTCTCCTTGATGCCCTTGTCTTGAAGTTCTTTGTTCTTCGCATCCCTGTATTTTGCCAGTTCAACACGAGCTTTTCATTCCGTGAGAGATAATATTGGAGTTTATGTTCGCATGCTAGGGCGTGTAGCGGTCTATACCCCTACAAGTGTAAATATTTATTTCTAACTGTATATATATATATATATATATATATATATATATATATATATATATATATATATATATATATATAGAGAGAGAGAGAGAGAGAGAGAGAGAGAGAGAGAGAGAGAGAGAGATATATATATATATATATATATATATATATATATATATATATATATATATATATATATATATATATATATATATATACTTTCAATAAGGCTGCTTGATTTTTAAATGTAAATAAAACAAGTTGTGTGTGATATATGCACTCAATTTATTTTAAATTTGAAAGTAAATTTTATGGCATTAAGTGTGGAATATGACGTCGTTCAAATGTCCAGCGGGGCTTCGCTTGGTAGAACGTATTCGGGAAGCCCAATTTTCGATGACTTTGTCGCATAAATCTGGCTGAATTTGCTGGAAGGTGTTCGTAGTGTTGACTTTGAGGACATCAACTGTTTGCGGATTATTCGCATAGACCTGAGATTTAAGGTAGGCGCAAAGAAAGTAGTCTACGTGGCCAGTTGAGGTCGCCACCACGCGAGATGACCATGCCCTGAAATCGCTGGTGCAAAATGTCTATCGTAGCGTGAGCAGTATGGCATGTAGCGCCGACCTGTTCGAGCCACACGCGTCAGCATCCATATCAGGCATATAATCCAGTTGAGGCCACAAGAAGTTGCCTATCATCAATCTGTAGGTCTCGTCGTTGATGGTTATGGCAATCTCATCTTCGTGCTCAAAAAAGTGCGGACCGATAGTTCCATTAGACAAAAATCCGCACCAAACAGTGACTTTGTTGGGAAGCAATTGGTGTTGGTGTATCTCATGTGGATTGTTTTCGTCCCAAATCCGACAATTTTGCTTGTTCACAAATCCATTCATCGAAAAATGGGCTTCGTCGCTGAAGATCATTTTGGGGGAGAAATTTAGGGCAACTTCCAACTGCTCTAGAGCCCAATCAGCGACCACATGGCGTTGTCTATGGTCATTCACTTTAAGTTCCTGGGTAAGTTGGATTTTATACGGGTGCAGACCAAAGTCCCTATGCATAATTCGCAAACTGAAGGCGCAGAAACCAAAGTTCTTGTGAATGACGAAACAGTGACTGCCTCTGATTTTCCCATACACTCTCATTTACGACAGCGATGTTTTCAGCAACCTTGCGTTTCAGGGGCGTACAGGTGTTGGCTGATTGTTGATCGACCCTTTTGCCTCAAATTTAGGCCACCAAGTGTCGAACAGTGGATTCGGCAGGACAAATGTGGCGAGGATAGAAATCACGTAATGAGCGGAACGTTTGTCGAACGGAGCACTTAATTTGATAATAACATTTGATGATTTGCACACGCTGTTCAACGCTATAATCTTCCATCGTGACTTGCCAAGTACTACTGAACAGTTCACATTGAGGTTACCAGATGTCGCTTTAACAACATGCCGCTATCGCCTGACAAAGCTCGAGCGTCCTTATTGAAAGACTGTATATATATATATATATATATATATATATATATATATATATATATATATATATATATATATATATATATATATATATGGAAAAATATCCAAGACAAATTGGTGCGGTTAAGGTAATGGCATAATTAGACAACTGCTCTGCTTCAGGTCCAGCAGGTGATCCTATCCTCCTTGAACTATATATTTAAGAAGGGTTGGTAACACTGACTTACTTCGTGAGATTGCTACCCCAGCTCCCCCTAGCGTCTTAAAATCAAACCCATGATGTTCATTCACTTTGCTTGGCTCATCGGAATCAGACCCTCCCAACTCCGTTATTTAACCAATTAATAATTCCCAAGCAAATTACCAATTACTCTTTATAAATTATCAATCTATTCACCAAACTACTGTATTTATAAATTACTATTTAACAATCTATTTAATAATCTATTTATACATATAATCTATTTATGTATCCAATTTAATACATATAATCTATTTATCAATCAATTTAACTATCAATCCAATTTCAATAATTATCAATCAAAATAACTATCAATCCAATTTAACTATATATCAATCCATTTAATTATTCATCATACCATTTATAATATTTACTCACTTAACTTTCAACTATAATCTTGTTAATATTTATCAATCTAATTATCAATCATCATATGTTTTACTTTAATTCTCGTTAACTTATGCAAATTTCATTCACACGCATAATTCAATCCAATCATAACTGTCACTGTATAATTTCACTTTTCATCATAACTATTTATTCAAGACTATATATTTTTCTTAACTCTTTGTGTTTAATACTTCTTCCTCAACGACGCCGAGATTTAGGCCTAACAAAATTTGTCTGCAGAAATTTCGACTTGGCATATCATTTAACTTCAGTCCCTTGAATAACGAAATATAGGTTTTGGAGTTCATTGTGACCTGAGTTATCTAGTGTATTGGCGCAATATACACCTTAAAGACTATAAATAGTGGCCAGAATAGTTTAATTATCTCCCATTCATCCATTCATTCGTAATAATAAATAAATTTTCACCGTCACGTGTGTTGCATTTTTTCGGACCACGCATTCTGCCTCACTCATCCCATTTTTTTTCCTTGCGTGGACTTTTATTTTTCACGAGTAACTCTACACGTGCTCGTTTTTGAATCCTAAGTTTACCTTAACATCCTTAACCATTACGATACCAAGAGCCTCAAAAGAGGCTGGGCGTCAAAATACCCAGCGACTCAATTGAGTCTGGCATGTTTTTTTAGGCCTAAGAATCTTCCTTTTCTTCGTGTAACGGTAAATTTACTTTCTCTTTTGAATTATATATGAAGTATTTCTTTTAGTTTAGTCTTTCTAAGAGAGTTGTAGATATCACACGCATTTTTAAATTGTGGTAATTAGTTTTTTCATATTGATTAAAAAATGGCTAACCCTTCTGAAATTTTGGATATCTACTATTAACTTGATTCTGATTTGGAACTAACAGACAGTGATACTAACAGTTCAAACTCATCCGATGACGAATTAGAGCCAATTATTCCTTAAAATCAACAAATTGATGAAACGTGGCATCGCTTTCTTGACTTCTCGCCCCCCAAATATCATATTTCATGACTCTCATTCGGGAATTCAAGCGTACATGGGTTTTAAATCGGAAAGTAAACCTCACACATATTTTGAAGCATTTTTTAATCATGAAAGCGTAGCAGATATATGCATGGAAACAAATCGCTATTATGAACAAAGTTCAGAAATACCATTCTCCCCTTCATCTAACGCTCATAGAGGGAGGAATTTAACTGTAAGCGAGCTTTACGTTTTTATTTGCCTTACCCTACTTATGGCTCATGTGAAAGAAACATAAATTAGCTGACTACTGGTCAACTGATGGCTTTATTGAAACTTCTATTTTCAAGGAATAGATATCAGTTAATCTTAAGGTTTCTTCACTTTACTGACAACTCAGTTGGAGGAATAAGAGGGACAATGCAGAAAATAGGACGTTTTTTTCATTCATTGAAAGACAAATTTCAAAGGGCATTTGTCCCCTTCCAAAAACTAATGATAGACAAATCCCTCGTTTTATTCAAGGGTCGTCTGTCATTCAAACAATACATCCCTTCGAAAAGACATCGCTTTGGCCTCAAGCTTTTTGTTTTGTGCGATTGTGAGACGCGAATAATATTAGATATGTTACTTTACACAGGAAAAAAACACATATATTGTTCATAATGATCCATTAGGAATATCGGGGGCAATTGTGAAAAGACTGATTGAACCATATTTTTTAATAGGGCATATTTTATATACAGACAATTGGTACACAAGACCTTCTTTGTGCTTTTACCTTCTTGATCAGAATACGGGGCTTTGTGGGACAGTTAAAAGCAACCGCAAAAATATGCTTAAGTTAGACAAGGCAGTAACTAAAGGTACCGTTGAACTACACAAAAAAAATGGAATGTTAGCAATTCGATGAGTCGATGAGCGTGAAGTTTTGATTATTACCTCCGTACACAAAGGCAAGTCAGTAAACTCGGGGGGGGAAAAATCATAGAACAGAAGAAATAAAAAAACCCGGATGCAATAATGGATTATAATATAAATATGCGTTTAATTGACAAATCAGATATGATGATCAGTTCTGTTGAATGTCTTAGAAAATCCATCAAATGGTACAAAAAGCTTTTTTACCGACTTGTTGATGTGTCCATGCTCAATGCATATAACATGCATTTGATGAATTTAGATTGTACACAAAAAAGGCTTTCTTTCATAGAATTTTCAATGGAAGTAATAAAACAATTACTTGACAGACATTATTCTGGTGCTTCAAACCAAATGTGTCCTCTGCCCTCGGTAAATTCCTTTGATAGACTACAAGGAATCGGTTTTTCAGAAAAACATTATATCGCTTCAATGCCAAATGTAGGCGAACGGCAATCGGCTCAAAGACAATGTTATGTTTGTGCTAAAAAAACATAGTGAAAACGAACAACATTATGGTGCAAGCATTGTCAAGTGCCATTGTGTATGGAGCCCTGCTTTTTTGAATACCATACAATCCAAGAGATCTGAAAACTAACCATGTATAAGCAGTGTGTGTATATTTGTGTACATCCATAAATACATACTAAATTTTATACTTTAACCCTAAAAAAATTAAAAAGTAGAACGGCTATTATATTTTCGTTCAATTATCTGTGAACTTATTGAAAAATTTCTTTAGTGATAAAAGACTTGTTTTATGTACATTACTGCGTTCAAATTCTAAAGGAATGTCTGCGGTGAGTGAGATCTCGTTCAGTGTAACCTACTTGGTGGGAGATTGGGGGAGAGAAGACAAAAAACAATGCGTTGTTGTCAAATGTTACACCGAACAAAAACGAGGACATTTAAATGATGATTTAAAGCTCATCTTGTAATTCAATTTCCGGAAGAGAGGTAAGATAAATATTTACATATTTTATATATTCTTTATTACTAAAAAGTTTTCTTTTCAAAGAAGCTAATTTTAAATGAGTTTTTAAAATAAAAATTTGGGGTAATGGACGAGGTTCGAGTTTTCAAGGCGTGGTATTTGAAGGGTTAAGAGATTCTTGGCAATTTCGTAAAATAAATTATAATATACAGTAATAAATACAAAGAGCGAACAATTTTCAATGATTTTTTTTTCTAATTTTTACGTTCAAGCGCGTGAATTGGATTTGTGAAAACACACAAACACCTTTATTTTTAGGAAAATGGATTATAACGGAGCCCCAAGCTACGCCCCAACTTCGGGCACAGTAACAACCATGCAAGCATCCTCACCAGCGACAACAGCGACATATTCAACCAACTTCGCTCCCAGGCAAGTATTCTCCCGCATTCGCCTCCCACTCCCTCCACGGTTCAGGTTCCGCCATTCAACCCACAAAATCCCATTGCTGCTGGGAAATGGTGGAGCTCATCGTCCAACACGAGGCAGTTCATGACGACCATAGAACAATCGCGGTAGCCCAGAAATGACCTCTAAGTATTTTTTCCACTTTTAACAATATTCTGCTTGATGGGGTAATATCTGGTTTGGGGGTTAGGTTCAGGAGCGCGTTCATGAAGGAATTTGGGAGGTCGCAAATTGAGGACCTCTGTATCCTACTGGATACGCAGCAGATGGGGGACAGGCGCCCCGCGCAGTTTCTGGACTATTTCAAGGCACTGGTACATGCCAAGGGCACACAGCTCGACCAACTCGAGCCACTCATTAAAGATATTTATGCGTGGGATGCCGGGTCAAATTAAGATCCTCATACTAATGTCCTCCCCAGAGAGCGGGTAGAAATTGGCAGAGGCGGCTGACGCCCTGTATAATAACCCTTTCGTCAGCTGGGGAAATGCTGGCCAGGAGTCGTTTAGCGAGGTAAATTGGGGGCGTAACACAGCATACAACTCTAATGTTAAACACCACTCACATGTATCCATTTCTCAGGTTAAATCAGCGGCCGGAGCTCCTTACAACTGGCCAGGACTACCTCGGGATGAATCCCCCCAACCTTCGGGTTTTTTATCTGTTCTGGAGAGGATTGAGAAGGATGTGCGGGTCCTAAAGGTACGAACGGGTCTTCACAGAGAGCACAATCGTAAGCAGGACGGAAGAGTCAGACCTCGTTCCTCCTCTAAAAAAGGGCAACAACAACGAGGGAACTCTAGCACAAGAGGTGAGGCACAGCAGTTTAATTTCAAACCTAGGCCTAATTCCCCTTATCCTGGCAGCTGTCAGGGTAGCTGCTGCTGCCATTCTAATTATGGGAGCAACGCTGTCCGATGTGTTCAGCCTTGGATTTTTTACCGAGCATCATTTCATGCCCACAACTTTAGCCCTCATTCTGGTTGTGATGCTCATACTGCTATATTTCAACCTTCAGGCTTTTGCTGGTACCACCTCAGATTTGGTGTAAGAGCAGGAAAATGCTCAAGCCCATGCTCGTACCATCAAAATGCTCAATCTTCCTCTCAAACTGCGCATAGACTAACTTCACAACCTTCAAACCTACAAAATTCTACGGGTTCTCTTACCCAACTTTCCCCTTCAGCACAGGGAACTTTAAACTGAATTCGCAAGTGATACATGGGTCTGTCACCTCTGCAACCTCACCCCTTCATCAGGTCGATCCTCCATTTAGTATGTATGACTTACTCTCTGGTTTCTCCTTCCTGGTTGAAACTGGCGTTCAAGGCAGTGTCATTCCAGCCTCTTCAGTCGTGAAAGCTTGCTCTTTTTCTTATCTTGTACATAAAGCTGCATATTCATCGGACATAAGGACTTATGAGAGGCGTATCCTCTCTCTCTCTCTCTCTCTCTCTCTCTCTCTCTCTCTCTCTCTCTCTCTCTCTCTCTCTCTCTCTCTCTCTCTCTCTCTCTCTCTCTCTCTCGAGCGAGAGAGAGAGAGAGAGAGAGAAAGAGAGGGGTGACGCCCCCTTGTCGCGGGAAGAGAGCTTGTGCGTACCCTTGACTTTTCGAGCTATGTCGGCGGGGGTACCTATCTTCTGGCACCCCTGGCAGGGTTTCCCTTGTCGATTTGGTCGGAAATTAGGTTCCAGACTAAGTGCGTCTTTTCTTTTTTTTATCCTACTCTATCCTTCATCTTTCTTTAAAAATTAATCCTATTTCTTCTACTTATACAAAAAGAAAAAAAAACAAAAAAACAACCCCTATACCTATCATGTCACTCTTACCCTTTTTTCATCTATCTACATATAAGGACCTGGCAGCTACCTCGCGCGTCAGAAGAGAGGCTTTGGAACCTCTATAAACAACGCCAATCGACGCACACTGGTTGCGAGAGACTAGGACTTGAGGGGTCTTAGGCGTTGGGGCACGATGAATGGGATGAGGGTAGTGCCCCGGTAACCCCTTTCCTGGCGCATAATTATTGAACATTCCCAGTGACCGTTGACGGGTGCCTCTGGTAGCATTGGTCCGTGGTGACGGCCCTTTTTTCCCATGCTGGTTGCCAGGCCAATAAAAAGCCTTGGGTCGAGTCTCTTGGTGTGGCGGGATATCCACTGAACGCTGCTCCGAGATCTTGGCCGTCGTGAAGGGAACTAGTAGGAGTTTAGTACGGGGTGTGCTCCGTTGTTCACCTGGTGACAAATCGATGGCCCCTTCGGGGACCGTCAGTGCTGCTTGGTTGGGAGCCACGGCACGCCGAGGTTTGACGACTCGGTCGGACGAACAGCAGCACAAGGAGCGTGCCTTCTGAAAGATCCGAAACCTCTCTGATCGATAGGCGGGAGCGACTCACGCGGGGCGAACTCACCACCCCCTTTCTTTTTTATTGAGTGGTCACAAAGTATTCAGAGTTATAAAGTGTTCAGCATGACTGGAAAGAAAGGACCTGGTGCGTTAAAGTATACCTGCTCCACATGCCAAAAGGACAAGTGGTGCGTAGATTTTCCGGAGGGGTGTTTCTCAAAATGCCACCCTGGAAGTATCTGCACGGACTGCATCCTTAGGGCAGAACTTCAGGAGCTTAAGGAACTTTTTAAATCTTCTGATGAAAAAACACGACGGGTGGAAGAAAAGGTGAAAATCCTCGAGTCTGAGCATGTGACTCAAATCCGTCATCTCGAAGCCATCATTTCAGAGATTAAAGCCACCAATGGACAGCAACAGCAACAAGAAACTCCCAACGACGCGGATGGCTCCTCTGTTGGGCCCTTATGCACCGCGTCGATAGAGATAGGCCAACCATCCGACGTCCCAGAGCCAGCAGCTGCTGGGGTTACTCAGGGCGTCAAAAAGAAGAAAAGGAAGAGTAAGAAAGGAAAAACAGAAGAGAAAGTAGAAACGGAAGAAAAAACGAAGAAGAAAAAGAAGAAAAAAACCCAAAAAGTGGGGAAGAAAGAGGAATCGAAAGAGCCCATACTGAAAGGGAAGCCTCTGTCCTCTGAACCCAAATGCGCGAGGATCATCGTGATCGGTGACTCCCAAGCGCGGGATCTACAACCCTTGCTAGCGGCCCGCCTTCGCACCAGTGTGAAGGTAAGCTGCCTTCCAGGAAAGGGGAACGGAGAAATAAGGGTGGAGGCTGAGAAATCTCACATATCTGAGAACTCAGTAGTTGCCCTCATGGCAAGTGGCAACGATCTCTACCTACGAGGAGGCAATGTAGGCGCCAGCGGGAAGATCCTGACCACGGTTATGGGAGGAGTTGACGACTGTGGGCTAAAAACCCGCAGACGTGTCGTGGTCGGGATACTCCCAAGACGAGGTCCATCCCGCAATGCTCACGCGAGGAACGTCTCCATAAACCAACGCCTGGGAGATCTTTGTACGACGGAAGGAGTCTTTTTTGTAGACCCCTACCGCACCTTTTACGGGAGAAATGACCTGTACAAAAGGGACGGAGTGCATCTTTCCTTTAAAGGGAAAGCTGCACTCGCAAACATGATCCAGGATGTTGTGGAGCGGACCCAAAGAAGTGTCAGACCCCGAGTAAAGGGGGACGTACGCCAGTACACCCGTGTTACTCCAGGAACGACCTTTTCTGAAGTCACAAAGAGTGGAGTGATCCCGCCACAGAGCAGGAAAGCGGGAAACGGAAGAGCGTAGGGAGTCCTACAGTCGGGGACTCCATAAAAGTTCTTCTGTTTAATGCGAGGTCTATCAGAAACAAGTTTCTAGAACTTCGTGGCCTCGTAGCAACAGAAGAACCGGAGATGGTGGCCATAACGGAGACGTGGATTAAAACCTCAAGCCGAGATTTTGAAGGTGAATTCACGATTCCCGGTTACCAGCTCTTCTTGAAAGATAGGCCAGACAGAGAGGGTGGCGGTGTGATGTTGTATGTCAAGGATACTCTCAACTCGACGGATTGCAAGATCGTATCCGACAATGAACTACTAGGTGTTGACCTAGAGATAGGTCCTGCCAAATACAGGACCCTGGTGCTTTATAGACCTCCTGCCCAACTCGTTGAAAAGGACAGAGATCTGTACCAGCTACTAGGAGAACTTGTCGAAGACAGAGTGTGTATCGTCATGGGTGATTTCAACACACAAGTTGACTGGGAAACCAGAGAACCCTGTGGCGAGAACGCACTACTCCTGGAGTTCACGAACAACGAGTTCCTGACTCAATGGGTGAGAGAGCCAACGAGAGGAGACAATATCCTCGACTTGATTTTCACCTCTGAGGATGACATCGTTGAGGACCTCTCTGTTGGCGAAGAGCTCGGTGGCAGTGACCACCGACTAATTAGATTTGTAGTCAAAGTCCCCAAGGCAGAGCCTGCAATTAGTAAATCAAGGAAACTCGATTTAAGAAGAGCAGACTTTGCAGGTCTACGCGCGGGACTGACTGACGCGAGGCTAGAAGAGTGCGATGCTGTTGAAGACTCTTGGAACAGTTTCAAAACCACATTCATGAGTCTTCAATCGCGTTTTATCCCTCTGAAATGCCCCCGTCGGTCTTCTGTTCAACCAAAGTGGTTTAATCGAGAAATCGGCCAACTGCTTAGGGAGAAGAGAAATGTGTACCGGCAATCGAAGATCTCAGGTGACTGGGACGAATACCGGAGGCTAGCCAGGAGAGTGAAGTCCAGCATAAGGGCGGCTAAGCGGTCTGAGGAACTCCGAGTGGCGAGACTCTGTAAAGAGAATCCCAAGGAGTTTTTTGGATATGTGAACAGCCGTAAACCAATCCGTCGAACGATTGGCCCTTTGAGGAATGAGGAGGGGACATTAAAGCATTCAGATGCAGAAAATGCTAACCTCCTCAACGACTACTTCTCTTCAGTGTTTACTGAAGAGTGTGGTCCCATTCCCCAGCCGACGGATTCCTACTCGGGGGAAAAGCTGGAGGCAATGGATTTCACCGAAGGAGAAATAAAGAAAAAGATCGCTGACCTAAAGACGAATAAGTCCCCTGGCCTGGATGGGTTTCTACCTAAAGTGTTGAAGGAAGTGTGCGATGAAGTATCACGACATCTGTGCGCTATCTTTAACATGTCAATCCGGACCAAATGCGTTCCTAGAGACTGGCGTGAGGCGGAGGTGACTCCTATCTTCAAGAAAGGAGACCGTAACCAACCGTCGAACTACCGACCTATCAGTCTGACTTCGATAGTCGGTAAACTCATGGAAAGCATCATGGTGGACAAAGTGACGTCGTATTTAGAGTCAAACCTGCTACTGAGGAGTTCCCAGTACGGCTTCCGAAGGCAACGGTTATGCCTGACGAACCTTGTAGAATTCTTCCACTTCGTTTTCATTGAGCACGATCGGGACAAGGCCGTGGATGTGGTCTACCTAGACTTTCAGAAAGCCTTTGATAAGGTACCACACCGCCGCCTTCTCCGGAAAGTGCGAGCGCTTGGCATAGACGGAAAGGTAGCCGGCTGGATCGAGAACTGGCTAAGTGGCAAACGGCAACGGGTGGTGGTAAATGGACAGTCTTCTGAGTGGGTGCACGTTACTAGCGGGGTGCCTCAAGGTTCTGTCCTGGGACCACTATTATTCATCATCTACGTCAACGACATGGACGGTGTCATGGTTGCGAAGATTTCCAAATTTGCCGATGATACCAAGCTTGGTATGAACGTTGCAAAAGATGGAAATACTGCCCGCCTGCAGGAAGATCTTGGGAAGATTGGGGAGTGGTCGGACACGTGGCAAATGCCTTTTAACGTGGGCAAATGCAAAGTGATGCATATCGGCCACAGAAACCCCCAATCTCAGTATATCCTTAAGGGCACTGCTATGGAATCCACCGACACTGAGAAGGACTTGGGTGTAACAATCACTAGTGACCTCAAGTTCACGAAACAGTGCATTGAGGCGGAGAAAAAGGCCCAAAGGATGCTAGGCTATATTAAGCGCCAGTTTGGTTATCGGAACCAGGAGATTGTACTGTGCCTGTACAACTCACTTGTCCGACCGCACCTTGAGTATGCCGTACAATTTTGGAGTCCTTCATTGCGAAAGGACATCGCAAGATTGGAACGCGTACAAGCCAGGGCAACCAAGCTGATTCTCTCTATCCGACATAAAAGTTAGGAGGATAGACTAAGGGAGTTAGATCTGTTCTCGCTGGAAACCCGTAGACTGCGTGGTCAGCTCATCGAAGTTTTCAAAATACTTCGAGGGTTCGACAATGTTGACTACCGGGATATTTTCACACTGAGTGAGAACAGAACGCGCAATCACGGCTTCAAACTTGAACTGAAGCGTTACAACCGCAATCTTTGTGGAAAATTTTTTACCTACAGTATCTGCGGTAAGTGGAACGCACTTCCAGTGGAAGTTGTCAACAGTGAATCTGTTGACCAGTTCAAGTCAAGACTAGACAAGGTCTTGAAAAGTGGCCGTTTAGGGACGCAAATCAATTGAGCAGCCTTGTGCCCGCTCGATTGCAAGTTCAATGGTACCCTCTTTGAATGGACCGTAAGGTCTCCTAGGGTACCTTCTTTCCTTGTTGTTACTCCTTGTTGTTACTCTATCTTTCTCTCTCTCTCTCTCTCTCTCTCTCTCTCTCTCTCTCTCTCTCTCTCTCTCTCTCTCTCTCTCTGTCTATTTAGTTACGTCGTGATTTCCCATGGTCATTCATCATTGCCGATGTCCACATTCCATTTTGGGCCTCGATTTTTTTCCGCACACGACATTCTCGTCGATTCTCGTCACCGCAAGCTTATCGACACAACAACGACACTAACAGTTGCGGGTTCAATTTTTTTCATTTCACCAGCTCTTTCCTCTCTGCTCGTCTTCCTGCAACTGCTTTCCACTTCCAGCAACTTTTGCGGGAGTTCCAAAGCCTATGTAGGCCTCCTTCTAAGGACAGACCTATTAAGCACAAAGTGGTACACAGAATAGGGACAACAGGAGGACCAGTTTTCTCACGTCCCCGTCGACTGTCCTCGGATAGACTTGCACTAATAAAACAAGAAATTAAGTTCATTATGGAGGCCGGGATAGCTTGGTCATCCACCACCACATGGGCTTCACCGCTTCCTGGAGTACTTAAGTCTACTCCGGGAGAATTCAAAGTTGTAGGTGACTACAGGCATCTCAATGCCTGTACAGTTCCGGATAGATAACCTCTGCCTTTCTTATCAAATTTTAACTCCGCTCTCTTCGGTTGCTCCATTTATTCTCGGCTCGATTGGGTTCGCGCTTTCAACCAAATCCCGATTCACCATGATAATATCCCTAAGACGGCTATCACCACTCCATTCGGTTCCTTCGTCATGAACCTAATACCTTACAGAATTCGTAACAGTGGTCAGACCTTCCGACGCTTCATGGATCAGGATCTGAGAAGTCTTCACTTCGTATATTGTTATATAGACGACCACCTCCTGATAGCATCTTCGTCTTTAGAGGAGCATTTTTCTCACCTTTGCCAGATTTTTGCACGTTTAGATGAGTCTGATATCGTACTCAACACTTCTGAGTGTATTTTTGGTGTCACACAGCTCTCCTTTTTGGGACACCACATTCCTCCTGAGGGAATTCGTCCTCTCAAGGACAAAGTTGAAATTATTTGGGCTTTTCCCCGACCTTCTTCGCTAAAGCAACTTCGTAGATTTTGTGGGGTGGTAGACTTTTACCAAAGGTTCATTTCTAACATCTCCCACATTATTCAACCTCTCTACGAATTGCTTGCTAAGTCCAAGAAGAACCTTCCTCTTTCCTGGTCCCCCAAAGCTTGCGAGGCTTTCTCTCGCTCCAAAGAGTCTATTATTCCGCTGTCGCCCTGGCCTATCCTTGCCCAGGAACTCTCATCAGCGTTGCTTCGGACGCGTCCGCTACTCATGTCGGTGCGACGGTACAACAGAAGGTTGGTGACTCCTGGCAACCACTCGCATTCTACTCCATAACTCTTCTTCCTTCTCAACAGAGGCACAGTACGTTTGGCCGCGAATTACTGAGCATATACCTCACCCTCCGTCACTTCCAACAATACTTGGAAGGGAGTGAATTTACTGTCTTTATCGACCACAAGCCATTGGTTTGTGCCCCTGCCTCTAGTAGCACCTCTTTTGTGCATTCTGCAGTTGATACTCGTCACTGATAATAGGAATGATCCCCGTACCGTCTTCCGTCTGCTCTCCCGTCTTACTTCCCCAGCCCAGGTCTCCCCACCCATTAGCACTTCTACTCTCTCGAATTTCTTCGCAGATAAGGTCACTAACCTCCATGCCTCCCTCCCTCAGCCTTCTGTCCTGGCTCCTGCCATTCTCCCTGACTTCCCGCTTATCGTTTTCCCCGCTGTGACTGTGTTGGAGCTTACAGCCCTGCTCTTGCGTTCTAAGAAATCAGGCTCCCCAAAGGACATTTTTCCGCCTAAACTGTTATGTAAAATTCTGCCTGCTATCCTCCCAATGCTTCTTCACCTGTCCAACACTTCACTTGCAACTGGTTTTGTTCCCTCTTCTTTAAAACGTGTCCACATCGGTCCGATTCTTAAAAAGCCTCAACTGAACCCCACTGACCCTTCCAATTATCGCCCGATTTCGCAACTTCCTTTCCTCTCTAAGGTTCTGGAGAGAGTGGTTGCTTCACGCATCAACAGTCACATGGTGGCCTGTAACATTGATGAAATCTATCAATTTGGTTTCAAGTCAGGTCATTCCACAAAAACCGCCCTTCTCAATGTGTCCGATTGCTTATGAAGAGCCGTGGACAGGGGTTGTGCCTCCATCCTCGTTCTACTCGACCTCTCCTCTGCCTTCGATACTATTGACCATACCGTCCTACTCGATCGTCTCCACTCTTTCCTCGGCACCGTGCTTGACTGGTTCCGCCCTTACCTCTCGTCTCGTACCCAATCCGTTGTGATTAACGACGTTTCATCAGACTCTACCCCCATTCGCTTTGGAGGGCCACAAGGCTCTGTCCTTGGTCTTCTACTATTTCGTATCTACCTTCTTCCCTCTTAGTTCCCTTCTCCGTAATCTCGGTCTATCCTTCCCCCTATATGCTGATGACACTCAAATTTTCGTTTCCTCATCCCCCACGTCTCTTGCCTACTCTATCGCTGACCTCCTGGCTGCCTACTCCTCCATTTCTGACTGGCTCTCTACCAACTTCGTCAGGCTTAATCACTCCAAAACTGAGGTCCTCCTCGTCGGCACCCCTGCTCTTGTCAAAAAATCTAAATCTCTCTTTCCCTCGCTTACTCTGGGCGGTAATACTATCATTTTCTCTGACTGCGTTAGGAATCTGGGTGTTGTTTTTGATGAGCATCTCTCCTTTAAGCCTCATATCCGCAATGTCAGCAAAACCTCTCTATGTTTCCTTCATAACTTCTCTCGCATTCGCTCTCACTTTGATCACCAAAGTCTTGAGACTGCTGTTCATGCCTTCATCACCTCACGCCTTGACTACTGTAACTCTCTGCTTGTTAATCTGCCATCCTCCTCTCTCCGGCCCCTTCAACTTGTAAAGAACTATGCCACCCGGCTTCTCCTCCGTCTCCCTCGCTTCTCTCCCTCGAAACCCTTGCTGCATGAACTGCACTGGCTCCCTGTCAGATCCCGTACTCACTTCAAGATACTTCTCTTCACATTTAAGGCCCTAAACAACAAGGCCCCATCTTACCCCTCTGTTGCCCTCTCGCCACGCCATGTCCCTCGGGCCCTTCGGTCATCACATGCACCTCTTTTGAATATTCCTCGTTCATCCCTCTGTTCAATGGGGGACTGCTCCTTCTCAATCTGCGCCCCTAAGTTGTGGAATGCTCTTCCTGCTGAAATCAGGTCTTCTCCCTCTCTTACTACATTGAGGCGTCTCCTGAAAACGCATCTTTTCAGTATTGCCTTCTCCCCCCCCTCTTGAATTTATTCCATACATCTTGCCATCGATCAGGGTGAGAAGGTAAGTGTAACCACCGAATAGGGCAGAGGACCAAACAGATCGATGTGAACGGCGTCAAAACGTGCAGATGGAATTGGAAAAGCAGCCAGAGGGGACTTTGTGTAGCGTTGAACCTCTGCACGTTGACAAGGGAGACATGCGCGGGTCCATTTGACCACTTCGGCGTTCATACCTGGCCACCCATAACCTTGTGTGATGAGCTTGTGAGTTGCTCGAATGCCAGGATGAGAGAGACAGTGAGTCTGGTCAAAAATGTGCCGAAGGTAAGCGAGAGGAATGAGTGGGCGAGGACAGTCAAGCAATGAATAGTCAACCAGGATGCGCCTGGAAGGACTGTCCGGCAAGTCGATTTCGCGAACGATAAGCTGAGAAGTGTGACGCAGTGTTTGCGTGTCTTCATCTTATTCCTGGGCAAGCGCTATTGTCGCGTGATCGATGGGCACAGTTTCGGAGAGTTGCGTGCCCGGAATCGATGAAATGCCGGAGAGCTCATCTGGTACGACGTTTGAAGAACCAGGAACGTAGCGAATATCGTTTGTCATCTGCAGGATGAAGTCAAGGTGACGAGTATCAACTGCAGAGTGCACAGAGAAGGTACCACTAAAGGCGATCGCACCAACCAATCGCTTGTGGTCGGTAAAGACAGTAAATTCACGCCCTTCCAAGTATTGTTGGAAGTGACGGAGGGCGAGGTATATGCTCAGTAATTCGCAGGAAAACGTACCGTTCCGCTGTTCGGAAGGAAGAAGAGCCTTAGAGGAGAAGAAGGCAAGAGGTTGCCAAGAGTCACCAACCTTCTGAGGTAGCGTCGCACTGACATGATTAGCATACGTGTCCATAGCAACGCTTATGGGAGCTCCTGCGTAAGGATGGGCTAGGGCGAGGGCGGAAGCCATAGTCTCTTTGGTGCGAGAAAAAGCCTCGCAAGTTTCGGGAAACCAGGAAAGAGGAAGGTTCTTCTTGGACTTGTAAAGCAATTTGTATAGAGGTTGTATAATTTGGGAGATTTTCGAAATGAACCTGTGGTAAAAGTTTACCATCCCGCAGAATCTACGAAGTTGATTTAGCTAAGAAGGTCGGGGAAACGCCGGATAACTTCAACTTTGCCCTCGAGAGGACGAATTCCATCAGGGAAAATGTGAGGGCCCAAAAAAGAGAGCTGTGTGACACGAAATATACACTTAGAATTGTTGAGTACTGTAGGAGAATAGCATGATGCTCCCAATTTTTTACCATCTCCCTTCCGGGCAGGCCGGATTATCAAACCTTTTCCTTCCGACCCGATATCTGATGGTCTCCTGCCGGAAGAAACCGCCGGCCATTTCAGCTAACCACCGAGTCCCTTCCTCGACTGGTTATCGATAAATGGGAGCCCATCTTCGCTTCCAAAGGTTGCCGGAAGTTTTTAAAGGACGAAATGGAGTAGCTTGACATCTAAACTATTTCCGGTGCCATGAGAACCTCTCCCGAGTTTCGAGTATAAAAGATGAATTCTTTTAACCCTAAGAAGTAGAGTTTGCACAGCGACTGGCGGGGCAGGAATTGACATCTAGCGGTGTAGTGGGAAATCGTCGAATCATCAAGTCTTCAGATAGGAGATCGGTCCCAGTTAGGGAGGCTCCTTAACCCGTTGGTCTGCAATTCAATGCGGACCCAAGCTCGTACTCATGGTCAGAGCTGAAGATACAAACAGCCCCACTCTGGTTCCCTAAGCGAGAAAACTACTTCCTGGCTTTTCTCCGTTACCCTACGCGTCGATAGGTCACTTCGCCCCCCCCCCCTCCCTCACTGAGGCACCCAAGATTCCTCGGAGTTCACGAGTGTGGGGTCCTCTTTAACAAGAAGCTCCCATCACCACCTTCTTCCAGCAGAATCATGACGGAATTGTGGGATCAGGTCGGCCCCTCCACCCCTTACCTCACCACCTTCTCTCAGCAGCGCCCTCCGAGCATCAGGTTCCAAGGTAACACTTCCCTTTACCATTCCCCAAGTTCACCGCGAAGCTTACCAACATTACAAGTGTATAGGGATTTACATAGTGAATAGTTATTTACAAGCCAAGTGAGATATCCGAGATTCACTTATTAATTTATCTCTCAAAGCACCTTATATATATATATATATATATATATATATATATATATATATATATATATATATATATATATATATATATATATATATATATATATGTTTAGTGTTCATTAAAACTTTATTTTCATATTGTTGTGTATCTAACTTCCTTTGGGTCGCTTGCTGGCAAAGTTCATTCCAATCCCTCCATAGCCAACCTCTAAGCACTCTAATTTAATAAACCCATTCAGGGCACGGGCCAAACGAAGTATAAGGAGTAACAGGGAGTAACAAGGGAAGTAAGTCCCCTAGGAGACCTTACGGTCCATTCAAAGAGGGTACCTTTGGACTAGCAATCGAGCAGGCACATGGCTGCTCAATTGTTTTGCGTCCCTGAACGTCCGCTTTTCAAGACTTTATCTAGTCTTGACTTGAACTGGTCAACAGATTCACTGTTGACAACTTCCACTGGAAGTGCGTTCCACTTACCGCAGATACTGTAGGTGAAATTTTTTTCACAGAGATTGCGGTTGTAACGCTTCAGTTCAAGTTTGAAGCCGTGATTGCGCGTTCTGTTCTCACTCAGTGTGAAAATATCCCGGTAGTCTCCATTGTCGAACCCTCGAAGTATTTTGAAGACTTCGATGAGGTGACCACGCAGTCTACGGGTTTCCAGCGAGAACAGATCTAACTCCCTTAGTCTATCCTCATAACTTTTATTTCGGATAGAGGGAATCAGTTTGGTTGCCCTAGCTTGTACGCGTTCCAATCTCGCGATGTCCTTTCGCAATGAAGGACTCCAAAATTGTACGGCATACTCCAGGTGTGGTCGGACAAGTGAGTTGTGCAGGCACAGTACAATCTCCTGGTTCGGATAACCAAACTGGCGCTTAATATAGCCTAGCATCCTTTGGGCCTTTTTCTCCACCTCAATGCACTGTTTCGTGAACTTGAGGTCACTAGTGATTGTTACACCCACGTCCTTCTCAGTGTCGGTGGATTCCATAGCAGTGCCCTTAAGGATATACTGAGATTGGGGGTTTCTGTGGCCGATATGCATCACTTTGCATTTGCCCACGTTAAAAGGCATTTGCCACGTGTCCGACCACTCCCCAATCTTCCCAAGATCTTCCTGCAGGCGGGCAGTATTTCCATCCTTTGCAACGTTCATACCAAGCTTGGTATCGTCGGCAAATTTGGAAATCTTGGCAACCATGTCACCGTCCATGTCGTTGACGTAGATGATGAATAGTAGTGGTCCCAGGACAGAACCTTGAGGCACCCCGCTAGTAATGGGCACCCACTCAGAAGACTGTCCATTCACCACCACCTGTTGCCGTCTGCCACTTAGCCAGTTCTCGATCCAGCCGGCTACCTTTCCGTCTATGCCCAGCGCTCGCACTTTCCGGAGAAGGCAAGGTGTGGTACCTTATCAAAGGCTTTCTGAAAGTCTAGGTAGACCACATCCACCGCCTTGTCCCGATCGTGCTCACTGAAAACGAAGTGGAAGAATTCCACAAGGTTCGTCAGGCATGACCGTTGCCTTCGGAAGCCGTGCTGGGAACTCCTCAGTAGCAGGTTTGACTCTAAATACGACGTCACTTTGTCCACCATGATGCTTTCCATGAGTTTACCGACTATCGAAGTCAGACTGATAGGTCGGTAGTTCGACGGTTGGTTACGGTCTCATTTCTTGAAGATAGGAGTCACCTCCGCCTCACGCCAGTCTCTAGGAACGCATTTGGTCCGGATTGACATGTTAAAGATAGCGCACAGATGTCGTGATACTTCATCGCACACTTCCTTCAACACTTTAGGTAGAAACCCATCCAGGCCAGGGGACTTATTCGTCTTTAGGTCAGCGATCTTTTTCTTTATTTCTCCTTCGGTGAAGTCCATTGCCTCCAGCTTGTTCCCCGAGTAGGAATCCGTCGGCTGGGGAATGGGACCACACTCTTCAGTAAACACTGAAGAGAAGTAGTCATTGAGGAGGTTAGCATTTTCTGCATCTGAATGCTTTAATGTCCCCTCCTCATTCCTCAAAGGGCCAATCGTTCGACGGATTGGTTTACGGCTGCCGTTCACATATCCAAAAAACTCCTTGGGATTCTTTTTACAGAGTCTCGCAACTCGGAGTTCCCCAGACCGCTTAGCCGCCCTTATGCTGGACTTCACTCTCCTGGCTAGCCTCCGGTATTCGTCAAAGGCACCCGACATCTTCGATTGCCGGTACACAGTTCTCTTCTCCCTAAGCAGTTGCCCGATTTCTCGATTAAACCACTTTGTTTCAACAGAAGACCGACGGGGGCATTTCAGAGGGATAAAACGCGATTGAAGACTCATGAATGTGGTTTTGAAACTGTTCCAAGAGTCTTCAACAGCCTCGCACTCTTCTAGCCTCGCGTCAGTCAGTCCCGCGCGTAGACCTGCAAAGTATGCTCCTCTCAAATCGAGTTTCCTTGATTTACTAGTTGCAGGCTCTGCCTTGGGGACTTTGACTACAAATCTAATTAGTCGGTGGTCACTGCCACAGAGCTCTTCGCCAACAGAGAGGTCCTCAACGATGTCATCCTCAGAGGTGAAAACCAAGTCGAGGATATTGTCTCCTCTCGTTGGCTCTCTCACCCATTGAGTCAGGAACTCGTTGTTCGTGAACTCCAGGAGTAGTGCGTTCTCGCCACAAGGTTCTCTGGTTTCCCAGTCAACTTGTGTGTTGAAATCACCCATGACGATACACAATCTGTCTTCGACAAGTTCTCCTAGTAGCTGGTACAGATCTCTGTCCTTTTCAACGAATTGGACAGGAGGTCTATAAAGCACCAGGGTCCTGTATTTGGCAGGACCTATCTCTAGGTCAACACCTAGTAGTTTATGGTCGGATGAGATGTTGCAATCCGTCGAGTTGAGAGTATCCTTGACATACAACATCACACCGCCACCCTCTCTGTCTGGCCTATCTTTCTGAAAGAGCTGGTAACCGGGAATCGTGAATTCACCTTCAAAATCTCGGCTTGAGGTTTTAATCCCTGTCTCCGTTGTGGCCACCATCTCAGGTTCCTCTGTTGCTACCAGGCCACGCAGCTCAAGAAACTTATGCCTGATTGACCTCGCGTTGAACAGAAGAACTTTTAGGGAGTCCCCCAGTGTAGGACTCCCTACGCTCTTCCGTTTCCCGGCTTCTTTTATGTGGCAGTACCCCTCTTTGCCATATCTAAGAACGTCGTTCCAGGAGTGACACGGCAATACTGTCTTATGTCCGCCTTCACTCTGGGTCGGACGCTCCTCTGCGTCCGCTCTACGACATCCTGGATTAAGTTACAGAGTACAGCCTTTTCCTTGAATGAAAGGTTCACTCCGTCCCTTTGGTAAAGGTCGTTTTGACCGTAAAAGGTGCGGTAAAGGTCTAGGAAGAAGACCCCTTCCGCCGTACAGAGGTCGGACAGGCGCTGGTTCAGGGTCACGTTCCTAGAGTGAGCTGTCCGGCTAGGACCTCTTCTTGGGAGCATCCCTACAACGACCCGTTTGCGAGTTCTCAATCCACAGTCGTCCACGGCTCCCATGACCGTGTACAGAATTTTCTCGCTGGGGCCTACTTTGCCTCCTCGGAGGTAGAGGTCATTCCCACTCACCATCAGGGCAACGACTGAATTCTCGGAGATCTGAGATTTCTCAGCCTCTACCCTGATGTGGTGGTTTCCCCGTCCTGGCTGGCAGCATACCTCCACACTAGTGCGAAGGCGGGCCGCTGGCAGGGGCTGCAAACCTTGTGCTTGGGAATCGCCCACAAGGGTAACCCTCGGACATTTTCGTGCAAAGGTTTGGGGCTTTCCTTGCGGAAGCGAACTCTTGGTTCCCTCTTTCTTCTCCATCTTATTTTTCTTGTTCTTCTTTTTCTTATTCATCTCTTCCCCCTAATCTTCCTTTGCTACATACTCTTCTGTTTTTCTCTTTTCTTCCTCTGCTTCAACTTTCTCTTTTTCAGCTTCTACTTTATCTTCTGTTTCAACTTTCTCTTCTTCCTGTTCCTTTCCCTTCCTTTTCTTTTTCTTTGAAGGTTTATCCATAGCATGCGGACCTAGCTCTGGGGGTAATACTGCAGATGCAGTGTTTAGTACAGGGCTTGACGTTAGCTCTGCTATTCTGACCTCAAGCCTGCGAATCAGTCCGGCGTGTTCTAATTCGAGGCTGCTTATTTTTTCCTCCAACTTCCTGGATCTTTCCTCGGAAACCCTGTATGTTTCCTTTAGCTCCTTGATTTGGCCGTTTAAAATACAGTCGGTGCAGGAACTGGCCGGGTGGCATTTCGAAAAACACCCCTCCGGAAAGTCCATGCACCTGTTTATCTATGTGGCATATTGCGCACGTGTATTTTAGAGCTCCTGGTCCTTTATTGCCCGTCATTTTGAACACTTTCTCTCTTTCAATACTTTGCGACCAATCAATGATTAAAAGGGGGGTTGTTGAGTTCTCCCCGCGTGAGTCGCTCCCGCCTATTGATCGGAGTCATTTCGGAGTCTTCCAGAAGGCACGCTCCATGTGCTGCTGTTCGTCCGACCGAGTCGTCAAGCCTCGGCGTGCCGTGGCTCCCAACCAAGCAGCACTGACGGTCCCCGAAGGGGCCATCGATTTGTCACCAGGTGAACAACAACGAAGCACGCCCCTTACTAAACTCGTACTAGTTCCCTTCACAATGGCCAGGATCTCGGAGTAGCGTTCAATGGATATCCCGCTCCACCAAGAGACTCGACCCAAGGCTTTTTATTGGCTTGGCAACCAACCTGGGAACGAAGGGCCGTCACCTCGGACCGATGCTACCAGAGGCACCCATCAACGGGCACTGGGAACGGTCAATAATTACGCGCCAGGGAAGGGGTTAACGGGGCACTACCCTCATCCCATTCATCGTGCCCCAACGCCTAGGACACCTCTAGTCCTAGTCTCTCGCAACCAGTGAACGTCGATTGGCGTTGTTTATAGAGGTTCCAAAGCCTCTCTTCTGACGCATGAGGTAGCTGTCAGGTCCTTATATGTAGATAGAGTGAAAAAAGGGAAAGAGTGACATGATAGGAGTAGGCTTTTTTTGTTTTTTTTCTTGTATAAGTGGGAGAGATAGGAGGAAAGTAAAAAGGAGAATGATAGATTAGAAAAAGGAAGGAATGACGCACTTAGTCTGGAATCTTGTTTTCGACCAAATCGACAAGGGAAGCCCTAGCAGGGGTACCCAGAAGAGGTACCTCCGCCGACATATATATATAAGAGTCGGGGAAAACTCCAACCACCCCTCGGCCTATTCCTCGACATATAATATATATATTATATCATATTTAATTCTAGTGTCATTATGTGTGCGGTTTGTTCCGAACCCATTAATTTTGAAATTCCCCTTTTCTAATTGCCAAGCGCGCTAGGTTAGACAAAACAAATAATAAGACATTACCAATTTTGTTGGTGAAATAAGAATTGACTCCGTGTTCTTTTAATTTTGTTTTTATTTTGTATTGTCGGTATACAATATAAAAGGGTTAGGTCACCATCGATAACCCTTGCTGCAGCATCTCACCAAGCATAGTAACTATTTGTATTTTCTTTATTTTTTTATTATTATGTATATTATTTGTCACTGCCGTATAATCGGAGGTTAAGTCGTAAAGCTCTTTCGTGAATCAGCGGATCCGACCTCGTATCCAAGATGTCTTCCTCCTCATTTGAGATGTTCCATAAACAGAATGAACAAAGGCATTAACGTGAGGAAAAAGAGAAGAACAACAAAAACAAGAAGAAATAGAAGAGAAACGAAGACAAGGAGAAATAGAAGAGAGGGAGAAAATTCGTCAACACGAGCGTGAGTTAAGTAGAGATCAAGCGAAAATCCGTTAATTTGTGCAAGATAGGCGTTCCTCTTCCTTTAAAGAGTGTCTCGAAGAAGCGGATCTCTACGCCACAAATCATCAGTTCTATCCTAAGGAACAAAAGAAGAGCATTCCTCCGTCCCCTAAGAACCAAGGACAATCACAACCGCCAAACCCCCTCATTTAGTAAAAGTCCCAGGCCCCCTTAACCCCAAAGGTAACCACAAGAAGCAAGAAGAAATTAGCCCCCGATTTTTAATGCTCCGTCGAGTAACCCCTACCGGAGTAACCCCATTGTATGCTTCTCTTGCGGAACCCCTGGTCACTACATATCTCAGTGTCCACAAAACTCCCGCTTTCGCTTTGCCCCTGGACAACAAGTCCACCAAGTCTCCGCAACTCTCGCTGCTGAACAGCCTACCGAGTCTGCACCTCTGCCATCTTCGTCGACCTCTCAAGAGCACCAGGTGAACTTTCTTTTTAATAACAGTTCTCCTGGTGGCCTCAAATTCGAGTCCGGATCCATTAATGGATGTAGAGTATCCACTCTGGTGGGAGATACAGGGTGTACTTGTATAATGGTATCGGACAAGCTGCTCCCCCCCGTGGACCTACAGTATAAGAAATTCGCTGTCGTACACGATTTCTTGGGAAGAGCTAATAAATTCCCAGTGGTCCGTTGTCACGTAAAATGCCGCTATTTTACGGGTTGGACCGACGTCGTAGCTGCCCCGATTAAGTTTTGTGCAGTGATGGTGGGCAAGAGCGCGCAGCTCTCCATAACTGCTGTATCGCAAGCTGTTGTCACCCGGGATCAAGCTGATAGGGACGCCTGCCCCCTTTCCCCCCAATTACGAGGGAGTGAGTAACGCCGAATTCATCAGTGCCCAAAAGGAATGCCTTTCCCTCCAACCCTTATGGAAAAAGGTCAAACGAGGAGAGACAGAATCGGTTTGTGGAGACCGAAAAGTGAGGTATGTGATAGAAGACGCTTTGCTATTTCGTCCTTCCCGGATCCAGTAGGCTCTCCGTTCAAGGCCCTCTGTGTGCCTAGGGCCTACGTTGCGAAGATTTTACAAATAACATACAAAGGTGTGTTTGAAGGACACTTCAGCTATAATAAGACCCCGCAACGCGTATTTAAGTATTTTTTTGGCCTGGTGCAGCCAAGGAAATCGCAGAGTTTTGCAGAACCTGTGATATACGAGGGGCGGTCAATAAGTTTTGCAATTTGGATATAAGGAAACGAGATATGAGGAAAAGTGTTTTATTATTTTTCAATATAACTACCCTCGACTTCAATGCACTTGCACTACTTGTCCCTGAGGCTTCTAATTCCCGACTGCTGTTCAATCCACTCCTGGACGGCGAGCTGGACCTCTTCATCGTCCTCAAACCGGCGTCCACGAAGTGCAGCCTTGAACTGGCGGAATAAAAAGTAGGGGCTAGATCTCGACTGTAGGGGGGATGGTTGAGTTCCTCGAATCCGTACTGACGCAGAGCAGCTTGTGCAACTCTGGCCTTGTGGACTTTGACGACGTTGAAGTCGATCATGGGGCGTGAGGTTTCTAGGGACCCAACGGGCAGAGACCTTGGTCATGGCCAAATTGTCGTGGATGATGTTGATAACACTTCCATGTGATATTCCAAGTTCTCGCTCGATTTCTTCGACCTTCACCCGTCGATTTTCGCGGATCATCCTCTCCACACGGGCCACATTGTCCTCGTTAGTCACGTCTGACAGGCGTCCTGGACGGGGGTCATCTTCAAGGGAGTCACGACCATGGCGGAACTCCCTAATCCAGCGAGCAATGGTTGCATAGGAAGGGGCGGTGTCGGTGTACACTGCAACGATACACCACCCCTTCCACCGAGGGACACTCCTACGTGCTCACCCTCGTCGATTGGGACACCCGGTTCCCCGAAGCAATTGCTCTAAAAAAAATTGATAGCATCTCGTGTGCCAAGGCATTAATCTCTATTTTTTTCGCGGGTAGGGATCCCTAAAGAGGTCCTCTCTAACAGGGGCCGCCAAGTTACGTCCGAATTGATGGAGCATATGAGTAAGTTGCTCCAAATTAGGCCCATTTTCACCACGCCCTTCACCCCTCTGCAAACGGTATGTGCGAGAAGTTAAACGCTACCTTGAAAAGCGTGCTTAAAAAGCTGTGCCACGACCTGCCCCATGAATGGCACCGGTACCTGCCAGTAGCTTTGTTTGCGTGTAGGAAGATTCCCCACCGAACTCTGGGATTCTCCCCATTCGAACTTCTCTATGGTCGCAATGTCCGAGGTCCACTGAACATTCTCACGGAGCTCATCACGAACTCTCGATTGGATGAGGAACTAAAGACCTCCTATTCGTACGTTCTGGACTTGCTTTACAGGCTAGAAGGATGCTCGGAGGTTGCCTGGCAAAATTCCGAGATCAATCTAGAGAAGTATCGAACTTATTTTGATATTAAATCTAAGGCCCGAAAGTTGAAACCAGGCGATGAAGTTCTGCTTTTACTCCCCATGGACAACAACAAACTCCTAAACTGGCCCAAGATCCACATATTTACAATCCAATCAAGCCGTCCAAGTGCCACTTTGCTCATAGCACTATCTCTTACTTAGGGTTCAAAGTAGGAGAGGGACAATTAGTTCCCCCCCCCCTGAGGACAAATTAAGGCAATAGAAAGCATGCCACTCCCTAAAACCAAGAAACAGCTTCGTTCGTTTCTTGGCTTCGTCTCCTTCTATCGGCGGTTCATTCCCCAATTTGCTTCCATAGCGTCACCCACCAACGACGTTTTAAAAAGGCCGCACAAGACCCCATCCTATGGAACCCCGCCGTGACTGCGAGTTTCGGCGAGCTAAAGAAAAAATTGGTCTTCTCTTCTATCCTCCGTTTGCCCAATCCCCAGAATAAATTCGGCATCCAATCTCGGCATTGGGTGCGTTTTATTACAATATGAGGAAGAAGGAACCCCATTTCCAGTGGCATACGTGGGCTTGAAGCTGTTGGTTCGCGAAAGAGCCTACGCTACTATAGAACTTAAAGCTTTAGCAATCATTTATGGCATTCAAAAATTTAGGATGGACTTGATTGGTAGACCTTTTCCTGTCGAAACGGACCATAGGCCGTTAGCCTACTTGAAAAGTTGTAAAAGTCAGAACGTCAGACTTATGAGCTGGTCCCTTTTATTGTCAGAATACCAATACAATGTATCTTACGTAAAAGGAACGGATAACGTCATTGCTGATAATTTATCACGCAATCCGATAGACGAAGGCCCTTGTTGTGGCGACTAACCGGATCTGTCCGGCCATTGTTATTTTTTGCTTTTGTATATATGTATTTTCTATGTTTTATGTGCTGCCCGGTCTTCTTTATCAATCTTTATTTTCATCAACAAACAGTGATATTGCTTATTTATCGAATAAAAGTGAATACTAGTGATTTTAAACTGCATTGATTACTAAAAATTACAAATCTACGTATGTAAGTTAATTTATTTGGACATATAAAGTGATATTAACGCATTACGTCGAAAATTCCCATGTTCCCACTGAGGCTGTTTTGAAAGCCATTAGGCCTAAACTCAACTGAGTGATTAGAAGTGCAGCGAGGCCACATCCCGCTTGTTTAACTAATCTTTTCACTATTTGAATTAATAAATTAAAACAATCACTCATCAATCAAAACCTAACAACCTTCAAAGTAAAAAATTTAACAATTAAACATTACTGTTTCTCCCAGTAATTAAACAAACTCCCATAGCACTAAGCACTGTTGTCACATTTCTCCATTCATCCTTAGAAAGAATGGCTCCTCCTACTCTCAGGAAGGCAGACAAAGAAAAAAATACTCCAATTACAAGAGGAAAAACCGAATTAAACGAACCAGTTAATTTTAATGAACTGCAGACCCATATTTCCTCATCTACGCTATCAGGTGATGCCAAAGACATTATGAACGTTCTCTTTAAGTTTTTTGATTTATCTTTTGCCAAACAAGAACAAAAAATCATCTCTCTCGAAAAATCTAACGAAGAAATGAGATCAAAAATTGAAAAATTAGAAGAAAAGGTTGATTCTTCCGACGCTTATGAAAGACGAGATACGATCATATTCTCCGGCAATATACCTGAAGCTACCAATAATGAAAACTGCAGCAATATCATCCGCAAACTTATTAAAGATAACTGCCACATACAAATGCAAGAAGCTGACATCTCTGTTGCTCATCGTCTAGGTCCCAAGCCTAAAGTACAAGGTCCCGACAAAAGAAACATAATTGTGAAGTTGCGCAGAAGGGATCTGAAGCGTGATATCTTCTCAGCATGCAAAGAATTCAAACCTTCATTCTATGTAAACGAACAACTGACTCCAAATCGCAACAAAATCTTTTTCGTCCTCCGACAAGCTAAAAAGAAATTCTCCACAAAGATCGCAGGCTGTACTACCAGAGATGGATTGATCAACGTTTTCCTGCCATCACCCTCCGGTCGCCGTGACCTACGTATAGTTATCAATACCCGAGCTGCCCTCCAAAAATTTCGGTCGGTTTACCTCAATTCAACGCTTGCAGACTTTAATGGTGAGAATCTCTGGAACGATCAGTAATAGTACCTTTGGCGATATTACTGTTTTAGATGAGAAAACCTCCCCCAAACAAACCATGTTTTGACCTAGCATTCACTTACTTTCATTTCAATTGTATTACATACTTTATTCCTTTTCTCTTATTAAAGTTATCATAAAAATAGTATTTTAACTGTTTATAGATATTTTATACGTGATTTCAATTTGTAACCTTTAATTTTTAAATTCCAATAGAACTACCTTTATGTTTGAACAACTCGATCACTTCAATAATATCGATCCAGACATAAACCATTTTGATGAACTATATCCAAATTTTAAAGAAAATAACGTAAGAAACCAATACTATGATTGTGATAAATTTAACACTACATTTTCATTTGAAAAAACAGACCTGTCCATTTTAAATCTTAATATTCGATCTTTGCACGCAAACTTTGATGAATTTTCATTATTTTTGTCAACACTTAATTATAAATTTTCCGTTTTGGCATTCACCGAGAGCTGGCTAACAAATAATAATAAACACCTTATCAGTTTCCCAAACTATAGCTCTTTTCATTCACTACGCGACGTAAACAAGATAGGGGGTGGGAGGTATAAGCGTGTATATATCTGACAGACTGAATACTAAAAAAGTCGACGAAATTAGTATTTCCTATAACTATATTGAAACTTTATTTATCGGAGTAAAATCAAATGGTTAAACAATAATCATTGGAACCATATATAGACCTCCTTCTGGTGACCCTGAGATGTTTATAGATAAGATTGTTGAATTAATCAATTACTTCAATGTTACAAACTATGACGACATAATAATTACAGGAGCTTTTAACTTCGATCTATAAACTTTGAAAACCACGCATCAACTCAGTCCTTCCTCAATACTTTTTATTTTCATTCCTTACTTCCAATTATAACAAAACCGGCAAGAATATCCCCAAACTCAGCAACACTAATTAACAATATTTTCAGAGTTCACCCCGAAAATTACTCTTCCGGTATTCTCCTTTGTGACATATCGGACCATCTTCCTATATTCATGATCCAAAAGTCTTTTTTCAACTCGAACAATATTCATCAAAACCGTACAATAACCTACCGCATAATTAACGAAAATACCTTATCAAACTTCTATAACTATGTTCTAAATCAGAATCTATATGAAATTTCCTATATAAATGACATCGATTCTGCTACCGAAGAGTTAATTTCAAGGCTAGACGATGCTTTTAAACTTAATTGTCCTCTAAAATCTAAAACCATATCATATAAACACAAAACAAAACCTTGGATAACAAACGCAATTATAAATAACATCAAAAAACGTCAAAAATACTTTTCTCTTTATAAGCTTAGTCAAATTCCAGAAGACACATATAAAATTTTTCGGAATCAAGTTACAAACCAAATTAAAATAGCCAAGAAAAATTATTACCGTGAACGATTTAATCAAACGAAAAACAATATAAAACAAACTTGGAAATTAATCAATTCTGTGATAAAACCTGAAATTACTAAAGGAACAAACCAAATTAAACAAATTATCATTGACGGTAAACCAATTGATGACAATAAGGAAAAAGCGAATGAATTCAATAATTTTTTTGTCAACGTAGGTAAAAAAATCTCAGACTCCTGCAAAATAGTCGATAAATCTTTTCTTTCGTATTTTAATGAGATTAATGTACCAAATTCCTTGTTCTTTTCTCCTGTAAGCGTAGCCGATATAAAAAAAAATCATTAGTTCACTAAAAAATAAAAAATCAGGTATTAATTGAATCTCCACTAAAATTTTAAAATACATCTCCGATATAGTTGCTCCAATTTTAGCATCAATAATTAATAAATCATTTACGCAGGGTATATTCCCAAGTGTATTAAAAGTTGCTCGGGTAACACAGTTACCAAAGGCCGGAGACCTCACAAACGTCAGCAATTACCGCCCTATTTCATGTCTTACCATGTTCAGTAAAATATTTGAAAAAATAGCATTCAATAAACTTTTTAAATTTCTGGAATCTAATTCACTGTTGTATAAACACTAATATGGTTTTAGACGTCAGAAATCAACGATTCACGCAATAATTAACCACCTTCATTATTTATATGATAACATTGAAAAGGGCCACATTGTATTCTCAATTTTTCTCGATTTTAAAAAAGCTTTCGATTGTGTCAACCATAATATTCTACTGTCAAAATTAGCTATGTACGGAATTAGAGGCAACTGTCAAAATTGGTTCAAATCATATTTAACTGAAAGAAAGCAATTTGTCTCCGTCAATGGTCAAGACTCATCCCACCTTAATATTACAACTGGGGTCCCACAAGGCTCCGTGCTAGGGCCACTGTTATTTTTAATTTATATTAATGATATTGTTAAATCATCTTCTCTGTTTAAATTTATATTATTCGCGGATGATAGTGCCTTATCAACTCCCTTGCCATATGACAAACCGAGCAACATTGCATCTACAATAAATAAAGAACTCGAAAATGTCTTCAGGTGGCTTAATGTTAATAAACTATCAA
Organism: Ceratothoa steindachneri; assembly: GCA_963969495.1. NCBI lineage: Eukaryota > Metazoa > Arthropoda > Malacostraca > Isopoda > Cymothoidae > Ceratothoa > Ceratothoa steindachneri. The sequence continues at coordinate 116,693,602 of OZ018333.1, read as the reverse complement.
TAAATGTAGATAAAACCAAATATATTCTTTTCTCTTACAAAAAATCTATTGAATTGCCCCATATTAAAATGGGCGACGGAATAATTTATGAAACTACTCATATCAAATTCCTAGGCATCTTTATTGACAAAAATCTGAGTTTTAAACAACATATTACGCATATCTCAACAAAACTATCAAAATCGATTGGAATATTATATAAATTAAATAAGTTTCTTCCTAAATCTATTCTCCACTATTTATATATGACAATGGTCCAACCTTACTTGACATATGGCATAGAGAGTTGGTATGGAAAATATCAAAATTATCTCAATAAATTAGTCATATTACAGACAAAAGCAATTCGAGCCATCCATCAACTCGACTACAAAGAGCACACTAATCGATATTTGAAAGAATCCAGAATTCTAAAATTAAATGATCTCTTTGTTTTTCAAACATCCTTATTCCTTTACAAAACAATAAAGTGTTCCTATAATAACTATATATTTAATATGTTACAAACAGCTGATAATACCCAAAATCACCAAACCCGCAATAAAACAAAATTTATTTCACCCTTGTATTCAAAATCAAAATCACAATGCAGCTTTCTGTACAAATCTATCAAAATATAGAATGGATTCGATGACAATATCAAATCCCAAACCAATTTAGCTCAATTCAAAAAAGCTCTTAAAAACAATATAATTTCGGCTTACTAAATTTCTATTCAGTTTTTGTTATTATGTATTTATTTGTTACCGTACACTATTATACTGTGTACTATTACTTTGATTTATACATTATAAATATGTTATTATTTATATAAGACTGTTGACTATGTTAACTACAGATCTTTTGAAATAATCGCTAGAAATAAAATAGTTTTTAATTTATCTCTAAATTTAAATAATATAATTATTCGTTATTTGCAATCTTTACAATGGTTAGGTTCTCAAATGTATACTAAGTTGTTTATATTTTTTATAACAAAGGTGTTCTCTGTTCATAAACATGAAGGGATTTTATTCTTGATAATGTGATGCTTAGTCTTAAGTTCTAAGTTTCTGCCCTAAAAGTCACTGACTTATTTTGGGCCCATAACTAATCTTTGTATGTATATACATATATACGAGTATGTATAAGTACTTATTGTAACTTGTCATTAAGATTTAAAATGTAATATGTTTATACTGTACATTGCATTAATATGGAATAAATAAATAAATAACTGTAATTTCTAAGATCTTGTCGCGAAATAGTGTCATTTCATTATATTCATTTTTTTGTGTGTGTTTCGCGTATGTATGTTTTCTGGAATCTCATTTTGGCTATAGATTGTAACTGCGAGTAGGTTATATCTTGTGACATTATCCCTTTCCCTTCCGGCCCGATATCTGATGGTCTCCTGCCGGAAGAAACCGCCAGCCATTTCAGCTAACCACCGAGTCCCTTCCTCGACTGGTTATCGATAAATGGGAGCCCATCTTCGCTTCCGATGGTTGCCGGAAGTTTATAGAGGACGAAATGGAGTAGCTTGACATCTAAACTATTTCCAGCGCCATGAGAACCTCTCCCGAGTTTCGAGTATAAAAGATGAATTCTTTTAACCCTCAGTAGTAGAGTTTGCACAGCGACTGGCGGGGCAGGAATTGACATCTAGCGGTGTAGTGCTAAATCGTTGAAGCATCAAGTCTTCATAGAGCAGATCGGTCCCAGTTAAGGAGGCTCTTTATCCGGTTGGTCTGCAAGTCAATGCGGACCCAAGCTCGTACTCACGTTCAGAGCTGAAGCTACAAACAGCCTCACTCTGGTTCCCTAAGCGAGAAAACTACTTCCCGGCTTTTCTTTGTGACCCTACGCGTCGATAGATCCCCCCCTCCCCACACACTTTCACAGAGGCATCCAAGATTTCTCAGAGTTCACGAGCGTGGGGCCCTCTTTAACAAGGAGCTCCCATCACCGCCTACTTCCAGCAGAATCGTGAAAGAATTGTGGGATCAGGCCGGTCCCTGGAGAACCTACCTCATCGTCTCCACCCCTTGTCTCACCACCTTCACTCACCAGCGCCACCCGAACATCAGGTTCCAAGGTAACACTTTCCTTTAACATTCCCAAGTTCACCGCGAAGCTTATCAACATTACAAGTGTATAAGAATTTACATAGTGAATAGTCATTTACAAGCCAAGTGAGATATCCGAGATTCACTTATTAATTTATCTCTCAAAGCACCTTATTTGTATGAATATATATTTTCTTGTTTAGTGTTCATCAAAACTTTATTTTCATATTGCTGTGTATCTAGCTTCCTTTGGGTCGCTTGCTGGCAAAGTTCATTCCAATCCCTCCATAGCCAACATCTAAGCACTCTGATTCAATAAACCCATTCAGGGCACAGGCCAAATGAAGTATAAGGATATATATATATATATATATATATATATATATATATATATATATATATATATATATATATATATATATATATATATATATATATATATATATATATATATATATATATATATATATAAGAGAGTCGAGGGAAACTCCAACCACCCCTCGTCCTACTCCTCGACAAGTACGATACCATACTCATCTAAAAATGCAAAAAAAATGGCGAAGGTGAGAAAAATGCTCCTCTAAAGACGAGGATACTATCAGGAGGTCGTATATATAACGAAATACGAAGGGATGACCTCTCAGAACCTGATCTAGGAAGCGTTGGAAGGTCTGACCACTGTTGCGAAGCCCGTAAGGCATTCGGTTCATGACGAAGGAACTGAATGAAATGGTGATTGCCGTCTTAAGAATATCATCAGGGTGAATCGGGATTTGTTTGAAAGCGCGATCCAAATCGAGCAGAGAAAAAATGGAGCAACCTAAGAGAACGGAGTTGAAATCCGATAAGAAAGGCAGATGATACCTATCCGGGAGGTGGATGGGGAAGCAATCCCGGCCTCCATCATGAACTTAAATTCCTGCTTCATTAGGGCCAGTCGACGGAGGCGTGATAAAACTGCTCCTCCTGTCCTTTCTATTTTGTGCACCACATTGTCTGCTCCTTAGAAGGGGCAAGACAGTGGTTTTTGAACTCCCGCAAAAGTTGTTGGAAGCTGGGAGCAGTTGCAGGGAGACTAACAGAGAGGAGAGAGCTGGTAGAAGGTAAGAAGGAACCAGCAACAGTTATTGTCGTGGTTCTGTCGATAAGCTTGCGGTGACAAGCATCGGCGGGAATGTCGTGCGCATTAAGAAAATCTAGGCCTAAACTTGGCATGTCGACGTCAGCAATGATGAACGTCCAAGGTAAACCACGACGTAACCCGAGAGAGAGCCCGAGGCTACACCTCCCATATGTCCTTATATCCAATGAATTGGCACTTTTAAGGGAAAGTTCAGAAGAAGTGCAAGCTTTCTCGACTGAAGAGGCTGGAATTACATTGTATTGAGCGCCAGTGTAGTGTGTCATGAACACTAAAAGGAGGATCGGCCTGAAGAGATGAGGTTGCAGAGGTGATAGACCCACGTATCGCTTGTGAATTCAGTTTAAAGTTCCCTGTGCTAAAGGTGAAGGGTGGGTAAGGGAACCTGTAGAGTTTTGTAAGATCGGAGGTGGTGAGGTAAGGTTAGGTTGAGATTGAGGTGCAAGTTGAGCATTTTGCCTGTAGTTGCATGGGGCAGGGCATTTTTTTTTTTTTTTTTTTGCTTTGGAGCCAAATTTGAGATGTACCAACAAAAGTCTGAAAGATGAAATATAGCAGTATGAGCAGCACGACCAGAATGAGAGTTAAAGTTGGGGGCATGAAATGATGCTCGATAAAAGCTAAGGGGCTGAACACAGCGTTCAGCGTTGCTCCCATAATTATAATGCTACCAGCAGCTACCCTGAGAGTTGTCAGGATAGGGGGAATTAGGTCTAGGTTTAAAATGAAACTGCTGTGCCTCACCTCTTGTGTTGCTGTTTTATCGTTGTTGTAGCCTTTTTCGGGAGGAGGAACGACGTCTGACTCCTCCGTCCTGCTCACGATTTTGTTCTCGGTGAAGACCCTTTCGCACCTTTTAGGGCCCGAATATCCATCTCTATCTTCTCCAGAACGGATGAAAGACTTGAAGCCTGGGAGGATGCATCCTGAGGGAGTCCTGGCCGATTGTAAGGAGTTTCGGTTGGTGACTTAACCTGAGAAATGGAAATATGTGAGACGTTTTTAACATTAGAGTTGTATGATGCGCTACGCCCCATATTTACATTGCTAAACGTCCTGGTGCCTGCATTCCCCCAGCTGACGAATGGATTGTTATACAAGGCGTCAGCCACCTCTGCCATCTTATCCACGTTCTCAGGGGAGGACATTAGTATAAGGGGTTAATTTGGTCTGGCATCCTACGCTTGAATATTTCTGTTATAAGTGGCTCGAGTTGGTCGAGCTGTGCTCCCTTGGTATGTGCCAGGGCCTTGAGATGGTCCAGAAAGTGCGTGGGGGGCCTGTCCTCCATCTCCTGCGTATCAAGAAGGATACGCAGGTCCTCAATTTGCGACCTCCCAAATTCCTCCATGAACGCCCTCTTGAACCTTCCTCAAGATCCAGAAATTACTCCCATCAAGCAGAATACTCTTAAAAGTGAAAAAAAACTACTTAGAGGTAATTTCTGGACTACGACGATTGTTCTTTGGTCCTCAGGAACTGCCTAGTGTAGGGTGTATGAGCTACACCATTTCCCAGTAGCCAATGGGATTTTGTGGGTCGAATGGCGGAAGCTGAACCGAAGAGGGATTGGGGCAGGGGCGTTGTTGGGTGGTAGGCGAATGAGGGAGGATGCTTGTGTGTGGGGTGAAGGTGGATGAATACGTTGTTGTTGTTGCGGGGAAAGATGTTTGATTCGTTGTTACTGTGCCCGAAGTTGGGGGGTAGCTTGGGGCTCCGTTATAATCCATTTACAAAAAAAAAATAAAAATGTGTGTGTTTATTCACAAATTCGATTACGCGCATAAACGTAAAATTTGGAAAAAAAAGAAAATTGGTCACTCTTTGTATTTATCACAGTATAATATAATTAATTTTATGAAATTACTAAGGGGTCACTTAAGGATGTTAAAGCCAACTAAGGATTGAAAACGAGCACGTTTCGAAAGTCACTCATGAAAAATAAAGGTCTTCGCGAGAAAAAAAATGGAACCGAGTGAGGCGTGATGCGACCTCCGAAAAATACAACGCACGTGAGAGTGAAAATTAATTTAATTTTACGAATGAATGAATGGGAGATAATCAAACGAGTCTGGGTACCGTTTATAGGGTTTAAATTAAAATTCCGGTAATATCCCAGATAGCTATTTGACCACAATTAACATTAAAACCTATATTTCGTTATTCAAGGCAATTAATTGTTAAATGCTAACGCGAGTCTAAATTTTGCAGACGAATTCCTTAGGCCTAATCTGGGGCGACGTTAAGAAAATGCGTGAATTAAAAACAAAGAGTCTTTCGAAAAATATATATTATTGAATAAACACAGTTAGATTATTTAAGGGTAAATTTATACAGTAACAGTTTATGATTGTATTGAGAATTACGCGTGGATTAAATTTGAATGAGTTAACGGAAATGGATTTACAATTAATAAATATGGTATGGTATAAATTACGAAAAATTACAAATTATTCATGCTAATTAGATTATTGGTAATTGTATCATAACAAATGATGATTGATAATTGGATAATTGGTAAATAGATAATTGGTGGCTATTAATTGGTAAATAGATAATTGGTGGATAGTAGTTGGTAAATAGATTATAAGTAAATTGGATGATAAGTAATTAGATAAATAGTAATTGGTTTATAAGTAAATTGGTTTATAAGCTAATTCGGTAAATAGTAATTGGATTATATATATATATATATATATATATATATATATATATATATATATATATATATATATATATATATATATATATATAAATATATATATATATATATATATATATATATATATATATATATATATATATATATATATATATATATATATATATATATATATACATATATATATATATATATATATATATATATATATATATATATATATATATATATATATATATATATATATATACATATATATATATATATATATATATATATATATATATATATATATATATATATATATATATATATATATATATATACATATATACATATATATATATATATATATATATATATATATATATATATATATATATATATATATATATATATATATAATATATATAAATATATATAAATATATATATATATATATATATATATATATATATATATATATATACATATATATATATATATATATATATATATATATATATATATATATATATATATTTATATATATATATATATATATATATATATATATATATATATATATATATATATATATATATATATATATATAGTAAGAAATACATATTTATATTTGTAGGGGTGTAGACCACTACATAACTAACTACTATGACTATGTATCAGCTTAAAAATGAAACATATCAATTCTAGGTTTGTTTGTTTTTTTGCATTAGCGACTCGGGCGTTGTTGTTGTTGTGTTTCGTTCGAAATTGAATGATATCGTGTTTCATCTTTCGTTCATCCGCGCATGGAGGTGCCATTTTTGTTGCAGTGAACATCGGGAAAAATAGGAATAAATAAAAATGTTTGTTACTGGAAGCCGGTTTCGAGCTGTCTATGGGTTGCCATTATGGTGGGGCTCCACCTCTCCGACCTCCCCTCCCTTTCTCGCTACGCTTCGCTCGTCCTCAGGAACAATTAGTACAATGACAGATTTTCAAACAATGGACGAAGCATTATAGGATGAAATGAAAAAGATGCCCGAGTCACTAATGTAAAAAATTACCCAATTCTAAAGTTAACTAGCATCGTAATGCTTTGTTGTGAGTACTTTTAAAATGAAGACAATAAAATGATTTAATTTACAACTTTGTATTCATTCAAAAGACAGCACCTAATGGTCAAGAAGGCTACCACTAGGCTAATTCCATGATTCTTGCCCTAACAAATTAGGGCTTAGTTTTGTCATTGTAGCAAGGAACACTGACCCATTAATGAAATAATTTTAGTCGCTTTTAAAATACTAGTAGTATAGCAATGCCTCTGTGCAATCCTATAATAAAAACCTCCTGGGAAACTTAAAGATATATATATATATATATATATATATATATATATATATATATATATATATATATATATATATATATATATATACATCAATTATTACGTAAAATTCATATGCAATTATTTTACTTAACTTTGTCAATTTAATCTTTCAATTATTTTACTTAACTTTTGTAAATTAAATCATTTTATGTACAGCTTAATAATTAATTAATTCATTTATTATACTTATCAATTCATTTAACGTACTGTTTCAAATATCGTCTCTTACAATTTCACACAAACAAACAAACACACGCTTTCAGCTCAACCAAATAGCACACTATTCTTCCCCAGTCGACTCTCAACATTCTTCGTATAAAGGTCAGTAATCATTCCTTCTACAATTTGTCATTTACCTCCAAACAAATCATACTTAGTTTGATTCCACTTTCTCTCATAATTCTTTGCAAACGACCATACAAGAGTAGGCCCTAAATATATTTACTTCTTATATTGCAGCCCCTAATTCACAGTCCATCATAGTCACCATATTATTTAATATTTATTTCACATACTTCAATTCTTTTCGCATCTTGTTACTGTAAATCATATGTTACAATATCTTACATGTATACCTAATCTACTTATCTCATTGTACATTCGTTAATTCTATGAATATATTTCTATTTGTTTAATTGTTTTTCTTAAAACCCAGTCAATTATCTCAAAATTTACTTCGCTGTTGTCTTAGGCCTAAAAACTATCAGGCGACAACTTCGATCAAATAAATTTATGTTTATGGTTTTCGAAACGCTATTTAGGCTGATTTATTAACAGAAAATAAATCACATGAATAACCATATACCATAGTAGTAAAAAAAAAGTAGTGACATTGTTTAATATAAAAATGAAATGTCCAAAAAATGGGGCAATTTATATATGTATATTCATTTTTTTTAGTCCTGTCGTATCGGTTGGTGTTAATGGGTTAAATAAGTTGATTCCACTTTTGCAATAAACAATATCACAGAAACGCCCAACTTTTCAGTGTGCTTAGGGTTTTATTATTTTGCCATTTTCAGCCCCCAGGTGTTGAGAAAGATCGGTCATTTAACCCAAGTGATCTGTGCCGAAACTACTCTCACTGGCTGCGAGAGAGTATTGTTTCAAAGAGGTCTTGATACGATAATAATCGTCTCTGTTATTACGGCACTTCGGGTAACGTGGTGGGGGCCGAGGTGTATGAACAAGGCAACCTTGCAGCGCCTGTCCAGGATCCAGAAAATGCTCGACAGGATACACGAATCTGTGTGGTAAGTTAATGCTTCTCTCACATGCTGTAGTATTCGACTTTCGCTTCGTACATAACCGTATTATCGGAATTTCTTTCTGGGAATTGGTTGTCAGCAGCGAGGTCACTGTCTACTTTCTATTTCTCACCTCTAGGTCGGATTCATACCCAAAAGGATGTTCAAAACCAGTCTGGACATTACCTTTCAGGAGAAAACCAGTCCACAAACTCTAAGCCAGAGAATAGTACTGCATTCACGATACCCGGGCATGGAATTGGCATTGATGGAGAAAACGGACCAGAAATGACAACGATCAAAGGTAATAAACAATGGGTACTGAGATTAGAACACAATACACAGAGAAACAACACATTAATTCAGTTAACTGAATGTGCGCGGGTTGAGTAAAGCTGTGAGATGGACTCACTTTGACCACTGGTACTCTCGGGTTCCAATGCCCTACTGAGATAATTCTCTGGAAGATTTTCCATATTCTTAGTTGCGAAATCTTTTAGAGCGCTTTGTATTATTGAGCATAAAGGTGTTTGACGAAAATTTTGCATCTCTTTAGTGAAAAAAAAACTATTTACAGTATTTTAAAGCTATTATTTAGTATATATTTAGATTTTTGGAAACATTAGTTTGATATTTTACCTTGATTAACTATTCGCAGACAATATTTACTGAATTTGCGGACGACACAAAAATTAGGGTGAAAATTTTAAATGAGAACCATAACGAATTAATTCAGCAGGATTTAGATAAAATCTGCGAATGGTCTAATAAATGGAACATAAAATTCAATTTAGACAAGTGTAGAGTTGAGTTTTCCGCGTAGGTCGAAATAACCCAAGTTTTAACTATAAAATGAGTGGTAAAAATCTTATCTCTGTGGACAAAGGGAAAGATTTAAGGGTACGGGTTTCAAAGGATTTTAAGTTTAACAAACTGTGTGACGAAGTGTTTAAGAAGGCGAACTGAATGCTTAGATTTATTGCGAGAAGTTTTCACTACAAACATCAAGATATAATCATACCTCTAAATAAAAGTTTAGTAAGGCGACTTAGAATACGGGATACATTTGTGGTCACCTTATCCACTTGTAAATATCAATAAAATGGAAAGAATTTAACGACAGGCAACTAAACCAAGATTAGAAATAAGTCGTATATCAAAAGATTAAATACATTAATACTACCGACTATTCGAAACTAGGCGATTGCGAGGTGAGCTGATTGAAGTATTTAAATTTTAAATAAATTTGAAAACGTAAATTATGAAAAAAATTTAAGTACGACCATGTAACAGCGGTTTTAAACTGAAAGGACGACGGAGGTTTCAAACGAACATGGCTAAAAAAATCACCTTCAAAATCATCAATAAATGGAACTCACTCCCCGCGGAGCTAGCGTGAAGAGTTTGTGAAACAAAATTGACAGTTATTTTACGAATAATGATATCGTTTAAATACGGAGCCCTGGTGTGGATTGAATCTCGCATGAGTGAGCACCGTGACAACAATGTCCAAGGGAGGACTACCTAAACATAAGTAGTGGGGGGAATAAGAAGGTACCTCCTTGCGGTATCCCCCACCTCTGGTTGGTTGACTACCACATTCCATTTTTAATCCATAAGTTTGTCATACCTGACCTTGAATGTAGCAATTGATGGTGCTGTTACTACATGCTCTTGTAGAGCATTTTAGGGGTCAATAGCTGTGTTTGCGAACCAGTTCCCCATTGTTGTTGTCCTCCAATGTGGTGGCCTAGCTATCTTGAGGCTGTGTCCTCTGAGGTTATTGTTGCTGAGGCTGAAAAACCTTGTGTGAGGGACATCCTCATGAACATGCAGTAGCTTGTAGACCTGGATCATGTCCTCTCTCTGCCCCCGGCCCTCCAATGTTGTGAGGTTCAATGCTTTACATCGTTCTTCGTATGGAAGGTCTCTTAACACAGTCACCAGTCTAGTGGCCCTTCGCTGCACGTGCTCAAGGAGCTTGATGTCCCTTAAAGGTTACATAAATTAAATGAATTGCAAAAAGTTATGGATAAATTAATTGAATGATTGAATTGACAAGTTAAGTAAAATAAATGAATTAAGTTGTACATAATTTGCATGAATGATTTAATTGACAAAAGTTAAGTAAAAAGAATTGAATGATTTAAATTGTATACATGATAAATGATGATATATACGAGGGGCGGTCAATAAGTTTTGCGAATCGGTAGGGCAAAACAGAGGAAGGAGGATGGCTGTTTGTGGGGGGGGGGGAGGATAAGTTATGACAAGTCAGGACCTGCAGCCGCACGCTCTTGCCTCGTCTATTTAAGAAGCAGTAGCTGATCGCAGATCGTCAGTCACAAATTTTTCAACAATGGAGAAGGTTGAGCACCGCGCAGTGATCAGATTTTTGACCAAGGAAAGCAAGAATGCAAAAGAGATCCATGAACGCATGGTTGCAGTGTACAGCGACACCGCCCCTTCCTATGCAACCATTGCTCGCTGGATTAGGGAGTTCTGCCATGGTCGTGAGTCCCTTGAAGATGACCCCATCCAGCACGCCCGTCAGACGTGACCAACGAGGACAATGTGGCCCGTGTGAAGAGGATGATCCTCGAAAATCGACGGGTGAAGGTTGAAGAAATCGAGCGAGAATTTGGAATATCACATGGAAGTGTTATCAACATCATCCACGACAATTTGGCCATGACCAAGGTCTCTGCCCGTTGGGTCCCTAGAAACCTCACGCTCCATGATCGACTTCAACGTCGTCAAAGTCCACAAGGCGAGAGTTGCACAAGCTGCCCTGCGCGAGTGCGGTTTCGTATGAGCTCAACCATCCAACCTACAGTCCAGATCTGGTCCCTAGCGACTACTTTTTATTCCGCCAGCTCAAGGCTGCACTGCGTGGACGCCGGTTTGGGAACGATGAAGATGTCCAGCTCGCCGCCCAGGAGTGGATTGAACAGCAGTCGGGAGATTTCTGGTTGTCGGGAATTAGAAGCCTCAGGGAAAAGTGGCGCAAGTGCATTGAAGTCGAGGGTAGTTATGTTGAAAAATAAAAAAACACCTTTCCTCATATCTCGTTTCCTTATATCCGAATTGCAAAACTTATTGACCGTCCCTCGTATATTTATGTTTCCCAGGAGGATTTTATTATAGGAATGCCCAGAGGGAATTGCTATACCCTGACCAGGTGCGGTAACCGGCTCTGTGCTCCGTAGTCGAGGATTGGCCTGACCAATACTGTGTAAAGTGGCCGTAGGATCTCATCATCCATGTATCTGAAGCTCCTCTTAATTATCCCCAGCCTGCTGTTAGCCCTGGCTGCCACCTTTGCTGTGTGGGCAGACGTCTTCAGATCTGCTGACACATATACCCCTAGGTCTTTCTCTGTTGTAGTCTTGGCTAGGATGGAATCATTCAGTAATTAGTTTGTGCCTGGGTTTTGCCACTCAAAGTGCATTGTTTTGCACTTTTCTACATTGAATGTTAAGAGCCAACTCCTGCTCCAATCCTCCAGCCGGTCTATATCCCCCTGTAGTGCCTCTGCGTCCTCTTGAGTCATGATGGTGTGGTAAATGATGAAGAGGACGGGACTTACCACAGAGCCCTAGGGTACCCCGCTTCTGACTGGTAACCACCCGGAGTGCGTGCCCCTGATCGCTACCCTGTCTTTCAAAAAAATTCTCAGCCATCTATTTATATTTTCCCTTATCCCGACAGCATCAACTTTCTTCATCAGTCTTGCATGTGGGACCCTGTCGAAAGCCTTCTCGCAATCTAAGTAGTTCACGCCAACGCACTTTCTCCTGTCTGTTGCACTGATAATGTCGTCAGGGTAAGTTAGCAGATTGGTCAGGCAGCTTCTTCTGGCTCTGAAGCCGTGTTGAGCATCGCTAAGTATGTTATTGTGGGCAAGATGGCTGACCATATATCCCCTGACCAGACTCTCTATTATCTTGGAGACTACACTTGTCAGTGAAATTGGACGGTAGTTTAGTGGGTGTTTTGCTACCTTTCTTATGGATTGGAGTTATATTCACTTTCTTCCAGTCACTGGGGATGAATCCGCTCTCCATTGATGACTGAAGGATGCGTGTCAGGGGTTTGTACAGTTGGTTTACACAGGTTTTGAGGAAAAATGGTGTTAGATGCCAACTGTTACTTGGGCTTGGCTCTCGTCTAATTATAGGAGCTGCTTATGGACATGACTCTCGTTGAATCTTGTCATTGAGATTTTCCCGATGCCTGGGATATTAGCTGGGCTAGGTATCGGTAGATACGCATCCTAGTCTATATATACACTGTTGAAGGCCTAGTTCATGACTTGCGTAGTCTCCCTGTCATCCTGGGTCATCTCTCCGTCGGGTGTTTGTAGCCTGGTTATACTCGCCTTTACTTTAGTTCTAGCCCTCGTGTAGACCCGGAAGTGTTTCGGGTTTTCCAAGGAGTCTGCGGCTACCTTTTTCTCTTACTGGTACTTTGCTTTTCTTACTTCTCTGGTTGCATGGTTTCTCTTGCTGGTGTAGATTTTCCTAAACCGTCTTGTTGCCAAGCTTCTTCTTTGTCCTTCGAGTCGCCTATTCATCCATTTCTCCTTTGGGGCTCCGTTTTGTGGAAGGCACATCGGAACGCACTGGTACACGATTCTCCCGTAATGCTGGGTAAAGGTATCCCACATCTGTTCAGTGTCCTTCCCAATCATTTCCTCTTCCCAGTTCACTTGGCTGTAGTCTCTGCGTGTGCTCTTTATTGGCTCTGTAGTAGTTCAGCTTTCTTGACATTGTTGGAGCTTCTCGCATGGTTGTCTCTGTGATTAAGTTGAACTTCAGTACTACATGCTTACTCAGCCCTACTGGGGATAAGTACTCCATGTTCTCCACCTCGTTTTCTTGCCTGGTGAATACCAGGTCTAATCTATTTGGCCTATCTGTATCACGCAAGTGTGTCCAGTCATCCACATCCTGTGACCAGAAGCAGTCATTGACAGTGTCCATGATATTGTGTTCCTTCATTTTCTCTGTTTTCTTCCTAGTTGATGCTCCTGAAATTGAAGTCCCCACAGATTAGAATTTGCTTGTTCCATGCGTACTCCTCGCACCGCTTCAGTAGATTGCAGATGTGGTCGTTGTTTGTTGCTAGTGATGATGATGTCCTATAGATGGCTCCAAGCAATATATCACCCCCTCCTCCCCCTCGGCACCTCACCTCACACCATACTGCCTCTTCCGCTTGATGTTCTGTGAGTTGTGTTGCAGAACTCTCCTCTACTAGTATTTTTTTCTTAACCAGGATAGTAACTCCTCCTCCGGGTGCAGCCTAGTTCTTTCTTTCTTTCCTGATGACCGTATATTCTTTGGTATTATATAGGGCAATGTCTAGCATTTCCTCATTTGTTTTGGTCTCTGTGAGAAATAAAAGAGTAGGTTGCTCTCTCGAGATTAGTTCTCCTAGCTCCGGTCTTTTGTTTTTCAATCCATCTAGGTTTGTACAGAGGCATTTATAATTGTTTGCTGCATGGTGCGGGTTTGTGTTGTTCTTGTTATTCTTCCTGTTCCCCCGGGGTGACCGGGGTCCTCGGCTGGGTGAGTCTCCTCGGTGCTGGGGTTGAGCTATTCCACGCTGTTTCTATTTGGGGTCGATCCATTAGTGGCTCGTATATTGGTTCGGCTTGGAGTCTGTAGGCTTGCGGTCCTCCGAAATGACGAATCGTCAGGCTTCACCTATAGGGATCCTCTTTGAGGTGCCGTTCCTGTGGTCTGGTATCCAAACGTGTGTGTGGTTCTCGGTGCTTCGTCGTTAGCTCCCTCGGCTCGGGCTGATTTTTTTTTTTTTTTTAATTAAGGGGCTATCTGACGACTCGGCTCGGGCTGAGATTTCTTTCCTTTTTGTTCTCTCCCGGGTCTGGGCACCATTGTAGATAGAGGGAGTATGGAAAGGGGGCAAAGAAAAAATAAATAGCGTAGGCGAGTTGCGAACAGCTTCCCGTATCGTTGGACCACTGTTAGCTAGCGGCGAATCCACTCGGCCATTCTGAGTCTCAAAGAAAAAAGACATTTAAACAAAGCTTTTAAACCGCTCGCCTGCACTTCTCGTACGCTATACAACTCCCCTCCTAGAAGCGGAGCGTATTTTGAAGAAATGAAGAGTCCGTTTGGAAATGTTATCCAAGGGCTAAGGCTCCCCCTCCCAGGTCTGGGCACTATTGTAGAGAGGGGAGTAGGAAAAGGGACAAAGAAAAAATAATAGCGTAGGCGAGCGGGGAACAGCTTTCCACGTCGCTGGACCATTGTTAGCCAGCGGCGAATCTACTCGGCCATCCTGAGTCTCTAACAAAACTCATTCAAACGAAGCTTTTAAGCCGCTCGCCCGCACTTCTCGTACGTCATATTGGTATAGCAATGCCCTCTAGCACTCCTACAAAATATTACGTATCAATATTCCATTAGCATACTTTCTTTTTTAAATTCAATGTAAAATTATCCATTTATTTTCCCATTTAAATTCTACAATTTCCATGAAATATTATGTAAAATCTCAACTTAGTTATATATAAATAATCAATCCAAAATCTCAAAAATTTTGTAATATATAATTGCCATCCAAAAATCATTGGTTGCTAAGTGCATAACCAAAAGGGTCATACTTAGACTGGTTTTTGGTATCTTCCTAGCATTTTATTGTAAAAAGGACAGAACATTTTGATTTCTCCCTCGTGGTCTCTGCTCTCAGCAACCGAATCATTTTATAACTATCCCCATTCCATGGTCCCCACCATAGCCTGCAGTTAACGAATTAAGAATGCAATCCCTAGCGCACTTTTTTCTCTAGGTCCTATGATCCATTAGCTAGTTTATGATGCTTCATGGGCATGTAGCAAGGAGGGTTTATGTGAAACTTAAAAGACCTCGTTGTTCATGTTGCTCTTTATTTAAATGAATGAAAATATTCTTTACATGGTTTTCGTCAAGCTGGGTCCATGCAAATCTGGCATTGGCGTTATTATCTTTCATCCATTTTCTTGCGAGAACGGCTTCGTCTTGTTACCAATGGCAACGAGTTCATGACTAGGACCTTTTGTATACTCGGAAACACCGTCTTGCAACGTGTGCCGGACAATCTAGAAGGTCCATAGCAACCCGGATCTTCGTTATTTCTACTTGGTTGCCGGGAGTGGGTCGAGCAATTGAAGTCTTTCGCTCAGTTCGATTAATATATATATGCTTTGATAACAAATTTTTATCGACATTGGTAGTAGATAATCATGTCCAGTACGAAGAGGCAGAGGTGGTTGAAACCACCACGGAACGGTCGGCGCCGTGCAAAAAAAAGCCACACGTTCTAGAAATAATTAAGACGACGGCGATGAGTTTGCTGAACTCTACTACGGCCTCATCCACCCAAATAAACTCCTCGACTGGGACAGAGATTTTTTTCGGTTTGTTTTAACGCGCTCATCTGATGACAAATGGCCGTAATTAAAATTTCCGCTTAGTTCCCCGTTACTTTCTAATTCCTACCCCCCCTCCCTCCGCCAAAAAAAAACAAGTAGCTCCCAGGGCCACCTAATTCCTGGCATGTATTCGGTGTGAGGAAGAGCAAACGCTGATCTGTTCGCCAAGTCCTCTTTGGCGCCCTCATCATTCCCACATGTCCAGGAACCCAGCAGAGCATAATCTTGACTTTACCCGACTCGTGGCGTCACTGTGGACTATAATTACGAGAAGATAAGACTTAATGAGGAGGGATGGGGGTAAAGACCCTCCACACCCTCAACATAGTTATTGTAGGATTGCAAGATTTCTCCATGTCGAAGACATTTGATGTCTCCTTGTAAAAACTTCCCGTATTGCACTCTGAGAGCGTACAAAGAGGTAATTTGTACCCTGGTGTTTATGAAAACCACATTAAAAAGGAGGTAGCAAGTTCTAAAATCGAGCCCAACCGGACGTTAACCATTAATACTTTGCTCAAAATCCCACATAAAAGCCAGAGTCCTTTGAGTTCAGGGACATCAAGCATTCCTAAATTGGAGGTCAACCAAAACACATTTGTAGTAACCACTACAATTTAATAGGTTTGTGGTATTTTCATAGGATGACGGACATGCGCCATTGGTCCTACAAGGATGGGGTGAAGTTGGAGCCCTCGGGTTCTCTGCGTCGGATAGGAGGGGTAGGGCATTCGGGTCGCAGGTGTCAGCGGGGGTGGGTGGCATTTATTGCATAGTGCCCTGACTTTAAGGAGGGGGGGGGGGCATTTTATTATGTTCTGGTTCGGCGTGGGGGGGGGAGGGGAGTAGGGTGTGTAGTAGACGTGTATAGCATTGGAATTTGTTGGATAATTGTGGTCCTAAGTTTAGGTGGTAAAAGAATTTTGGTCGTAATGTGTTGGTATACGAGGGGGGTGGGGGGCGATATGACCCAACCCACTCAGAGGGGATGGGGGGGTCTGGGCATATCACAACGGCCACTTCATATTGGCCGATGCCTAGGGAAGGCGAGCGATCCCTCCCCCTAAGAAAAGCGTTCATGGAGGGGGGGGGGTATTCAAACTGATTCAGCTGCACACCGCTTCACCTATCCCCCACCAAGGTTCAGACTCCACCCAAGGGGAGAAGGAGATCCCCTCCCCACGTCTCTCTGATTATTCTAGAAGCTCTTCTTTAATGGCGACTTCGTCCTTGATTTGCACATCCTGCAATGAAAAGAGTCGCGTCATCGCTTCGGGAGTCAACAATCTCCTTAGCACCCCCCCCCCACTCCTATACGCCACATGGGAACGGGATGTTAAGAGTGCTCTCTTCCACACATACACCTGTGAATCGTCAACTCGCTTATTCTGGTGGCATTGTTCTTGCCCACAGTTTCTCTTGAGGTAATAGAGACTCGAGTACATCCTACTTACTGAAGCTGATCATCACGAGGTAATAAACTCAAGTACATCCCATTAAGTGTCTCTCGGATGAACTGTGTAGGATTATCAGGGTTGTTTTGTGTTGTCCGAAGTTGGTATTTGTTAGTGTTGAGTTTGGACATGGCCTTCAAGGTGACGTTTTGTGCCAAGAGCAAAAGTCATGTGTGGGGGCCAGGGTTACATCCAGAAGGGTGACGGTTCCGGGTGAGTGGGAGAGAGTGGTGGAGCGAATGGGTGATGAGTGTTTTAGGTCAAGGGTAAAATGGGTCGGTGTTGATTTTTTTTTGTGGTGCGGTGGACATTCTGTTTAGTGTGAACCAGAGAAATTGTCCATACCTGTTTAGAGTTCTGGACGGATTAGGAGATCAGTGAATGGGAGGGGGAGTTACGAGAGGTGGTGGGGGGGGAGCTGCTTCACTGCTATACTAACGGGGTGGCCACTACCCGCTCCCTTAGTGGAGGGAGACACCCGCCCAAAATTACAAGCTTATTGGACAAAAAGTCGGGCATAGAGCAGTACCAATCTCGCGGATCCTCTTTTATTTTACTCTCTCGCAGCAACCTCCAGAGAGGGCAGAGCCGTCATAATAACAAATTAATCAAAACCTAAACTAAAAAAAACATGATCGAGACGCGCTCAGGGGCCTGAGCCTCTTGCAACGATAAATTGAAATGGTAGTGGAGCCCCACCCCCTCTAAAACCAAGTCACCACCAGAGTTGGGGGAGCAGGAACCCTCCCCCCCGACTGATGTGTGCCTGAGTCCCTCAGGGGGATTTTTGATAGGTCACAATGGGGTAGGAAGTTTTTGTGGGGGTGATTGCCTCCCTCCCCCTGGAGCATAGGATGCTCAATCACCCCACAAGGGAAGGGAGGTGCTTCATAGGCCACCACGTGTGTATGACTGCATGCCCTCCGCGCCCTAATACTTATAAGAGGCTATGAGGCCCTCTCTTCCACACATCTTGGACCCCCCTCCCCCAGTGGGGTGCCCGACTTACGATGATCATTTGTCCAATCTCCTCCTTGATGAAGGGGATCTTGTCCTCGGTGACGGAGAGGGGCTGGTCGAGGGAGGCTGGAGGGGAGGTCTTCCGGGGGAGCGATGGCCGACCACGACGGCGGCGGCCCCGGAGCTTCTTTCGTTGGGGCGGCGGCAGCGGCGAAGCCTCGCTGGGGACACCCTGTAGTAAGCGTTATTATTATTATCATCATCATTAATATTATCACCCTCGCCATTATTATAATCATTTCCATCACCATTAATATCATCATAAAGATAATAATGATCATTATTATATCATTATAATAATACTCATCATTATTATTATTATCATCACCATTGATATCATAATGATCATTATTTTCATCATTAATATTATAATTAATTATTATTATTACCTCCAGCTTAACAGAGGTTATGTGATCAGTCATATGTCAAAGATATCACAAAAAAAAAGTTCTTGATTGACTTTAATGAAATTGAGTCCAAGGAGTTGATCTGAGGGATCCAGATCCAAAAGCAGATTCTGGATCCCCTATGCACCTTCTTTGACCTCGTTAACAAAATCCGTCAAATTAATGGGATAATTAAATTGAAAAGACCCAGGAATAAATAATGGATGGCGTTCTACCTTCACAACGAAGCTGAGAGATCAAAAAAAATTTTTACTGTGTGAAGGTAGAGTAATGAAGTGGTGGTACAAATGTGGGATTAGTGTTAATGTTTGTTGTTGTTTTTTTTACCCCCGGAGGAGCAGAAGACATCTCTGCTTGCTACAATCGCTTGGGAGATTAATTTCTTTTTAAGGAGCCCATCTAGGAGGGGGGACTGCCCACTTGGGCCTAAATTGGCATTATCAGGCCACTGGTTAATACTAGGATAAATTAACAAACAAACAAAATAAGCAAGAAGAGGCAAACACGCACCAGCGTAGGTGGTAGGCATGCTTCCCCTCTGGCGCGGGAACGTGTGACCTAGAACAGTCAAATGGAGCGGAGGAGGAAAAACTTCCCCAATAAAAGTCACATATCGCACAAGTCTGTGTGAACGAACTCGTCCCGAGTACAAGGGACAGGCGGTAGCGACCCCGCCCATCCGGTACCGGGACAGGTAACGTGC
The DNA here is from genome assembly GCA_963969495.1 of Ceratothoa steindachneri. Classification (NCBI taxonomy): domain Eukaryota; kingdom Metazoa; phylum Arthropoda; class Malacostraca; order Isopoda; family Cymothoidae; genus Ceratothoa; species Ceratothoa steindachneri. The sequence goes on along the minus strand of OZ018333.1, from coordinate 116,674,107 downwards.
GCGGAGATCGCCCAGACTGGGACATTCGACAAGAATGTGCCGAACAGTCTGGGGGACAACGCAGTCTTTCAGAGGAGGGTGGGGAATGTACACCCGCTTCTCTCCAATACAGGAAGGTGCGCCTACGCCGGACGGACCGGTCTCAGCAAGATCCTTCCTTGATTTTTGTTTTATTATTAAAGGCTCATCTGGCAACTGCCTACTTGGGCATTAGTCGCCGTATTAAAAACTGCCTAGTACTAGGCTACTTTAAAATAAGATTCAAAAACATAAAAAAAACAAAACCCAACACTAAAAATAAAAAATGGAAAAGGCAATAAGCAGGAAGCAAGCTCCTGCGTCGGAGGAAGGTCCCCCCTGCGCAGGAAGGTGCGACCTATAAAGAAAACAACAACAAAAATAGTTAAATAAAAGGGATAAGGCCGGCGTCCCCCCAAAAGTCTAAAAGTCAACCAGTCAATGAGCACGCACTCGTCCCGAGTACAAGGGATAAGCGGTAGTGGCCCCGGTCCCGGGACAGGTAACGAGCGCGAAGATCGCCCAGACTGGGACACTAAACAAGAATGTGCCGAACAGTCTGGGGGACAACGCAGTCGTCACAGTAGGGCACTGGCGAGCGCTCCATCAAATGGCGGTGCGTCCCGCAAGTGTGCCCAATTCGGAGACGACAGAAAGCAACTTGAAGCCTTCGCGGCATTGGGGGGTAGGTCCATGGGAACAGTCGCGGCGCAATGGCACGGAACTTTAAGTTCCCTTCGACCGTCTCCCATCTCCTTTGCCAAACAGCCCGAAGAGCTGCCCGTATTCCTGCCATGTAATCAGTGTGAGGAAGATCGAAACGCTCGTCTGGTCGACCAGTCGTCGCGGACTCTTTGGCGCCCATATTTCCAGGAATCCAGCAGAAGATATCTCGACATCCACCCAGGTAGCGGCAACCGTGTCATTACGAACACTGCGAACCAGGGGTGTGTGGAGATTCCAATGCCCCGAGAGCACTCAGAGTACTTTGTGTCACTATTGCTCATAGTCAAGGTTCGGAACCGGGCACAACGGGTCATCTCCCGTACCGAGTGGTGTATTCTCACCAGCTCGGCCGTGAAGACAGACGCAGGGCCTGGCAGAGCATCGCTAACTTCAAACAGAGGGAATGCGGCGTGGAAGCCGACCCCCTCTTGGGACTTGGAGCAATCCGTATATACTGGCACAGTTCCAGCGTGACACGAGGTGTGCTCCAAAAAGGTCAAACGCAATACTCCAGGAGCTGTAGAAGCTTTGGGTAACCCCGAATTTGCATGGCTACAGGAGGGATTCATATGGCTGAAGCGCGGACAGTAGTAGCACCTCCGCGGTAGTGGCACGAATGCCTTCACACGGTAGCGATACCAACCGGCGCGCACCGACTCTGGGAGCTTGTCACAGTCGAACGTGATCAAGAGTGTAGGGGGTGGGTCTCGAGGCCCCTCCCTGTTTTCTCATCACACGTTCGACCTTGACCGTTCCATGGTGATGTCATCTATGTAGTCCACGAGTTCCCTCGCATAAACTACTCCTTTCACGAAGTTCGGAGTAGAGTGCGGCGTCACACTCACAGGCATGCCATCAAGTGTCCGAAGGGCACTAATCATGGCCGCCTCTGAGGGATTCGACGCGTTCGCCAGAGGGCTCGCGTCTGAGAAACAGGTCACTTTCAGCTTTCTACCAATCACGCTAGCTAAAGCTCTCCTCGGAGCTGCCAAGTGTAGGCCATGAATGGTCTTTTGTAGTCTCCTTCTTTTCTTATGTTCTTATGTTGCTCTCGGCCCGCATGCTGCCCTCAGTAGAGCGAATAACCAGGAGGCATTTGAAGCAAGCGGGCTAAAATATGCCAGGTAAACTCTGAAAGAGGGATCCGCTCTGAGCACAAGTAATTTTGGTCTTTGTCAGGGACTCCCCAACCCAGGAAGCACCAGAGGAGGACGTGCCGATCTTGGCTTGGTCGCTTAACGAAATGCCAGCAGACCCATCCGTCCCCGTGGCTAACATGGAAGGAGAGGAGCCATTAATCTTTTTTATCTTGCGGTTTCTTTTCTCTTTAGGGGAGCAGGGTGGGGAATGAACCCGCTTTTTTCCTCTACCAGAAGGAGCTCCTAGGCCAGTTGGACCGGCCTCAGCCAGATGCTTCTCTGAAATGGAAAAGTTCTTGGCTGTCACAGGGGCACCAGACGGGGGAGGAGATCCCTCTTTTCCTTCTGAGGCCTCGGACAAGAGATCTGAGGAGGAGCTTGCACAGGGGCAGACTCAGGTTCTGTGCTTAGCACCAGTTTTTTTTCTTTTAGGAGCCCATCTGGCCACTGCCTACTTGGACATAAGTTGCCGTACTCACTATGACAGCCTAGTACTAGGCTACTTTAGGAAAAAACAAAAACAAATAAACAATAAAAAAAAGGCAACAAGCAGGTTCCAGCGTCGGGGGAAGGTCCGCCTACCCCGTCGCTGGGACGTGCGATCTACAGACAGAGAAAACAACAATTTTTTTTTCAAGGGGCTATCTGGCGACTGCCTACTTGGGCATAAGCCGCCGAAAACAAACAGCCCAGTTCTAGGCTACTTTGAAATAAAAAAAATAACAGAAACAACAATAAAAAAGGGATAACAATCAGGGAGCAAGCTCCGGCGTCGGGGGGAGGTCCCCCTCCCCCCGGCGCAGGAGCCTGCGACCTACAAAAAAACAAAACAAACAACAATAACAAAAAACAAGTTAAATACAAGAGGGGAGGCCGGCCTCCCCCCAAAAGTCAACAAGTGCACCAGTCATGATGCACGCACTCGTCCCGAGTACAAGGGACAGGCGGTAGCGACCCCGCCCATCCCGGTACCGGGACAGGTAACGTGCGCGAAGATCACCCAGACTGGGACATTCGACAAGAATGTGCCGAACAGTCTGGGGGACGACGCAGTCGTTGCAATAGGGCGCAGGCGAGCGCTCCATCAAATAGTGATGCGTCACACGAGTGTGTCCGATTCGGAGACGACAGAAAGCAAACTGAAGCCGCCGCGGCATTGGGGGATAGGTCCAAGGAAACAGTCGCGGCGCAATGGCACGCAACTTTAAGTTCCCTTCCACCGTCTCCCATCTTCTTTGCCAGGCAGTCCGAAGAGCTGCCCGTATTCCTGCCATGTAGTCGGTGTGAGGAAGAGCGAAACGCTGGTCTGGTCGCAGAGTCCTCGCGGACTCTTTGGCGCCCTCATTCCCCGCAATTCCTACATGTCCAGGAACCCAGCAGAAGATAATCTCGACATCTGCCTGGCATATATATATATATATATATATATATATATATATATATATATATATATATATATATATATATATATATATATATATATATATATAAGGAAGAGGGAGTAAAAAGGTAGAAAAATAAATGCCTCTAGAATGCTGTAAAATCAAAGTAAAATCATAAGACACGACACGTCTTATCTGGTTCTAAAAATGATAAAACATTAAATTTCCTTTCAAAGATTTGTCTCGGATCAAAATTTAAACACTCGGTTCATGTTAAAGGTGCACTCATGTTCGGAGAGGATGGTCCTCGGAACATGCTGGGGACACATCCCTTGGCAAATAAAAGGAAAAAGCCTTTGCTTCAGAGTATGAAATCGTAGGTGGAGTACAGACATTGGTACTCCACAATGAGTGCACATTGGAGGCTGCCGAAGGCCTTCCATCAGAAAGCCACGTGTCAGAAGACAATGCCCAATTCTCAGACGGCATAGAATAACATCCTGAGTACGGGTCCTAGTAGTGCGTGGCCAGGGGCGGACTGACTGTTTGATGTCATGCATTTAGTTGGGGGGGGGGGGGGGGGAATTCATCCCAAGTCCTCTGCCACTGGCTGACCAAGTACTCACAGGTGTATGGCACATCACAGAAAGGAAGAGCAGGGGTGGAGGTTCCTAGAGATGCAGCTGCCTTGCCTATGTGGATAGGTACCCAACAGAATTAAGCTTCGTGGAACGAGGATAAACAAAAAAAGCCACTGTTGGATCTTTGAAACCAGCGGGAGATCTGGAAATAAAGAGACTAAAGCCTCCAAAGAGCTGAGGGAATCAGAGAATATTGGATAAGATCCCGGTGATGAAGAAGTGATGAAATACAGTGCAGCCAGTATTGTGACAAGCTCAGCTGTGAAGATAGATGCTTTATTGGGCAAGCACACAAACACATGATGGGAGGGGAAGATAGCAGAAGCTCCTACCCCATCAGAGGATTTAGATCCATCTGTGTAGATAAAAATGCTTGATTTGTGACACACTTAGTGTTCATAAAAGAGGCTTCGTAGAACCGAAGGCAAGAACATGGTCTTCGGTTCACCTGCCAGCACCTTGCAAACCCTCACGGGTGGCAAGCCATGGGAGCCCTTTAGGGATCTGATATGGAATAATTGATAATTCCCTCAGTTGACCTGTATCTCCAGTTATACGCAGGGCAAAGGGGCGAGTCAGCGAAGGAAACCTGTCAATATGAGGCTACCAAGTGAATATTATAGGTGCACTCATATAAAAGTGAGTGGGGGAGCTGTTGCAGCCTGAAAAAGTACTGCAGGTTAAAATTAAGGCGGTGAAAGGATAGTGGAAGGACCCCCCCTTTCTGCATGGAGACTGCATACTGGGGTGACTTGAATGCTCCCAAAGCTAGACGCACTCCCTGGTATCTAATAGAATTGAACTTATCTAGGTTTGAGGATGAGGCTGAAGAGTACACCTGTGACCCATAATCCAGCTTAGACTGGATCAAGGTTATATACAAAAGCCACAGGGTACGGCGATCACTTCCCCACGAACCATGTGATAGAAGTTTTAAGATATCTATTCTCTTCAAGCAGGATTTTTTCAAGGCAGTTATATGGGGGACCCAGGAGAGCTTTGAGTCAAAGATAACCCCAAGAAATTTAAAATGAGGCTCAAACAAGATGGGGGAGCCATACAAAGATAAGGTTGGCTGTTCCCAGTCAACTTGCCTGAAATTGTAGAAATGAACTGCCTTTGTTTTTGAGGGTGACAGTCAGAAGCCTTTTGCAGCGGCATTCTTGGCAATGATGTTAATGGCCAGTTGCAAATTATGGATGACAAATGGCAGCCGAGGCGATGCTGATAAAGTTGCCAAGTCATCCACATAAAGAGTTGAAAGTACCTCTGCAGGAAGATCAGAAATAATGCTGTTGATAGCCACGGAGAAGCAGGTGATGCTCAAAATGCTTCCCTGTGTCACACCCTCAATCTGATCAACAGGCTCCGATAGTACATTTCCTACCCTAACACGGAATGTGCATCCAGCAAGGAATTGCGGTATGAACCTAGGAAGATGGCCTTTGATACCCCAGTCATATAGTTGCTTCAGGATACCATACCTCCAGGTGGTATCACATGCTTTTTCTATATAAAAAAAGACAGCAATGGAGTGTTGTCTCTTTGAGAAAGCTTGTCGAATGCAATCATAGTCTCCCCAAAGGCGGTGTCTTGCATTAAAGTCTCCAACTAGTAGGAATGGGATCGGGAGTTAGGAGATGAGATTGGCTAATTTGTTAGCCAAATCTGTAGCAAATACTCCTTCACCAGGAGGGAGGTACAGTGAGCAGACTGTGTATAAATGATTGGTCTACACACGAATCGCCACTGCTTGAAGGTCTGTTCTCAATGGGATTGCTAAGTGAGAACAGTCTTCACGGACAAAAATAGCCGAACCATGAATGGGTTCTGGTAGATTTTAAAAATATCCCACATAGTAGGGGATATTGGGTAACCGACGAATACCCAATTGGGTCTCCTGCAATGCTAAACAACAAGGGTTGTAATCATGAAGCAGGAGTTTGAATTCTTCCCATTTGGAGAAGATCCCTTGTAGATTCCAATGAACAATTGGAAACATATTCATCGTTTAAGGGTAATTAAATTTTTCTTTGCACCTGGTGAAGGTGACTGGGGTTTTGAACCTTTTTGATTTTTAGGTGTAATTAATGCTTCAAGTATAGGTAGTTTGAATGTTTTGGGAATGGCTTTTTTATTAGATGGCAAAGAACCATCTGTCAGTTGTGAAAATGACAGGGTGGTTTTTGCTGGCAAAGATCTCTCTCAAGAGAGATGGTACTGAGTCATTTTGAGAGGTGGTTGGTGGGTAAGCTGGGGTGGGTGAAGAAACCCCAGAAGGCTGTTTCTCCTCTTCCAAAAGGGCCACAGCCAAAGCTGGATCAGAAAAAATCCACTCAGCTTCTTCTGGAGTTACTGATACTGTGGATGTAATAGGCTGGCTAGTTGTGACTGATGGACTCAAGGCAGAGTCAGATGGAGGAGGGTGGATGTCCAAAGGTGAAACGAACACCACACAAACATCCTCGGAATCTGCCTCCATATCTTCAGGAAATGTCAATGGTTGGTTAGATGCTGATGGAGGGGAATCTGAGGAACAGTGAGTGAATTTGGGCCTTGGTTTAGGAGAAGCAGGAACCTTCTTAATGATTGGAGAGGGAGGAGGAACATAATTCTGAGGCAGAGATTCTATTGGGCCTTCTTGATGGATATTCTGCGCCATAAAAGTGAGGTCTGAATGGTCTCTGCTGTCTATTATGGACTGGTCTGGTCACTTTAAGAGCATCCACGAAACTCACTTCTGGTTGCATATATAATTCTTTAGCTCTCCTTCTAGCATCCTTCATGCTAATTCGGAATTTATTCCAAAGGTATGATGAGGTATGCACCAACTACCTTCTGAGAAGTCAGTTTAGCAACAATCCAGTCCACATCATATTCAATAATCTCCCCAGACCTGATAACCCCCTTGTAGGTGTTAAAGGTAGGATGGGCTGAAGAGGAGATATTGAGGGAAGCAAGAGAATCTAGTGCTTTGATTTTTTGATGCTGAACAAATGAAGAGGACTCCACAACAAAGCAGCCATCGTTCCTAAGCCACATTTGGGCAACAAAGTCTTCATAGACATTGAAAATGTCAGCCTTACTTAATGGTGTATCATTGTCTGATTTTAAAACTACAAATCTATCATAATCAAGATCATTGTCGACCTCGGAACCAAAGGGATCGAGTCTACGAAGATTACAGTCATTGGTGGCATGGGAACCAGAAGCCTGGGGCCTCTGGCAAAAGTTTTTATTATTTTTACCCATAAATAATTGTATTAAAAGAACACGTATCCCTGGAGAAGTGGAGTCATGTTACTGTAGCTGCCCACAGACTAGGCGCTTTACACCGTCCTCAGGGGAGCCCTCCCCAACGCTACAGCTATCTTTTTAAAAACAGTGCAACATCATGAATGGAAGTTTGACGACGGCTAGGCTAAGACCCACGCTGTAAACCGCTATCAGCCCAAGAACAAGTGCGGCCTTCAAGGTGATACCTCAAGCGAACATGATCGGCAACCCGTACAGTGGTGCTCAACACACGGGTGTGAGGATCCTTAGTCTGACTCCTCCACAGTGGCATGTTCAGCAAGGTAGGACCCCTGAAGACAGACTGATGGACAATAATGTCCATCAGTCTTCATTGACATAGCCCACTGTGTCATTGAAGTACGCAAGCCCCTACACCACAACACGGTGATCCTCAGGGAGGGTTACCCCATTAAGAAACAAGTCTGGGTCAGGGTGGAGCATTGGATGGCAGCAGAAGTGCACCACCTTAGTCTTGGCCAAGGAAAACACAAACCTGTGCACTTCGTCATAGCGAGAGACGCGGTTCAATGCCTGTTGGAGTCAACGCTCCAGAGTTGACATCTGGGCTGCGCCAAAATAGATCGAAAGGTCGTCTATATAGAGCATAGTGAGAACATCTTCCGGCAGCACCGAGGAGATGCCGTTGATACTCATAGCAAAGAGTGTGACACTGAGGACACCCTCTTCCTGCTACATTGGGCAGGAAAGGGCGCCCCTCAACCGTATGCGGAATCGATGATCTCACAAAAATTTGGATATAAACATTGAGAGGCGTCCGCTCAACCCATCGTGTGGAGAGTCTCCATGATACCATATCACCATGTGATATCATAGGCCTTCTCCAGATCGAAAAACACCGTGGCATAGTGCTGTCTACAAAGGAAAGCCTCGCAGAAGGCATTTTCCAGATGGAGTAGAGCATCCGACATGGAATGGAATTTGCAGAAGCTGCACTGTGCAGAAGACCGATGGACTCCAGTGAGCAGAAAAAATGCTAATTTAAAATTTCCCAATTTATCCATCAACTAGCACACACAAGAGATTAGAAAGATTGGGCAGAAACCGGCCAGACTAGAATGATCTCTCCCTGTTTGCGAAAGGCGAGCACAGTAGCGATCCTGTTGAACAAATCTAAGAGAAAGGCCATGCCTCGCTCACCCAGGTGGCGAAGCATGGCGTACGGGACATCGTCTGGACCATAGGCGGTGTCCGCGCACGAAGCAAGAGCGGAATGCAACTCACTCAGAGTAAACATGTGGTTGAAGGGTTCTCCGACTCTTGAGGCAAAGTCCAGCTGGCTGCCTTCCACGACATCACGACATGCATTGAATGCCAGTGGAGCAGCATCCCGACTAGAGAATGCGATTGCAAAGGATTCCGCCACAGACGCGGGGTTAGAGATTTCAGTCCCATTCTCCTGGAGAATGGGAGGGGAATTCTGTGAGAACTTGCCCCAAATCCTTTTGACTCGATTCCACACCTCTGCTTGAGGTGTCTTCCCATTAAGTGAAGACAAGTATGCCCGCCAAGGAGAGTGATGTGCGTGCTTCAAAATATACCAAAACCTAGCCCGAGTCTAACTAAATTCACTGACAGTGAAATCGTTCCGGTGACGCTTATAGTGCATGTAGGCATAACGCTTCTGTTTGAGGGCTGTCTCACACTCGGTTGACAACCACAGAAGTGGTTGGCATGCAAAACGGCCAGATCTTTTAGGAATAGTAGTTAGCCCTGCAGCGATGAAGTTGCCAGAAAAGAACTCATGGCCTCATCTACCGACTTAAACTCCTCGACTGAGATAGAGAATTCAGTCATTTACTGAAATGCAGAGCACCGCACCAACACCAAGCACCATCTGGGTGGTTTCCCGGGTGGCAGCGGCCCAGAAAATGATATTTGAATGGAGGTCATCGACCACCCCCTCAATCAAAATCAGACTGTGCATACGGAGAGCACAAAGATAGATTGAGGCAGGAAAAGGAAGCGGTTCTCAGGCAGTGATGCATAAACTCATCCACATTTAGGACACCCATCTCAAGCTCGTCGATCAGGTAGGCAAGGACTTGACCTCGGGGATTAATAGAGTAGTCTCCCCAGAGGGGGTGTCCACCGTTTAGATCTCCAAGCAAGAGAAAGGGCCTCGGCAACCGTGCCACGATGCGGCGGAAGTGCCCTGCATCGAAGTCAGTTGACGGTGGAATGTACGCAGAGATAACAGTATACCTCCTATCCAGGTGAAGCTGCACAGCCACTGCTTGAAAGGAGGTACCTAAAGTGAAAAGAATAATGGAGACATCCTGCCAGATGTAAACCGCGCATCTCTCAGCCCATGGTGGTAGGGCCGCAAAAGCCATATACCCTGGGAGGGTAGGCATGGGCATGCGCCTAACATGGTCTCCTAAAGGAAAATAGCTAATGGGAAACGCAATGAGATGAGCCTCCAGAGCTTCTCCCAGTTGGGCCGGAGTCTGCGGCAATTCCACTAAAGTAATTTGCCCTCCAGGCCTAGTTCGGAGGAGACACGGAGGCCCTCTTCGAACAGAAGACCTCAGGCGCTGCTGCCTTTGTGGACTTATTGGGGGATGTTGGGTTCGCAATGTGAGTCTTTTCCTCCCTATGCCTCAAAACCATAGGCAGGCGGGGCAGCTTCGGAGGTGGGGGCCCTCTTTTTGAGGACCCACCGTCTCCAAGCCACCCAGCTCACCACTGGGCATGGGCGAAGAAGCCGAAGCTCCCTTGTTGCTGTCCTCCTTTCAGGGGGCAGCTTTAGGGACCCTGGCAGATGGACTAGCAACCAATTTCAGGGGTGTTGCCTCGTGTGAGTCTAACAACTCGTTATGGCTGCATGGCCATTTACCCTTATGGGAAATGGTCATGCTGGGGGAGCCCTGGTTTTAGCTGTGGACCATTTGTGCCACCAGCTTTACCAGGGGATAGCCCGGTGTGTGTAGGACCAGCAGAAACAACTGTACTTGTTGGCCTGGAGAGGCCAGAAGCAGTGGGTATCTTTTTCAACATTGAGGCATAGGACATACTGTGTAGCACCGGGCGCCCCAGGACCAAGTCCTTAGCTTTATGAAATGAGAGACGATCCTGAGCCTCAAGCCTGAATGGCTAGAATTTCCTTCTCAAGGAGATACTGGACCGATTAGTATGGCTGAAGAGGTGTCAGTAATAGCACCTTTGCGGCAGTGGCACGAATGCCTTCATGTAGTAACGATACCAACCGGCATGCACCGACTCAGGAAGCTTGTCACAGTCGAACATCACAAAGAGTGTAGGGGTGGGTCTCGAGGCCCCTCCCTGTTTTCTCATCACACGTTCGACCTTGACCGCCAGATGGTCAGCCAGCTCTAAGGTGATGTCCTCTATGGAGTAGTCAAAGAGTTCCCTCGCATAAACTACTCCTTTCACAAAGGTCATGGTAGAGTGCGGCGTCACACTCACCGGGGTGCCATGAAGTGTCCGAAGAGCACTTATCTTGGCTGCCTCGGCGTGATTCGCCGCATTCACCAGAAGGCTCCTGTGTGAGAAACTGGTCACCTTCGGCTCTCTACCAATTACACTAGCTAAAGCTCTCCTCTGATGGATCCTATTGCCCTTAGCCAACATACAGCCATCAGTGGAGCGAATAACAAAGAAGCATTTAAAGCCAGCAGGCTTGAAAATGCTGGGTAGTCTTTGAATGAGAGGCCCCGATGTAATTGAGGCTCCAATCTGTGCACTAGCATGTTTGGTGTTAGTCAGGGGCTCCGCACCCAGGGGAAGCTGGATGCCGATCTTGGCTTGGTTGCTTATGACAGTGGTAGCAGACCCATCCATCCCTGCAGCCCCATGGATGGACAGGAGCCCGAAGTCTTTTTCTTCTTTTTATGAGAGGGCAGGAAATGAACCCATTTCTCCCCTGCGCCAGCAGGAGCCCCCAGGCCAGATGGACTGGAATCAGCAAGGTCCTTCTCTGAGACAGAGAAGGTCCTGATGGTCATAGGGGCACCCGCTGGAGGAGGAGATCCCTTCCTTCCTTGTACTGCCTTGGAGATCAGAGCCATTTGAGGAGGATCTTGCATAAGGGCTGACTCAGCTTCGGTGCTTGATGCCAAGCCCGGATTCACCCCTATGGAAGGACCTACCATCTGAGGCTGGGTTGTCTCAAGGACCATGTCTATCTCAGGGAGGGGGGCCTCAATATGGCCATCATAGCCCAGGACATCATAGGTCACATTGGGAGTAGTCTCTCTAGTTGGGTTAGGGGGGGGAGGGGGGGCATGTGCCTTGAACACTGCTAGATTTAATATTCGAGTCAGCAGGTCTTTTGAGGGAAGCAAATCGCTGTGCCCCTTACAGGGTGTGCTTGGCACCAAGCCTGGGTTCGACACCATGGCAGATCCTAGCGTCTGGGGCTGGGCCTGATTTTCTAACATTCAGGATTTCATTTGCTACTTTGACAGTCAAACTAGAATAGAGTCCATTTTTTCAACAGGCTCCCATCTGGCAACTGCTACCAAGGGACATAAGTTGCCATATTTAAAACTTAAGCCTGGTACTAGGCTACTTTGAAATTCCCACACCAAATAAAAGCAAACCAAAGCAAGAGGGATTGCAGGGAAGCCTACCTCCCCCTGGCACTGGAGCATGGAATTAATGCCAGCCTCCTCCTGTAAGTCCACAAGTCTGTGTGCATGAATTTAATGGAACCCATTTAAAGAGTGAAAAGTTCTAAATCTAAAAACACACCTATACTTGAAAACTTACACCTAATTCGGCAGGTTCTGCTCCCACATCTTTCTGGCGCTTCCTCTCTCGGGTAGGTCGAGTCTTGGAATATTTCAGTTGATTTCTTTGGCGTTCGGCAGCGACAGTAAACAAGACTGAGGCAGCTGTGGCAGCAAGTTGCGCTGCAGCAAGATGCAATGACATGATCAATTTATGTTACTATTAAATACCTTCAAAATAAATTAAAAAATAAACAAAAAAAGATTAGTAAAGAATCTAATCTCAGGGGCATTAAATATACTAGAAGTAGCCTAAGAATTTTTTAAGAAATTATCACTAACTCTATAATTTAAGAAGGGGATTTTTTTGAGTATTTGAATAATAATTTCCTCTTAGTTTGGTTATGAATTATGTTTTTTTTATCAAAGTTATTTCTAATAATTCTTTTATAATATCAAAAAACAAAATGGTGAAGTTCAGAAATAAATATAAGTATCAAAATTTTGTAAATTTTTTAAAACCCAAAGATTACAAATGGTGAAGTTCAGAAAATATATTTTTATATATCTTCTTCTATAACTATATTTTAGCAACGTGATATTTTGAAAGGGGGGAAATTTAGTTTAGAGTTCCTTTGTAAAATTATTAGAATTGGCGAAGTTCAGAAAATTTAACCATAATTTAACCATGGCTGTTTTTTTTTAAATTTTAAATTTTAATTTTAGTAGTGAAGTGCAAGCTAGTGGGAAGTGGCAAAGCCAATTGCCTGGTATTATTAGATGAAAAATTACAAACTTGAAGCAATTACTTTTTAACCTTGTTTCCATCCTTCAAAATGCACATCTAGAGACAACGTTTCCAAACATTTAACTCCTCAGCAAAACCCCATTTGTAAGAACCATTTTAGTTTCCTTAAGGTTTCCTTTCTTTGAGTTTTGCAAACAGAAAGAAAACATGGAGTAAAATCAAGGTTGTTACATTCCTTTTCTTTTTAATTGTTCATTGGGTAACTCCCACCAAGGACATACATGCGTAATAATAAATTTAACCTATTAGTAAGCTACATAAAAAATTAAAAACAAACTGAGTGAACAAAAGCAAGGAGTACAAGGAACCATGCTGTTGTGTTCTTTTCCAATCAAATTTCACAAAGAATTTGATGCTTGATCTTATCTCAAAGCTGTTGCTTTCCATAGGTAATGGGTTTTAAATGTGTTTGCGCTGCAATGGTGAGTAAATGAATAAATATGCTTATATGTATGTCAACAATAAGGTCTCAAAGACACACATGAACCAGTTTTGTTTTTTAAACAACAAAAGAAATAAGCATTTTTCTGAATTTTTTACTACTCATACATTCTTGTAAGGGTCCCTTTAAAGGTAGGGGGGCCTTCTCAGAGCTCCCATCTACCAACTAAGATTTTTTTTCTTCATATCAACAGTCCCGCAACTGCACCTAGTCCATAGGTCACTGCAATTAACAAATCTGCTCAGTACTAGGCTGCCTTAAAATTCCTGAAAACCAAACCAAACCAAAGAAAAACACAACACAAAAAAATGCATTGTATAAAATGGAACAAAGGGTAGAAGAAGGTAGCACGCTACTACAGAGTCAGAAGAGGCCCGCCTCCCCAATAGTTCTGAAGAAGGACAGGTAACATATACGAAGATCACCCAGACTGGGACATCCAACTAGCAGAGTGTGCAGTAAGCTGTAGGGAAGCGCTGCATCAAATGGAGACCTGAAGCCATCGTGGCATTAGAGGATAGGCCCATCGGAAGTCAAGGAGCAATGGCACACAACTTTAAGTGCCCCTTGGCTGTCCCCCCATCTTCTTTGGTGGGAAGCCCTGATACTTGCCATGTAGTTATGGCAATCAAATCCTCCCTTTGTCTGATGAAAAAACCTTCATATTCAATCCGGTCATCGACAACCATAGTGACTGTGTGCTAAGTTTCAACCATGCCATTTCCAAGGTCCGCTACATGTCCATGACCAAGCAACCAGCCTCTGTGATGAGGCTCCGCGTTATGGCTTTGAATGGCAAGAAAATGTTTCTGATGTGGTTTGCGGCTACATCACGAAAAAGGTAGACTACCTCTTTCAACAGGACTGCCCTGGTCCACACTGTGCGAGAGTGATTGGGTTGGAATATGAACTTCTCGTTGAAGGAATTTTGTTCACAGTAGGTGCCTGACCACAATCCCTTTGACTAGTGTGTGGGTGCATGTCAAGGGCAAGGCCTGCCACAGAAAAGTGAATGAGCTTAAGTCCTCAATCAACTGCCTATGGGCAAGCATGAGGAAGGACTTTGTCTGCATCATGTATGAAGCCTTCAGGTGTCACCTAGAGTGTATGCTCACCGCCGAGGGCAACCACATTGATTAATATTACAATTTAAACACATATGTTAAAACAATAAAAACATATCTAACTGCATCAAAACTATTATGTCTTTTGTTACGCGCAACATAATAAGTGTAACAGGACTTTTGCAATACCTGGTAGTATCCATGACTAAGCATACACATGCCAAACCTGACTCTGGCTGAAACTACTCTGTCTCTCCTGGATCCAGAGTAAAGGGAGTTCCAATTTTGAATCAGAGGGATAGAAACCTTTAGGATGCCAATGAGACTGCAATTATTGCCCAAAATACCAGAATGACCTGGAATCCAAGGAGAATAAAGTGATATGCACTTAAATGTTGCAGGAAAAAGTAAATTCTATTAATTAAATACAGTAAACCCTCAATATAACTATATGGGGCGGGGGTTCATTCGTTAAAGCCGAAAGTTCGTTAAATCAGATGGGCGTTAAAAGCAATGGAAATAATGAACTAAGTTCATTATGGATATGTAATACATATGTAATTACTAATAAAGTTAAGTGGACTATGCAATGTAGGCTTGATAGGAACCTTGCACTGTAGGAGACATATGACACACCAACACTCCCTCAGGCTGGTCATAACCCTTGCCTGCTAAACCCGATGGAGTTCGGCCAGGAAATTTGGTTCGTTATATCGAGGGTTTACTGTAGTGCGATTTTATTGTTTACAGGTCAACAAGGAAGTCACTGCAGATTACAAATTTGTGAAAGGCTATGTTCAACCATATGACTTTATATCTTATATATTGCATAAAATTCAGCTGTGAAGATAGAACAACAAACTGGTAGATGGTAATGTTGGACTTTTTTTCCTACTGTAAGAGAAAGCTAAGTGCCCTCTGCTGTTTATGAACCATCTGTATAAACAAAAAGATAACCCAAGCTTCCATAGTGATGTTTAAGTGCTATAAATCATCTATTATATAGAGATGGCATTTGCTGACCTTGGGAAGTTTGGGAGAGAATAATCAGAGGTAACGGGAAGAGATTTGAGGTTAGAGACAAAGAAGAGTGAGTCTGACATAATGCCTTTAAAGGACAAAGATAAGTTATGTTTTAAATCTGCCGATAGATTGTAAGGATGGTGAACTGAAAAATGTGATGTATGCTGTGTTTTTAGTATTAAAAACAGTACTAATGGTGTTTTTAGGCATTGTAGTCATCATATATAGTTTCGGTTTGGCACAGAAAGTACATATATTTAAAATACTCAACCTTGATGGGGTGAAAATGAAATTAGAATAAATCCACCTTGCCTTCCCTAGATGTGTCAAGAATTCCTAATTTCAAACATTGGCAACCCTAAATTGTTTTTGAACCCTAAGGTAATTATTTAGAAATGCGGGCTTTGCCCCTATACCCCCCCTTTATTTGTAGGGGGTTGCACCCATGAAACATAGGCCTATTTTTAATTACCTAGTAGTATTAGCAATTCGAAAGCCTAGCATTAGGTTGAAATCAGGGTTTCCAGGTTCTTAATGATCATTTTACTTCAGTATTTACAGAAGAGAATCTAGATAGATTAATTGATGATAATTCTAGGTTAAGAGATATTATTATTATTAATGTAAGCAAAGAAATAATTAAAGGGCTGATTTGGAGTTAAATACTAGTAAGGCATCTGAGCCAGACAATATTCATTCTAGGTTACTCAAAGAAGGTGTAGATAGTATTGCAGTAGCTCTTGAGAAGATATATACTAGATCACTAGTTTGGAGAAATACCTAATGATTGGAAATTAGCAAATGTAGTACCAATTTTAAAAAAGGGAAATAAAGAGGACCTAAATAACTTTAGACCGGTAAGCTTAACTTCCAGCATTTGTAAAATTCTTGAGAAGATGGTAAGAAGGGAATTTCTGACCATCTAGAGTGTGGTAAGTTAATAAATGATACTCTGCATGAGATTAGAAGAGGTACATCGTGCTTAACAATTTACTGGATTTTATGAATTATGTTACTAAACAAGTAGATTAGGGAGAGAATGTTGATGTAATTTACTTAGATTTTAGCAAAGCTTTTGATAAGGTTACGCATAGGAGAATAGTTTACAAATTAAAAATCCATGGGATATGTGGTAAAGTTTTGAATTGGATAACTGAATGGCTAAAACACAGGAAACAGAGAGTTGTGCTGAATGGGGAGAGGTTGCAGTGGAGGGATATTATCAGTGGCGACCTCAGGGATCCATTCTAGGCCCTTTATTATTTATAATCTATGTAAATGATCTTGGGCAAGGTGTAAATAGCAAAGTGTCAATTTTTGCTGATGACACTAAATTGGCAGCTGTAGTCAAAGAGGATGAGGGTAGCTTTAAAGTGCAGGGTGACTTAAATAAGTTTTTAGCTTGGGCTCAGAAGTGGCAGATGACTTTTAGCTATGAAATGGATAGGGGCATTGGCTGAATTCAGTTGAGGATGAGAAGGACTTAGGCATAATTGTAGATAGGTCACTGAAGTTTTCAAAGCAGTGTATTGAGGCAAAAAATAGAGCAAATAGGGTGCTAGGATACATTAACAGGAATGTGAGCTACAAGAGTAAAGAGGTTATCCTTAAACTCTATGACTCTTATGTCAGGCCACATTTAGAGTACTGTATACAAGCATAGTCACCGTATTTTAGACATGATATCAACCAGCTAGAGCAGTGGTTTCCAAACTTTTTCAGCTTGTAACCCAATTTAACATGCTACATTAAGCATGTTACCCTTTCACAAAATGTTGTCAACATTGATATATATGGCTAAATTAAAACACTACAGATAATTTATTTATTTATTTATTTATTTATTTGTATTTGAACATTGTTGTGCATCTCTAATGACTACTGCCAAAGATGTCAAGAACATTACTGCGATGGATGGAGTTGCATGCTTGAAGCTAGTTGAGGAATTCTTGGCTTTGTGGTTGAAAGTGACAGCCTGGCGATGTTTACAACATTCAAGAAGGTCCTCTTTTTTTGTTTTCATCCCCAGCACAGATGACAAACCCCTTTGGTTGAGAATGATACCAACAACTTCAAGGCTTTCTTGGATAGACTTGGCTAGTCAGCTAGTCGTAAAATGCAAAAGGAATTGCATTTTGGTTTTGGAATTTGATTTTCATTGCAAAATCATACAATTCACAACACTTAATATAACATGATTTTTGTATCATGACACCAAGAATAAGTTAAATTAATCATAATGCCAGGTAAGACAATTTTTCTTGATTTCTGTCACTCCATTGCCGCCTAGAAATTGTTAAATTACCCCCAGGAAGTAATTTACCTCCAGTTTGAGAACCACTAAGGTAGAGTCAGTACAAAGGAGGGCAACAAAAATAATACCTTCCCTGAAGCACCTTATGCCCACTTGGGCATAAGTCGCCGCAAACAAACAACCTAGTTCTAGGCTACTTTAAAGTAAAAATTTTAACAGAAACAACAATAAAAGGGCTAAAAATCAGGGAGCAAGCTCCGGTGTCAGGGGCAGGTCCACCTCCCTCCCGGCGCAGGAGCCTGCGACCTACAAAAAAAACAAGAAAAACAACTAGTTAAATGCCTGTTGGAGTCGACACTCCAGAGTTGGCATCTGGGGCGCGCCAAAAGAGATTGAAAGGTCGTCCACGTAGAACATAGCGAGAACATCTTCCGGCAGCACCGAGGTGATGCCGTTGATGCTTGGGGCAAAGAGTGTGACACTGAAGACACTTCCCTGCGGGACACCCTCTTCCTGCTCCTTTGGGCCGGAGAGAGCTCCCCCCACCCGTATGCGGAATCGACGATCTCGCAAAAATTCAGATATAAAGACTGGGAGGCGTCCCCTCGCCCCTATCGTGTGGAGAGTCTCCATGATACCATATCGCAGACGGCATTTTCCAGTCGGAGCAGAGCATCCGGCGTAGAGTGGAACTTGCGGAAGCCTCACTGTGCGGAAGACAGATGGCCTCCGATGTCTAGGAAAAAGGCTAGTCTAACATTTACCAATTTCTCCATCAAATTACACACGCAAGAGGTTAGAGAGATTGGGCGGAAACCGGTCGGAGTAGAGTGATCTCTCCCCAGTTTGCGAAAGGCGAGCACAATAGCGATTCGCCAGGAATCTGGGAGAAGAACCTCCACCCATATCCTGTTGAACAAATCTAACAGAAATGCCATGCCTCGCTCACCCAGGTGAGCGAGTGCAAACATGGCAAGCTCCTGTTTGCACTTCTTCAGGAGTTGTGCATGGAAGCCATCCGGACCAGCAGTAGCATCTGGGGCAATGTCATCTATGGCGGTTACTATCTCCTCTTTTGTTATGTTGATGGTCGATAGCTTATATGGTCCATTTGGAGAGTATTCAAAGAGAGAGTGTGGATTTGTGATGCTTCTGTCCTCTCTTGATGATCTGAAGAGACACTCATATTGGATTTTCAGTAGGTCCGCCATCTCTTTTGGGTCACCTGTCAGTTCGCCGTCTTCTTTTGAGAGGGGCCCTACTGCTGACTTGCTGTTCAGTTTCTTTTTTGCATATGCAAAGAAAAACTTTGAGTTCTCTTTTATTGTGACAGAGCCTGCAGTTCTTCCTGTCTCTGCTGCTCTTCATGCGAATTTTGTAGATTTACCTCAATTTCTTTCATTTCTCCTTTATCCGGTCTCAGAGTGCAGAGTAGTTGGTGTTGATTAATTAATTCTCCTTTGCCATTTTGGGAACATATTTCTGGCAGGTTTCCTGGCATTTATCTATGAAGGGGGCCAGTATGTCCTCTGTGTCCTTATCATGTAGTAGAGTTGTCCAGTCTGTTTCCCTGAGTTCCTTTCGTAGCTTTCCCTAGTCTACATCAGTACTATAGAAATTTAGTTCACCTAATGTTTCCACTTGTGTGCTGTCTGAGATTATTTGACATTTCATTGATCTTGATATTAGCTTTCACTGTGATAAGCCTGTGGTCTGACATTATAGTATCACACATATCATATGAGTGAAGGAGGCTGAAATCATTACTGAGAACCAAGTCCAGGATATTCTGGCCTCTTGTTGGTCCAGTTATGAGCTGGTTTGGGAAATTATGTTTATTAGGTCAAATGCTTGTTGCCTTTCCTCTGCTGAACCTCGTGATATCTTCATTTCTGGGCCGTTGATGTTTGGGAAATTGAAGTCTCCTGTAATAATTACTTCAGTTGTCTGAGTTGGCAGACTATTTAGTATCTGATGTAATAAGAACATAAGAAAAGAAGGAGACTGCAAAAGACCATTCATGGCCTACACTTGGCAGCTCCTGTTCCATTCAACACACAAAAGATTTCTTACCAGAGAAAAGTCATCAACATTGTCACCCTTAAGGAGTTTGTCAGATCTAATCTACAATATACATAAAATGCATCCAGAGGATTATGTCCATTCATGCAACCGCAAAATATAATCTCCCCACTCCTTAGAAAAATATATACGTATGTACATAAAAAAAAAGTCAGTCCCATCTAGCAGCTTCATCCATATATTTATCTAATCTATTCTTAAAACTACCCAGAGAGGAGGCTTCTATCACATGTCTAGTGAGCCTATTCCATTCATCTACCACACGATTTGTAAACCAATTCCTCCCAATCTCCTTCCTAAACCTATACTTATCAAGCTTAAACCCATTGCTACGTGTCCTGTCATGTTCACTAAGTATAAGAACCTTACCCAGATCCCCTTTATTATATCCTTTTAACCATTTGAAAACTTCAATCAATTCCCCTCTGACTCTTCTCCTTTCCAATGTATGTAGATTTAGTTTTCTGAGCCTTTCACCATAAGGTAAGTTCCTTAGCCCACCAAGCATCTTTGTCAACCTTCTCTGCACAGACTCAAGCAAATCAATATCCTTCCTATAATATGGTGACCAAAATTGTACTGCATAGTCTAGATGAGGCCTAACTAGCGCTAGATACAGTTTTAGAATGACTTCAGCACTCTTATTGCTTACACTCCTCCTAATGAATCCCAATATCCTATTAGCTTTATTCTTAGCATTTAGGCATTGCTTTCTAGGACGAAGGTCTGAACTTACCAAAATACCCAAGTCCCTCTCACAATCGGTCCTCCCTAAAATTCTTCCATTTAATTTATAACTATTCAATGGATTATTTCTACCTATACTAAGTACACTACATTTGTCTATGTTAAACTGCATTTGCCATTTCTCGGCCCAATTGGACAGAATGGTCAATTCCTCCTGCATTACAACAGCATCAGAATCAGCCCTAATGGCCCTACCTGGCTTAGTATCATCAGCAAATTTACTCAGGTCACTAATTATACCTATGTCAAGATCATTAATATAAATTAAGAATAGCAAGGGACCCAAAACAGATCCTTGCGGAACTCCACTCCTAACACACCCCCACTCAGATTTAACTCCATCTATACTAACTCTTTGCTGTCTGTCACCAAGCCATGACTGAATCCACCTAAATATACTGCCATCGATCCCATGTGCTTTAACTTTGCTCAGAAACCGTAAGTGTGGCACTCGATCAAAAGCCTTACTAAAGTCCAAGTATAAAATATCATAGTTTTCATCATTATCTGCTGCTTCATACACCTTACTATAAAAAGACAGCAAATTAGTGAGACAGGATTTACCCTTACTAAAGCCATGCTGTGATTCTTTTATCAACTTATGCTTATCCAAGTGATCTCTAATATTCCTTGCTATAATAGATTCCATCATTTTCCCTACCACTGATGTCAAACTTACTGGTCTGTAATTAGACATATTTGTTTTATCCCCTTTCTTAAATATAGGTATCACATTGGCTTTCTTCCATGCCACTGGCACAATGCCACTCTCCAATGATTTTCTAAAGATGCATGCTAGGGGCTCACTTAACACATCCTTACATTCTTTCAAAATTCTAGGAAAGACCTCATCAGGACCGGGTGCTTTACTACTTTTGATTTTATCAATTTCCTTTGTCACTATCTCCTTTGTGATCAAGATATCCTTTAATTTCTCTTCATCATTACCCCGAAATCTGTTGTTATTTGTCCAAAAAGTTCTTGGATGGTATTGGAGGGGGGGTCTATATACAGTGATGGCTAAAAGTTTAGTTGTCGCATTGAAAAAGGATGTTAGAACTTCTGCATTTGCTGCTATGCCCTCTCTTACAGAGAGTGCAAACCACCCATGGCTCCTGCCTTCTCTGTCTGTCCTAAAGACAGAGTAGCAGTCCATGTTAATTTCTGCATTTAAGTGGTCATTTGTGAAATGCGTTTCTGTTAGCATTGGCTAAATTTCGAATAGGACTCAAACACACATGAATATTCAGGTAAGTGAGAATGAAAGGTAAATATGTAGATTAACAGCTCAGCCAAAAAAGTAGATTTGTGTGTGTTTATATTTTGTTCACCCCTGCCTAAATTATTCATGCACGTTTGAGTCCTATTTGAAATATAGCCATTTTATTTTTTTTGTAAAAGAAATGCCTGAAAATAAACAAACGAAAAACACTGTTTACTTATGCCATTTTTTGGTTAAATCATTCACTTCTGTAAATGTTAGAACATTATTCTATAAACAATTAAGATTATATACTGGGTGCTGTGCCCCCTAGACCCCCCCAATTGATTGAAACTCAGGATCATCGTAGAGTGGTGTCCCCATTGCGTTTACCCCCATACAAGCCAGCCCCTTAAATTTACTCCCAAAACCTGAAACATTTTTGAATACAGACGAAATAGTACGTCCCATTGTTCAAGCCGCCAATCTACATATTTACCGAATGAAATATAAACATACAAAAATCCACTCTTTTGGCTGAGCCGCCAATCTATATATTTACCATAGGTAATTGTGTTGAGTACGGCCGGATCCTAGGCCTAGCTTATTTTGGGCTACTTTTCGTTGTTACTTTTTTAGAGAAGAAATCAAATAAGTTTATGGCGATTTTCGCTTCTATACTGGGAGGCTATACCCCCCAGACCCCCCCCAAAGGATTGAAACTCAGGGTCATCACAGTCACATCCCCGCGACAAGCCATCCCCAACAACGAGCCGATGCTCAAAATAATCGTTAATACTTACATAGGTGGATTTTTCCGTCAGTGTCAATACACGATTTATCGCACCGAAACACCCAATTTTTGTTCATTCTGAGCTGTGCAGAACAATTAGGACACTTGCATGTTGATTTGAATACCCCATGGGCTTCGAGAAACGCAACACATTTATCATTGTCGGTTAAAACAGCACCTAAATGGTGATAATGTAATGAACCAACTGCGCACAAAAATTAAATTTGACAAATGACCGGAAAATGGCGTGGGTGGGCGTTTAAATATGAGACGCGCAGACGGAAAAGTAGTTACTTTTTTCTGTACCAAAATTGAACATTTGTGTTTCAAAATTGAGCATTTGTGTTTCATGAACTACACATATATAGTAATAAAAACACTAATACTGAAAGCATCCTTTTGGAACAATAATCAAAATGAAGGTCGTAAAAAAAAACTTTTTAAAAATCAAAGAAGAGAAATCAATACGGAAGAGAAAAAATGACAAAGTCATTTTTTCGTCAGAATTAAGAAGTGAGGCTTCATTAACAACACCGAAATATGGTTTAATCAAGCATTAAACAATGGTAAATGGTAAATATGTAGATTATCGGCCCGGCCAATCCCAGGCCGATAAACCATAGTTTTTTCGTCCGTGTTCCAAAATGTTTCACGGTTTTTCTGACGAACTCCTGTAAAGGGTGACAATGTTGATGACTTTTCTCTGATAAGAAATCTTTTGTGTGTTGAATGGAACAGGAGCTGCCAAGTGTAGGCCATGAATGGTCTTTTGCAGTCTCCTTCTTTTCTTCATATGTTCTTCTTCTTCTTCTTATGTTTTTGGAGTACATTTAAGGGGACGGCTCATGTGGGGGTAAGCACAAGGGGAAACCACACTACGATGATCCTGAGTTTCATTAAATTGGGGGGGGGGTCTGGGGGGCACAGCCCCCTTGTATATAATCCTAATTGTTATAATGTTCTGACGTTTATAGAGGTGAATGCTTTAACCACATCATGTCAGCGTCTTTAATCGTTTTGCAAATTATAATAGGGGGTGGGGGGGGGAGGGCATCAGAAATGCTCAATTTCATTTTTTTTAGGGGACGGCTCGTGTGGGGGTAAGCATAAGGGGGGACCACACTACGATGATCCTGAGTTTCATTAAATTGGGGGGGGGTCTGGGGGGCACAGCCCCCCAGTATATAATCCTAATTGTTATAATGTTCTGCCGTTTACAGAGGTGAATGCTTTAACTACATCATGTCAGCGTCTGTAATCGTTCTGCGAATTATAATAGGGGTGGGGGGGGGGGTATGACGTCAGAAATGCTTGATATCAATTTTTCTTTCCTACTAAATAGCTTTTTATTATCCTCATTCGGAGTCATTTTTATTTTTCAATATATTTTTCCCCATTTTACTATTTTTGTTACCTTCTTTTATACATTTAAATGTAATTGGCTAGATCATTTCAGATTGGATGATTATATGGGGATGGAGGGTTAATTTCTTACTTTTTGGTATGTGGATATGTTTCTTGACTCATTCCTGTGGATGCAGTTTCTTTTTATTGTATATTTTGGGGGATTTTGATTTTGTTTTTGACAGACTCCTATGGAGGCCTTAAATTATATATTGTAGATGCATGGTTGGACATTCCTATGGATTGTTAAATTGTATATTGTAGCTGCATGATCTGACAAAATCCTATGGATGCATTATATGGGTGGGATTTGATGGATGCGGATGACCTTTGATAGGCCCTTGTGGCTTTTGTCATCCGTTAAATTATGTTATGTTATGTTATGTTAACTACTTGTTTTTTAGCAGTTTGGGTGTCAAATATTTCCCTTTTATGCAGTTTGAAAATAATCATCGAATTCTGAATTTTGTCCGTCGGCTATTGCGGAATTATTAACCCTAAATCTGATAAAGATAAATTAAACACCTTTTTGGATGTGTATAATTTAGTGCGAATTAAAAGTGAATGCGACATTTGTGGCCAAGAATTAGAGGTGAACCCTAACTTCGAATTTAGATGATCGAAAATAAAATGTGATTCAAGTGAGCTAGATTTCGAATAGGGCGCAGACGCGCAAAAAAATAGTCTTTCCTCTTCGCAATTTCGGAAGTATAACCACTGCATTTAAGTACGGGAAACAAAGTGTTTGGTTTGGTTATTTTCGGGCAATTTGGTAACTAAAATGGCCTGCGTTAACAGCATTTTCGGTGGGTTTAATTTCGAGATTTAAAAAAAAAATGGCAGCACCTAGCATTCGAACAAAACTCAAACACGCATGAATATTCAAACATGAGTGAACGATAACGCGCACGAAGATTCAAACACGGGTGAACGATAATATTTACACGAAAAAAAAATTTCAGGCCGAGCCGATAATCTACATGTTTACCTGGAAAATTAAGTAAGAAGTAATTAAAAAGACTAAATAATGTCAGGCATAGGGTAGGTAGGATATATAAAAAAGAAATAAGGGGAAAAAATATCTAAAATAAAAGAAAAACCTAATTTTGATCAATATAAAAAGCACAAAAAGCCTTGAAACAAATACAGCTTTGAGATTGGTCATTGATGAAACTGAATACAGATCTGTGATTGGCCAGTGCGATAGCAGAAAAACACTGAAAAGTAGCCCCCAAAATAAGCTGGAGTTGCATCCGGCCATACTCGCAACATTTACCTTTACCATATTTTGTTTATATTGTAAACATGCGGTTTTATTTATTTTTTGTTTGATTTGTTTTATGAGATCATTTTTAAGGAAAAACTTTTGCATGTGGGTCTACTCCACCTTGTTGGACCCTAGTGGTCTGTTGTGGAGTCACTTTCTTATGTTCTTAAGGGCCTATCAAAGGTCACCTGATAACATAACATAATTTCACGGATGGCAAAAGCTACAAGGGGCCTTGTGGCTTTTGTCATCCGTGAAATTAAGTTATAATGTGTTATAATGTTTTATAGGGGAGATTACGATAAATTACGCAGCATGCTAAATCAGATTAGGTGGGATATAGAATTCCATGGAAAGAATACTTATGAGATGTGGGATATTTTTAAGACTATATTAAACATGGTTCAGGAACAGTGTATTCCGATAAAGTCTATTAGGAAGAAATGTAGGAAACCATTATGGTGGAACCAAGAAATAGCTAATAAAGTTTCAGAGAAAAAAAGGGCATACCAGATATTACAAAGTGAGAGTAGTTTAGATAATTTAAACCATTATAGGTCAACCAGAAATGAACTAAATAAGATTATTAAGAAGACCAAAAGGACAGCAGAAATTAATTTAGCTAAAAATAATAATAAAGATCCTAAAAAATTCTTTAGCTATTATAGAATCAATAATCAATCTAACAGTGATAAAATAGGGCCTATTAAATATGAAGGGGTTTTGAAAGAATCTGATGAGGAAATAGTAGAGGTCCTTAATGATCATTTTGCTTCAGTATTCACAGAAGAGAAACCAGTTAGATTAATTGATGATAATTCTAGGTCAAGGGAAGTAGTGATAAATTCTATTAATATAGACAGAGAAGAAATTAAAGGGCTTATAATTCAGTTAAATACTAGTAAGGCATCTGGCCCTGACAACATTCATTCTAGGATACTCAAAGAAGGTGTAGAAAGTATTGCAGTAGCTCTCGAGAAGATATTTATTAGATCACTAGAGTCTGGAGAAATACCAAATGATTGGAAATTGGCAAATGTAGTGCCAATTTTTAAAAAGGGAAGCAAAGAGGACCCAAATAACTTTAGACCAGTAAGCTTAACTTCTATAGTCTGTAAAATTCTTGAGAAGATGGTTAAGAAGGGAATTTCTGATCATCTAGAGAGTAGCAGGTTAATTAATGATGCTCAGCATGGTTTTAGAAAAGATAGATCGTGTTTAACTAATTTACTGGATTTTATGGATTATGTAACTAAAGAATTAGATAGGGGTGAGAAAGTTGATGTGATCTACTTAGATTTCAGCAAAGCTTTTGATAAGGTTCCACATAGAAGACTAGTTCATAAATTAAAGCTGCATGGGATATGTGGGAACGTTTTAAATTGGATAACTGAATGGCTGAAAAATAGGAAACAGAGAGTTGTACTGAATGGAGTGAGGTCAGAGTGGAGGAATGTTATTAGTGGCGTACCTCAGGGATCAGTTTTAGGCCCTTTATTATTTATAATCTATGTAAATGATCTTGGGCAAGGTGTAAATAGCAAAGTGTCAATTTTTGCTGATGACACTAAATTGGCAGCTGTAGTCAAAGAGGTTGAGGGTAGCTTTAAAGTGCAGGGTGACTTAGATAAGCTGTTAGCTTGGGCTCAGAAGTGGCAGATGACTTTTAACCTTAATAAATGCAAAGTTATTAACATGGGGAGAGATAATAGGGAATTTAGCTATGAGATGGATGGATATTGGCTTAATTCAGTTGAAGATGAGAAAGACTTAGGAGTGGTAGTAGATAGGTCACTGAAATTTTCAAAGCAGTGTATTGAGGCAAAAAATAGAGCAAATAGGGTGCTAGGTTACATTAAAAGAAATGTTAGCTACAAGAGTAAGGAGGTCATCCTTAAACTATACAACTCTTATGTCAGGCCACATTTAGAGTACTGTATACAGGCATGGTCACCACATTTTAGACATGATATAAACTTATTAGAGTCAGTACAAAGGAGGGCAACAAAAATAATACCATCCCTGAAGCACCTTCAATATGAAGATAGACTGAGGGTATTAAATATGTTTTCATTTGAAAGAAGGTGTGTGAGGGGAGATATGATTGAGCTTTTTAAAATCTTTTCTGGGATGGATAAATTAGATTTCAGCAAGTTATTTGAGTTAGAAGGTAGTAATAGAACTAGAGGCCACCACTTAAAGATTAAAAAACAGAGGTGCAGACTGGATGTTAGAAAATATTTTTTCACTAACAGAGTGGTGGATTATTGGAATAGTTTGCCACCTGAGACTGTAGACAGCCCAAACTTGAATGTTTTCAAGCGCAGATTGGATGATTATATGGGGATGGAGGGTTAATTTCTTACTTTTTGGTATGTGGATATGTTTCTTGACTCATTCCTGTGGATGCAGTTTCTTTTTATTGTATATTTTGGAGGATTTTGATTTTGTTTTTGACAGACTCCTATGGAGGCTTTAAATTATATATTGTAGATGCATGGTTGGACATTCCTATGGATTGTTAAATTGTATATTGTAGCTGCATGATCTGACAAAATCCTATGGATGCATTATATGGGTGGGACTTGATGGATGCGGATGACCTTTGATAGGCCCTTGTGGCTTTTGTCATCCGTTAAATTATGTTATGTTATGTTATGTTATGTTATGTTATGTTAACCTGCCTCCAACCTAAACCTTGGTAACAACAAAACAAATGACGTCACGAGAAAAATTAAACACAAACATTTAATTTTCCCCTATAATCAGTTCAGTTTGCAAGTATTGCCTCTGAATCGAAATTAATTTTTCCATTTCTTGCACTATTTTAATTTTCTTCATTTCTTCTCTTAAAAATTTCTGGCACTTTTTATTTAATTATGAACAAACTTTGAAAATTATCAGGCGTCAAACTGTGTCATCGTGGCTTCTATTATTTTAGATGTGCTTCCCATAAATAATGATCACTTGGTTCAGCAGATGAGAGTCGGGGAAACGTTGGGAAATAGTGATCATCAGTGGTCCATTTTAACTTGGAAATAGGGAAAGGTAGAACATCAACAAACTCCATGAAAACTCTAAATTTCGATAAAGGCGATTATGATGAATTACGCAAGTTGCTAAATCATGTCAGATGGGATATAGAATTTACTGGTAAGAATATTGGTTGATGTTGGACACTTTTAAAACTATATTAAACATAGTTAAGGAGCAGTGTATCCTATTGAAAGTCATTAGGAAGAAATGTAGAAAGTCATTGTGGTGGGAACAGGAGATAACTATGAAATTTTCTGAGAATAAAAATGCTTATAAGGGGTTCGAAAGGAGCAGTGGAATAGTGCCACCAATTATTGCATATCCCTTGATAACAGTTTATAAGAAGGCGAATTAAGTATCTGACTCCAAAGATGAATGCTTCACTGTGTTCTTATTTTGGCTGGTCTTACCGAAGGTTTAAGGTAAAGGAGGTGCAGAAGGTCCTTGCAAAATATTTATTTTATTCTAATATTGGCCTTTAAAGGGCAAGCGGCACATCACAAAGTTACTTTTTCGGGTGATTTGCAGAATATATATATATATGGTTTAATTTCCAGGGTGAGCGTGGCCTAGATTTGCCCCTGGTACAGATCTTTGTCGTAGTGGTTCATTAGTTCCACCCCTTGGGTAGAGTTTTGAATGGCTGTATATTACGATTTACTTACATCTCCTAAGTTTTATCTATATAACAGGATACGCATTTCGCAGTTTAGTGATGCAACTTCCTTTGGTCAACAGGTGTATTTTCCCAGGTATTCCATAGACTTACGTCTTTCAAGAAATCTATTCTGAGACGTGAAATGTTTATTTACGCCTTGTCTTATTGACACAAATGATTCTGACCTTTCGCACTTTCGTATATTGTTTGTTTTCCGCTCACTTCTAACGGTCGCTTGCCTTATATATATATATATATATATATATATATATATATATATATATATATATATATATATATATATATATATATACTGGCAATTTGGTGCCAGTAGCCAACCTATTACATATTCCGATCACTACAGTACTCCCCTGCCAGTAATGGAGTGGGTGAGAAAATATCTTATAACATTAGATAGGTAGATACACATGAAATACTTATTTTGGTACACTTAATATCTGGCAGCATTTACAACCTGCGCACAATGCATCGATACGTACATAAGTGTATGCCTCTACTAAACGAGCCTTTTTATGCCATGTTCGGCCATATAATACAATAACAATAAAATTTAATACATTTCTATACAATTTATCCAGAATTTTATCGTATTCTTCTTTAGATTTCTACATAATATAATTACGACACTTAACAAACACATATTAAGGCATGTAATAAAGGTATAAAGACACGAGGCGTGTTTATATTTATGCATCTTCCTTTTTCATTAAATGTTTCGCTACAATATTACCTACACCAGGATTAGTAATACATGAACGACGGATTCCTGGCAAAAGTGACTCGCCTCCGGAGCGCATGAAAACGGCCTTATTTTCGTTCCTCTGCCCAGTTGACTTCTTGTGCCGTCGTTCTCTTCCGTGCCATTCACTATACGAGATGAAGTAAACCTGGTCCTCTTCCTGTTTTCTGCCTGAGTCCATGGGCGTTGATGATCGCTCGGCACGCTACCAAAATGTGAAGGAGGCAATCCCACCGGTTTTAATCTGTCCACTGAGACAGTGTCCCTTATTCCATAAGGGAATTCCAAAGTGTAAGCCTTATTGTTGCGCTCGATTACCGGGAAAGGACCAGCATATGGCGCTTCTAGTGGTTTGCGCATGCAGTCATTCGGATCCACATATGAGTTGCTTCGCGAAGATTTCGGCGCACGAAAGGCTTGAGCACCGAGTGCAGGTGCCCTATGGATGCCTGTGCGAAGTTGAACTGTGCCATGGTTGAAGTCAGTTCTTTAATAAATTTGAGTCGGCCTTCTATGACGATGATGAAAATAAAGCTTTTGGGCACAAAAGCGTGGTTCCCGTGACTGCCGTAAAAGGTGAAAATCACGAGTCATTGAGCAAAGAGTGAATGCCTGAAAGGTCATTTGAGAGTGCCAACAAGCCTCCTTGTCGACGGGCCATTATGGAGCACTTCAAAGTCCTGTGTGCCCTTTCCACCATCCCGTTGGTGGACGGATGGTATGCCATGGGGCGAAGACGCTGAAAAGCAATAAAGGCAAAGAGTTTCTTGAATGTTCTGATACGAATTGGGCGCCTATTACAGTTACTATTTAAAGTGGGACTCCAAATCTGGAAATCCACGCGTCTAGGAAAGCTAACGCAACCGTTGCAGCACTTATGTCCAGAATCGGTAGCGCTACGATCCATCTCGTCGCTCGGTTAATACATGATAGTAAATACCGATTGTTTGAGAGGTAAGATCGTCCAAGCAGTATACAGGGTGGGAGTGGTTGAACTATATCAATATGAACAGATTCGAGCCTTGAAGATGGAGTATCAATGGGAAGGATCGGGGATTTTGTGTCGCGATTAATCTTGGAAGATTGACAAGGGAGGCACAACCTCGTCCAGGATCGAATATCCTTGTCCATATTGGGCCATAAATATCGAGATTTGATGAGACGAAGTGAAATCTTGATTCATGTGTGTGAAAGATTATGTAATTAATTGAAACTAGTTCTCTTGCATGCCAATGGGACAACCGGTCGTGTTTTTTTATGTTTCTTCACACTAAAGCTGAACTTGCTAGAGAAAAGGGTAAAATTTTAGTCTCTCTCTCTCTCTCTCTCTCTCTCTATATATATATATATATATATATATATATATATATATATATATATATATATATATATATATATATATATATATCCCTTTTCAAGCCGTGCTCCTGCTCGGAAGTGTGTAGCATTGCTCCCACCCCATGTGTAGAAAATATTATTTTTATAGTGAGAACTGTTTGTTCTTTGTCTAAACTTATTAATCATATAATTAAATAGTTATAAAGACTCGTAGGCTGCCTGAATTTCTGAATTTGCATTATTTTTCCCATCCACGCAGTCATTTTTACATATCTTCTCAGCGCTAGCTTTCCTCGAGAACAAAATTGTGAGTATTACCATTACAGTTCTTTTGTTCCCATTTAATTTTCCACTCTTCTATTTAGTGTCTTTATTTTAGTGTCTTAAAAAGTATCACTTTGTCAATATTTATAGTGAGTTATTGAGAATTTGCGCATAATACTGTTCAGATTTGTTTTTAGCCCGTGCTTGTGTAGCGGTCTATACTCCTACAAGTGTAAATATATATTTCTAACTGTATATATATATATATATATATATATATATATATATATATATATATATATATATATATATATATATATATATATATATATATATATATATATATATATATATATATATATATATATATATATATATATATAATTTGAAGAAGGGTTGGTAACCCTGACTTAATTCGTGAGATTGCTACCCCCGCTCTCCCGAGCGTCTTAGAATCAAACCCATGATGTTTATTCACTTTGCTCGGTTCATCGAAATCAGGTCTGTAAATTGATTTGTAATTTTTTAGCTAAACATGTCCCAAAAGAATCACGAATTAATGCGTGATTCTTTTGTCATTTACAGACCCTCCCAACTCCGTTATAATGTATTTATCACACCATTAATCTATTTAATAATCTATTTAACCAATTTAGAATTACCAAGCAAATTACCAATTACTTTTTATAGATTATCAATCTATTTACCAAACACTGTATTTACAAATTACTATTTAACAATCTATTTAACAATCTATTTATCTAATATAATCTATTTATCATCCCATAAAACAATTTAAACTATAATCAATTTAACAATTACCAAATAATAATGACCAATCGAATTACCAATTAATTGCAATCGACCAATTACTATTTGTCAACTAAGTCAATTACTAATTGTCAATCAATTTCCCAATTTATAATCTATTTAATATTTCATATTTATCAATTGTAAATCCATTCCCGTCAACTCATGCAAATTTAATTCACACGAGTTAAATTCAATCCAATCAAACTGCTACTGTATAATTTCACTTTACAAACATAACTGTTTATTCAATAATATATATTTTTTCACAACTCTTTGTGTTTAATACTTCTTCCCCTAACGTCGCCCAGATTTAGGCCTAAGAAAATTCGTCTGCAAAATTCAGACTTCACGTTAGCAGTTAATTTCATTCCCTTGAATAACGAAATATAGGTTTTTAGGTTTATTGGGATCAGAGCTATCTACAATATCGACGCAATAATCACCTAAAACCCTATATTTGCGTTGGATTATTGCTCTTACTTTATCTCTGACGAGTCGTGGACTTAGCCAATCAGCGACGAGGTCTTAAGCCAGACGGCGCCAGTCTGTCGGCATTTCAACAGGTATATTTTCACGCGGTGACCTTTTTCTATTTACCTATTGAGAAATCTGAATTGTAAGAAATAATTTCAAAACTTTTTGCTTTTGAAAAATAATAGTTTGGGAATATTTTTCACTATAAAGTATTACGGACACCCACCTCTCTTCTTTTCCTATCCGGCTCCTTACCTCTTTGACACGGTGTTTTCATTTAATCTATGTGGAGAGCACCGATACAAAAAGCGGAGGTGAAGACGGAGCCGGCTGGCAGAAGGAAGAAGAACGGAAGATTACGTTGCGTAGTTTAAACGAACATTGAAGGTATTCTAGCGAAAGGAAGAATTCTTCGACAAGCGGCCTATTACATTCTTTTTCTGAGGTGGGTGTCGTTGTTATTCTTTCTTTATATAACAGTTAACTTCAATTAACCAAATAGTAATTGATTGAAACATAAAGTGTTAAGTGAATAAATCCCCATCGATCGTATTTTGTTTATAATTTAAAGAGAGAGCTTTTAAATAAGGAAAATGCCAGCCGCGCTAAAAGTAAAGCACTGTTGCTTCAAATGTAAAAATACTAGATGGATAATATAATTGGGTGTAACAATCACTAGTGACCTCAAGTTCTCGAAACAGTGCATTGAGGCGGAGAAAAAGGCCCAAAGGATGCTAGGCTATATTAAGCGCCAGTTTGGTTATCGGAACCAGGAGATTGTACTGTGCCTGTACAACTCACTTGTCCGACCGCACCTGGAGTATGCCGTACAATTTTGGAGTCCTTCGTTTCGAAAGGACATCGCGAGATTGGAACGCGTACAAGCCAGGGCAACCAAGCTGATTCCCTCTATCCGACATAAAAGTTATGAGGATAGACTAAGGGAGTTAGATCTGTTCTCGCTGGAAACCCGTAGACAGCGTGGTCAGCTCATCGAAGTTTTCAAAATACTTCGAGGGTTCGACAATGTTGACTACCGGGATATTTTCACACTGAGTGAGAACAGAACGCGCAATCACGGCTTCAAACTTGAACTGAAGCGTTACAACCGCAATCTGTGTGGAAACTTTTTCACCTACAGTATCTGCGGTAAGTGGAACGCACTTCCGGTGGAAGTTGTCAACAGGGAATCTGTTGACCAGTTCAAGTCAAGACTAGACAAAGTCTTGAAAAGTGGCCGTTTAGGGACGCAAAACAATTGAGCAGCCATGTGCCCGCTCAATTGCTAGTCCAAAGGTACCCTCTTTGAATGGACCGTAAGGTCTCCTAGGGTACTTACTTTCCTTGTTACTCCTTGTTACTATACTTCCTCGAGCAGTCCTTTGATAATATTACATCAAGAAGTATATGCGAATTTTGTAAGATTAAAGAAAACCATGAATTGGAGAAATCAAAGTGGATGTCGGTTAATAACCAAATGGAAAATCGTATAAACACCCTAGAATTAAAGAAATGTAATTGCCTAAGAGAAGATGAAGATAGAATATTCAGAGTTCACCATAAAATTGTAAAATCAGAAAAAAAAGTTGTATTGATTACAAAAAATACCAGAAAATGAAAGATTTATCGAAGTCAAAAATAAGCGCCCAATAAAACCTAACCTACGAGTAGAAACCGTTCTATCGACATTCAACAAATTTGAAATCCTCTCCTAGGAAGAAGAAACCTACTTAATTGTTGATTCAATAATTAGAAACCAAATAGATCAGTTCGGAACTTATAACAGCAAGAAGAGCAAATTTCTATGCTATCCAGGAGTAAAAATCAATCGTGTAACAGAAGAGATAAGCAACTTTGAGATAGACAACAAAAAATATCCAATTATAGTTAATATTGGAAGCAACGATGTTTTTTTTAACAGAAATAACTACAGTGGATCAGAAAGCATTATAAAAAATTCTACAAAAATTGTTAAAACGATCAAATCGAAAACAGATAATAGAATAGTTGTTGGCATACTACCTAGAATATATGAGATATATGAAAAGTTAAGCCGAGCGATTGGGATAAACAATCACTTAAAAGATATTTGCAAAAAGAAAAATGTTAAATTTGTTGATTTCTGGGTTTTATTCATGCACAACACAGATATGTATACTCCTAATGGGATCCACCTCAACGGAAAAGGAAAGAAAACCTATGGAGAATTGCTACAAATAAACTTAAGGAACCTATTGGATAATAAAGGTCAAATTAGAGACAAGTTTTCAGAGTTTCGAGCGTTAGTATAAATTAAAAACTACGACATTATCGGTATCACAGAATCTTTGATTCACTGTCAATCGAGGGATTTTATTTCAGAATTTCAACTACAAGGATACAAAATTTTTCATAGAGATCGAGTCGAGAGAGAGGGTGGAGGTGTTCTGTTGTATGTCCGTGAAGATTTAAATCATATAGATTGTGGCATTAAATCACCTTTTGAAGTAATAGGGATTAAACTGAAACAAAAAAAGAATATATACGTAAATTTAGTTTACAGGAAGCCACATCAACTTCTGGAGATTGACAATCAATTTTATGAATTCATGACATCAATAAAGATAAGTTATCGTTGTTGATTGGAGATTTTAATTGCGCTAAAGTAAACTGACATATGAAAGTTGCCGACTCAGAAGGACAAAGATTATTCAATTTCATAGGTGAAAATTTCCTTACTTAGTGGGTGAGAGAACCAACAAGAGGCGAAAATATTCTGGATTTAGTGTTAACCTCAGACGATGAATTAATTTCAAATTTAAATGTAAGAGATAAAATTGATAATAGCGATCATAACCTAATCGAATTTGAAATTATTGCTTTTTTTAAAAAAAAAACTCAACATCACTAAACTAAATTTCAAAAAAGCTAATTTTTCAGGGTAAGGGAGAGCTTGAGAAATTATAGAACACAAAAATTAAGAAATGGATGAAGTGTGGCAATAATTTAAAAACAATCTCCGTAATAAACAAGCCCAATTGATACCATCAAATGTTAGTACCGTCAAAAATATCAATGAACCTAACTTGTTATCTGCAGAAATTAAGAAAATCAAGAGAAAGAGAGAGTAACAAGGAAAGGAAGTTCCCTAGGAGACCTTACGGTCCATTCAAAGAGGGTACCTTTGGACTAGCAATCGAACGGGCACATGGCTGCTCAATTGTTTTGCGTCCCTAAACGGCCACTTTTCAAGACTTTGTCTAGTCTTGATTTGAACTGGTCAACAGATTCACTGTTGACAACTTCCACTGGAAGTGCGTTCCACTTACCGCAGATACTGTAGGTGAAAAAATTTCCACACAGATTGCGGTTGTAACGCTTCAGTTCAAGTTTGAAGCCGTGATTGCGCGTTCTGTTCTCACTCAGTGTGAAAATATCCCGGTAGTCAACATTGTCGAACCCTCGAAGTATTTTGAAAACTTCGATGAGCTGAACACGCAGTCTACGGGTTTCCAGCGAGAACAGATCTAATTCCCTTAGTCTATCCTCATAACTTTTATGTCGGATAGAGGGAATCAGTTTTGTTGCCCTAGCTTGTACGCGTTCCAATCTCGCGATGTCCTTACGAAATCAAGGACTCCAAAATTGTACGGCATACTCCAGGTGCGGTCGGACGAGGGAGTTGTACAGACAAAGTACTATCTCCTTGTTCCCATATCCAAACTGTCGCTTTATATAACCTAACATCCTTTGGGCTTTCTTCTCCACCTCAATACACTGTTTCGAGATCACTCGTGATAGTTACACCCAAGTCCTTCTCAGTGTCGGTGGATTCAATAGCAGTGCCCTTAAGGATATAGGGTGATTTGGGATTTCGGTGGCCGATATGCATCACTTTGCATTTCCCCACGTTAAAAGGCATTTGACACGTATCAGACCACTCCCCAATCTTCCGAAGATCACCTTGCAGGTGGGCAGTATTTCTATCCTTTGCAACATTTATACCAAACTTGGTATCGTCGGCAAATTTAGAATTCTTAACAGACATGTCACCGTCCATGTCGTTGACGTAGATGATGAATAGTAGTGGTCCCAGGACAGAACATTGAGGCACCCCGCTAGTAACGTGCACCCACTCAGAAGACTGTCCATTCACTACCACCCGTTGCCGTCTGCCACTTAGCCAGTTCTCGATCCAGCTGGCTACTTTTCCGTCTATGCGCAGCGCCCACACTTTCCGGAGAAGGCGGCGGTGTGGTACCTTATCAAAGGCTTTCTGAAAGTCTAAGTAGACCACATCCACCCGTGACCTTGTCCCGATCGTGCTCACTGAAGACGAAGTGGAAGAATTCCACAAGGTTCGTCAGGCATGACCGTTGCCTGCGGAAGCCGTGCTGGGAACTCCTCAGTAACAGGTTTGACTATAAATACGACGTCATTTTGTCCACCATCATGCTTTCCATGAGTTTACCGAATATCGAAGTCAGACTGATAGGTCGGTAGTTTGACGGTTGGCTTCGGTCTCTTTTCTTGAAGATAGGAGTCACCTCCGTTTCACGCCAGTCTCTAGGAACGCATTCGGTCCGGATTGACATGTTGAAGATTGCACTCAGGTGTCGTGACACTTGATCGCGCACTTCTTTTAACACTTTAGGTAGAAACCCATCCGGGCCAGGTGACTTATTCGTCATTAGGTCACTGATCTTCTTTTTTATTTCCCCTTCGGTAAAGTCCATATCCTCTAGTTTTTCCCCCGAGTAGGAATCCATTGGCTGGTGGATGGGACCACACTCTTCAGTAAACACTGAAGAGAAATAGACGTTGAGGAGGTTAGCATTTTCTGCATCTAAGTGCTTTAATGTCCCCTCCTCATTTCTCAAAGGGCCAATCGTTCGACGGATTGGTTTACGGCTGTTCACATATCCAAAAAAACTCCTTGGGATTCTTTTTACAGAGTCTCGCCACTTGGAGTTCCTCAGACCGCTTAGCCGCCCTTATGCTGGACTTCACTCTCCTGGCTAGCCTCCGGTATTCGTCAAAGGCACCCGACATCTTCGATTGTCGGTACACAGTTCTCTTCTTCCTAAGCAGTTGGCCGATTTCTCGATTAAACCACTTTGGTTGAACAGAAGACCGACGGGGTCATTTCAGAGGAATGAAACGTGATTGAAGACTCATGAATTTGGTTTTGAAACTGTTCCACGAGTCTTCAACAACATCGCACACTTCTAGCCTCACGTCAGTCAGTCCAGCACGAAGACCTGCAAAGTCTGCTCCTTTCAAATCGAGTTTCCTCGATTTACTAGTTGCAGGCCCTGCCTTCGGGACTTTGACTAAAAATTTAATTAGTCGGTGGTCACTGCCACTGACCTCTTCGCCAACAGAAAGGTCCTCAACGATGTCATCCTCAGAGGTGAAAACCAAGTCGAGGATATTGTTTCCTCTCGTTGGCTCTCTCACCCATTGAGTCAGGAACTCGTTGTTCGCGAACTCCAGGAGTAGTGCGTTTTCGCCACAGGGTTCTCTGGTTTCCCAGTCAACTTTTGTGTTGAAATCCCCCATGACGATACACACTCTGTCTTCAACAAGTTCTCCTAGTAGCTGGTACAGATCTCTGTCCTTTTCAACGAGTTGGGCAGGAGGTCTATAAAGCACCAGGGTCCTGTATTTGGCAGGACCTATCTCTAGGTGAAAACCTAGTAGTTCATGGTCGGATACGATGTTGCAATCCGTCGAGTTAAGAGTATCCTTGACATACAACATCACACCGCCACCCTCTCTGTCTGGCCTATCTTTCAGGAAGAGCTAGGGACCGGGAATCGTGAATTCACCTTCAAAATCTCGGGTTGAGGTTTTTATCCACGATTCCGTTATGGCCACCATCTCAGGTTCATCTGTTAAAACGAGGCCACGGAGCTCAAGAAACTTATTCCTGATTGACCTCGCATTGAACAGAAGAACTTTGAGGGAGTCCCCTAGTGTAGGACTCCCTACGCTCTTCCGTTTCCCGGCTTCTCTGTTTTTGTGGTCACACCCTTTTTGACGACCTCCGAGAAGGTAGTTCCAGGAGTGACACGGGCGTGTTGGCGCACGTCTGATTTCGCTCTGTTTCGAATGCTACTTGGGTGCATTCCACGACATCTTGAATTAGGTTGGCAAGAACGGCCTTCCCTTTAAAGGAGAGATGTACCCCGTCCCTTTGGTAGAGGTCGTCTCTACCGATAAAGGTACGATAGGGGTACACGAAGAAGACTCCTTCTGTCGTGCAGAGATCCGCCAACCTTCTGTTCACTGCGACGTTTCTTTCGTGAGCGGTTCGGGGTGGACCTCTTCTCGGAAGCATCCCAACCACCACACGTTTGCGGGTTTTAAGCCCTATGTCTTCCATGGCTCCCATCACCGTTTTGATGGTCTTACCACTGAGGCCAACCTTACCCCCTCTGAGGTAGAGGTCGTTGCCGCTCACCATCAGTGCAACAACTGAATTCTCAGAAATCTGAGCTTTCTCTGCCTCTACTCTGATGTTGTGGTTACCCCGTCCTGACAGGCAGCTTACCTTCCCGCTAATGCGAAGGCGGGTCGCTAGCAGCGGCTGCAGATCCCGTGTTTGCGACTCACCAATGAGGGTGACCTTCAGGCACTTGGTCTCTGAAGACGGGGTCTTTCCTTGTGGAAGAGGCCTTCCCTTTTCCTCTTTACTCTCCACATTCTTATCTTTCTTTTTCTTCTTGTTTATCTGTTTTTCTTCTATTTTTGGTTCTACTTTTGTTTCAACTTTATTCTTTTTCTTTTGTTTTTTCGTTTTTCCTTTCTTTTTTTTTCTCTTTTTCTCTCGCCTCAGCTAGCTTAGCCTCATATGATGCCGGAATCTCCGCTTGGGTACCAGCGGATTCCGACACGTCAGTGGGCGGCGCCTCTTCTAGGCATCGAATCTGAGCTGCGTTAAGGGCTTCGAGTTTCTCCAACTTTCTTTCAAGGATTCTATCTCTCTCCTCTGAGGCTCTATAAAGGTCTTTTAATTTCTCCACCTCTCCCGTCAATATGCAAGTAGTGCAGATACTTTCAGGGCTGCATTTTGAGTAGCAGCCCTCCGGAAAGTCAACGCACCACTTTTCTAACTGGCATGTTGCACAGTTGTGTTTTAGACGAACGGGTCCTTTTTTGCCTGTCATTTTGAGCGTTTTCTCTTTCTCTGAAAACTCGTGACCAATCAATGATAAAAAAGGGGGTTGGTGAGTTCTCCCCGCGTGAGTCGCTCCCGCCTATCGATCGGAGAGGTTTCGAATCTTTCAGAAGGCACGCTCAATGTGCTGCTGTTCGTCCGACCGAGTCGTCAAACCTCGGCGTGCCGTGGCTCCCAACCAAGCAGCACTGACGGTCCCCGAAGGGGCCATCGATTTGTCACCAGGTGAACAACAACGAAGCACGCCCCTTACTGAACTCCTACTAGTTCCCTTCACAACGGCCAGGATCTCGGAGTAGCGTTCAATGGATATCCCGCCACACCAAGGAACTCGACCAAGGCTTTTTATTGGCCTGGCAACCAACATGGGAACAAAGGGCCGTCACCTCGGACCAATGCTACCATAAGCACCGGTCAACGGGCACTGGGAACGGTCAATAATTACGCGCCAGGGAAGGGGTTAACGGGGCACTACCCTCATCCCATTTATCGTACCCAACGCCTAGGACACCTCTAGTCCTAGTCTCTCGCAACCAGTGAGCGTCGATGGGCGTTGTTTATAGAGGTTCCAAAGCCTCTCTTCTGACGCATGAGGTAGCTGTCAGGTCCTTATAGGTAGATAGAGGAAGAAAGGGAGAGAGTGACATGATAGGAGTAGGCTTTTTTTCTTTTTTTTCTTTTTGTATAAGTGGGAGAGATAGGATAAAAGTAAAAAAGGAGAGGAATAGATTAGAAAAAGGAAGGAATGACGCACTTAGTCTGCAACCTCGTTTCCGACCAAATCGACAAGGGAAGCCCTACCAGGGGTACCCAGAAGAGGTACCCCCGCCGACATAGCTCAAAAAGTCCAAGGTCCACACAAGCTCTCTTCCCACGACAAGGGGGCGCCACCTCTCCCTATACTTTCTTTATAAAAGAGAGAGAGAGAGAGAGAGAAAGCGTATGAAATCGTAAAATATAATATGAATATAGATAATAAAAAGAATTATGTAGAATTGAGAAGAAAAGTTAGAGCTGAAACCAAAAGCGCTAAACGAAATGAAGATATGAGAATAGAATAGCTCTAAATTGTAAAAAAATCCAAAGGATTTTTTTCGCTTTAGTAAATAGTAGAAAACCGATAAAAAGTAGCATTGGCCCAATAAAAGACAAATATGATATTTTGAAATTTAACAATTGTGGTAATCATAATAAAGCGTCAATACCTTTCACTAGGCTTTATTCAACTAACGAAATATCAGTACAGTCAGAAAATAAAGAGAAACAATATAAGTAAACAATTATACATATAAGGTTACATGAAGCTTAGATCACCCCATTCTCCCCTACCTTGAAGAATCATTGTTCTATATAGCAAAGAGGCTTGGGGGTTCCCGTGTAGATCAGCGCAGTTGTTCCAGGCCTGCATGCGCAGGGGTGGAGGGTTCATCCCTACGTTGGAGATTAGCCGGAGCACCAGACTGTTCCCGCGTAGATTGGCGCAGTTGTTCCGGTCCGTGCCAGCATGCACAGGGGTGGAGGGTTCATTCCTACGTTGAAAATTAGCTGGAGCACCAGATACCAAGGCCGGAAGAGAATCCGCCTTCATATCTCCTTCCTTGATCAATATATTCTGATCACCTACAGCATTGGAAGAATTCAACTCAGATGAATCGACAGTAGGTGCCGAAAGAATCTCCACCAAACCAGTCTCTGTAGAAGGATCGACGTTGAGATCCTCTTGCCTCTTATATAATGATACGTTACCAGTCGGAGACAAGTCATGCACTGATATCGTTGATTCGCGTCCATCGGCAAATCTTACATGAGCGTATTGTGGATTTGCCTCTAACATTTGAACCTCATCAACGAGGGGTTCATATTTACTGGCGCGAACGTGACGTCGTAGTAAGATGTGTCCAGGAACAGATAACCAAGTTGGCAACGAATGGCTACTGGGAGATTGACGCTGGTACGAGAAGAGCCTCTCATGTGGAGTAGCATTGGTGGCTGTGCAGAGCAGAGATATTATAGAATAAAGGGCGTCAGGCAGCACTGTTTCCCATTGACATTCTTGAAGGTTCTTGGATGCTAGAGCAAGGGTTATGTGCTTCCCGATTATAGCATTATACCTCTCACACTGCCCATTCCCTCGAGGATTATAAGGTGTCGTTCGCCTAGTGGCGATGCCTAGATTGTGCAAGAATCCACGTAGATCCTTGGCCATAAACGAGGATCCGCGATCTGAATGCAGGTAGGAAGGCATACCAAATATCGAAAAAATCTGATTTAGACAATGGATTATAGTACTATTAGTCATGTTCTGACAGGCAAATACAAACGGAAAACGAGAATATT
Source organism: Ceratothoa steindachneri (assembly GCA_963969495.1). NCBI lineage: Eukaryota > Metazoa > Arthropoda > Malacostraca > Isopoda > Cymothoidae > Ceratothoa > Ceratothoa steindachneri. The sequence goes on along the minus strand of OZ018333.1, from coordinate 116,632,265 downwards.
CATCAACCACCGTAAGCATATAGCGGTTTCTGGAGTTCGAGGGTAGAGGCGCCTTGAAGTCCAAACAAAAATGTTCAAATGGCTGCGTGACCTTGATAAGGGAAGTTTGTTGCGGTTTGTAGAACCGAGGCTTCAATCGGGCACACTGAGAGAATTCAGAGCACACCCTCCTCACATCTTCCATGGAATAAGAAAGATTTCTCACTCTGACTAAATGAGCAAGTCTTGTTGCACTAGGATGGCAAAGTCGAGCGTGGAGCTCAGATAGTTTCTCATATTGGCAGTAGCTCCACAGTCAGCACGTGAGAGAGTGTCTGCAGGAATGTTGTATTTACCAAGACGGTACACGATGTCATACTTGTAGCACCCCAACTCGATCTTCTATCGTTGAATTTTATCAAGCCGATTCGTACGGAAAATAAAGCTGACAGCCTGTTGGTCTGTAACTAAGGTGAAACGTCGTCTTGTCAAGTAATGAGACCACCTCTTTACAGATACAACAATTGTACATGCCTCCTTTTCTACTGCAGAGCGTTTGCATTCAGTAGGTGTGAGGGTGCGAGAGAAAAAGGCAACTGGACGGCCTGCCTGATTCAGAGTAGCAGCAATGACTGTATCGGAGGCATCAATCTCAATTACCAAAGGAATAGTTTCATCAATCGAGTGTACAACAGCCTTCCCAATCTCTTCTTTGAGAACATCGATGGCTTCCAAGGCCTCTGGACTCAGAGGAAAAGTGTCAGTGGCAAGAAGAGCTCTGATCTTGTCAGAGAATCGGGAAACCCACTGCGAATAATAGCAAAACATACCAATAAGACGGCGTAAGGAAGTACGGTCTTTAGGGATCGGTAATTTCCTTAATGGACGTAAACTTTCAGAATCTGGTTTGAGAGAGCCGTAGGTTATAGTGTAACGAAGAAAATCTATTATTTTTTTTTTAATGACAGACTTAGTCTCGTTAAAGGTAAGGTTGTAGAACCGGGAAGCCTCTTGAAATTTCGCCAAGTTCTCATCGTGCTCCAGCTGTGTTTTCCCTGCCACGACAATATTGTCTACATAAGCATAAGTTCCATGCATATCGTGTTGCTTGATGATGTTGTCAATAGTCTTTTTGAAGCAAGCAACGCAGTTCGTAACCCCGAATGGCACTGCGAAATTGATATAGCTTGTCATTCGCTTCGAAGGAGTATATGGCTTGTTCTCTTCACGTATATGTATCTTGCGATAAGCACTTTTCAGGTCTAGTGATCTATATTACTTATAATGAGACAGTTCCGTGACAAGGTCGTTATTCTTGGAAGAGGGTACGAATCCAAACGAGTGAATCTATTAATGGTCTGTCCATAGTCAATAACTAATCTCTTTCGGTGGCGCTCATTCGACACAACAAAAACTTGCGCCCTCCATAGAGATGTGCTCTCCTCAATAACTCCATCATGTAGCATCTTGTTAATTTCTGACCTCCGAAACTTTGTTGCAACGGGTTTGCAATGAGAAGCAAAACTTGAAAAGAGACGATGTGTATCCACCAAAGCAGACAATACACTGCAAGTGGCAGGGTTGGAGATATTTAGATCTTTCTTGGGTCCACCAAAGTCCACAGTAACACTAGAGTGCTGGCTCATAAAGTCTTGACCAAGAATGACATCACAGCACAAGTCTGGCAGCACAGAAAGCCTTGTATTGCAATAGCACTCACCCTTCAAATTGATGTAAACTGTGGAGTGTCCCTTCACAGGAGACGTGAGCGATAAAGTGACCATAGATACGCTTCCAGTCGCTGGAACAACCTTCAACTTGTGCTTATTGGCATAGTTTTGTGAGATCAAAGATTCAGACCTACTTGTATCGATAAGAGCGGTCGCTTCATTATTACCAACCAAAACATAGACAGTAGCTCGCCGTAGTAGTCCCGGGGAAGAAGCAGAGATTACGGCCAGTGTAGAAGACTGAGTGGATGCAGAAGTAGAAAATGTAGTAGACCGGCACACCTTAGCAAAGTGCCCCTGTTTATTACACTTATGGCAAGTGACGTTTCTTGCGGGGCACTGTCCACGATTGTGACGGGGACCACCACAGAAATAGCACCGGGACTTTAAATTGGCAGCAACACAGGTCCTTTCAACAGTATAAGCAGTTTCAGATGTTGCAGCAACACAGGTCCCATCATCGGTGCGAGCAGATTCAGATGTCGCAGCAGCACTTACACCAGAGACAGTATAACAAGAATAAGACTCTGAGGTCTTCTGAGCAACATCGACGGCCCTGGCTTGAACAACAGCCGTACTTAGGTCCAAAAAATTTTGTTTTCGAGAAATCGTTGCATGATTGTATGAGAGGGCAAGCCATTGACGAAAGAATCCCGTATGTAGTTATCCCGATTCTGTGAAGCAGTAGCAGCCTTAAAGTTACAATCCTTGCTGAGCACCTGAAGCTCTTGTAGATACTCATCTATTGTCTCCCCTTCATGCTGCATATGATTAGCCAATAAATGTCTCGTGAACACTTCATTTTTGCGCTTGACATAAAGGTCTTTAAGAAGGTCTATAGCTGAATCATAGGTAGTATTATCTGCAATGTAACCATATACGGTTGGAGAGCCAAAATTGATCAATGTATCTAGCTGGTTAGGATTAAGACTTGCGATGGATTCCAGGAATGCAGAGAAAGTACGATTCGAGTGATTCCATTCTCGTGCAGCAGTAGGCGAATTGGAGGATACATCCAGGCATTCTGGTCTCAGGAATTTATCCATCTTTAGATCAGACGCAGCTTTTTTCTTATTTTTATGAAGCTATGATAGAGATCCCACTATTTATTTAAAGCACTAGTATAACCTTTAAATCGGCACTGGTGGGATTGTTAGTTGAATGAATTGTGGTAATCATAATAAAGCGTCAATACCTTTCTCTAGGCTTTATTGAACTAACAAAACATCAATACAGTCTGAAAATAAAAGAGAAACAATATAAGTAAACAATTATACACTTTAAATGAATATTTTGTATCTGTGTTTATAAAAGAGAATACGATTAATAATTCCACACCAACTAATAAAAATGCCGATATTAGACCACTTGAATCTATTAGATGTAATGATTTTACTATAAAAAAGCTTATTGAGAAAATTAATAAATATAAATCCACTGGACCAAATAAAATATTTCCAAGAGTTCTGAAAGAAATCAAAGTTCAAGTGGCCGAACACTTAACGCAGATTTTTAATTTATCATTAGAGAGTGGAATTGTTCCTCAAGATTGGAAGCTAGCAAATGTAACGCTGATATTCAAAAGAGGTTGTAAATAACTAGCTCTTAATTATCGCCCAATAAGTTTAACTTCAATAGTTGGAAAACTCCTCGAAACTTGCATTACAGAAAAAAAATACCTGAGCATTTATAAAAGAATAAATTATTAAATGATTAACAGCACGGATTTAGAAAACATAGGTCATGCCTCACAAATTTACTAGATTTCTTCCACTTTGTTAATAGAGAATATGACAGTACCAAATCTGCCGATATTCTGTATTTAGATGTTAAAAATGCATTCGATAAAGTACCGCATAAGAAATCGATGTCTAAAGTAAGAACCAAAAAATTGATACCAGAATTACGAAATTATAATTACTAGAAAAAACTAAATTTATTCACACTAGAAACAAAACGTTTGAGAGGTCAATTAATAGAAATATTCCAAATCATGAAAAGAATAGATAATGTAGACTATTCTTTCTAGTTCAAACTTAACATAAATTATACGAGAAATAATAGCATGAAAATCGTTTCAAACAAATTTTTGTGAGAACTTTTTTCCTATAAAATTGTAAAATTCTGGAACCGGTGAAGAAGTGGTGTCCAGCAGTTCAGTTGGCACTTTTAAAACTAGACTGGACAAAATAATGGTAAACTTTAGATAAAAAGTGACAAAACATTGTATGTTGATAAAAACGATAAAAAAAAAAGAAGCATGTTCTAAGTTTAGATGAGTAAGACATAATAACAATTACGGTTTTTAATTTGATTCTGCATCTATATAAAATGTAAATACGATTCTATCATGTTTTACTAATACAAATAATCCTGGATGTGAATATGAAAAATTATTTTTCAAAATATCTGATAAAAAGCTTTGCATCTACAAGCGGTACTATCAGTGTCTACTAACAGTATATACTTTTTACAAATAAGAATGGAACGAGCAGATAAATCTAATAAACAATAAGCGACAAAAAATTGCATGTTAAAAAAAGAAAAGAAAAGGAGAGCATGTCCTAAAATAAGATAATTATGATAAGTCAAAGTTTTGTTTTTGTATATATTAGTATGTTCCTGCTTTCCTTTTAAAATTTGCTGGATGTATCTATTTTCCAACACTGCCAGGTATATAGTTTAACTTTTCCAAGCCCGTAAACGGGTGGGAGAGGTGGGTGGGGAGAGACTTCATCTTTACTATCCTATTCCTTATCTGTAGTATTGTATATAGTTAGAATCAGGGATAAAATTATAGGTACTTCCATTGAAATGGACGAATGATCTCTTAAAGTACTTAGTTTCCTTGTAACGTCTTGTAATTCTCTCTCTCTCTCTCTCTCTCTCTCTCTCTCTCTCTCTCTCTCTCTCTCTCTCTCTCTCTCTCTCTCTCTCTCTCTCTCTCTCTCTCTCTCTCTCTCTCTCTCTCTCTCTCTCTCTCAGAGTGAAGGCGGACGTGCGCCTGTACGCCCATATCACTTCTGGAAATAACTTCTCGGAGGTCGCAAAGGGGGGTGCTTCCTCGCCACCAAATAGGCTAGGAAACGGAAGAGCGTAGGGAGTCCTACATTCGGGGACTCCCTGAAAGTTCTTCTGTTTAATGTGATGTCTATCAGGAACAAGGTTCTTGAGCTTCGAGGCCTCGTAGCAACGGAAGAACTTGAGATGGTAGCCATAACAGAGTCGTGGGTAAAAAAAAAACTCAATCTGAGATTTCGAGGGTGAATTCACGATTCCCGGTTACCAACTCTTCCTAAAAGATAGGACGGACAGAGAGGGTGGCGGTGTGATGTTGTATGTCAAGGATACACTTAAATCGACGAACTGAAACATCGTATCCGACCATGAGCTACTAAGTGTTAACCTAGATATAGGTCCTGCCAAATACAGGACTCTGCTGCTTTACAGACCCCCTTCCCAACTCGTCGAAAAGGACAGGGATCTGTAACGACTGCTGGGTGAACTTGTTCAAGGCAGAGTGTGTATCGTCATGGGAGATTTCAACACCCAAGTTGACTGGGAAACTAGAGAGCCTTATGCCAAGAACACGGTTCTCCTGGAGTTCGCGAACAACGAGTTCCTGACTCAATAGGTGAGAGACCGAAGAGAGGCGAAAATGTTCTCGACTTTGTTTTTACCTCTAAGGACGACATCGCTGAGGATCTCTCAGTAGGCAAGTGTGGAGAAATGGCTACATTAAGCCTCCTGGAGGAGTATAGGTACATTCAAGCCCCCCTCCCTTCATGAGGAGAAGCGTGGGAAAGGTAGCCGGCGAAAATGCTTACCATATGTGATCTCCTCGCCGCTGTGGGCAGTTGGAGCTAACATATGTTTGAAGGCGACCACCTAAGGTCCTTAAACGACGCTCTAACGATCGCATGACCTACGAGACCCATAAACCCGTGGTTAGGAAAAAAACGGTGCGAGTCAGAAGGCACGCCAAGTAGCGGTGCGGTTACGAGCCTATAATTTGCGAGCTGACTTGGGCACCCCAGTGCCACCTCAGGAATTCTCGCTCTCCCCAGATGCTAACTCACCATTCGCTCCCCCCCCCTTTTGCATCTGTGGCCTGGTCACTTCCCCCTTTAGATGGGGCGGCAATCCGCCTATATATAAGCCCCGCAAAGAAAGAGAAGAGGATTATCTGAAGTCGATACGCCAGAGTAGGATTAGGTCGTGAAGATCGATCCATCGGCTAGACAAGAAGATTTTTAGAAGTCGATTCGCCAGAAGAAAGATTAGTTCGTAAAGATCGATCCTTCAGCCATACAAGACTATTTCCGTGAGAAACGATAGGATCAGATTGAGAAAATCGATCCCCCCCTTTCAGGGCCGTATTAACCTAATTAGTCAAGTTTTATATCGGTGCCATACCGAAGAAGCCTTTTCCGTCTGCAAAGAAGCCCGACTGAAGAAAAGCAAAGCCGCTCACACTCGAGTGAATCTCACATCTCAAGCACCGAAAGAGTGAGAGGAGAAGAACCCTGCCCCAACGAGCTCCCGTTCTTTAATTACGTTGAAGAATCATCACCCGGCACAAGCGACAAGCAATCCCTGCTCGAAAATTCAAGCAGCGACGAAGCAACACTTCAAAGCGAGAGATAAGTCCTCCAGCGACATCCGGCAATCCCTAATACCTACCTGTAAGTTAACAATAACATTTATATCTCTATTGCGATAGTAGAAGTTTAGTACGTCCCACGTTTTAAAGGAGAGTAGAAACCATTATTCTTGAACCTAGGTCATATGTGTTTGTAGATGACAGTACATTAATTTAATGTTTTATGCTAAACAAATAGGGTCGTGATAAAAATACTAATTGGCAATTGGTTTGTTTATTGAAAGCCTACTTGTTTATGTTTTGTCATTTAAAATTCTTTAAGGCCAAATATAGAAATGCTTTTACTGTTGGTTTGTAATATTTAATTTAAAATACATGTTTATTTTTGGTAGATTCTGGTGTTTCCTCTTATCCTTATGTGTTTAAAAATAGCTCTTCCTTAAGGACTAAACCACTAAAATAGCACTCTTAGAACAAAGCCTACTTCATCATAGAAGTAACTCACGCCCCTTAAAGCATACCGCGACTAAAAGGGTGTCAAAGAGTAGAGTGATCAAAGCCAAGGGTCATTCTATGACATATTATAAAAGTGGTGTCAGGTCTAGAGGTTTTATATTAGAAAGAACCCAGCAGTGTCTATTTAAGGAAGAGCTAACACATAAAAGGAACACCAGGAATAATAGAATATTTGACGAGTGGGAAATTAGTAAAGTTAGAGGGGGATACCATCTAAAGGTAATTGTTAGGCCAAGTGGTAAGTTTCGGTGGTGGAATAGGTAAGGCTTGATTAAAAACAAGGTAGATGACTGACATAAGCGCGATGGCATTGTTTGACCTTTATCGGAAGCAAGGTCAAAGCCTCGGACTGGAAGGAACCGATCTGAGTTCGTTTATTTAGGAGAAAGAGAAAAACGAAAGAGAAGAAAGAAGAGAAAAGATGAAAATGGAAGCAGAAAAGACGAAAATGGAAGCTGATGAAAGAGAGAAGATAAGGGCCCACGAAAGAGCTCTTAGTAAAGACCAGTTAGAGGTGCAGTCAGTGTCATCTAAAACAGGAGTGTCACCAGCGGCCAGCATGAAACTCCCGGAGTACAAGGACGAAGAAGATTTATGCTCATATCTCTCCCATTTTGAGAAAATATTTGAAGTCAATAATTGGGACCTAGAAGAAGATGGGGTCGCCAGACTGTTACCGCTACTCAATCGTAGGATGAGAGAGATATTCGTATCTTTACCCTCAGAAGCGACTGTGGACTATTCCACTCTCAAAGCCGAACTTCTCTCAGCAACAAACCTTAACCCGGAAGAATATAGGATGAAGTTCAGGCATTCTCGTATAAGACCTGGACAAACATACAAACATTTTGGCTTTGAGCTTCGTCGAAGCCTACAGTTTTGGATCGAGTCAGAAGAGGTAGAGAACGAAGTCGCTGCGGTCGTCGACTTCATGCTTAGAGATCAGTTACTAAGTACACTACCCCAGGAAATCCGTGCATTCGTTAAGGACCGAAAAGCTTCTACCTTCAACGAGTGCCTGGCCGAGGCTGACCTCCACGCGGTAAATCATCGGTTATATCCTAGGGAGCACAAAAAAGAGAAGGCTCCCTCCCCAAAAAAAAATGGGCCGCCACCCAGGCATTTACAGAAGAAGCCCTTTAAGTTCTCAGCAGCAAAAGAAACTTATAAACCAAATTTTGGAGGAGAAAAGAACCAAAAAGAAGTTAGGATTCCACAAGGATCATACCCTAATACTGGCACGTATCCCAGGAAGCTCGTCACTTGTTATACCTGCGGGATAATAGGTCACCTGAGTTTCCAGTGCCCACAGAACTCCCGACTGAGGGAGACCTCGAGACAACAGGTGCAAAATTTGACTGCCACGATCCCAGAAGGACAAGCTGATTCGTCCTACGTCCCCGCGCCAACATCCGAAGGGCCCCAGCAACAGGTAAACTTTCTATTCAACAAAAGTTCGCCAGGCGGCCTACAATTTGAAGAGGGCACTGTTAATGGGTGCCGAGTATCCACTTTAGTCAGAGACACCGGATGCACGTGCATAGTGGTATCCGACAAGTTGCTGCCCCCAGTAAACCCTGCCCATAAGAAATTCGCAATCGTCCACGACTTTTTAGGACGCGACAATCGATTCCCCGTCGTGAGATGTCATATACAATGCAGATATTTCACCGGTTGGACGGACGTGGTAGTAGCCCCGATTAAGTTCTGCGCAGTACTAATCGGACAAAACCCCCTAATTCCCCAGCAAGAAGTGGCCCAACAAGTAGTCACCCGGGCACAAGAAGCCCAGAGGAAAGAGCAACCTGCTAAGTTGACCCCGAGGATTACCCGCGAAGACAATGGGTTCAAATTGACTTCCTTCGCCAGTGCTCAGAAGGAATGCCCCACTCTTAAACCTCTATGGGAGAAAGCTATTAAAGGTGAAATTCTCCAAGTGAAAGGAAAGAAGCCTATCCAGTATATCGTAGAAGACTCACTTCTCTACCGTACTATCAGCGAGGAGGATAAGGAAAACAAGAAAGCACTGTGTGTACCTCAAGAATACCCGCAAAGAATTTTGAATACCGCGCATGATGGAATATTAGCCGGACACTTTGGGCACAACAAAACGGCGCATCAGATATTCCGACACTTTTATTGGCCCCAGGCCGCCAGGGAAATTGTGGCCTATTGCCGATCATGTGACGTGTGTCAGAAGGATCCCTTCAGAGGACGGGTACCTCCCGCTCCCTTACAAAAGGTGCCCGTTATAACCGAACCATTCTTTCGAGTGGCAATTGATTTGGTGGGACCAATTCACCCCCCTTCAAGTGGAGGACACTCCTACATCCTCACCCTAGTGGATTGTGCCACCCGGTTCCCAGATGCCGTGGCCCTACGGAAGATTGACACTATTTCCTGCGCGGAAGCATTATTTTCAATTTTCGCACGAGTAGGCCTGCCTAAAGAAATTCTTTCGGATAGAGGGCGCCAATTCACCTCAGAACCGATGGATGCCGTTTACCCGGTTTCGCCCCTGCAAGTCATACACACCGTGTGTGTGGAACAAGACGAGGAATACGAACTTCCCTCGCTCTCACCTACCCCGGAAGACCCTCGGGTGGATTTAAAGATAAATCCCCACTTAGAAATTCAACAAAAAGCGGAAATGTTGAACTTGCTCATGAAATTCCCAGAAGTCATTTCTGAAAACCCCGGATGTGCCAAGGATTTTATCCATGAAATAAAACTAAAAACTAATTCAGTGGTTCGGAGCAAACCATATCCTTTACCAATCCACCTACGAGAAGCCTTCAATAAGGAAGTCCGGAATTTACTAAAATTGGGAATTTTAGAGCCATCGGAGTCCGATTATTGCTCCCCCATAGTAATGGTTAAGAAACCTGATCAATCATTTCGGATGTGCGTGGACTTCCGAAAATTGAATTCAGTGACCGTTTTCGACGCCGAGCCTATCCCACTAATAGATCAAAATCTCCATTTATTTGAAGACGCTAAATTCATCACCGAATTGGATTTGTGTAAAGCGTACTATCAAATACCTCTCGCTAAGGAGTCCAAAAAACTGACGGCTTTTGCGACCGAGAGAGGTCTGTTACAGTTTACCAGGCTACCCTTCGGACTACTTACAGCCGGTAGCAATTATAATAGGATGATGAGGCGAATTATCGCTGGACTAAGCGACGTGTCGTTTTACTTCGACAACGTGTACGTAGCTACCCGTACATGGGAGTCACACTTACACGCCTTACGCTCATTGCTGGAGAAATTGAAGGAGCAAGGTCTAACCGCCGAGCCGACCAAGTGTTATTTTGCCTACGAATCCATTGACTACCTGGGATTCAAAATAGGACAAAAACACTTGACTACCCAGCAAGAAAAAGTGGACGCCATAGTCAAGATGCCCCGGCCGAAAACCAAGAAACAACTCCGATCGTTTATGGGAGCGGCCTCGTTCTATAGGCGTTTTGTACCACACTTCGCTTCCATTGCGGCCCCACTGAATGATTTGTTAAAAAATACAGCGTCAGACCCTGTCACGTGGAACCCCCATGCAATAACTCAGTTGGAGATTCTAAAAGGAAAACTCGTAACTGTGCCCATTCTTCGCTTACCAAATCCCAACAAGATCTTCGGTCTTCGCACGGACGCTAGTCGGGACGGGCTAGGCGGAGTATTGCTTCAATACGAAGATGACGAAACAGCCTATCCCATAGCTTATGTCAGTAGGAAACTGTTGAGTAGAGAAAAAGCCTACGCTACTATCGAAATCGAAGCTTTGGCCATAATATGGTCCATAGGTAAATTCAAATATTATCTAATAGGGCGCGAGTTTAAGTTGGAATGCGACCATAAACCGTTGTCATACTTAAGTAAAAATAAGTGTAAGAATGGAAGACTCCTGAGATGGAGTTTACTCTTGATGGAGTACCAGTACTCCATTCACTACATAAAAGGGTCCAACAATTGTATGGCCGACTCGTTAAGTCGGAACCCTGTCGACGATTAAGGAGCAGCCCAACTATTGTATTATAGCAAAGTTAAGTGTAAATCAGTAGAATTGTAAGTAAGTAGGGGCGAGTAACCCGAGTGGTAGGTAAGAAAATCCTAAGTCGGCACAGTAATATAGGAATTAATGTAAGGTCAGGTGAAATGTTATCGAGGCATTCCCGAGTGAACTAGAATTTATTGTATAATATAATGTTCCGTAAGTTACCCATGTATATTATTGTAAGCGTCGGATTGGAACCCCTCCCCCCTCCCGTTATTTTCTTAAGAATGGAGGTAGATGTGGAGAAATGGCTACATTAAGCCTCCTGGAGGAGTATAGGTACATTCAAGCCCCCCTCCCTTCATGAGGAGAAGCGTGGGAAAGGTAGCCGGCGAAAATGCTTACCATGTGTGATCTCCTCGCCGCTGTGGGCAGTTGGAGCTAACATATGTTTGAAGGCGACCACCTAGGGTCCTTAAACGACGCTCTAACGATCGCATGACCTACGAGACCCATAAACCCGTGGTTAGGAAAAAAAACGGTGCGAGTCAGAAGGCACGCCAAGTAGCGGTGCGGTTACGAGCCTATAATTTGCGAGCTGACTTGGGCACCCCAGTGCCACCTCAGGAATTCTCGCTCTCCCCAGATGCTAACTCACCATTCGCTCCCCCCCCCTTTTGCATCTGTGGCCTGGTCACTTCCCCCTTTAGATGGGGCGGCAATCCGCCTATATATAAGCCCCGCAAAGAAAGAGAAGAGGATTATCTGAAGTCGATACGCCAGAGTAGGATTAGGTCGTGAAGATCGATCCATCGGCTAGACAAGAAGATTTTTAGAAGTCGATTCGCCAGAAGAAAGATTAGTTCGTAAAGATCGATCCTTCAGCCATACAAGACTATTTCCGTGAGAAACGATAGGATCAGATTGAGAAAATCGATCCCCCCCTTTCAGGGCCGTATTAACCTAATTAGTCAAGTTTTATATCGGTGTCATACCGAAGAAGCCTTTTCCGTCTGCAAAGAAGCCCGACTGAAGAAAAGCAAAGCCGCTCACACTCGAGTGAATCTCACATCTCAAGCACCGAAAGAGTGAGAGGAGAAGAACCCTGCCCCAACGAGCTCCCGTTCTTTAATTACGTTGAAGAATCATCACCCGGCACAGGCGACAAGCAATCCCTCCTCGAAAATTCAAGCAGCGACGAAGCAACACTTCAAAGCGAGAGATAAGTCCTCCAGCGACATCCGGCAATCCCTAATACCTACCTGTAAGTTAACAATAACATTTATATCTCTATTGTGATAGTAGAAGTTTAGTACGTCCCACGTTTTAAAGGAGAGTAGAAACCATTATTCTTGAACCTAGGTCATATGTGTTTGTAGATGACAGTACATTAATTTAATGTTTTATGCTAAACAAATAGGGTCGTGATAAAAATACTAATTGGCAATTGGTTTGTTTATTGAAAGCCTACTTGTTTATGTTTTGTCATTTAAAATTCTTTGAGGCCAAATATAGAAATGCTTTTACTGTTGGTTTGTAATATTTAATTTAAAATACATGTTTATTTTTGGTAGATTCTGGTGTTTCCTCTTATCCTTATGTGTTTAAAAATAGCTCTTCCTTAAGGACTAAACCACAAAAATAGCACTCTTAGAACAAAGCCTACTTCATCATAGAAGTAACTCACGCCCCTTAAAGCATACCGCGACTAAAAGGGTGTCAAAGAGTAGTGATGAAAGCCAAGGGTCATTCTACGACAGCGAGGAACTCGGTGGTAATGACCACCGACTAGTTAGATTTATAGTATGCGACTCGTGAATCGAGGAAACTTGATTTGAGAAGAGCAGACTTTGCAGGTCTCTATGCAGGATTGGCTGCTGTGAGGCTGGAAGGGTGTAATGATGTTGAAGATTTGTGGAATAGTTTCAAAACTACGTTCATGAGTCTTCAAACTCAATTTATCCCTGTAAAAAGCCTACGTCGGTCTTCCGTTCAACCAAAGTGGTTTAATCGAGAAATTGGTCAACTGCTGAGGGAGAAGAGAACTATGTACCGGCAGTCAAAGACTTCTGGTGACTTTGATGAGTACCGGAGGCTAGCTAGGAGAGTGAAGTCCAGCATAAGGGCGGCAAAACGTACCGAGGAGCTTCGAGTGGCGAGATCCTGCAATGAGAATCCCAAGGAGTTCTTTGGTTATGTAAACAGCCATAAACCAATCCGTCCAACAATTGGCCCTTTGAGGAATGAGCAGGGGAGCATTAAAGCACTCAGATGCAGAAAATGCAAACCTCCCGAACGACTACTTCTCTTCAGTGTTCACTGAAGTGTGTGGTCACATCCCCAAGCCCACGGACTCTTACATGGGTACGAAGGTAGAGTAAATGGACTTCACCCAAACCGAAGTAGAGAAAAATCACCGACCTAAAGACGAATAAGTCCCCTGGCCCGGACGGGTTTCTACCTAAAGTGTTGAAAGAAGTACGTGATAAGATGACACGACATCTGGGCACAATCTTCAACATGTAAATCCGGATTGGATGTGTTCATCGAGACTGACGCGAGGCGGAGGTGACTCCTATCTTCAAGAAAGGAGACTCGAGCCAACCATCGAACTACTGACCTATTAGTTTAACTTCCATAGTTGGTAAACTCATGGAAAGCATGATGGTGGACAAATTATCGTCTTATTTGGAGTCAAACCTGCTATTGAAGAGTTCCCCGCACGGTTTCCGAAGGCACCGGTCATACCTAACGAACCTTGTGGAATTCTTCCCCTTCGTTTTCAGTGAACACGACCAGGATAAAGCGGTGGGTGTTGTGTACTTAGACTTTCAAAAAGCCTTTTATAAGGTACCACACCGCCGCCCCCTCCGGAAAGTGCGTGCGCTGGGCATAGAAGGAAATGTAGCAGGTTGGATAGATAACTGGCTAAGCGGCAACGGTGGTGTTGAATGGACAGGCTTCTAAGTGGGTGCCCGTTACTAGTGGTGTTCCTCAAGGTTCTGCCCTGGGACCACTACTTTTCATCATTTATGTTAACGACATGGATGGTGACATAGTTGCAAAGATTTCTAAATTTGCCGACGATATCAAGCTTGGTATAAACGTTGCAAAAGAAGGAAATACTGCCTGCCTACAAGAAGATCTCCGGAAGATTGGCGAGTGGTCGGACACGTCGCAAACGACTTTTAACGTGAAAAAAATGCAAAGTGATGCATATCGGCCAACGAAACCCCAAATCACCAGATATCCTTAACGACACCGCTCTCGAATGCAATGTCACCGGGAAGGACTTGGGTATAACTATCACTAGTGTACTCAAGTTCTCGACACTGTCAATTGAGGAGGAGAAGAAAGCCCAAAGGATGCTAGACTACATAAAGCAACAGTTTGTATATCAGAACAAGGAGATAGTACTCTGTTTGTACAACTCTCTTGTCCAACCGCATTTGGAATACGCCGTACAATTTTGGAGTCCTTCGTTACGAAAGGATATCGCGGGGTAGATTGGAACGTGTGCAAGCCAGGACAACCAAACTGATTCCCTCTATCAGACACAAAAGTTACGAAGATAGGTTACAGGAATTAGATTTGTTCTCGTTGAAGAGAAAAAGAAATCCTAGAAGGATTGATCAAAGGAAGATATAAATGGGATTATGGCGAAGATGCGAACGAGACAGAAGTCCACAATGCCCTTAAGCAGGTGTAGTGGTCTACACCCCTACAAGTGGAAATATTTAATCATAACTGTATATATATATATATATATATATATATATATATATATATATATATATATATATATATATATATATATATTATTTCAAGAAGGGTTGGTAACCATAACTTAAATCGTGCGATTGGTACACCCTATCTTTCGAGCGTTTTCAAATAAAATCACACGGGGCTCATTCATTCACTTTGTTCGGATCATCGGCATCAGGTCTGTAATATTGAAATTGTAATATTTAGCTAAATATGTCCCAAAAGAATCTCATTTTTAATACGTGATTCTTTCTTTCATTTACAGACCCTCCCAACTCCGTTGTAATCTATTTATATTACCTATTTATATAATCCATTCATGTATCCAATTTAATCCATACAATCTATTTATACATATCAATCTATATTAATATTTACCCAATTCATTTAACTATATAATCTATTTGCTCATATAATCTATTTATCAATCCATATAAATAAATATCATACATTTATAATATTTACTCATTTAACATTCAACTATAATCTAATTAATATTTGTCGATCTAATTATCAATAATCATATGTGTACTCTAATTCCCATTAACTCGTGCAAAGTTAATTCAACCGCATAAAATTCAATCCAATCATAAACTATAATTTCACTTTTCAATCATAACTGTTCATTCCATAATATATATTTTTCGTATTACTTTGTTTTAATACACGTATTCCCACGACGGTGCCGATTTAGGCTTAAGGAAATTTCGTCTTCAAATTCGGACTTCCCGTTAGCGATTAACTTCATTCCCCTTGTATAACGAAAATATAGGTTTGGGGGTTTATTGTGACCAGAGCTGTCTAGTGTATTGGCACAATAATTACCTAACTACCTATACAGGGAATGATCATAATTGTCCCTGGATCATGCTATAATATCTCCAGCGACCAATTTAAGGAAAAACGATCTGGCTGCACCTGTGAACCGAGAAAATTAAGCAGGTAAAGAGAGCAGAAATTAAATCCATCATGTTCACGTACCAACGCAAACTAAAAATATTTATGCTAAACGTGAACGGCTGGAAGGCGAAGAGAATTATCTACTCAAATATAATTAGACAAGAAGACCCAGATTAACCGAGCATGGTATCAACACCGAAGTCGAAGCAATGAAAATACCAAATTATCGGATCATATCTGCCAACCATACCCAAACTAGATATGATGGTGTATCGATCGGGATAAAAACGGGGATTCACTACATCGAAATAAAGGATCTAGAGGAATCCTACCTGGCAGTAAAAATTAAAATGACTATAAGCGATCTGGTAATAGTCGGAGCCTATCAACTCCCAAGACGTTCTTATTTACCCATTCCCAACTTTATTAAGCTCTTTCGCCGAGCAAGCTCTATAATTCTGACAGAAGATCTAAACGCCAGATGCAGAGCAGGAGGCTACGTAACCCATATGAACGGCACAGGCAGAACCCTAGAACTACTGGTGCAAAGAAATATAGTCCAAAGAGAAAGACCAGACATCCCAACGTTCCTAACCAACAGATCCTCCACCACCCTAGATATAATTCTCACCAACCCCAATTTTAACCTCAATCACCATGCCGAGCCCGGGCCCGCAACTCCATCCGACCAATACAAATGGGACTACGAGGCTGACATACCTGAAGATCTGGTAAAGCAGGCTCTCTTCCGCGACCTTGTCCAATTCTCAACCGACACATGTTGTTCTCACGGACGCAGAGTTTCGTAAGAAGTGATCCAGCAAGGGGAAGTCTCCTCCGTCCTCCCCCCAAGAACAAAAGTGGACCGAGAATAAAACACTCTTCGCTATAACTTCTACGCTACATTGCAACCGTAATATCAAAAGCTAGCCAAAAAATTGAAGAAGACCTTACCTGAACGCTAACATCAACCCTAACATGTAACACCCTTACCGATTATGACAACCCAATTTACGACAACTTTTCACCGAAATTTGACCTACGTAGTAACGAGTTTTACTAGTTACTACAAAGGCTTGAATGCCAACCAATTTCGACCCCCAAAACAACACAACACGAGACTAACATTGCTAGAGCTACCCTTTGACCAGGAATCTACTCATCTCTGCTCTCGCGTAATATTTTTACTATACTATCTACTTTTGCTGGAGATACCCTTCCACCATGGAAAAATACCCCCTTCAAACTTATACTAAACTTACCTTTATTATCTTTTTCAAAACACTTTTACCACTATACTCTCTTACTTTTGCTCTACTAATCTATACTTCGTAACTTGTTATGTCCAATGCAGCTTGGATGACCTTCTCGCTGAATCACTCATGCTTGGTAAAGCAAACACCGAAAGCATCACCGCCCTTTCCTTCGAAGAGAAATTTTGCCGCCAAGTTTGTAAGTTAAAATACGAAGGAAATCACGAAAAAGTACATCTGTAAATCTGGAAGGAAAAATTCACGCTTGCGAAAAGAAGATTTTAAGATAGAAGATCATCTCAACCTCACCTCATCTCCATTCTCTTTTTCATTTTAATTTCATCTATTGTCTCCTACACCTTTTCTCTACCACACTCAAAATCCTCCCATTCGGGTGGTACTAAAAAAGAGCAGATACATTCTTTAATTAGGTGCATCATACTCATCATCATGATCGCCTAATCTCCCACCCACCCACCCCAGCCTGGGCACGATGATGTCTTGACTAGTGGACGCTGTCATTTCACCCTCGTCTCAACTATGCAGAGCACATTGGGGGTACGGGAGGAGGAAAGTCTGAGGAACAGCCCGCTGCCAGACACCCGTACCAGAGGAGTCCTCGGATAATGGGCCGGATTGCAACCTTCGCAGGGGAGCTTAAACACTTCGCCTGTGAGGGCCCACCAAAATCGCGCTGGTTGATTCCACGCTAACCAACAAAAATCCCGTCACACTTCACCCCTCGAGAAAAGCTCACCCGGGTCCATCAATTCACCCATCATCATCCCATCATTGACAGCTAGACTAGCAAAGGAGGGACCAAAAGGAAGGGGCAGGGACAAAACATCACACTAACATGGAGAAAAATATGGAGTATAGAAGGCTCCCTTTGAGAGTCGAGCTCGGGTCACAAAAGCCCGAAAGAGGTGTACTTATAAGAACCTTATACACCGAATTGGAGATCGCCCTAACCAAACTGATAGAGGTCCCCAACGGATACGTGGCCCTATGCCACAAAAAAATGATATAGAAAGCCTGGTAGCACCCGACGGACTAAAGGCGCTGAAGAAAATTGGACTAACTCCGAAATTACCACCGTAACTTCTGGCAAACCGCTCCTTCGTCTTCTTGCAAGGTAGACCTCTATGTGGGGACTCCCACAAAAGAGGGACTGAAGGAAGAAATTGAAAGAGAAAACCAGTAGCTGAAAATAACAGAAGTCATAAGATTCGGACATCACACACGCACGTGTTCAAAGTTATCTGCGCCACGGCGGAAGTAGCGAACAAGGCTACCAGCAACGGAATCTTAACCTTTGGAATAAGAATTCCTCCCGAAAATATGGAGAAAGAAAAATTCATCAATGGGCAGACTTGCTTCCAGTGCTACGCGATAGAAGAGCACGTAACAAAAACTGCCCGAATAAGGACAAAAAAATATGCTCGGAATGTGGAAGCATTAATCACACCTTCAGAGAATGCACAGAAACCATAAAAAGGTGCGTGAACTGCCAGGGTCCACAAAAGAGTATGGCAGTAAACTGTCCAAAAAGAAAGGAAATCATAAAGAAGAAAGAGCAGGAACAAAAGAAAGAAAAATAATCGAAACTAAACCAAATCTACGCCAGCGTAGTAAAAGCTACGAAGAAATAAATAAAGGAGACCCAAGAACCAAAGATCAACATCAATGTAAACGAGGGCACGGGCCTAGACATTCTAGCCTGTAGTATGTGTAGCAGCTGACATCTTTGCAAGCTTCTACAAAGTTCGTAAAGAGGCAGTTGTCAATTTCCCGTCTGAGAAAATTATACATCTCGCCCCCAAAATCAATTTGTGTACGATCTTTGATACCAATACGGTTACCTCAAAATCTTTGTACAACCCAATTCGAAATTAACTAATCAGAATATACTTTCCCGTTTCCCGAGTCTCGAGCGCATTTTAACGAACACTTTTTATTTTATCAACGCTCCAACAAGGTCAGTAAAAGTTAACTCCCTAATTAATCATCAGTGTATACATACAAGGGTCTAAAAATATTCAAAGTGTAATTCCTTCCTTTGAATTTCAGTTCCCCTGATTTTATAACTGCAAAAACGTCGTGACATTACTATATTATATTTTATATGATTATCTCATATATATATATATATATATATATATATATATATATATATATATATATATATATATATATATATATATATATATATATAGCTTAGGTTGTGGCTTAGCTTAAGTTCGTGACGATATTTGATTTAAACCATATTTTATTTCTTATTCACTATAATATCCACCTTATATACCTTATTCCTCTTAACATTATAATCATCGGCCATTACCTTATATTCAATATATATATATATATACCTTCTTTCATTAAAATACACATTATATTCATTAACCGTATTATCAAATTCAATAATTAGCCATATTCCATTATTTGTTGTTCAATAAATCTTGTTGAATTTATGCGTCAGTGATTTTGAAACCTTCCCGGCTGAATTAGTTATCCTTCCTCACGTTTTCTCTTTCAACTCATTTTTATCTTTAAATTCATATAGCAAGGTTCAATTTAGTGGCTGCTATCTAGGCAAGTTTGTCATTAAACCAATCATCACATAAGCTATATATGTACGCCCACGTCAAAAATATTGCAATTGCACAACCGGGGACTTTCTCGGAAACGCTCAATCTTCTTCTTGAGAAAAACTGAGTTAGAAAAATGTGGTTCCTCCCCCCCCCCTCCTCCCATGGCACTAGTATACTGAGTAACGGCGGGCAAAACCTTTCAGGTAAACGATATGCTGAACATAGGAGCAAAGATTAAAGGAAACGAGAAAACAATCGAAACCGACGAACCGAATGAAGAAGAAAAAGAAACGGAAGCTTCAGAGAATAAACAAAAAGAGGGAAAGAAGAGGCATAAGAAAACACAACACCCAATTAAAATGAACCAAAAAAAAAAACCCAAAGCAAAGAAATAATTAGAAACAAGATAATTTAAACAAAATAGAAAACGAGACAACCAAACTAAAAATACTACACCCGAATAGCGACGGAAGGAGAACTAAAGCAATAAAATACGGAAATATATATCGACAACAAGCAAAAACTATCACAAAGGCACGAATGCCTGAAAACAAAGAACAGGCACAGAACTGCATAAATTAAAGGAATATAGAACAACTTAACATAAATATGGAAGGAAAGCATACATGAACAGTAATAATACAGAATTTGTAATCGAATTAGAAGTACGTTACCGAAAGGTATCCTAAGCAAAAAAATTAAGATTTTGACAAAGATAATAAAGAAGACAAAGAACAAAAAACTTAAAAGCAACCAATAAAAAACATAATCCTAAAAGCAATTAGAAGAGCATAAAAAAGAGAAACATCAGAGGTAAGAGATCAGCCAGTATACTGGCAAATTTAATTTCCTATACTCTCTACTCTCACGCACACTAGCACCTCCCCCTTAAAAAACAAAAGAACAAAACCCACTCCCATGCTATATTCTAACTATCTCCCCTTCTCCTGTTCATTCCTTGAAAAGGTCTTTAAGAATAATGGCGAAAGTGCTCGGAATCGTATTTCACTTTTGCTTTGCAGGTGTATCTGCATATATATATATATATATATATATATATATATATATATATATATATATATATATATATATATATATATATATATACTATTGAAGTCCACAGCTATGGCAGCGTTATTAATTTTAACTTGTATTTTCTTAATATTTCTTTGCCAATATTTACATATGCTCATTTGAGAACAAGATTTTCAAAATAATATAGCGACCAAGCATCACATCTACGCGCGCTATATCGATGACATAATTTTTAATATGTGCTTACATTTACCCTTCGATTATGGTCACTGATACTAAACGTGATTATACATGACGATGTTATCAGCTTCATTAGTTCAGTTTTTCTATGCTGATCTTTTATGATATACTTGTGTTACGTTTCTTTTCAGTCCTGGAAGACAATTGACTCAATTCCTACATCTTGAGCGGTGAACGATGCTGTTGAGAAAAGTAAAGGTCAGAAAGTGGACGTGGTGCTGCTGCCTCCTGCCGCTGGATGTCAGGTTAGTGATAGTGATGAAGATGACGATCAGATTTTAGACTAGGATTGGATTCCAAATGAAGTTAGTGGTGAGGTATAAGAGGAAGATGTTGCTGAGGAGAGTGAAAATGAGGAAATTCGGCGATAGAGGAAGATTGAAAGGTTACCTCTACAAACACGTTGCATGCTGCAGAAGGTGGGAGACGATCATTTTGGCAAGGAGCCTTCTAAAATATTCAACTTGTTCTTTGAACCTTAAATTATCCAACACATAACAAAGCAAACAAATTTGTAATCCGTTAGAGACAAGAATGCATCAAACTTTCATCGCACTGAAGAAGAAATGAGTAAATCCTTGGGACTATAGGTGGATACCACAGTCTGCCACCAGAAAATGATCATTGGTCTACAAGATTTGGTTGCACCTGTATTTTCCAAAACAATGAGCAGGGACAAGTTCCGTACCATCAAAAGATACCTGCACCTTGTTGGTAATTCAAATCTAGTAGTTTCAAAGATCGCCAAGATCTTGCCCTTACTTAAAATGATAAGAAGTAGTTGCTAAAAGTTTGGT
The DNA here is from genome assembly GCA_963969495.1 of Ceratothoa steindachneri. Classification (NCBI taxonomy): domain Eukaryota; kingdom Metazoa; phylum Arthropoda; class Malacostraca; order Isopoda; family Cymothoidae; genus Ceratothoa; species Ceratothoa steindachneri. Next base: position 116,610,862 of record OZ018333.1, on the reverse strand, counting down.
ATATTTCCTGAACTACTAAGCCTTGATGAATCTATGATTCCGTATCATGGTCATCACTCAGCTAAGCAGTTGAGGAGGAACAAACCAATAAGATTTAGTTATTAAATGTGGATGCTATGTGGAGTAGATGGATATCCATACATTTTTGCAATCGATTTTGGCAAAGAGGGTGACTCGAAGACTCGCCAACTGGGGTCACATATCGTGATGTCAATGTTACAGCCAGTTGAAAATGCTGACCAACATGTAGTGTTCTTTGGCAATTTCTTCATAAGCCACACATTGCTGACGGAACTCGCTGCAAAAGGGTTTCGAGCCTGTGAAACTGTTCGAGATAACTCAACAGGCAAATGTCCTCTCCCGTCAAAGAAAGAAATCGAAAAGAAAGAGCAAGGCTATTTCAACTACACTATTTTATGTGAAGTGGAATGACAACTCTAGTGTTACAGTTGCCATCAACTGCTATGGTGTGACTCCAATTCATAAAGTACAACGCCATGTGAAGAAGGAGAATAACGAGTTAATTGACCAGCCACATATCATTCACATGTACAACAAGGGAATGGGAGGCGTTGATGTATGTGATATAATGTTGTCATCTTACAGACCGCGGTTGCTTTCAAAGAAATGGTGGTGGAACATTTTCTCAAATATGCTGAATCTGCTGCCAGTTGAGGCTGCTTTCAGATTCTACCAACCTATTGGTGGATCGGCAGGTATGTCACACATAATGTTGAGGAGAGAAAATGTTCAAGCAATGATAAAGTTTCAAGAAGAGGCTTTGGAGGACCCTCCGCACAACCCGCGAAAGTAGTGACGTACGACAGAGTTTATCACTTTCTGGACTCAAGGGGGATGCTGCCTCTCTATGAAGAACACACGACTGCAGTGCAGAAAATGTGGAAACGGACTCAACAAGTTGTGGAGTGAGGACTATCATAACAAGTAAACTAGTGGCAAATAAAAATAAATTGAAATAATCTGTTATTCATATAACATTTACTCTTTTCTTAACTCTAGTATAGGATTTGCATGTGTTTTGTAAGAATAATGTGTTTAATACCATATAAAGGCAATACAATTCCAAAGAAATGATCAAGACTTCATTTCATATCAAATGGATAAGTTTGTGTTATATTTTGCGCCAACGTTCACATTTTGGGAACATGAAAAAATGATAGGAAAATAGTATTGAAACGTAAAGACAAAAGTTAGAATGTTATCAGTCAACATCTGGCAGCTTTTCATCCAAAACTAAAGAAAAACATTCAGAGGAAGATAGGTCAACCTGTAAAGGGTTAACCTCTTATTTGCGCGAAATGCCTTTGACCAATTTTATAGGAAGTTGTGTCAATGAAATAGTCTTACCACTATATATTGGTTCCTTGAGGTTTTCTTGAAGTCTGGATTTCTCCTAATTTTATATATATATATATATATATATATATATATATATATATATATATATATATATATATATATATATATATATATATATTACATAACTATTTCTGAATAGCATTATACAAGTGTGGTATAAAAAATAAATAAAAACATAAATTGTCTGAAATTGGGAGGGATATCAGCCCCCTAGCCCTGCCCCCTCGTGGATCCTCGCCTGCGTAGCGCAGAGTTGGGAATTCAGAGGACGACAATTCTCCCATTTCATATTAAGTTGCTTATATGGTCACCAGTCTTGTCCTAATTTCAAAAGCTTTTGTAGGTCAATTCCACTGGTTAGGATGGTAGCAGTGACGGCCAAGTAATCTTCACCACATTGATGAATATTTTTCAACCTGTGAAATGAGAAGAAAAAAACAGTGATTTAGATCTAATTATTAATATAATAATTGCCATTTAATTCCCCAAACAGTAAAGTAGAATTATATGGTAGGCTAGACAGCCTTGACTCACTTAGGAATCGGAAAGAAAACAACAAAATTTTATGGAGCAACACCAACATTAGGTTAGATTAGCCTTACTCATTCGACTCTATTAGGTTTAGTTAACCTTACTCATTCGACTCTATTAGGTTTAGTTAACCTTACTCATTCGACTCTATTAGATTTAGTTAACCTTACTCATTCGACTCTATTAGGTTTAGTTAACCTTACTCATTCGACTCTATTAGGTTTAGTTAACCTTACTCATTCGACTCTATTAGGTTTAGTTAACCTTACTCATTCGACTCTATTAGGTTTAGTTAACCTTACTCATTCGACTCTATTAGGTTTAGTTAACCTTACTCATTCGACTCTATTAGGTTTAGTTAACCTTACTCATTCGACTCTATTAGGTTTAGTTAACGTTACTCATTCGACTATATTAGGTTTAGTTAACGTTACTCATTCGACTCTATTAGGTTTAGTTAACGTTACTCATTCGACTATATTAGGTTTAGTTAACCTTACTCATTCGACTCTATTAGGTTTAGTTAACCTTAGTCATTCGACTCTATTAGGTTTAGTTAACGATACTCATTCGACTCTATTAGGTTTAGGTAACGTTACTTATTCAACTCTATTAGGTTTAGTTAACGTTACTCATTCGACTATATTAGGTTTAGTTAACCTTACTCATTCGACTCTATTAGGTTTAGTTAACGTTACTCATTCGAGTCTATTAGGTTTAGTTAACGTTACTCATTCGACTCTATTAGATTTAGTTAACCTTTTTTGATTTTATAGGTATATTGTGCAATAGAGTACATTTATACATAATCATAATACAAATAATAATAAAATAAAAACAAAACAAACAAACAACAAAAAAAACGACAAAAAAGACAAATACAGTAATAATATGATACAATAATATAAATACAAGTATAAATGCACACATTACACAAAGCGGGCAGCCCGTCAGTGTTGGCGTGCAGTAAGACGTGGTGGAGCGTCCCGCGCGTTTCTTGTCTGCTGCAAGTGGGTGGCGTCGGTCTTCATCACCTGTCGCCCGGCTGGGCGCGGGCGGCGATCAGCGCGGAGGGGGTGCTGTTCTCAGCACCTCTAGCAGCTCGTTTGTTGGGGTGTGGCGGACCACCTGGGCGGCTCTTGCCTCTCGTGCCCTCAGTAGGGCGCCTCTTACAGGGGCAGGGGCTGGCGCTCGCTCTGGCCTGAGGCGGGCGGTGGCTGGGCAGGAGAGGAGGTAGTGCACCAGTGGGCGCCGGGAGCGGCCGCCGCAGTGTTCGCACCTCCTTGCCACAAAGTCGGCGTGCAGCTCTTCCCGCGTGGATTAGCCCAGCCTCACACGCTGTAGCAGCACGCCGTTCGCTCTGGGCTGCTGGAAGGATGGGTTCAGTCGGCGATAGGCTGTGGCTGCAGCATACCACGCCGCTTGCCTCTTGAATGCTTCCCATTCTTGGTGCTGCTGGTGGGCGTTGTGGGTGGCCCTGCGTTTAACCTGCACCTTGAGCTGCTGCAGGCTGGGGCGCACGGTCCAGGTGATGATGGGGCCGTGGGCGGCTCGCTTGGCAGCCTCGTCGGCAGCATCGTAGCCGCGCACGCCAACGTGGCTGGGAATCCAGTGGAGCCGGACACGCCTGCCCTGAGCTGCGAGGTCCTGCAGGGTGCACAGGATGGTGGTGGTGAGGTGGATGTTGTCCCGGGTGTAGGCGTAGGCGTGGGCGTGCTGCAGCGCCTGTAGTCCCGACCGAGAGTCAGTGTGTATCACCACAGTGGCCTCCCGGCGGAGCAGAGCGTGTTGGAGGGCGTGCAGGATTGCTACCAGCTCCGTCTGGAGGGTGGAGCAGTGGTCTGATGTCCTCCACGCTTGCGTCAAGCCGCTCGTGACGAAGGCGGCGCCGGACCTCCAGCTGTCGGGGTCGACGGAGCCGTCGGTGAAGTACACTGCGCTGCCTGGCTCCGTGACCTCAGACATGGCCATGAGGGCGTGCTGGCGAAGCTCCTCGGTGAGGCAGTTCGCTTTGCTGTCGGGCAACTGTGTGGCGGTGAAGTGTGCGGCGGGGGGGTCCCATGGTGGTGGTGGAACGTAGGCGGGGTTGGGGGTGTCGGGGTCGCGCCACAGCCAGTTCCCTGCCCGGTTGAGGGAGTTGGTTGCTAGGCTGACGTTTACGAGCCACCTGTTGTTACGCAGGCACTCGATGCCCTGCGCCACGGCCATTCGGAGTCTCCTCTGCGCAACACCTTCAACGTCGCGCTGGAGCACTCTGGCCACCCGACAGGCCACAATGCAATCCACCCTGGCGGTGAGGGGCACCAGGTTGGCCTCACTCTGCATGACAGAGGCAGTGCACCACCTGTGTGCCCCTAACATGGTCCTCATGGCGGTGTTTTGTATCACCTCCAGGCGCTGTTGCTGCTGCCGGGGCAGCGCTACAAGGACCGGTGCACTGTAGTCCACTAGGGAGCGCACTGCCTGGAGGTAGTAGAGGCGGAGGACGGGGAAGGTTGCACCAGCGCTCGGCCGCGTCATGGCCCTCATCACATTGAGCCGGGCCTGCGTCCGCTCCCTCAGGTGCGTGACATGCTGCGTGAAGGACAGCTGTCTGTCCACCCACACTCCGAGGTACTGGTAGGAGTCAGTCCAGGCCAGGCCGACTCCTTGGACGCGAAGCTGCTGGCCAGCAGGTGTGCAAGTCTTGATGGCCATGGCCCGGGACTTCTCTGCCGAGATCTTGAGCCCCAGCTCTTCGCACTTGGCAGTGATGAGGTGCAGCGCTTCTTGGGCCCGCGCAAGCTTGTCGCCGCGCCCGGTGACGACGAGCGCCAGGTCGTCGGCGTAGCTAAGGAGGATGGTTCCTTCCCGATAGGGGAGGGCGACCAGCTGTTCCATCAGCACGTTGAAAAGAAACGGGCTGAGGATGCCGCCCTGGGGTGTCCCGTTCTCGAAGGTAAGGTAGGAAGACATGTGACCCTGGAACTTCACGTGGGCTCGGCGCTGGTGAAGGTAGTCCTGGAGCCAGACGAGCAGTCTCCCTCGGATGCCCTTCCTCACAAGGGCGGCCAGTATGGCGCGGGGGCTAGCCAGCTCGAAAGCCTTCTCGAGGTCAAGGAAGACTACGATGGTGGGCTGGTTGTTGGCGTGAGCCAGGAGGGTGATGAGGCAGTCCGCCGTGCTCACCCCCCTGGTGTAGTCGAACACGTGGTGATGAAGGCTTCCCACGCTCCACTGTAGGCGAGTCAGCACCATCTTCTCCGCCGTTTTTCCGGTGCAGCTCAGGAGGGAGATTGGCCTGAAGGTGGTGTGATCCTTCGGCTTAGGGATGGGCTGGATATCGGCGTCCTTCTAGGAGGGCGGCAGACGGCCTGCTAACCACGACGCGTTCAGAAGGGCTAGCAGCGTGCCGTCCCCGGCGGCCCAGCGTGCGCCAGCATAGAGTACCGCACTCCGTCGGCTCCCGCCGCTGTGTCACGTCGACGTTTCGCCCTGGCAAGCTCCTCAAGCGTGAAAGGCTGGTCCGTCACGTGCGGCTGGCCCCACGCCTCCCTGACCTCTTCGTCGCGCTGTGGGCGCAGCTGCTGCTGGAGGTAGCTGGTGTGGGGAGGAAGCTGCTCGCTAGAACCCCTCGCTGTAAAGCAGTTCGCCAGCCGATCTGCATCTTGCTCTGGGCGTGGGTGGGTCGGGGCGGCGCCTGAGGCCTTCCTGAAGCTCCCCCACAGCTGGCCGAGGGAGGTGTGTTGGCTGAAAGAGGCGCACCACTCCAGCCACTTTGCCTCCCTGGCGCTCAGGGACACCTGTCGCGCGCGGGCTACCACGTCCTGCAGGAGCTGCAGGTTGATGGCCGTTGGGCGCTTCTCGTACAACCTCCTGTGGACGTTGACGCGGTGATTGTGCTCCCGGACTTCCTCGTTATAAAACCACCAGTCCGGGCGCCGGCGGCGATTTGAGGCTGTCCTGGGCATGGCCGCGTAAGCTGCACTCTCTATGGCCGCCGTAAGGTCCCTCTCCTGCAGGTGCAGGTCCGCCGGAGGCACATACGTGGACCACCATTCGGCCAGGGAGGCTTGGAACTTTGCTTAATCCGCCCTCCTGACGTTCCACTGGGGCGGCGGGAGAGGAGGAGCTGGTGGGGCCACAGTGAGGGTGGTGAGGGTCCCGTAATGGTCGCTGGTGAGGGTAGGGTGGACCTGCCAGGTGGCACCGGGCTGTAGGTCGCCCGACACCAGCGTGAGGTCGAGCCGCCCCCCATGGACGTGCGTGGCCTCCCCTGTGTTCAGTAGTCGAACGGCAGGAACTTCTTCGAGCAGGTCGGCCAGGTGGCGCCCGGTCACGTTAGTGGGTGACACAGACTGCAGCACGGGGTGGTGGGCGTTGAAGTCGCCCGCTACAAGGAGGCTGGAGTGGGATGCGAGGGAGAGCAGCTCCCCAACATCCAGCGGGTACCGCTGGCTCCTGTATATATTGTATACAGTGAGAGTGAGCGGCCCCAGCTGTAGCTCCAGTGCCAGGACCTCCACGCCGTCACCACAGTACACGGGTGCGGCAATCCTCTTGTGCGGGATGGTGTTTCGTATGAGGGCTGCACAGCCACGCCCATTTCCGTCACCAACCGGAAGCGAGTGGAGGGTGTAGCCTGCGACTCGCCATTCAAAGCTGGCGGGCGTGAGAGTCTCCTGTAGGAGAACCAGGTCCAGGTCTTCTTGGAAGACGGCTTGCAGCAGCTCATGTTTCTTGGGGCGGAGCCCCTGCACATTCCACTGCAGCACCCTCAGCGTGGGCGCCGGTGCGTGGGCTGGGCTGTCAATCCGCGCCTCCATCTTGGTTGTGGGCGTGCGGTGGGTGCAGAGGGTGTTGAGTGGGACCTCTCGGCGTGGTAGATGATGGGGAGGGCTGGAAGGCACCCTCTGTGACGGCGGTTAACACCTCTTCGCGGAGGAGTGCGTGGAGGTCCTGCTCGGTGGGGGCTGCGGTGCCCTGCCGGCGGTCGAGCAGCTTCTTCACCAGCTGTACGACACACGCGAGAATGACGTCCACGATGGCTCTGCCCTCCTCATTGAGTCCCTCGCAATAACCTGGGGGTCCACGTTGAGACCCTGTCGCTGGTTGGGCATTGGGTAGCACCGTGGACTGCTCCTCGTCTGGGCGGGCGTGGTGGGCCCGACGCCTGTGTCCCCTCCTCCTCTGTGGCTTGGGGACAGAGGGGGTGGGTTGCTGGGTGGAGGTGTGAGCGGAGTTGCTGGCTGTGCAGCTACTGGTACCCTCTCTCGCTCCCTGCCTGTCATCTTCCCCTGTCTCGACCTGACTTGTGCCAGGCTGTTGAGGGGTAAGGGGTGGGTGGGAAGCCCACGCCAGCCTGTTTGGTGGTGGCGCTGGAACAAGGCGTCGGTTGCCTTGATGCTGGGAAGGCCCACGTGCTTCCCCTAACCTTTGCCGCTCCCCCTCCTGTGTACCCCCCAGACGTGTGCCGGGCAGGCCGAGAGTCGCGGGTTGATGGCTAACCCACGCCGACCCGATTGGGGGTGGCGCGGCAATGAACCGACGCTCTCTTCTTTGGGTTGGGGGGGCACGTGGTTCCATCTGCTGCTGCTGCTGCCGCCGGTGACCCCGTGGCATCCTTCTCTGTCGCTCGGGGCACTTCGTGTTCCAAGCGTGGTGCCCCTTGGTGCAGTTGGGGCACCGTGCCGTGGTGGACTCGCTGGCCTTGAGGCGACCGATACACTCCTCCGTCGGGTGCGCTTGGCTGCACACGCCGCACTTGACGGAGTTTTGGCACATGGCCTGGAGATGCCCGAAGCGCTGGCACTTGTAGCATCTCACAGGCTCACCTTGGTAGGGGCGCAGGGCGTAGTGGCCCCAGCTGCCCAGGTCCAGCTTGGGTGGTGGCGGCCCCTCGTACACTACAAGGATCTGCCTGGTTGGGACCTTGTCTCTGTGTGCGAGGAGCCGTGTTGCCGAGTGCACGTGGGGGTGAGCCTCGACGGCCTGGAGTGGCAGAGTAGTCGGATATCGTTGAAGCACCAACTTGTGCCTCTTCACTCTGGGGTCGAGAAGGATCCCTCGATCCCCCTCCTCGGCAAGGCGGCGCAGCATGACCTCCGACCCATCGTCTTTCGGGGTGAGGACGTATTCGCCGTTGAGAGTAGGGCGAATGACTATCCGCAGGCCAGGGTGTGCTCTCTCCAGCTCCGTCACAGCCTGGTAGGCACTGCTAGTGTTGCTCTGGTGCACCAGTTTAAACTTGTGCCGAGGTCCTCGTCGGGAATGAGACACTGTTACCCAGCCTGCCTCATTCTCCTGCTGGGCCTCCTCGGTCTGGGGGCTCTCGTCGATGACGAGGCGACCGCTTTCATCGCTGGGGGCCTCCTCTGCCTGTGAGAACTCCGGCTCCAGTGTTCGGGCGGTCCTCTTCGGCGTGGAAGTCTCGTTGGGTGAGAGTGGACTTAACCCATTCCGCGTCCGCTTGGCAGACATCGGCGTGGTGACTATGGACGCCGACCCTTGCATCGTGGCGTCACTCTTGTTCGCCCACCAGCGCCACGGGTGCAAAGGGGAGAAGAGACCAATGCCCTCTTTACAAGCAGGACAGGAACAGGAGGTATCTCCAATCAACCCGTCCACGCTTGCTTCTGTCTCTTTTGAGAGCCACGGAAACAGGAGGAATCTCCAATCAGACCGTAGCTGCCCTTATGAGACAAACGAGGCAACCTTCTTGCTCTACTCTCAAGGTTAATAGTTACCAAATGGTAACATTCTTGGGCGATTAACTCTCGTGGAAGTGGTGATGACTCGTCAGCTGCTTGGATGCACTTTTCAGTGAGTGCTCTGTTCACATCTGTTTAGTTAACCTTCCTCCTTCGACTACCAGCTTCCTTAAGCTGCTGTTGTTTGTTGCTCTTGAGCAGTTTATTTCTCTTTGTGTAAGCCCCAACTGATAGAAATTAGTTTGTAAGAAAAAGGAATTAGAGTTTTGATTCGTTACTGTTACAAGGAGAAGATATCGATGTGGTATAAACGTTTCAACTCCGGCAATCTTACCCTTGACGATCATTTAAATTTGCTCTAAATTTTATTTTGAAAATCTATTTAAAAAAATAATTTGGATAAAACTCGAATATACGAAAAAAGAGCAGCCACGCTTGAAATTTAATAAATTTTCTGAACTTCATCATTTGTAATTCCTATTGTTTAAAAAAGTTCGAAAACATTCGATACACATATTTATTTCTAAACATCACCATTTTTTTTTTTTTTTAAACTTTAAATGAATTCTTAGAATTAACTTGGATAAAAACTTAAAATATATTTAGGTCACAACCGAACTAGGAGAAAAATAAAATCTATTATTATTCCCCCTCTCCTTCAAAATCCCGTTCTCAAAATATAGCAGTATGAATAATTAAATATATTTATTTATATTAGTTATTCCTTAAAGACTGTTTTATTTTTATAATAGATAATATTTTTTAAAAATTAGAGTTTTTTATTAATTTATAGAAACCTTTTATTCGTGAATAAGAACTTCAAATGTTATAAGTGACTAACTATTAAAATCGAAATATAACAATTGATTGCACTATAGCCATTTTGACTGCTTTGCTTGCCTGAGTAAGTCTTGCTCTTCTCACGTGTGACCTGGTAAAGCCAACCTTAAGTTGTAATTCGCATACTATTGGTGATATTTGTTGTTTACGCGCGTTTAGTGATTGCTCGTTCAGGAATACAGATTCAGCTTACGTTCGAAGGTGACATTGCGTTTTTACGAGTAATAAGTGAATTTTCACTCGCTTCGTGCGTCGGTAGCGAGGGTGAGCTTGCTTCCGCCCTCCCCCTCCTTTTTTCCACACCGGACTCCCTTTGTGGTAGACCGGAGACCTGCAGGCCTTCGAGAAGCGCCTGCACCCAAGGTAAAGTGCCATTCTGATCGGGTTGTTTTGTTTTGGACAGGGACTACTCCTTTTTTGACCTATTCTCTTTCACTGGTGGAAAATATCACATAACACGCGAACACAGCCACACACTCCGAGTCTTCGCATATTTTTTTATCTCTCTAGTTCCCATGCGGAAATGGAGATTTAAATGAGGGAGACTCGGCGGATACCGCTGAGGACTCTCTCCGATGGCCCCAAGCCAGATCGGGGAGATGTCTTCGCCATCACTCACGGGGAACTAGGAGTAACCCTAGTTAGACTTATAGACACGTACAATGGATACTCGGCTATCTGCTAAAAGGAGAGTGACTGCGAAGTCCTCACCTCTCAAAAAGCGGCAGAATCCCTAAAAAAGATTAACCTCAGACCCCACACGCCTCCACAGATTAAAACCCACCGCAGCATTATACTTCGACGCCTCGATCCTTGGGTCGGCAGCCACAGCATCGAAGAAATTCATGCTGAGGTTGAAAAAAAACACCCCTGGGCCAAAATAGCGGAAATCCTTAAATTTAAGGATTACACGCACGTTTTTAAGATCGTGTTTACGGATTCGGCGATGGCGGTAAAGGCTACGGAGTGCGGTATGCTCCTCTTTAACGTTCGGATCTGCCCCGAGCAGGTCGAACGCGAGGAGTTTATCGACCTCCAAATGTGCTTCAAATGCTACAAGTATGAGGAGCACATTACGGCCCACTGCCCCAAAGGGAATGCTACCTTATGTTCGATCTGCGCATCGGACAATCACTTCTGGAGGAGCTGTAAAAGCACCACCATGAAGTGTCTAAACTGCGCGGGGGAAAATAAGACACTCTCCATGGCCTGCCCCATCAAGAAACAGATCCTTAAAAAGAAAGCCACTCAGAAAAAAACGGAAGAGGAAACAAAAGCCAACACTACTTATGCCAAGGTTGCAAAAGCTGCGGGAGCGGAGTCTAAAGCGAACCCCACATTTCTCCACGTCGAGAATGAAAACTCGACGAAAATTATGTGTTGCATATATTATGCTCATATTGCGAATCTCTCCTCCCCGGGGTGCTTTGCAGATGAGCTTAATAAGATGCTAACCAATAATGGAATGGAGAAGATGTGGTTCCCCTCGAACCCGCGGTCAGAAGAGATTTTGAAAATTAGTCTCAAACCCCAGTGCGAGACTAGTTGTCAGAAGCTCCCAACCCCCAGCAATGCCACAACCCCAGCTTCCTCCAGAGACCCCAGGATCCAGGCTGCAAAAAGCACGCACGGAACTGAAACAATCCAAAGAAACACAGCAAAACAAAAACACCCACGCAAACGCACCCACAAAGGTGAATAACGAAGCCACGGAGACTGGAGTTGCGAGAGCCGAGGGAGGGGCACGTTCGCCCCGCTCACGGAAAACCTCGCAGCCCCAGAGACGCCCGAGATCGTCCTCTTCTTGCAAGAGGGAATCTAGGCACGCATACCATTCAAGAAAAATTAACTTGAAGGTGTTCGCTGCCGAAAGGTCCCCTTTTCCTAAGGAGATGGATGCCCTTGATGTATCCGAAGGCTTAATAGCCGGAATATACAAATGGGAATTCACCTCGGACGAGCTCAGTGAAAAACAGGTCGAGGAGGCTTTACTCCAAGGCCTGATCAAACTGACTCCGGACTCCTTTATAACCCTTACCGACGGCGAATACAGGAAAAAACGTACAGGAAAAACCATAACGCCCCCAAACACTCCACAAGGACCTAAACTCGTAAGAGAATAAAGTCCTAAAACATCATATTACACTCGAAAACCCTTGAGTGAACTACAAAATGACGACTCTAAAAATTTTACATTTGAACTCTGACGGATGGACAAACAAAAAAATATTATACGGAAACGTATTAAGACAAAGTGACCCATACGTTATATTTATTTCTGAACATGGAATAAACGACGCTAACCAGATAAAAATCTTTCCCTACGAAGTCTTGACCAAAAATCACAGCGGAGAACGTTTTGACGGATGCGCCATAGCTGTGAAAAGAGGTCTTGACTTCAGATCAATAAGTGGACTCGACGAATCTTACCTTGCTGTGGAGGTCCGTACGGCAGTGGGACCCCTGGTCCTGGCAACGGGGTACCAACCCCCAAGGAGAGGGTATTTGCCCCTCCCAAACTTCTTGCAGTTATGTGGTCACGGCAGAACCGTTCTCTTTGCCGGTGACCTCAATGCAAGAAGCGCTGCCTCCGGTTATACGTCGACCAACCCAGCAGGCAGGAATCTCGAGACACTTATTGATAGACACATTATGACTAGAATTGGACCAGACTTCCCCACATATATCACTCACAGGTCAGCCACCAAACCAGATATTGTGCTAACCAGCAATATGTTCCCCTATAATTACTTCATTGAGCCGGGCCCCCCTATTCCCAGCGACCACCAGGCTATCCTTATTAAAGTCTCAACCTCCCCCATTCAAATCCCTATCCCAGAGCGGAAGAGCTACGCTCGAGCCAACTGGGATAAGTATAATCAACTCCTCGAAAGTTATATCCCAGAACCCTTAAATAATGCCTCCCTTGAAGAAATTGACGAGGAGTTGGATAAATTAAATGAAAATCTATTAAAAGCCGACAAGGAAGCCGTCCCTGGAGTTAAATATAAAACTCTCCCTGCCCCCTCATGGACCCCTAGAATGAAAACCCTCGCGAGGGAATATAAGGAACGGATCAATGAAGTGAACCTCACTGGCCCCAACATCAACACACACAGACAAACACGACTCCTACGCGCCGAACTAATGACTCTTATAAGGGACCAACAGAATGTACTCTGGAATAATTTAATTGACGGACTAAATGTAGAAACTGACTCACGTACATTCTGGCAGACGGTAAAACGACTTCAAAGACGGAATTATTAATGACCTGAATAATCAAATACACAGAACGCACCCTCACCATTGCGTATCACAGGATAGGGAAATGGAGGGACTCGCCGGTAGAATTACTGCCGAGGAACTCTCTATGACATTAAAATCTTTTCGACAGCGAGCACCGGGGCGTACAGGACTGACGAAGGAGAATTTTATTCGAGCCCCGCCCAATATCTTATTGGGGCTCATGAATATCATGAACGCATGCCTAAACGTGGGTTACTTCCCTGACCACTGGAAGGTAGCGAAAATGATATTCATTCCAAAAGCCGGTAAACCACCGGACAGTCCAGCTAACTTCAGGCCCATATCTCTCCTAGAATTTTCAGGGAAAGTCTTGGAGAAGATATTGGCCAACAGGGGAAACATGTTCCTCGAGAGAAACAACTCTCATAACAACCAACAACATGGCTTCCGAGCGAAGCGAGGAACAGACACGGCGCTAGCCGTAGTTACCGAGAAGTTGGCAAAAGTAAAATCAGAAAAACGCCATGCAAATCTGGTGCTACGCGATGTCAAAAAGGCCTTTGACAAAGTATGGAGGAGAGGCCTACAATATAAGATCCTACAACTAGGCCTCAATCCCATACTTGAGAGGATTCTTTGTGACTACGTGATGGAGAGGAGAGCGTTTCTGAGTATCAAAGGTTATAGCGGCCCTGAGTTCGAACTCGAGGCGGGGGTGCCGCAAGGCGGGTGCATCTCTCCCCTGCTCTATAACATCTACACCATAGACCTTCCCCAACCCTTGACTGAGGGTTCCTTATACGTCCAATTTGCGGACGATATAACAATGATATGTACGGCGCCTTATCGGAATGCGAATTTCATGACACGAAGTACGGCAGTGGAAATCGAAAACATCAACTCTTTCGAGAGAAGATGGAAGATATCCACCAATGCCCAAAAGTTCCGTGTAATTCCATTATTCCGAAGGACACTGGCAGACATCCGTGTGGGGGGTGCACGCATCCCATACCGCACGGAGGGCACGGTTCTGGGACTACATATTACGACTGGTGGGTATAGGAGCCATGTAGCAAAAACTACACGGAATGCACGGAGGGACTTGGGTGAATTTTTCAAATTCGTAAACCTGAGTACCTCCAACAAACTGAAGATCTACAATGCGTGCATTCGCTCAAAACTCCTGTACCCCCCGATCCCTATAAACGTAGTTTCCAAGACCCAAGTCCTTAAACTGCAAAGAGTCCAGAATAAGGCAGTATATATCATTACGGGAGCCCGAAGGAGAGAAGGGAGAAGGCAGAGTGATCTCCATGGTGAACTGGGAATGACCCCCATAAACGTGGAGCTTCACCTAAGAGCAACCAAAATCTGGGACAAGGTGCACCGGCACCTCCCTCCCGAGTTTGTACTCGAGCACATCGACTTTGACAATTTACCTAACTTAAGACGACCAATTAGTTTCAAACGCAGTAGACTACCGAATGACTTTAACGTCGACCCAAAGTTCCCTTAAAAAGCTAAATAACCCACATCCATAACACAACAAAACATGAACAAAGCCAAACGAGTTTAGCCACCGAATTAGCACTTGCTAAATTTGGTTTAAAAAACACTTCCCCAAATTTTTGTGTGAAATATCGCCAAAAAACAACTAAAACAAAAACAACACAAAAAATCCAAATCTAGGTGTGAAACACCCAGAATCGAAGATGAAAATCTTCCAAAAAGCCACGTAGAGAAATTATATATTACTACAAAGGCTTGAATGCCCAGCGCATTTACCAGATGGTGTATTTATATACTATCAAAAAAAAAAAAAACCGCAAAGAAAGCCAAAGATACCCTTTCACCAGGGATCTGTCTTTCATTCTACCTTTCATTTTCGCTTTCCTATCATTTTTTCCCCTATTTCCCCACTATTTCTCCTACTAAAACCCTCTTCTACTATATTCCTCACTTGTTATGTCCAATGTCCAATAAAGCCATTTTTGTCGATTGTCGATATGCATCAATGCCATTTTTGTTGGACTTTTCGTTCCAATATGTACTCATTAAAACTACCTATTCTCAAATGCTCTCTTCTGTGGGTATCTTTGCCAGCATTTCTTCGATAAAACTCGCTCTGCATATCTTTAATCGGTTGTGTTTGCTCCTGATGATGAGCAATTGAATGAAAGTTGTGATTTTTGTGAACGCCTATGCTCTTAGAACCAAATCGCTATTTAGTGGCTATGTAGTGATTGAAAGGAGATAGTAACAAGGCCAAAAGAGATTTGATGAATGTACCAACATGTTTTTATTAAGTGTGGAAAACTCACAAAGTATCGCGTGAGTAAGCAATAAATGCAACAAGGCCCCACAAGAAAAAAAAATGATTCCAAGTACTTTCGAACTTTATTTCGAGTTCATTATCAAGGAATGACTTGAAATAAAGTTCGAGAGTACTTGGAATCTTCATTTTATTTTCCTTGTTACCTTCATTGCTTACTCACACGATACTTTGTGAGTTTTCCACTATTACAAATGTAGCAAATTTATAATTTGATGTAAAATTAATCCTCGAGGCGCATTGCGTCCGGGGCTTATAGATACCTTTAGCGAGTCTATTCGTTATCTATTTTTTAAATTGGAATTCCCTTCAGATAAATTGAAATTATCAACTTTGTTAATGATGATGGATTGGGCAATTCTCGTCTCAATATAATTGTTTGATTTATAAATGATTTTTGAATGGTTAGAATCAATTCTATGGTCGTGTTTTTGTATAGTTTCTTCATTATTAGTTCAAAATAGCAGGTTGCCGAAACTAGTCCGATAGTTATAAATATAATCTTGATTCAAATATTGTGGTTTACCATTATCTTTAATATATATATATTATATATATAGACAGTAATAAATATTACTGTAGGAAAAACTATTCCGTAGTTTATTGCAATCATTTTCATCATTCTCTCGCGCTACTTTAAGAGATAATATATATATATATATATATATATATATATATATATATATATATATATATCAAGGAAAATCAAGGAAAGGAAGTACCCTAGGAGACCTTACGGTCCATTCAAAGAGGGTACCTTTGGACTAGCAATCGAGCGGGCACAAGGCTGCTCAATTGTTTTGCGTCCCTAAACGGCCACTTTTCAAGACCTTGTCTAGTCTTGACTTGAACTGGTCAACAGATTCACTGTTGACAACTTCCACTGGAAGTACGTTCCACTTACCGCAGATACTGTAGGTGAAAAAATTTCCACACAGATTGCGGTTGTAACGCTTCAGTTCAAGTTTGAAGCCGTGATTGCGCGTTCTGTTCTCACTCAGTGTGAAAATATCCCGGTAGTCAACATTGTCGAACCCTCGAAGTATTTTGAAAACTTCGATGAGCTGACCACGCAGTCTACGGGTTTCCAGCGAGAACAGATCTAACTCCCTTAGTCTATCCTCATAACTTTTATGTCGGATAGAGGGAATCAGCTTGGTTGCCCTGGCTTGTACGCGCTCCAATCTCGCGATGTCCTTTCGCAATGAAGGACTCCAAAAATGTACGGCATACTCCAGGTGCGGTCGGACAAGTGAGTTGTACAGGTACAGTACAATCTCCTGGTTCCGATAACTAAACTGGCGCTTAATATAGCCTAGCATCCTTTGGGCCTTTTTCTCCGCCTCAATGCACTGTTTCGAGAACTTGAGGTCACTCGTGATTGTTACACCCAAGTCCTTCTCTGTGTCGGTGGATTGAACAGCAGTGCCCTTAAGGATATACTGAGATTGGGTTTTTTTGTGGCCGATATACATCACTTTGCATTTCCCCACGTTAAAAGGCATTTGCTACGTGTCCGATCCCTCCCCAATCTTCCCAAAATCTTCCTGCAGGCGGGCAGAATTTCCATCCTTTACAACGTTCATACCAAACTTGGTATCGTCAGCAAATTTGGAAATCTTGGCAACCATGTCACCGTCCATGTCGTTGACGTAGATGATGAATAGTAGTGGTCCCAGGACAGAACCTTGAGGCCCCCCCCCCGCTAGTAAGTGTAGTTGGTTAGCAGTCTTTCTTGAATACAAATTTTGGTTGAAGACCATTGTGCATTTCGCCTTAATTAATTTCCTTTGGCAACTTTCTCTTCTTCTAACTATTTTTTTTATTCCATCTTGTAGATGTGAATGACTGGTCCAGTATTCATCTCTTTTCAATGAATGTGTTTGGTAAAAACCAAACTAAATTGCTGAACTTTCGATCTTATTCGATAATCTTCGGAGCGTTTTGAAAAGTTCTTTCCTCCTTTACCGATTTAATGAGTGGAGTGAGGATTGGCAGAAAGTGAAAGAAATTAATTAATTAATTTATTTATGAAAGTTACGAAATGTGTGGTAGGTTTTCAAAAGTGTAAAAATGTTTACTAGGTTGCTCTGGTGTTAGGGCATCACTAGCATGCTTTCTTCTTGTTTGTTTCAAAAAATGTATTCCTCCGTCAATAATGTTGTAGACCGTCGTTGACAGTCTGGTTCTTTCATTGTTATATATATATATATATATATATATATATATATATATATATATATATATATATATATATATATATATATATATATATATATATATATATAAATGCAATGTCCCGTAGGAAAATTTATCGTTCCAAAGACCCTATAAAAAGGAATATCATTGAATGTACTTTTATAAGCCAATGTGATAATTTTAACCTTTCCCCTGGTTTATATAAAATAGATGCTATAATTAAAAGATTAATACTCAAAGAAATTAGTTTTGTCTTGCGTTCCTAGTTTTTTTTTATATACATTCTTTAGTTATGTGGCCCTATTTTATTTTAATTTTTTATTATTCATTTTTATTTTTTAATTGTCACTGCTCTGTTTTGTACATTGTATTTTTCCCCCATTTGCTCATCGTGTCTTATAATCTCCCTCGTTAGGCTATCTCCATTTCTTTGAATAGGTTACCCTTTCCGTCGGCTTAGTTTGACCTTACTACCTGCTTCTTTTAATTCTTAATGTGTTTTTTTACCTTCCCTTTTCCCTCTTCCCTCTTCCTCATTGGTGATTTCTTGTTTTTGAGGCGGTCTTTCATACTTTTCTTTCGTATATATATATATATATATATATATATATATATATATATATATATATATATATATATATATATATATATATATGCGGTTAAGGTAATGGCATAATTAGACAACGGCTCTGCTTCAGGTCCAGCAGGTGATCCTATCCTCCTTGAACTGGAAGACGACACTTAGGGATGACCCATCCTTCAGCCCAAAAAAGCTGAGTTCAAAGACACGCCTTTATGTCGTCTCGTTTACCGTCACAGAAAACTGTTATTATTAATATATTAACAGCGTTGACTGAGCCAAAACGCTCTGTGACGGTAAACGAGACGACATAAAGGCGTGTCTTTGAACTCAGCTTTTTTGGGCTGAAGGATGGGTCATCCCTAAGTGTTGTCTTCCAGTTCAAGGAGGATAGGATCACCTGCTGGACCTGAAGCAGAGCCGTTGTCTAATTATGCCATTACCTTAACCGCACCAATTTGTCTTGGATATTTTTCCATCTTTCGAGCGTTTTGGCTCAGTCAACGCTGTTAATATATTAATAATAACAGTTTTCTGTGACGGTAAACGAGACGACATAAAGGCGTGTCTTTGAACTCAGCTTTTTTGGGCTGAAGGATGGGTCATCCCTAAGTGTCGTCTTCCAGTTCAAGGAGGATAGGATCACCTGCTGGACCTGAAGCAGAGCCGTTGTCTAATTATGCCGTTGTCTAATTATCCAAGACAAATTGGTGCGGTTAACCGCACCAATTTGTCTTGGATATTTTTCCATATATATATATATATATATATATATATATATATATATATATATATATATATATATATATATATATATATATATATATATATATATATATATATATATATATATATATATATATAATTTCTTGTAGTTATCCTTGATAAGGAACCTAATAAAGTTCGAAAGTACTTGGAAACACCTTTTCATTTTTCCTACGGCACATTGCATTCATTTTCTACCCTCACGTGACACTTTGTGAGTTTTTAATTTCATATATATATATATATATATATATATATATATATATATATATATATATATATATATATATATATATATATATATATATATATTTTTTTTTTTATTTTTATTTTTTTTTTAATATGTTCCTTCGTCGTGGCTTTCAAGCCTTTCAGTTGGTTTTTATTCTGCTAATTATCTCTTGTTTTATTGTATTTAGTTATTCATTTATTATTTTCAGTTTAAATCTTAGTTTGGGCACTTCGCCTCTTTTCGTAAATCTTAATCTATCTTCCTTTTCTTATTAATATTTGGTTAATTTTGTTTATTTATTCTTCTTCACTTCTCTTTGTTTGTTAAATTTAATTTGGGCACTTCGCCTCTTTTTGTTAAAGTTAATTTCCTTTGTTTATTGCTATGTGTATATAGGTATTATATTCTCTCTCGCACATGTTCTTCCGCTGGGGAATAGAGATGTTATTTCTACTGCGCGTCTTCTGTTTTCTGGAATGTCTAAATTGTTGTTTATAGTTGGAATTATTTCGTGGTCGACTTTGTCACAAGTCTTTCTCCCTAGCCTTTTGATCTCCGATTCTTTCATGTAGAACCGATTGACGAATATGGTCGATCCTTTTCGTGCCAGTTATAAGCAGTAAGTGAAAGAAAATGATTATGATTAAATTAAAGTGGGTGCATGTAAGGGAGGACGATAGGGTGTGTGGGTAGATAGAGATAATAGACAAGCGGAGAAAAGAGAAAGAAGTGTGGTAGGGTGCAAAGAGATGCCTAGAGTCTGGTGATCAGACCTATCACTTTTATTATTTTAATGGTTGCGTGTATTCTTTGTTGTTACTGTAAATTTGTAATAATTATAAATAATTATTTATTGCGTTCAAGCCATTTGTCTTAATAATTTTTAGTTTAATTTTGTGTGTGTTATGCATTGCTTATATGTTTGTGTTTTGTTATTACATTTAGGTGCGTGCTTATTGTTGTTGGTATCATTTGTATTCGTGTGTGTTTTAGTCTTTTTGTTTCTTCATCTTTGGTAGGGTTCTTGTCGTAATCGGGGATTTTTCACAATCTTGCTTTAAAGGTGTCTTCATCCTTGGGTTGTTGTCGTAGTTTTTAGTTTCTTGTCTTGTTCGGTTTACTCCTTCTTCTTTGCAGGTTTTACATTACATTATGTATAGAACGGCACTTCGTCCCCGCCAGCCACTCGGTTGGCGGAGCTGGGAAATCTGGCGCGACAGTCAGCTCTTCTGTTCTAGTTAATCATCTGGGTGATTTCATCACTCAGTTCCCGATTAACCAGATCCTGCATTTTCCGGCTGCGTTCTTCTATTACTTTGTTAATGGGAATTATCCCCGCCTCTCTGTGCAGATCTTCTTGCCGTCTTCTTTCTTGCCTGCGTGTACCCGTGATTAGGTACATGCATTTATTTTGCGCTACTTGAAGTCGCCTCTTTTGTCTTTTTGAGACACATGAGATGGTGGAGGCGGGGTAAAGCAACGTAGATCTTACAAGGGCATTGTCTTTCTTCTTGTTGCTTTCACGTACATTTCTAAATGTATATAGAGTTCTGACAGCGGCCGAGGCTCGAGAAATTCTTTCTTCAACGTGCTTCTCGTACCCGTTAGAGGTGATTTTCATACCGAGTACATTGCATTCGTTGGTGTAGGGGTATCGCGTATCCCGCCCACGCACGTCTGCCCTTAGGTTGCGTCCAATGGGGACCACCTTGAATTTCTCTTGGTTTGTTCTTATTTTCCACTGAGCCTCGTAGTTGTTCAGGTTCGCGATTTCCATCGCTGTCAGCGAGCTTGCCACGGCGCATTCCTCCATGGAAATACGATTATCTGGCTGAAATCATTGGCGTACTGAATATTGAGGGAAGAGGGGTACACAGGGGCTGGGACATCCGTGGTGTATATCGAGTAAAGGGTGGGGAAAAGACACCTCCCCCTGCGGGAGGCCCGCAGTGAGCGGAAACTTTGGTCCATCCGTGCACCCTAGACTGACATACGCCGCTCTCTCCATGACATAGTCACAGAGAGTTCTTTCTAAGTTTTCACTTAGACCCAGCCTTAAGATCTTATACTGCATGCCCCGCTGCCACACCTTATCAAACGCCTTTGATACATCCCGACAAACGATATCCACATAACTCCTGTCCCGTTTGGCTTGGGAAAGCTTTTCCGCTATGAAATTGATTGCCATTTCCGTACTTCGCTTCTTTCTAAACCCGAATTGACATGGGTTGTAGAGGGAGATTTCTTCCAGGTGAGACACCAGTCTCCCGTTGAGGATCTTCTCTATGAAAGGAAAACGATTTTTTAAGGGGCATTCATTCCACCTTGGTTAAACGTAACTTTAGAGGAAATGAGCCACTCCTGTGAGTGGGATTTTTAAAATAGTTTTAATGTGCGATTCCAGCTTGTCGCTTGACTGTTGAGGGCTGGCTTATCTTCATTTATTAATATGGCTTCTAAGATGTTAAGCCTCGCTTTATTAACCTCTTTTTAATGATGGTGTTATCAACAAGCATATCTCTCATTAGGTTAATATTATGGGCACTCTCCATATGGTTCTTAGGCCCTCCGCTTTGTAGATGCATAGTTAACCATCTCAAAAGTGTGGTAGTTGTAATACCAATATATTTTGAGTTTTTATAAAGCTTACAGTCTTTATTGGGGCAGATAAACTCGTAAACTATGTTGGTCAACTTGAGATTCGAGGAGTTTAGGCAGATGTTATTTTTCATCAGAAGATTGCTGGCTTTTGTTGTTTTATAATATATGATGAGTTGGATTTAATCCGTTTGATTTTTAACCTTGATGTTACGGTTAATAATCTCCTTGATGTTTTTTTCATCTATTTTATAGACCGTGGACATCTGGTTTCTGTAATACACTTTGATGTGGACTTCTCCATGATTACTTACAGTTTTATCCCCATGTTTGTAATGGTTATTTAAAAATGATTGGAGTTGTTTGTCAATCATGCTGTTTGAGAAACCATTATTCACGAGTATTTGCTTTACTCATGCAATCTCTTGGTGGAAAAGTTCCCATGTAGAGCAGCATTTATAAGCTCGGCAGATGTATGAGCTGATTGCGCTTATTTTGTACCTTTCAGGGCATTCACTTTGTGCATTGAGGCATCTTCCCGTGTCCCTACTTTGCCTATGTACTTTAGTGATGTAGCTGCCATGGATGTTATGAACCTCAACGTCCAAGAAAAGGAGTTTATTGCCCGTGCTCAATTCATAAGTGAATTTTAGTACGGAATTCTCTTCAAAATTTTGCTTGATGTTAACGAGATGTTCTTCGTTTTGGACGTTGATGTAGATGTCATCTACGTATCGGTAATATGTGTGTGGCTTATTTTCCATGATGTCCAATAATCCTCGAGTTCACCCATGTAATAGTTGGCGAAGGTCGGCCCTAAGGGTGACCCCATAGCCACTCCATCCACTTGTGTGTATAGATTACCGTCCGGTGTCCTGAACGGTGACTCTGATGTGCATGAACGTAACATGCTCCTTAAGATGTTTGGGTCAAGATTTGGAGGAGACATTGTAGGATGGTGTACACGTTATTTATAATGATGTTGATGGTCTGAGCGATAGGCACGTTCGTGAACAGGCTTTCTACAGCAAGGGATGATATTAATCCTGACAGTCTTGTAGCATGGAGTATGTCGATGAATTCCTCCGTGGATTTTATGCTATATTTCGAAGGGATGTACGGTTTTATTAATGCATTTAGGGTTTTAGCTAAACAGTACGTAGGAGTCGTTACTTGAGAGATAATGGGCCTCAATGGGTTAAACGTATGTAGTTAGCATACATTCGCCAATAGAGTTGTGAAGTAACCAAGTACAATTACCTAAGTACTGTGCTCGAGTGAGTATGTTATACTTTTTACTTCCTAAAAAGTACTCCATAATTTGAGTACTTTCACTTCTACTTGCGTTTTTTTTCTTATGTTACTTTTACTTCGTTATATTTAAAAAGCATAGAAGTATTCGTTACTTCTCAGTTAATTTCAGCCAATCATTGAGGGTAGAAGCAAAAGTCAGACGATGACAATTACATGCGTGTACTCTGGTTTGAACCTTTTGATCAATCATAAGCGCTTGTTCATGTTTGGACCAATCACATGTATCCTTTCATACCCGATAGACAATTGGTTTGTCTCTCCCGCTTTCCAGTCTGAGAGAGGGCGTGAGTATATTAAATTATTCCTCACTATCCTAGATTCCTAGTATGCTGCTGCGCCATTACTGGACCACCATGAGTTCTGCTCCTAACATAATTTCACGGATGACAAAAGCCACAAGGGCCTATCAAATGTCATCCGTATCCATCAAATCCCACCCACATAATGCATCCATAGGATTTTGTCAGATCATGCATCTACAATATACAATTTAACAATCCATAGGAATGTCCAACCATGCATCTACAATATATAATTTAAAGCCTCAATAGGAGTCTGTCAAAAACAAAATCAAAGTCCCCCAAAATATACAATAAAAAGAAACTGCATCCACAGGAATGAGTCAAGAAACATATCCACATACAAAAAAGTAAGAAATTAACCCTCTATCTCCATATAATCATCCAATCTGCGCTTGAAAACATTCAAGTTTGGGCTGTCTACAGTCTCAGGTGGCAGACTATTCACATAATCCACCACTCTGTTAGTGAAAAAATATTTTCTAACATCCATTCTGCACCTCTGTTTTTTAATCTTTAAGTGGTGGCCTCTAGTTCTATTATTACCTTCTAACTCAAATAACTTGCTGAAATCCAATTTATCCATCGCAGAAAATTTTTTAAAAAGCTCAATCATATCTCCCCTCACACACCTTCTTTCAAATGAAAACATATTTAATACCCTTAGTCTATCTTCATATTCAAGGTGCTTCAGGGATGGTATTATTTTTGTTGCCCTCCTTTGTATTGACTCTAATAAGTTTATATCATGTCTAAAATGTGGTGACCATGCCTGTATACAGTACTCTAAATGTGGCCTTACATAAGAGTTGTATAGTTTAAGGATGACCTCCTTACTCTTGTAGCTAACATTTCTTTTAATGTAACCTAGCACCCTATTTGCTCTATTTTTTGCCTCAATACACTGCTTTGAAAATTTCAGTGACCTATCTACTACTACTCCTAAGTCCTTCTCATCTTCAACTGAATTAAGCCAATACCCATCCATCTCATAGCTAAATTCCCTATTATCTCTCCCCATGTTAATAACTTTGCATTTATTAAGGCTAAAAGTCATCTGCCACTTCTGAGCCCAAGCTAACAACTTATTTAAGTCACCCTGCACTTTAAAGCTATCCTCAACCTCTTTGACTACAGCTGCCAATTTAGTGTGATCAGCAAAAATTGACACTTTGCTATTTACACCTTGCCCAAGATCATTTACATAGATTATAAATAATAAAGGGCCTAAAACTTATCCCTGAGGTACGCCACTAATAACATTCCTCCACTCTGACCTCACTCCATTCAGTACAACTCTCTGTTTCCTATTTTTCAGCCATTCAGTTATCCAATTTAAAACCTTCCCACATATCCCATGCAGCTTTAATTTATGAACTAGTCTTCTATGTGGAACCTTATCAAAAGCTTTGCTGAAATCTAAGTAGATCACATTAACTTTCTCACCCCTATCTAATTCTTTAGTTACATAATCCATAAAATCCAGTAAATTAGTTAAACACGATCCACCTTTTCTAAAACCATGCTGAACATCATTAATTAACCTGCTACTCTCTAGATGATCATAAATTCCCTTCTTAACCATCTTCTCAAGAATTTTACAGACTATAGAAGTTAAGCTTACCGGTCTAAAGTTATTTGGATCCTCTTTGCTTCTCTTTTAAAAAATTGGCACTACATTTGCCAATTTCCAATCATTTGGTATTTCTCCAGACTTTAGTGATCTAATAAATATCTTCTCAAGAGCTACTGCAATACTTTCTACACCTTCTTTGAGTATCCTAGAATGAATGTTGTCAGGGCCAGATGCCTTACTAGTATTTAACTGAATTATAAGCCCTTTAATTTCTTCTCTGTCTATATTAATAGAATTTATCACTACTTCCCTTGACCTAGAATTATCATCAATTAATCTAACTGGTTTCTCTTCTGTGAATACTGAAGCAAAATGATCATTAAGGACCTCTACTATTTCCTTATCAGATTCTTTCAAAACCCCTTCATATTTAATAGGCCCTATTTTATCACTGTTAGATTTATTATTGATTCTATAATAGCTAAAGAATTTTTTAGGATCTTTATTATTATTTTTAGCTAAATTAATTTCTGCTGTCCTTTTGGTCTTCTTAATAATCTTATTTAGTTCATTTCTGGTTGACCTATAATGGTTTAAATTATCTAAACTACTCTCACTTTGTAATCTCTGGTATGCTCTTTTTTTCTCTGAAACTTTATTAGCTATTTCTTGATTCCACCATAATGGTTTCCTACATTTCTTCCTAATAGACTTCATCGAAATACACTGTTATAAAACCATGTTTAATATAGTCTTAAAAATATCCCACATCTCATAAGTATTCTTTCCATGGAATTCTATATCCCACCTAATCTGATTTAGCATGCTGCGTAATTTATCGTAATCTCCCCTATAAAAATTTGGAATTTTCGTGGAGTTTGTCGTTGTTCTACCCTTAACTATTTGCAAATTAAACCGAACCATCTGATGATCACTGTTTCCCAATGATTCCCCAAAACTCAATCCTTGAACTAAGTGATCATCATTTGAAAGAATTAGATCTAATATATTGGCACCCCTTGTTGGCTTATTAACAAATTGGGTCAAAAAGTTATCCTCAAAACACTTCATAAACTTACAACTTGCTCTATCTCTTCCTATCATATTTTCCCAGTCTACAGAAGTTAAATTAAAGTCACCAAGAATAACTGTATCTTCTTTGCATCCTTTACTTATTTCCCTAATCATTAACTCATCGATGCAATCCGTCTGTCCCGGTGGTCTATAAAAAGCTCCCAAGTGTATTTTCCTATTTTTACAAACCTTAATATCTATCCATAATGATTCACCTTCTCCTTGCTTTATAGAGTTATTTAGATTTGAAGAAATGCTATTTCTAATATAAATAATCAACCCACCACCCGTCCTATCTCTCCTTTGACTAATGTACATAGTATAACCTTCTAGTTCAAATTCACTGACATTATCGTTAAATATATTTTCATTAACCCATGATTCAACTATACATATTATATCTATATCTTCATGAATGATATAACTAAATAATTCATCCCTCTTATTTCTAAGACTACGAGCATTTGTGTAAAGACAACTCAGCCCACCTATCCCTGAAGCACCTGAGGCCTATCTCCTCTGCATCTCCTTTCTCTCCTTCCCTGACCCTGTACTCTTGCATTTCCCTGACCACTATCACTACTCAAGTAATTTAACCCAAAAGCACTTCCATTAGCCTGCCTACCTTCTACAAATCTGTGTTTGCTTCCTTTTCCAGCCTCACTTTGAGCCATTAAATTTCCCTGACCACTATCAAAACCTAGTTTCCCGCGTCTAAAGACCTAATAAGACTTATCTAATTCCCGCTACAAAACCTCAACCACATCTCGGCTCAGATGGAGTCCATCCATTCCATACAAACCCTTATTCCCATAAAACCCACTCCAAACATCTACAAACACCAATCCTGACTCCTGTCACAAACCTTTCACATATTCATTCAACCCCATTGCACGAGACAACCATTCCATCCCTACATCCATTCTGGGAAGCACACCTGAAACAACGCCTTTTACTCTACTTTCACACATCCTTTCAATCAGCCTTTTATACCGCTGTCGTAACTCACAAGTACCCACCTTCTTTACATCGTTTACTCTGACATGTGTAATCACAACTGCTTCCCTCTCACACACATCATTTACACCAGCACCCGGCAGACAAACTCTCACTCCCTTCCATTTACTTTCACTCAACTTCCTATCTAAATACCTAATCTGAGAGTCACCCATCATAATCACCTCAGTCATTCTCTTATTCTCTCTAGGCCTAGTATTAACCTCCCTCCTGCTCTCACTCACTCCTGCCAATTTATAGAGTTAATTTTACTTCTCATATAAACTAGACTTTCTGATCAATAGAGGCATATTTACAGCTTGATTTTTAAGTCCAGTTTAACTGAATTCCATTATATAAAGGTCAGTACAGTGGGTATATAAGGGTTTACTGTACAGTATAGTGTCTGAGGTGCTGGGTGCTTTACTATTTGTCCCTACTTTTTACCTTCACTAATTGAGTACTTCATGAATAAAATACTTTATTACTTCTACTTAAGTATATTTAAATTTGGGCACATTTACTTGTACTTTTAGTAAAATTGTGTCAGGGTAATAAGACTTTTACTTAAATATAAAAGCATCGTACATTTTACAACACTGGTCGTCAACTGGGTACTAAACACACAAAGACCCAATATCGTAATTCTGAACTCCTCCAGTTTACATCCTACCAACAACAGACTCCACATTGCCGGCTACCACATACCCACCCCTACAAGCACCACACCTAAGATCAGCAATCCTAGTTAGCGGTTAATACGCCATTCCCTCATAAACACCCCCAGATGGCCCCTATCTAGCCTGGAAAATAAAAGCAAGTTCCGGCCCCATCCTAATGACCACTCACTACATACTCCTTCGCGAACAACTAAACATAGATGTTCCACTCTGGGCCCTATCCAACCATAACCTTCCTCTTTACTTTGTGGGAGACCTGAACGCTCCCCAACCCACACTACTTTCGCACACAGCCAGTAATGCAGGAAGGTACCTGACCGGCGTTTACAGCGTTACCTCAGCGAGCACTTCGGCCCGGCCTTTCCCACATTCTATGGGTTTCGTGGTGGGAGGGGGGAGGGAAGAACTCGTCCCATGACGTAGTCTTCCGCAATGACCATGCCATACGTTTTTACACTCACTCACATTGCCCTACGCTCCAACGTACTATCTAACCACATACCTATATGCGGGATGATCTCATTATCACAACCCTTTTCGACTACGAAAACACGAGCTGGGCGGAATTCAATAGACGCTTAACAGAAAATACACCATATAACATCAACCTAAAGAACACAAACCCCAGCAACCTAGATGTCGACTGGTCGTGACTAATGGACAGTATAAACGCCGCTTAAGACCTATGCACCACGAAAACATAGACTTTCCTAAAAAAAATCATGTAAAAGTTAAAAAAGTTAAAGTTTCAGGTCTCAGTCCTACCCCAAGCAAGGTTGCTTCTCGGGTGGACGTCGACCAGGGCAAGCCCCAAGTCCCTACTGTGATGTCTAGTCGCGGAGGTAACCTTCCTAGGAAACAATATCAGCTTAAAAAGAATCCGGACGGAGATTCGAACAGAGAGGCCCAAACAACACAATATTGCGCTCTGTCAAGGTATGCTTGTGTAGACTAGCTCGGCGCACAGAGTCGTACACAAGCGGAACTTGGTCAATCCACCCTCCAAACAAAAAAAGGAATTTTTTCCACTTTCTTTGGATATCCTTGAATGAACTTAGCAAACTGGTTACAGAACAACTTAACTGGGGGAAGGGGGAACTTGAAAAGAAAAAGGGTTCGTTCAAACAAAAATATCCCAACTTTACCTGCCACCAGATAAAGATAATGATATATATATATATATATATATATATATATATATATGGGTGTGTGGAACTCACAAAGTATCGCGTGAGTAAGCAATAAATACAACAAAGCATATATATATATATATATATATATATATATATATATATATATATATATATATGATGAAACTTAATGCAATACGGAAAGAAAAGATGAGGAATTAAACCACATTCTCCGAAGACAATTTAATTCAGAACAGTTTCGGTGTATCTCACGCCCTTTTTCAACTGACACTGCGTAGAAAATTGTAGAGAAATGGCTACATTAAGCATCCTGGATGAGTATAGGTACTTTAAAGCCCCCCATCCCCCCCCCCCCCTCATGAGGAGAAGCGTGGGAAAGGTAGCCGGCGAAACTGCTTACCATGTGTGATCTCCCCACCGCTGTGGGCCGTTGGAGCTAACATCTGTTTTAAGGCAACCACCTAAGGTCCTTAAGCGACGCTCTAACGATCCAATTACCTACGAGACCCATAAACCCGTGGTTATGGAAAAAAAAGCGGTGCGAGTCAGAAGGCACGCCAAGTAGCGGTGCGGTTGCGAGCCTCTAATTTGCGAGCTGACTTGGGCACCCCAGTGCCACCTCAGGAATTTTCGCTCTCCCCAGATGCTAACTCACCATTCGCCCCCCCCCCCTTTGCCTCTAGGGCCTGGTCACTTCCCCTATAAATAAGCCCCGCAAAGAAAGAGAAGAGGATTATCAGAAGTCGATACGCCAGAGTAGGATTAGTTCGTGAAGATCGATCCATCGGCCAGACAAGAAGATTATTAGAAGTCGATTCGCCAGAAGAAAGATTAGTTCGTGAAGATCGATCTTTCAGCCAGACAAGAAGATTAGAAGTCGATACGCCAGAAGAAGGTTAGTTCGTGAAGATCGATCCTTCAGCCATACAAGACTATTTCCGTGAGAAACGATAGGATCAGATTGAGAAAATCGATCCCCCCTTTCAGGGCCGTATTAACCTAAATAGTCAAGCTTTATATCGGTGCCATACCGAAGAAGCCTTTTCCGTCTGCAAAGAAGTCCGACTGAAGAAAAGCAAAGCCGCTCACACTCGAGTGATTCTCACATCTCAAGCACCGTAAGAGTGAGAGGAGAAGAACCCAGCCCCAACGAGCTCCCGTTCTTTAATTACGGTGAAGAATCAGCCGCAGTCACAGGCGACAAGCAATCCCTCCCCGACGAAAATTCAACCAGCGGCCACAACACTTCAAAGCGAGAGATAAGTCCTCCAGCGACATCCGGCAATCCCTAATACCTACCTGTAAGTTAACAATAACATTTATATCTCTATTGCGATAGTAGAAGTTTAGTACGTCCCACGTTTTAAAGGAGAGTAGAAACCATTGTTCTTGAACCTAGGTCATATGTGTTTGTAGACGAGAGTACGGTAATTTAATGTTTAACGCTAATCAAATAGAGTCGCGAAAAAAATACTAATCGGCAATTGGTATGTTTACGGGAAGCCTATTTGTTTATTTTTTGTCATTGAAAGATCTTTGATGCCAAAGATAGAAATGTGTTAACTGTTGGTTTGTAATAGTTAAGTGTTTCATTTAAAATACATGTTTATTTTGGTAGATTCTGGTGTTTCCTCTTATCCTTATGTGTTTAAAAATAGCTCTTCCTTAAGAACAAAACCACTGAATTAGCACTCTTAGAACAAAGCCTACTTCATCATAGAAGTAACTCACTCCCCTTAAAGCATACCGCTACTAAAAGGGTGTCAAAGAGTATAGGGATCAAAACCAAGGGTCATTCTACGACAAAAATATAAGAGAATGCATATAAGCATAACACAAGATCCCCTCTTTTTTCCCCCAATCCCCTACTTGTGGCTAATCGGGGAAGGGGGGGGGGGGTTAGGCCTAAACATATTGAAGGGCTGACATTTAACTATTTTGTTTATATGCTTTCTTATTACAGGATTAAAAGAAAATTGACCCCCAGATAGATTTAAATTAGGAACTGACGATATCAAGCTCGATTCTACGATTCTTCTCTTAACATAGTTAGCCGATTTAAATACCATTTTACTTCCATTGAAATCGATCGTATGATTCTTGTCTCTAACATGGCAAAATATTCCACTGCTTTCGCTGCCCACTCTAATATATCTTTTGTGTTCGTACAATCTCTTGTCTAGATTTCTCCCCGTTTCCCCTATATAAACTTTAGGGCAATCGTTGCATGGTATTGCATATACTCCTATGTTATGATGTTCTTTGGGTTTCCTAGGCCATGATCAATTGGTTTAAGGAATTATTATATTTAAAGGACATATTTGGTAAAGCGGGTATTAATCTAGCCTTTAAATATAATAATTCCTTCAACCAATTGATGATGGCCAAGAAACCCAAAGAACATCATAACATAGGAGTATATGCAATACCATGCAACGATTGCCCTAAAGTAAATATAGGGGAAACGGGGAGAAATCTAGACAAGAGATTGTACGAACACAAAAGAGATATTAGAGTGGGCAGCGAAAGCAGTGGAATATTTTGCCATGTTAGAGACAAGAATCATACGATCGATTTCAATGGAAGTAAAATGGTATTTAAATCGTCTAACTATGTTAAGAGAAGAATCGTAGAATCGAGCTTGATATCGTCAGTTCCTAATTTAAATCTATCTGAGGGTCAATTTTCTTTTAATCCTGTAATAAGAAAGCATATAAACAAAATAGTTAAATGTCAGCCCTTCAATATGTTCAGGCCTACCCCCCCCCCCCGATTATCCACAAGTAAGGGATTGGGGGAAAAAAGAGGGGATCTTGTGTTATGCTTATATGCATTCTCTTATATTTTCTACGCAGTGTCAGTTGAAAAAGGGTGTGAGATACAACGAAACTGTTCTGAATTAAATTGTGTTCGGAGAATGTGGTTTAATTCCTCATATATATATATATATATATATATATATATATATATATATATATATATATATATATATATATATATATATATATATATATATATATATATATATATATATATATATATATATATATATATATATATATATATATATATATATATATATATATATATATATATATATATATATATATATATATATATATATATATATATATATATATATAAATATATATATATATATATATATATATATATATATATATATGTAGGGGAATGGTCACTTCCCCCCCCCCCCCGTTCACTCGTGATGCAGTCCCAAGGCGGTTACCGCAAGGACATCCGCCCCAGGCATCGGCGAGTCAAAAGCGTAACCACAACGTGGCACAACTCGGTGCCATGAAAGACCCTAAAGGTCAAAAGGTAAGATCTCCCCCAGGAGAGTGAGATCTAGTTTCACGTCGAACAAGAAATTGGAGACGGGTTTCTCCCAATCTCGATGGCTAACGAGGAGCCGATGTTTGACTTCGTGGGAAAGACCTTTTGGAAAAAGAACTCTCCTGGGGCAGTCCTCAAGCCCCTCCCCCCCTTACCACTCCCCCCCCCCTTACCACTCCCCCAGTGGGGGTGCGAGGTATAAATGAGGAACTCTGAGGAAAATCGAGGTAGTATACGTCAGTCTCTAGGTGACGAAGTCCTCGGATCCAAAACCGAGCTACCGAGACTGGAGAGGTAGTGTACTTGGCTCGCCAGACCAAGAAGTACCCTGCAAGAGAGGCAGGGCTACCTACCTTAAGGGGCTAAGAAGAAGCTCATCCTCGAGCTAAGTCCCTGGTTATCAAACCAAACGATAAGTTAACTTTGGTAAGTTCAACTTACTCTCGCCAGAGAGACTCCTCATATCCTGGTGCACCTTAAACACCAGGGATATTCCTCGTCCTTGAGGAATTAAGAAGAAGAAGGAAACGGCTCCCCCTCGAGTCCGTTATTCGGTGGCCACACCGAACTCTTAAGTTAACTTGGTAAGGAACCAAGTTCAAATTATTCTCGCCAGAGAAATCCCCCTCCGTTATCCTCGCCCGTGAAGAAGACCCTCCCCGAGTTCAGTCCTCGTCCATAAGGAAATAAGTAACGAAGGAGAAAAGCTCCTCCTCGAGCTCGTTACTCGGTGATCACACCGCACTCAAGTTAACTTGATTTAAGAAACAAGTTCGACTCACTCTCGCCAGAGAGACCACGACTGCCTAGGTGTTGCATAAAGCACCGTATTGGTTCTAGTCCTTGAAGAACCCTCCCCCCCGGAAGAACGTGTGGACCCCCCAGCTGCTACCCTCGCCAAAACGACCGTGGAATTTCATCCATCTACAACTGGACACACAGCACGCGTCGTGAGTCTCTGATATATGTTTATTTGAAAAAAAAGCACAAGACATTATTATAGATTAATATATATAATGTATCAGTAATAGTGATGAAAAGATGAAAAAATATATCGCTGAGAAGGAGAAGGATTTTAGTAGAAGGCAAAGGTACATATAGAGGGGTTCTCCTGGAGCATTTTACGCAGGAGTTCAACTTTTTATACTTTAATGATTTACTTTAACATTTTAAATATTACCCCTTAATAGGGTTTAGTTTGTATAATCTAATTCTTATTTTCTATTATAATGTTTGTTTTATATTTGCTTATTTATCCAATTATTTAAATACTTATTTCACATTCTTTTTACCTATCGGTTTCTATTTACATTTGTTTATAATTATATAACCACTTTATTCATGTACACTATGTTATTATTCTATATTTATTTTTGTTTTTTTCTATTTTTACACTTATTCTTATTTAATGCAAACTTCACTACTTAGTACTTAGCGTACTCTCACTTATTATTACTAATTAATTTGGTAACTTATTATTAGTGTATTCACATTTATTTATTGGTTTATTCTTGGCCACTCACAACTTAGTTGCTTATGTATTGAATTGTACACTTTCTAAATCACATATAAATTAGTTATTTATGTAATTATATTTATTTGCTTATGCACTGTTTTTGACTTTATTATTATTTAATTATTGACACTGTGTATTAATTTATGTATTAAATATATATTAATTTTAATCTTTCGACTCTCACTTTCACTTTTTATTGTTTGACACTTTTATACTATATCCGACGTCTTCATCCCGCTTTTTATGCGTTTGAAGGTCGCCGCGTTTACCGTGTGAAGGCTCGTGTCTGGAATGTAGACGGTCCCACTACACATTAGACCTTCGATTTCTCTTGGGGACCAAGGCCCCTCGAAGGTCCACTTAAAGTCCCCGTTACGAATTCCATGTACTAACTTCACTTGATTACCTTTTTCAGGACGCCGATTGATGCTTCCGAAGATTTTCAGTTTGAGCTCCTCTCCGTCGAAGAAAAGCCCTTTTTTAAGGACTTCGGTTCTTTCGGTGAGAGGTACTCCTGGATAACTTTCGTCATCCTCTGAGCATTCGTCGGTTTCCGTACGACCGTCTTCTTCTTCTTTTGTTGTTGTTCTTACGTTCTTCTTCTTGCGTTTTGGCTTTTTCGGGCTGCTTCTGGCGGTTGTTGGGTTTTTATCCATTTCCTGGCTATCATTTTCTTTATTTTTGGTGGTCTCTGGTCGTCTTTTCTCTTCATCTTGTTTGGGCTTTTCCTCTGGAGTTTCCGTTGGTTCTTCCACAAACTTAATGTTGAGGACATCCTGAGACGCTGGGTTCGGGGGGAACCACAGCTTCTTCTTTACTCCATTATGTTGGAGCATAGTATTTAGCTCCTCCGAGAAGCTTCCTGGGCGTGCAAGGTTCGCCAGGTGGGCGACGATGACCATAGTCATGATCTCCTTGCACTCCATCGGCATGACCAGTTTCGGAGAAGGTCTTTCCGGTGTTATCGTCGTTGGATGGGCAGAAGCTGCTGCGGCGTAAGACCCTGCGCTTGACTTTACCTCGAGTCGATGGTATAATCACTCTATTTGAAAAGATAGTAGAAGGTAAAAAAAGTTGGTGAAAAATGGGGTAGGGTTGCCCTTGTTTTCGGGGCATCGCAGGCGTTCTTGTTTTTGTTTGTTGTTTTTTATGTTGCAGTTGGTTTGTTTTATTTGTCGAGTGTCTCTGTGATTGTGTCTCTTTAGTGTTCTTCTAATTGTTTGTCTTTATTGTGTTGTGTACTTATTTTTGTCTCTGTTTCGAGCATTCGAGCCTTTGTTAGTGCTCGATGTTGTTAATGCACTTCGCGTTGGTGTATGGTTTACGCAATTTGGTTTGTATGTTAGTTTTGTTTTGTGTTTATGTGTACATGTGTTCAATGTTTTCCTCGGAGCAGTGTTTAGTGCTTGGGAAGTGTCGATTTCGGGCGACCTTCCCGCGCAATCTGGCCGGGATGTTGATCCTGCCGCCAGTTCTTCTTACTTCTGGGATGATATCATTGGCCATTGTAGCCCAGACCTTTTTGGCCAGTTTTGGGGTGGCGATATTAATGGGCTCCAGTCTTTGTCTTTGGTGCAGTACCCTCTGCCGAATCTGCTCCCTTCTTCTCGTCTTGTTGATGCAGAGGGTAGCTGAATTCTGCACTCGCTGGAGTCTCTTCATAGTGGTCTTGTTGGCCATTTGAGTCACTACTGCAGGGTAGATGAGCTTAGCTCGGATGAACATCAGGTATAACTTTCTGATGTTCGCCGAGCTAAGATCACGAAACCTATATAGCTTGGGGATTTCTCTCCTTGCCATAGTCTGCCTCTCCTTGTAGTGACTCGAGTATCCGCG
The DNA here is from genome assembly GCA_963969495.1 of Ceratothoa steindachneri. Taxonomy (NCBI): domain Eukaryota; kingdom Metazoa; phylum Arthropoda; class Malacostraca; order Isopoda; family Cymothoidae; genus Ceratothoa; species Ceratothoa steindachneri. The sequence continues at coordinate 116,575,671 of OZ018333.1, read as the reverse complement.
GTCGGAGATCTTTAGGCCCAGGATGGTGCCTTTGGCGGAGTAGCCGTATCTCCTCCCATCTATTATGATGGGCCACGTAGACTCTCGGCTCAACGGGAGAATCTTAAATTTCTCCCGGTTTGTCCGGATCTTCCATTTCTGTTCGTATTGGTTGATGTTACAGATCTCTGCAATTGTGTTGATTGCCTGATTCCTCGCTTTCCTGACCCTACTCGGGACGATCTGGGTGACGTCATCTGCATATTGCAGATACATCATGTCCCGGTGTATAGGAGTAGGGAGGTCGATGGTAAAGACCAGGTAAAGCAGGGGAGTCAGGCAGCTCCCCTGGGGAACGCCCGCTGTGAGTTCGAATTCAGGTCCTTTGTGCTCTTCATTCATGATACGCACCCTTCTATCCATGATGAAGTCACAAAGGATCCGTTCCAGGACCGGGTTTAGCTGGAGACCGAGTATTTTGTACTGTAGTCCGCTCAGCCAAACCTTGTCGAAGGCCTTCTGCACGTCCCTCATCACGATGTCTACATATTGTCCCTTTGCTCGGCAGTGAGCGATCTTTTCGGTTAGGAGCGCCAGGGCCGTTTCCGTGCCCCTTTTAGGTCTAAACCCATGTTGTTGAGGGTTATGCGCTCCCAACTCGTCGAGTTGATTTTGTAGCTTATTAGCTAAAATCTTCTCGAAGATCTTGCCGGAGAATTCTAGGAGAGAGATAGGGCGATAGTTGGCCACTTGGTCTGGGGGCTTGTTCCCCTTCGGAATAAAGATGATTTTTGCCACCTTATATCCGTCGGGGAAGTAGCCTGTATTCAGGGATGCATTCATGGTGTTCACCATGCCCTGAATAATTTGCCTTGGGGCATTCACTAGGTTGTTCTTAGTGAGCCCAGACCATCCTGGTGCCCTCTGTTTGAAGGACTTTATGGTGTTAATAGTCTCTTCAACAGTGATCGGGCGCCCATGGTCAACCATCTCTCTCTCTCTAAAAACTTGAGGTTGTGGGTGGGTCCTATGTAACATCGGTCTGAGTTCGTCGAGCAGTCGGTCTTCGAAGTCCTGGTCGAAGTCGTCGTTTTCCTCAGGTGAGATTGCAAAGACCTGTTTCCAATGACTTCTGAATTTTTCTTCCAGAATGTCCGGTTCTTCAATGATGGTATCGCCATCCTTGATCTTTATTCCTGGCCTGGGGGGCAATCCCCCAAGTCTTCGGATGCTGTTCCAAAAACTTACAGGATTAGTCTCCCGGTCTAGTTTGCCTATGATATTGTCCAGATTTCTTTCTGCTTTTCGAGGATCGTGTTCTTCATTTCCTCGCTTAGTTGTCTCATTCGGGCTGCCCTTTCCCTGTTCGGGCCTGTCCTGCCGACTTCCTCATAAATGTCCCTGTGTTCCCTGGCGATATCCCTCATTTCATCCGTCCACCTAGGTTGCGGGAGCATTTTGTACGAGATTCTGGGCACGCATCTTTCGTCGGCTTGAGTGAGGAGACCAGTGATCTTGTCGATCTCCTCATCAATTTCCTCTAGATTAGCGTCGCCCAGGTCAGCTGGTTGATAGGTGCTGAGCATTTCTCGGTACAACTCCCAGTTAGCTTTCGCGTAACTTTTCCTAAGTGTGACGGGCTTGAGTATAGGCGCAAGCGAGATGGTGGTGATGATCGGGATATGATCGCTCGGGACCACAGGTCCTGGGGCATTGGCTATATTGAAGGGGAATTCTGGACTTGCTAACACGATGTCCGGTTTTGACACCGAATTATGTGTCACGAAAGTTGAAAGTCTGGTCCAACTCTCTGGAGCTTCTTCCTATCAAGAAGCAGCTCCAGGTTTCGTCCTCTTGGATCGACCCGCCTGTAGCCAGAAGCACGGCAATAGGCGTTTAGATCTCCGCCCAACAATGCTAGCCTTTTGTGCCCGAAGAGGGTATAAAAGTTGTTAATCGGCAGGTATTGTCTCCTGGGCGGCTGATAGGCTGCCGCCACCGTAAGACCCCCAACCAGGGTAGGGATTTCGATAGCCACGAATGATTCATCTAAGTCCGGAAGTGTTTTGAATTTTAGGTTCTTCTTGATAGCGATGGCGCAGCCATCGAATCTGGTTTGTATGTGTTTTTTTTGTATGATTGTGTAGTTATGGATTTTTATTGTGTCAGTGTTTGTGTTGATTCCGTGTTCTGAGATGAGAATGATGTCTGGGTCTTCTTTCCGGAAGATGTTCCCGTAGAGAAGAGATTTTCCCTTCCATCCATTCACATTCAGTGTAAGTATTTTTAGCGCGTTGTTTCTGTTCTCCATGTTTTTCTTGTGTTTGTGTGTTGGAGTTTGTTGTGTTTATGTGTAATGTGTTTTTCCGTTTCTTACTTTTTTTAATTCTGCATCACTAAGGGTAATGCAGGATTCTTTGTGTAATTTAACGGCGCCCTCTAGTATTGCCTCTTCTACGTCTTTTTCCTTGTCTGTTGTTGAGTAAGTCCATTTGTATACTTTCTGGTGGATACCCTGAAATATCTCCTTGGGGGAGAGTCTCTGTGGGTATTGATTCACCTCGCTCGTTATGATCTTGAGGTCAATCTCCTCTCCGTCGTACTTGTAGGTACGCTTCAAGGTTTTTGACCTACTTCGTGAGCTAACAGAGCTTTTGGTTGCCCTGTCTTCGACTTCCTCAACTTCAGACTCCGAAGACGATTGACTCGTTGGGTTGCCTTCTGCTTCTTTCATTCTTCTGGCTGCTCTTTTCTCCCTCTTCTCTCGGCGTTTCTGTGCCTCCAGCCTAGGGTCAGCCCTGGTAGGATTGGCTTTTGCCGCTGGGGTTTTTGCCTCCTTTGCCGGACGGTCGACTTCTCTTTCCTGGGGAAATGGAGTCGCCGGTGCCTCGGTAGTCTCCTTTGGTTGAAACTGGAGCTGCAGCACGTCACCCGATGGGGGGTCGTCCGGAAACCACATCTCAGCCATGCCGTTTTTCTTTAGCATGAGATTGAGGGTTTTCGCAAACGTCCCCGGGTTGGTGAGATTATTCAAGTGCGCGAATAGGATGCACGTGAGTATCTTCGTCGAATTTTCATTCTCCAGTTTGAGATAGGTTTTCGACGTCTGCTTGCCCGAAGTTAAAAGTGGCGAGGCTCTTGCTGCAGCAGCTTGAACATAGGAGGTGGAGCTTCTAATATTTGTTTCATTCTTTTTTGTCCTGATTATTTCTTTTTTCTTGGGGCAGGACATAGCCATTGCCCCTTGGCTAAGGCCACAGTTAGGGCACTTTTCAGTGGTGGCCCTACACTCACGCCAACCGTGGCCTTTCCCGCTGCATTTGGAGCATGTGGCTACTTGTTCTTTGCAATCTTTTGTTGCATGTTGCTCCATTTTGTAGCACTTAAAGCATATGAGGATTGGGGTAAATTCTTCTCTCTCAATTTGGTCTGCTGAGACTCTGGCATTGAAGAGAAGAAGCCCCCTTTCCTTGGCAGTTTGTGCCATCTTTGTGTCACTAAAGATCACCTTAAATACGTGTTGGTACTCGGTGTTGTCCCGCCTATTGCGGAACTTTATCACCTCCACCACGTTGGCCCACGGTTGGTTTCTGTTGATTTCTTCTTTTATTTCCTCTTTCGTGTGTTGCCCGATCCATGGATCGAGCTGCCTGCACACTACACTTCTGTGTGCCTGTATCTGAGGGGGGGTGCTAGGCTGGAGGCCTATCTCGTTGAGCACCTTTTGACCCTCCTCCGTTGTCAGGGTTTCCACATCTGCCTCCTTCTCGCAGACTGCAGAATAGCCGACTGGGGTATCAATCAGCCTCGGGATACCCACACTCAGCCTCCCAAAGACCGTGGCAAACACCGTACCACGGTCCGGTTTGGGGTGCCCACCTATAACCCTTAACGGGACTCTTGTGGCTAGGTGGGCCGCCATTTTTTGTACTTCTGCAGCCCCTCTGACCGGATGGGGGGTGCAGATCTTCTTTGTTTAAGTGTTTGTTTTCTATGTTGTGTGATTATGTGTTTAAGTTTGTATGTGTATTAGAGTGTATGGTTATTCACGTTTTTTACCTTTGATGGAGAAGAGTTGCCCCCATCCCCCACGCTCGCCGGCCGCCTGGATGAAAGTGAGAACTGCCTTTTTTTTTAAATGAAGGATGATGATGGATGGGATGAATCCGGGTGGGATCCTCTCAGAGGTGTGATTGTATGGCGGACTTATTGACAACGCCGCCCCCCCGAGGGTTTTGAATCGCGACCGCTCCCCAACATACCATAGAGACGGTTGTATGTCCCTCTATGGTCCTGGAAGGGGCCTTCGCCGTAATTGGCACCGAAGGTTGCAGTCCGTCCCTTGTCCGGAATGTTTCTGACATTGTCCTCTACTGTGGGCTAATCCTCAAACCAGCTTCTTCCAATGCCCCCAATTATGGTCAAGCAACTGCCTGACATAGTTGGGACGAAACGTGAATGGCAATCTCACTTCACATCTGACGGTGGTTCACGCAGGAGGGTTGGCCGAGGACTTAAGCAGTTATCTGCTTAAGTTGGGCCGCTGTAGAGAAAGATGATGTTGGAGACGGTTTTCACCCTCTATGGTCCTGGAAGGGGCCTTCGCCGTAATTAGCACCGAAGGTTGCAGTCCGTCCCTTGTCCGGAAAGTTTCTGACATTGTTCTCTACTGTGGGCTACTCCTCAAACCAGCTTCCTCCAATGCCCCCAATTATGTCAATGCAACTGCTCGGCATAGTTGGGACGAAAAATGAATGGCAAATCCTCGTCACATCTGGCAGCAGGTCACTTGGGGGGGCAGGGCTGGGGGCTTAGGCAGTCATCTGCCTAAAGGGGCCCTCTAGAAAAGAAATGATGATGAGATTAGTGAGTGATGATGTATTAATACGTCTCTTTCGTGACAAAGGTGAATTTCGGAGGGGTTGGAAAAAAATTACCTAAAACTTTTCCTCCTTACCGCTTCTGAGGTATACTGCCAGTATAAATTTCCAAGATTTCCGAGCAAGCGATGGTTAATAGGCTTTGACTTTGACTTTGACTTTGTGTAAGTGCGAGTGCATGTGAGGGGAGACGATAGGGTGTGGGGGGGGGACAGAGAAAATAGACGAGTGGAGAAGAGAGAAAAAAGTGTGGAAGAGGTGCAAAGAGATGCCTAGGGTCTGGTGATCAGACTTATCACTTTTATTTATTTTCTTGCTTGTGTGAGTTCATTTTTGTTGTTTTGGGTTTTTGGTAATAATTATAAAGTTATAAAATTATGAAATTATAACTATTATGGCGTTCAAGCCATTTGTCTTAGCAACTTTAGTTTTTATTAAGAATTACAAGAAGCAGGTAGTAAGGTCAAACTAAGCCGACGGAAAGGGTAACAGATACAAAGAAATGGAGATAGCCTAACGAGGGAGATTATAAAAAACGAGGAGCGAAAGAGTCAGCCACCAAACCAGACATTGTCCTAACAAGCAATATATTCCCATATAACTACTTCATTGAGCCGGGCTCCCCTATTCCCAGCGACCACCAGGCTATCCTTATTAGAGTCTCAACCTCCCCTATTCAAATCCCTATCCCAGAGCCAAAGAGCTACGCTCGAGCCAACTGGGATAAGTATAAACAACTCCTCGAAATTTATAACCCAGAACCCTTAAATAATGCCTCCCTAGAAGAAATTGACGAGGAGTTGGATAAATTAAATGAAAAACTATTAAAAGCTCACAAGGAAGCCGTCCGCCGAATTAAGTTTAAAACTCTCCCTGCCCCCTCATGGACCCCTAGAATGAAATCCCTCGCAAGGGAGTATAGGGAACGGATCAATGAAGTGAACCTCACTGGCCCCAACATCAACACACACCGACAAACACGACTCATACGTGACGAACTGGTGACTCTTATAAGGGACCAACAGAATGTACTCTGGAATAATTTAATTGACGGACTAAACGTAGAAACCGACTCACGTGCATTCTGGCAGACGGTTAAACGACTAAAAGGCGGACAGCCAGCAAAGACTATCAAACTTATACGTGATGACATTGAAATTTCTGACGTGGAAAGAATCGAAGAGGAATTCAGACTCTTTTGGGCGTCTATATTTAAGATATCCCCGGAAGAGAATGATGACTTCGATTTGGACTTCGAAGACGGAATTATTAACGACCTGAATGATCAAATACACAGAACCCACCCTCACCATTGCGTATCACAGGATAGGGAAATGGAAGGACTCGGCGGTAGAATTACTGCCGAGGAACTCTCAATGACCTTAAAATCGTTTCGACAGCGAGCTCCGGGGCGTACAGGACTGACGAAGGAGAATTTTATTCGAGCCCCGCCCAATATCTTATTGCGGCTCATGAATATCATGAACGCATGCCTAAATGTGGGTTACTTCCCTGACCACTGGAAGGTAGCGAAAATGATATTCATTCCAAAAGCCGGTAAACCACCGGACAGTCCAGCTAACTTCAGGCCCATATCTCTCCTAGAATTTTCAGGGAAATTCTTGGAGAAGATATTGGCCAACAGGGTAAATACGTTCCTCGAGAATAACAACTCTCACAATATACAACAACATGGCTTCCGGGCGAAGCGAGGAACAGACACGGCGCTAGCCGTAATTACCGAGAAGTTGGCAAAAGTAAAATCAGAAAAACGCCACGCAAATCTGGTGCTACGCGATGTCAAAAAGGCCTTTGACAAAGTAGAGAGGAGAGGCCTACAATATAAGATCTTACAACTGGGCCTCAATCCCATACTTGAGAGGATTCTTTGTGACTACGTGATGGAGAGGAGGGCATTTTTGAGTATCAAAGGTCATAGCGGCCCTGAGTTCGAACTCGAGGCCGGGGTGCCACAAGGCGGGTGCATCAGTCCCCTGCTCTATAATATATACACCATAGACCTTCCCTAACCTTTGACTGAGGATTCCTTGTACGTCCAATTTGCGGACGACATAACAATGATATGTACGGGGCCTTATCGGAATGCGAATTTCATGACACGAGTTACGGCAGTGGAAATCGAAAACATCAACTCTTTCGAGAGAAGATGGAAGATATCCACCAATGCCTAAAAGTTCCGTGTAATTCCACTATTCCGAAGGACACTGGCAGATATCCGTGTGGGGGGTGCACGCATCCCATACCGCACGGAGGGCACGGTTCTGGGACTACATATTACGACTGGTGGGTATAGGAGTCATGTAGCGAAAACTACACAGAATGCACGGAGGGACTTGGGTGAATTTTTCAAATTCGTAAACCTGAGCACCTCCAACAAACTTAAGATCTATAATGCGTGCATTCACTCAAAATTCCTGTACCCCCCGGTCCCTATAAGCGTAGTTTCCAAGACCCAAGTCCTTAAACTGCAAAGGGTCCAGAATAAGGCAGTATACATCATTACGGGAACCCGAAGGAGAGAAGGGAGAAGGCAGAGTGAACTCCATGGTGAACTGGGGATGACCCCCATAAACGTGGAGCTTCACCTCAGAGCAACCAAAATCTGGGACAAGGTGCACCGGCACCTCCCTCCCGAGTTTGTACTCGAGCACATTGACTTTGACAATTTACGTAACATAAGACGACCAATTAGTTTCAAAAGCAGTAGATACCGAATGACATTGACGTCGACCCAAAGTTCACTTAAAGCTAGAAAACCCCCATTCATAACACAAAAATCAAATCTAGGTGTGAAACACCCAGAACTGAAGATAAAAAATCTTCTACAAAGCCACGTAGAGATAATATCTATTACTACAAAGGCTTGAATGCCCAGTGCATTTACCGGTTCGTATATTTATATACTACCAAAAAAAACCAAAAACAAACAAACAACCAAAATGCAAAGAAAGCCAGTGATACCCTTTCACCAGGGATATGTCTTTCATACTGCCTTTTATTTTCACTTTCCTATCATTTTTTCCTATTTCCCCACTATTTCTCCTACTAAAACCCTCTTCTACTATATTCCTCACTTTTTATGTCCAATGTCCAATGGCGAAAATACAATGAACATAACAGAGCAAAGACATAATTAAAAAACAAAATGGGTCCACATAACTAAAAATTGTATATAAAAGTAAAGACAAAAGTCAGAACTAATTTCTTTAAGTATTAATCTTTTAATTATAGCATGTATTTTATATAAGCGAGGGGAAAGGTTAAAATTATCACTTTGGCTTATAAAAGCACATTCAATGATAGTCCTTTTTATAGGGTCATTGGAACGATAAATAAATTTTCTTTCGTATACATACTTCTAATATAGCATTATTTCTTGTAGTTATCCTTGATAAGGAACTTACTTAATAAAGTTCGAAAGTACTTGGAAATACCTTTTCATTTTTTCCTGCGGGACATTGCATTCATTATATATATATATATATATATATATATATATATATATATATATATATATATATATATATATACACACGGAAGGCAGCAGAATTTCATTTTAAAAGTCGACGCTGAGAAGATCTCATTTTTGATAAAGGAGGAAAAGTCAGAGGCTAGGGAAGCTCAAAACGCCAAGTTTTTGTTGCCTCATCAACCTTACGGGGAGAATACATTAAGGAATTTTATACCGGCACCAAAAAGACTTGATGTCGTGCTAACCCCCCCCCCCCTCCCTCTACGGAGTCGCGAAGCTGAAATGAACTGATTTGCCACTCATCTAGTCTCGCCACAACTATGTCGGTCCACTTTGATAGACATAATTGGGGACGTAAAGGAAAGCAGGTTTGAGGATTAGCCCACTGTGGAACTCTACGGAAGAGATCGCCCGGTTACGAGGCGATGCTGAAGGCTTTGGGGAAGAGTTCGCTCTAATCTCTAAGGGTAGCTTCCGGCCAAGACCACAGAGGGACACCCAACCGTCCCTGTGTAAGTTGGAAACAGCATCGATATCCAAACCCCAGATGGGGCGGCACCCCGGGTGGTGGTAGTTGATTCTATCACCACCCATCATCAAGTCCGCCACTCATCACCCATCTGAGGGGCCTCGCCCGGGTCCCCCCTCCATCATCCACCCCCCCCCCCCATTTGGCAGTTAAGTTCACGTAAGCTTAGAGACGAAGTAGAGGGAGCCTCCAAATAACCCAATACAGAAGACCACGAAGAAGAAGAGGTGCATCGTATTGAACAACAGCAAATTCCCCACAACGAGAGCATCTGCTACAACCAATTAACAGCGCTGAGGGGCCACTCTCAAGAAGAGATGGCCCAAGACCACACGACCCGGATTCCTCTGCGGGTTGTCGACGGGCAACCCAAGCCCAGCAGGGAATCCACCTTCGAGGCCGTGTACGGCAAACTTGGAATTGCCATGGTGAGGCTCCTGGACATATCGTCGGGCTACATCGCGATAAGCGAAACAGAGAAAGATATCGAAGACATATCCAAGGAGAAGGCAGTCGAAGCCCTTCGAGCCATAGGACTGCAGCCAGCAGTGCCACCCCAGATCCTGGCGCACAGAAGCGTAGTATGCCGCCGGATCGACCCGTGGATGGGGCAGCATACAGCAGGAGAAATGAAAGACGAGATAGAGCTACGGCAGGCCTGGGCTAAGGTAGCCGAAATAATTAAATTTAAAAATAGGAGGGACGGCAGCGATTACTCGCACGGGTTCAAGGTGGTCTTCTCGGAGACTACCATGGCACAGAAGGCGAAAGAACAGGGTCTACTGATGTTTAACGCCAAAATTAGCGGTGAGCAGGTGGAAAAGGGAGAGTTGACCCCGGTCCAGTACTGCTTCAAGTGCTACAAAATGGAGACCCACGCTACCAAGGACTGCAAGGAGCCACAGGAAACTTGCTCCAAATGCAGCCAGCTTGGCCACAATTGGCGGAATTGCGTCAGCACCACGAAGAAATGCGTGAGTATCGGGCAGGGTCACCGAACAATGGCCATGTCTTGCCCCGCCAAAAAGGACGTAATGAGGAAAAAGCAGGAGGCAAAAAAGAATGAAGTTACGCGCAGGGCGAACACTTCCTACGCCCAGGCAGCAAAGGCAGCCATCTCAGAGGTGGATGCCAGAAAAACGTACCTCAAAATTGAGAACGAGGGATCGACGAAAATCATGACGTGCATACTTCATGCGCACGTCATGAATCTGGCTCGCCCGGGCACATTCACCACCGTGTTGAACCAGATGCTAGCCAAAAACGGGATGGAACAAATGTGGTTCCCGGATAACCTCCCTTCTGGGGATGTACTGCATTTGCAGATGACCCCAAAGGCCCAGCAGACTACGGAGCAAGCTAACCCTTGCAAACAGCAATCCGAAAAATCGAGTAATGAAGCAGTCGAAGCGAAAACTCCTGCTCCCACCCAAACCAAGACAAGCACGGCGAAACATTCGAACTCGGAAACGAGCAGCTCATCGGAGTCTTCGGACTCCTCGGACGCGGAAGCAACCAAACCCCTGGAAAAGAAGGGAAAAAAGAAGAAAACGAAGAGATTGCGGGCAAATTACATCAACCTGAGAGTATACGCCTGCGATCAATTCCCCTTCCCAGAGGAAATGGAACCCAGTCGTATCTTCCAAGGCATTAAAGCGAAGATATATAAATGGGAGTATGACTCTGAGGTAGACCCTGGTACAGTGGAAGAGGCCCTGCTCGCACAGAATGTTATCCTTCATCATAACACATGCGAGCAACTCTCTAACGCTGAATTCAGAAAGAAGAAGAATGGGAGGAAGAAGAACGTCACCCCAAAACACTAGGTGACTGAAAATGGAGAGAGTAAGCAACAGAATGAGGATTCTGACACTCAATGTGAATGGATGGGAGGAGAAGGCCACGGCATATGGTAACATATTCCGTGTGCTTGACCCCGACATCATTCTCATCACAGAGCACGGTATCGACACAACAGCTGGTCGCATTAAAATACCGGGCTACAGAGTGATCATGAAGAATCATTCCCAGGAAAGGTTTGATGGTGCTGCAATAGCTGTCAAGAGGAACATCTCCTTCAAACAACTGCCAGAACTCGATGAGTCCTTTGTGGCAATCGAGGTTCACACCCTAGTCGGAGACCTCGTGATAGCTGCGGCATATCGACCCCCTCGACGAGCATATCTCCCGTTATGCAACTTTTACACACTGTTCGGGCACCGCAGAATGGCATTCTTAGGGGGAGACCTCAATGCCAGATGCCGTGCGGCGGGCTATGGTAGCACCAACGATAGAGGCCGAAACTTGGAATTGATTATGGGAAGAAAGAACATTCAAAGGATAGGGCCGGATTTTCCGACCTATATCACTTCCCGGTCAGCTACTAAACCTGACATAATCTTGACAAGTGAAGGCTTCCCTTTCAACTACCATAGCGAGCCAGGCCCAACAGTCCCTAGTGATCACATAGCGATTCTCACTACAATATCTCTCGCACCAATCCAGCTCCCAGCCCCTCTCCGGAAAAACTACGCCATGGCCAACTGGGATCGCTACAAGCGGCGACTCAGCGACTATGCGCCAGCTGACCTCAGCACGGCGTCGTTAGAGGAGATTGACAGGGAGTTGGAGAGGATAACAACGTCCAAACTAAACGCGGACCGCGAGAGCATACCCGTAACAGGGTATAAAACACCTCCTCAGCCCAGATGGACAGAGGAGATGAGAGATATCGCTCGCGTTCACAGGGAAGTGTACGAAGAAGTACGACGGGAGGGTCCCAGCCGGGAAAGGAGCTTGCTGCTTCGACGCCTAAGCTCAGAGCTTAGAGAGGCTATCAACCTCCAGCAGGAGGATATATGGAACAACTTGATAGCCAAAGTCGACAGCGAACTTAGCTCGGCTAAGTTCTGGCGCCAAGTCAGGAACTTAAAGGGACTTACTCCAAGACCCAAGGCTCGGATAAAGGAGAACGGTGACTATATAGAGAACCCGGTGGTTCTCGAGGATATGTTCAGAAACTTCTGGAAAAGCGTTTTCAGGATTAACCCCGAGGAAAACGCTGAGTTCGACCAGGAATTCGAAGGTCAACTGATTGAACAACTAAATCAGGAAATACATCGCACGCACCCACTACAGCAAGCCAACGAAGGCAGGGAGATGGCGAGTCATGGACGCCCCATAACATCAGAGGACGTCATGGCCACTGTAAAAGCCTTTCGACAAAAGGCACCAGGCTGGACGGGTATCACCAGAAACAACTTGGTTAACGCCCCACAGCAGATCATTCAGGGTATCGTTAATATCTACAACGCTTCCCTGAACACGGGCTACTTCCCGGAAGGTTTGAAGATTGCGAAGATGATCTTCATACCCAAGGGAGGTAAACCCCCTGATCAACTGGTAAACTACAGGCCAATCGCCCTGCTGGAATTCGTTGCAAAAGTCTACGAGAGACTCCTAGCTAACAGGCTTCAAGAACAACTTGCCGAGCTGAGAGCCCACAACCCTCAGCAGCACGGGTTCCGCAAGGGACGAGGAACGGAAACAGCCCTCGCCCTCCTTGCGGAGAAACTCGCTTGCAGTAAAGCTGAGAGGCGGTGCGTAGACGTGGTGCTGCGTGATGTAAAGAAGGCCTTCGATAAGGTTTGGCTGAGAGGACTACAGTACAAGATCCTTAACCTCCAGCTTAACCCACTCCTGGAAAGGATCCTTTGCAATTATATCTCCGATAGGAGAGCCCGAATTTCAATCAAGGGCTGCAAAGGACCCGAATTCGAACTCGAGGCGGGAGTTCCACAAGGCAGCTGTCTCAGCCCTCTGCTGTACCTCGTGTACACAATAGACCTACCTGCTCCAGTGAGGTACGATTCGATGTATCTGCAATATGCAGACGACATCACCCAAATCGTCCTGAGTCCATTCAGGAACTCTGGAAGTCAGGCGAGGGCGACAGCTGTCGAGATTGAAAATATCAACAGATATGAAAGAAAGTGGAAGATCAAGACCAACCGCCAGAAGTTCACGATCATTCCAATGAACCACCGGAAAGTTGATGACGTCGTCGTCAACAACGAAAACTATCCGTACTCCAACGAGGGTAATGTCCTGGGATTGCGACTCTTTAAATCGGGTTATAAGACACATATGAATACCAGAGTCTCCCTAGCCAAACGAGAGCTGAAGAAACTTTACCGTTTCCGAGGCCTCAACGTGCCTAATATCAAAAAACTGTACATGGCCTTGGTACGCTCAGTCCTGGTGTACCCGGCCGTGATCACGCAGATGGCAAGCTGTACCTCTCTCAGAACGATGCAGAGAGTGCAGAATAAAGCCACGCTGCTGATTACAGGCACGCGAAGGATCGACCGTACTCGGCAATCGATTCTTCACCAAAGAATCGGTCTAAAGCCGATCAACACGGAGATCCAAAGGCTAGGGAGAAAGACATGGGACAGGATAGACCAGAATATACTCCCAAACTTGAACCTGAACGTTAATATACGTGCCAACCGGAGACGCGCTATAGGTAGAACTGCTCTGTTCCCAAGCAGTAGAACCTGCGCGAGAGAAGTGGTACTACCTATGTTTACATAGTGTTAGTCCACTACTCTAAAAAGTCTACGACTCTAGAACTTAAAAGTTGACAATTAGTCCAGCAGAGTTAACAATTTTAAGAAACCAAATGAAAAAGAGGCGAAGTGCCCACCTTAAAGTCCCCTCCCCCTCCCCCCCCCTAATAGAAACATAGTAAGAATTAACAAAATTAAAACTAAATTTAAATATAAAAGAGGCGAAGTGCCCACACCTAATATTCAAAATTCAAGAATTAAAAGAGGCGAAGTGCCCAATTCCCCAATACCCATATATTAACATATAAACTAAACAAAGTCAACAAAAATCAAACGAAGAAAAGAGGCTAAATGCCCATATTAAAAGGATTATAGAATATTCAACACTGAGATTCATTCAGCAAGAAAAGTCAACCTTGAAAGGCTTGAATGCTTCGAAGGTGGAAATACATATCACATAGAGAAATATATATATTTATAACGGAGGAAACTGACTGTCAATGACAGTCAGCTACTTTTTGACGGAGGAATTTTTATTTTAAACACAACATGAAGAATGCTAGTGATGCCCTAACACCAGGGCAAACTAGAAAACATATTCACACTTTTATATACCTACCACACAATTTCACCACTTTAACCTAATTTGTAATTTGTAATTGCACACACACGAGTGGAAGGAACTGCTCCCGAGACCAACAAGTTGGTATATATACCTAACCGCAGGATTTAAGAACAACAAGAATCCAAACAATGAAGAGACAATAGTGAAGAGTGAAAGAGGCGTAGTGCCCATTATAAAACCAATCAAGACAACCAAAAATTTAAACCTAAACCCCGGCAAAACATATAGTAACTATAAAATAAAAATATAAAATAAGAAACATATAGCAAGTAAGAAACTTGAAAGGCTTGAAAGCCACGATGGAGGAAAGATTAAATATATTTATTTACCTAATTTTAGTTAAATAATAATAAATAAAAAGAACAAAAAATTATAAATAATATATATATATATATATATATATATATATATATATATATATATATATATATATATATATATATATAAATTAAAAAATAGAAATAATAACAACAAATAAAGGGAAGAAAAATATGAAACCAGTACAAGACAAACCTGTGAGGAGCCCTCTACACCAGGGCAAAACTCATTCTCTTTTTATCTTTATATACCTACTACACATTTTCCTACTTCTTACATCAACTTCAACTATAATAAAGAGGGGTTTTTTTCACATTCGAACTAATGCACGAAGGTATCCTCCTAAATCCTAAGTCGTAACCTCGGGCTATGCGGTCATAATAAGAAAGTTCCGATGACGATAAATTAACAATTAAATGTTCATTACTAAATTTATCCAAATTACTTATTTTGGAAAAATCTCAAGAGCTTCTGCTCTATATTACGAAAGATCTGGGAACAATTTATGTATTTACAAGCGTGGGCATAGTCTAATAAAGTAGTTAAAATGAGGTACGCTTAGGTGTTAAACAATGGGTTGAGGAATAAGTTCTTGCGGTTTTATCAAATTTATTCCTTTCCATTAACAATTTTAGAAAAACTTCATTTTTAATTGATACCAATATGCAATTTAATCAATAATGTATTCTCCGTTGTTATTTACGACTTCTTCCCAACGTTCAACTAGATTTTCGATGCCTCTGCAATAAAAATCTCTTGATTTTGACTCGAAGAATTCGTCTAACCAGGTTTTTAAGTCCGCATCAGTATTGAACGAAACGCCGCGCAAATTGTTGGGGAGAGAGATCGGAACAGATGTAATCCGATGGAGCCAAGTCTGGCGAATATGGAGGATGCGGCAGGACTTCACAATTAAGCGTTTGGATGGCGTCTTTTGTCATATTGGCAATGTGAGGATGAGCATTGTCGTGTTGCAGAAGGACGCCATAACGTCGATGAGGTCGCTTTTCACGAATAGCATCGGCGAGTCGATACATTTTTTGAACGTAGAGTTCTGCATTGACAATCTCGTTGTTCTCAAGGAGCTCATAAAGAATGATGTCTTCACAATCCAACCACACACACAGCATCATCTTTCGTGGATGAAGTCCTTGCTTTAATCGTGTAAGTGTTTTTTTTATTTGGGCTAAGCCATTGTTTTCGATGGTTCATGTTGACATAAACACACCACTTTTCGTCGCCAGTGATGATGCGGTGAAGAAATTTGTCCTTATATCCACGAGTAGCCTTGTGGCGAGCAAGCAAACCTGCGGCAATCGTGAAGCGTTGAAGTTTGTTTCTTTCGCTCAAAGTGTGCGGAACCCATGCACCGAGTTTTGGAACTTTCCCCCTTCGAATGAAGGTAATTCACTACAGTTTTCTGATATCACGCCAATTGTACAGCCAATTCTCTCTCTAGTCGATTGATGAGGATTTTCATGAAGAAGGTCGTTCAATCGATCTTCATCCAGAACGTTCTTCTTCATTAAGATGGAAATGACCACTTTTGAAACGTGAAAACCACCATTGAGCTGTCCTTTCTGATAAAGCATTTTCTCCGTACACATCACAAATATTGCGACGAGCTTTGGCTGCGTTTGCATTGTTCCCGTCTCGATTGAAAATGAATAACAACAAGTGTCGAAAATGCGCCTTTCTTTCAACTTGACATTCCATTTTGAGGGAACAGAACAAAAATTAAATTAACACAACTTTTAAATAAACCGCAATGACTTATTACTCAACTTCAAGACGTAGCCTAAGCAAAAACCTAATAGTCTACGCTGTTAAGAGATGTAGCCTAACCTTTGCAAATTTTGCTCTCATTATTTATTATTGTTTCTTAATATGTGCACAAATCACGGCCAGGAATTTCAAACTTTTTTTTCCCCCTGGCGTTATCTCTGTCTTCTCAGTAAAGGATTGCCTTCATTGTGCCGCCCTCTACTCTCTTTGATTCTAGTGTTCTTCTAATGTCCCTTTCTCTTGCCTCTAAAAAACTCCTGTTTCTTGCCTCATTGCTCATTCGCGTCCAATTTCTCTTCTTGTACTATTGTTATATAGTCTGCAATGCAAGTTTTCTGCACCTTTATTTCTGTCTTCAAAATTGTTTTGAAAGGCAGAAAATAAATATGGCGAAAGCACTGTGGTGGTTGTTATCACCCGCAGAACTTGCATTTGCTCCTTCTTATATATATATATATATATATATATATATATATATATATATATATATATATATATATATATATATATATATATATATATATATATATATATATATATATATATATATATATATATATATATATATATTATTTATTTATTATTTTTTTTCCTATAAAAAATTAAGGGTAAACAACTAAATTGATTAAAAGATACCTAAAAAGACATACACAAAAAATGATAAAAAGTAATTAAAAACCCGAAAGAAATAACAAAAGTACTAAAATGAATCAAAAGAGTGATAACCTATTTTATGAAAAAACTAAAAAGACAAAAAGGCAATTAAAAATATAAATTAATAAATCAATTCAAATAAACTAAGAAAACAGTGAGTAAAATGACAAAAAAAGTTTAAAAACTGAATGTATAAATTGAAATAAATACTAGTTTAAGATGGTGGAAGTCAATTAAAGTTATGAAGTAAAAGAAAAATTCAAGTGTTTAAAAATATTAACTAAAAAATTAAGAATGAAGTGCTTACCAAACGGAGTTGGAGATAGAGCCCAGAATGAGAAATTAAGTAATGAGGAAATTAAAGGAAACCTTGGATTTATGTTAGGTGGTTGTTTGGTGTAGGAGAATAGGTTGGTAAAAACACCAGGAATATATAATTAAGTAATTAGAAGGGGCACAGAAGAATTATCATGATTGAGGGTGGGGGATTTGATTTTTATAAGAAGAGATTCTAATTCGCAGGCTATATGCATTAGTGTTACGGCCTATAATTTTAAAATTGGTTTTCGAGCATTCAGTTTTGCATTGTATAGTGTGGTCTCTGATGGAAGAAACCTCCTTCCTAGGCAGGATTTTGCCAGTGCGGTGGCTTATTCCCCTATGGGAACAAAACCTCTCATATAATGAGCGAACAGTACTGCCGATGTAAGGTATTTGTACAAATACAAATACCCATGTAAGTTCCTTGCAAACAACAAGGACAAGAAAAAAGATATACGATGTGGCTGTTCATCTCGAGAGAAACCCTGTCCTTTGAGGATAAGAAACTTCCTACAGAGAAAGGGTTGACGAAGGTGATGTGAAATTTAGTATGGAAGAAATATTTTTTTAAGCAATTTAGTACAATTTCTTCTAAACATGTTATTAAAAGGTCCTAACTCAAGCACAACGAAATATTTTTTGTTTTTAGGAACATCGTATGAGGAAAAATGTGGTGAGTATATTTTATTAGGGAAATTGTTAATTAATTTAACTAGATTTAAGGGGTAACTATTATTTTCGAAGTACGTTTTTATAATCTCGAATTCCTGGTGGATTAATGAGTGATTTGAACAAATCGTGTAACCTCATATAGATTAAAGTTTTAATAGCATTTAGTTTATGGGTTAAATCACAGTTACTGAAAAAAATTAATTCCTACACCAGTGAAAGTAGGTTTCCTGTAAATAGAGGTTGTAAGATTATCAGTTGATTTTTCAATAAAAATATCAAGAAATGGAAATTTATTATCTTTTTCTATCTCAATTGTAAATTTAATGTTTGGGCGGTAGGAGTTTATAAAATTGAGAAAATGGTAAGCTTGATCTAAATTATTAAAAATCGCCCGGGAATCATCTACATATCTCCGGTAAAATATGGGTTTAAATTCAGGAGAGCAATGTTGCATGAAATTATTTTCAAGATGAATCAAGAAAATATTCGCAGCTATGGGGGCTATAGGCTATATGAGAATTACTTCCTGTTCAATAACAATGCATACAAACAGATTGACGGAGTGAGGATGGGATCACCTATAGCCCCCATAGCTGCGAATATTTTCATGATTCATCTTGAAAATAATTTCATACATTGTGTCCTAGCACGGAAGAGAAGGTCACCACCCAAGCTTCCATCATACCAACTTTCATACCTTGGCGCCTTTTTCTCCTTATATAACTCTAGTGTCCTCTTTCTCTCCATCTCATCCATCCACTTTCTTTGAGCCACATCTTTCACCACTTTGCCTATTTCATTTTTCCACTTCTTCCCATCCTAGTTACGTCCCTTTCCATTCGCATTCAACATTGTCCACTCATAAAGACTCAAGTCTGCTACTAATACACACACATTTGTCGTCCTCATGCACCTTTTATTCCGAACTGCTACTGTTCTCATTCCACAAATAAACCTTTCGTGCCAATCTTGTATCCTCCATTCGCTCCAATCTAATAATCTTATACCTCAAAGACGCTTTCATACACCTTTCTCTAAAAGTACTCCATCCCATGTCACCTCTCACACCCCCAATCGCTGCATACTTGGGTGCGTTCAGGGCTATTCTTTCTACTCTATTTTACCCAGTCTTTAGCTTGTCTATTTCCTTCTCCTTCCAAGCTATTACATCCATCCAATACATAATACTTTTGCACCGCCACATTCTTTCATACTTCTCTCACCACATTATACTTACTAGCCCTAATCCTAGCTACACTGCCCAATCTACCTACCCACTAGTTAGTCATACTAATCTCATTCTTCATTTTTTCACTACCTTTTGAACTTATCCACACTCCTAAATACTTGTATTCCTTAGTCTGCTTTAGAACATATTCTCCGATTTTCCATGCGGCATAGCCGTCATTCTCCGACCTATTTACTGTCAGCACCTGGCTTTATTCCTTCCTGAAACTAACTCCAAAATCTCTGCCATACTCATTTACAACATCTAGCAACCTTTGCAACTCTTCCTCTGTCTCACTCATCACAATCACATCATCTGCGTACATCAACAGGCATATCTTTTCATTCCCAACGCTTACTCCCACATTCAACCTTCTTACCCTAGCAGCTAACTCCTCAGTGTACAAGATAAAAAGTGTGGTGGAGAGGATATACCCTTGCCTAACGCCTCTCACACTCCTCACCCATCCTGTTTCTATATCTCCTAGTCTATACTTTGCTCTAGTATCTACATACATGCTCTTTACAATGTTAACTATCTTCTGACTGAGTCCTACCTCCTCCAACACTCTGCACAAAACCACTCTGTTTACTCTATCATATGCCTTCTCTATGTCTAGGAAACCTAGATACAGCTAACTCCCATTTTTCACCTTCCTTTCAATCATTTCATTCACCACGAACATATTGTCTTCCGCTCTTCTGTCAAACCTGAAGCCATTCTGCTCTTCACCTAGAAACCTGACCCTTTCAATCCATTTGCTCAGTCTTTCATCCAACACTGCACTTAAAACTTTCCCTACTGTATTTAACAAGGCTATTGGTCTATAATGATTCAGTTTACTCTTACTTTTACACCCACCCTTGTGCAACAGAGTCACTCTGCATTCATTCCATTCCCTCGGTACGCTTTCTTCTTCCTACACCTTGTTAACTAATTCTGTCATTCTGTCAATCACAACCTCGCCTCCATTCTTATACATTTCATCCGGCCCAGCTGCCTTTCCATTCTTCTGCCTTTTCAAACATCTCTCAACTTCCTCTCTCCTAATTCTTTCATTTAGCTCACTTGCATCTTTACTCCCCAGTGTCACACATCCTTTGTTGACCTCTGCCATCTCTCCTACCCCACCTATACAATCAATCATTTTCTCCCAATCTGTTACACATTCACTCTCAAGCTTTTCACCCTCTCCTTTTCATTTACACTTTCACCTCTCATGAACCTATAACATTCCCCCCCCCCCTACAGTCCTTTCACTTTCATTACCTGAATCACATTTCTCTCTCACTTCACTTTTGCATTCATAATCTTTCGCTTGGTTTGTCCCTGTTGTTTCACATATTCTGTCCATGCCTTCTGGTATTCTTCCTCGGCTGCTTTCCTTTCTTGCCTCTTCTTTCTCAGTCTTCTGCATCTCTTATTACGCTTTTTTCGTTCACTTCTAGCATTTCTAATATTATTCTACCATGGTTTACACACGCTCCTCACTGGTCTCACCCTTACATATCCTATGTGTATCACTGACCCTCTTCTAACGTCCTACACTAACCTTTCATTCACATCATGCAGCCTAATTCCTTCCACAATTCTTCCATTCAAATCTACCTGGAAATTCTCCCAGTTGGCATCCCTCAGTTTCCACTTTCCCTTCCTGTCCTTCTCCTTAGCTTCCTTTCCTCCATAGAGCCGGCACTCCACTATGATCATATTATCTTCCGATACAATAGCGACCATGCCTAACTCATCAATCCACATACTAGTCACATATTCACGCATCCTCCTATTCACCAATATGTAGTCGATAGCTGACTCTTGCCCCCTTGTATTCCATGTTACACTCCAATCTGCCAAGGTTTCTTTCAAGTTTTCCAGACTCATTTCGTCTATAAATTCCATAAACATCTCACCATTCCTATTTATTATTTCTCCTAGCATACCTAGATACGCATTCATGTCTCCCATAATCATCACTTTTTCTCCATTGTTCACTCTCACCAATTCTTTCAGGATGCTGTACTTGGTCATGTTCTCATTCCTAGCTTGTTCACTCTCAACAGTCATGTATACCACAGCCACCACAGATCTCTCAGTGTTATCCCGGTCACCCGCACACTCAATTTTCACTGCAAGTACCTATATCTTCACTCATGGCACAGTTACCTACATTCAACCTCTCTAATCTCAAGTTCCTATTTTTCCTATATATAATAGCTACCCCTCCTCCATTTCTAGTCTGTTTGTACCACCCCTTACAAATCATTACATACTCGCTGCCATCCACCTGTACCTTATCTCTTAGCTGAGTTTCAGTTAGTCTTACTATATCAAGCTGCCATTCATTTAACTCTGGACTGACTGACGCGAGGCTAGAAGTGTGCGAGGCTGTTAAAGACTCGTGGAACAGTTTCAAAACCACTTTCATGAGTCTTCAATCGCGTTTCATCCCTCTGAAATGCTCCCGTCGGTCTTCTGTGCAACCAAAGTGGTATAATCGAGAAATTGGCCAACTGCTTAGGGAGAAGAAAAATGTGTACTGGTAATCGAAGATCTCGGGGACTTTGACGAATACCGGAGGCTATCCAGGAGAGTGAAGTCCAGCATAAGGGCGGCTAAGCGGTCTGAGAAACTCCGAGTGGCGACACTCTGTAAAAAAGAATCCCAAGGAGTGCTTTAGATATGTAAACAGCCGTAAACCAATCCGTCGAACGATTGGCCCTTTGAGGAATGAGGAGGGTGCATTAAAGCACTCAGATGCAGAAAATGCTAACCTCCTCAACGACTACTTCTCTTCAGTGTTTACTGAAGAGTGTGGTCCCATCCCACAGCCAGAGGATTCCTACTCAGGGAAAAAGCTGGAGGATATGGACTTTACCGAAGGAGAAATAAAAAAGAAGATCAGTGACCTAATGACGAATAAGTCATCTGGCCCGGATGGGTTTCTACCTGAAGTGTTGAAATAAGTGCGCGATCAAGTGTCACGGCACCTGAGCGCAATCTTCAACATGTCAATCCGGACCAAATGCGTTCCTAGAGACTGGCGTGAAGCGGAGGTTACTCCTATCTTCAAGAAAGGACACCGTAGCCAACCGTCGAACTACCGACCTATCAGTCTGACTTCGACAGTCGGTAAACTAATGGAAAGCATGATGGTGGACAAAATAACGTCGCATTTATAGTCAAACCTGCTACTGAGGAGTACCCAGCACGGCTTCCGAAGGCAAAGGTCATGCCTGACGAACCTTGTGGAATTCTTCCACTTCGTCTTCAGTGAGCACGATCGAGAGAAGGTCACGGGTGGATGTGGTCTACTTAGACTTTCAGAAAGCCTTTGATAAGGTACCACACCGCCGCCTTCTCCGGAAAGTGCGAGCGCTTGGTATAGACGGAAAAGTAGCTGGCTGGATAGAGAACTGGCTAAATGGCAGACGGCAACGGGTGGTGGTGAATAGACAGGCTTCTGAGTTGGTGCCCGTTACTAGTGGGGTGCCTCAAGGTTCTGCCCTGGAACCACTACTATTCATCATCTACGTCAACGACATGGACGGTGACATGGTTGCCAAGATTCCTAAATTTGCCGACGATACCAAGCTTGGTATGAACGTTGCAAAGGATGGAAACACTGCCCGCCTGCAGGGAAATCTTGGGAAGATTGGGGAGTGGTCGGACACGTAGCAAATGCCTTTTAACATGAACAAATGCGAAGTGATGTATATCGGCCACAAAAAAACCCAATCTCAGTATATCCTTAAGGGCACTGCTGTTCAATCCCCGACACAGAGAAAGACTTGGGTGTAACAATCACGAGTGACCTCAAGTTCTCGAAACAGTGTATTGAGGCGGAGAAAAAGGCCCAAAGGATGCTAGGCTATATTAAGCGCCAGTTTGGTTATCGGAACCAGGAGATTGTACTGTGCCTGTACAACTCACTTGTCCGACCGCACCTGGAGTATGCCGTACATTTTTGGAGTCCTTCATTGCGAAAGGACATCGCGAGATTGGAACGCGTACAATCCAGGGCAACCAAGCTGATCCCCTCTATCCGACATAAAAGTTATGAATATAGACTGAGGGAATTAGATCTGTTCTCGCTGGAAACCCGTAGACTGCGTGGTCAGCTCATCGAAGTCTTCAAAATACTTCGAGGGTTCGACAATGTTGACTACCGGGATATTTTCACACTGAGTGAGAACAGAACGCGCAATCACGGCTTCAAACTTGAACTGAAGCGTTACAACCGCAATCTGTGTGGAAATTTTTTCACCTACAGTATCTGCGGTAAGTGGAACGCACTTCCAGTGGAAGTTGTCAACAGTGAATATTTTGACCAGTTCAAGTCAAGACTAGACAAAGTCTTGAAAAGTGGCCGTTTAGGGACACAAAACAATTGAGCAGCCATGTGCCCGCTCAATTGCTAGTCCAAAGGTACCCTCCTTGAATGGACCATAAGGTCTTCTAGGTTACTTTCTTTCCTTGTTACTCCTTGTTACTCACATCCTCGCATTTGCCAACTCCCTACCCTCACATTTATACACCCAACTTTCAAACACTTGCTAGCTTGGTGTAATTTTTATCTTCCTCTTTGCTGCCTTCATTCGTCACCTTGTCTCACATTCCCTATTTCACCTACCGTTCGTCCCTTCCGCAGTGCTATTTCAGTGGCCTTCACCCACTCCCATAGCCTCCCACCTAGTCTTCTTTCTCCCTCCTGCCCCAGGTGCACCCCATCTCTTCCAAAGGTTCCCTCTTCTAGCTCTGCATCCGGACCTAGCAACCTATCCCCAATATCTCCTTCCTTCATCCTGTTTAATTCCATGTTTACCATTCTATTCACCTCCCTTCTATTTACTCTTGTTCTTTTCTTTCTCAGCTACAACATAAGTATAGTCATTTTTTTAAATTTAAAATATTCTTAATAGTTACCCCTTATTTAAAGAATTCCGTGATAATATACTATAATTATTTATAATTAGATGTGTTGTAATTGCTTTTATTTACATTTATAATTACGAATTAAATTTTTGAACAATTTTTTTGTAACATTTATATATTTAAAATAAAAAAAACACCCTTATAATTCTATATGCATCAATGCCATTTTTTGTCGGACATTTTGTTCCATTTTTCTTTCTTAATATTTTCTAAACTGCATTTAATTTTCGTTTCTCTCTCATTCGTCTTTTCTATTTCCTAATTATTGTCAGCAAACGTCTTTCATTTTTTTCACCAAGTGGAAAGCATTTAAAAAGCACCTCCCTTGAAATACCAAGATCGCTAAATTTATCCCAGCAAAACATTGGGTGGTACTCCCATATTTTTCCGACTCCCTAATACTGTTCTGTAACTCGTTAAATATTGCCCCTATATATATATATATTGTTACGAATGCGAATGAACCAAAATCCGATAGATATACTTGCAATTTCAATGAAACTACCAAAACACAAATAGGAGGATAAATAAAGAAGAACTAAATGAATATATTCATAATGACCTGGAGATTGATGAAGAATTGAAGCAGCTGACGGATGCCCTGGTAGTCGAGGACTCGAAATACGTACCAAAGACGAGCCATTGGATAGTACAACAACACGAGTGGACCACCGGAATGAAGAATAAGAACAAATGAGTTAAGATGGCATATAAGGAAAGAACAACAGAGCCCGGAAAATATAGAAAATTAAAAGAATTATAAAACGGAAATGAAATATTTAATAGAAGAAGCAGCTGGGATGAAATCACAAGACAGATTGATGTAAAGAAAACTCGTAAGGAAAACTGGAGAGCAATTAACGAAATAAGAGGGTCGAAACCAAGAATAAAAATCAAGATGAAGAAGGAAACTTAATTAAAAAAGAACCCAAATTCAGAAGGCTGCATTGGGAGTCAGTTTTCTCAATTTCACCGGAAGGAAAACGAAGACTTATTTGTCGAAGCAGAGCAAATGGTACATGACAAATTAGTGTATGTAAGGGGTAAAAAGGGTGTGTGGATAGATAGAAGGAAATAAGAGTGGTGAAAAGAGAAAAAGTATGAGATTTGCAAAGGGTTGCAAGGTTTTAGGTGATCAGGTCGAGCACCGAGCATTATTTTCTTGTTTTGTGTATTTTAGGGGGTTGTTATTGGTATAGTTTATTATTATGGCGTTCAAGCTTTTTGTATTATTGGGGACTTCAACTTAAACTCTGTGGACTGGGAAAATATGATAGGTAGGGATAGAACAAGTGGCAGGTTCATAGAATGCTTTGAGGATAATTTTTTGAATCAATTTGTTAATGAGCCAACGAGGGGGGACAATATATTAGATTTAGTACTTTCTAACAGTGATCATTTAGTTCAAGAATTGACTGTTGGGGAAGCATTGGGAAATAGTGACCATCAGATAGTTCGTTTTAACTTGGGAATTGAGAAGGGTAAAATAACTGAGAATGCTGAAAAAGTTCCAAATTTTCATAAGGGAGATTATGTAAAACTTCGAAGCTTGCTAAATTTGGTAGACTGGGATATAGAATTCAGAGGTAAAAATGCTTATGGGATGTGGGATACTTTCAAGCATATAATAAATGTAGTCCAAGAACAATGTATCCCAATGAAGGCCATTAGGAACAATAGTAGGAAACCATTATGGTGGAATCAGGAGATAGCTAGAAAAATTTCAGAGAAGAAAAGGGCATATAAAAAATTACAGGTACAAAATAATATTCAAAATTTAAGTGATTATAGAATGGCTAGGAATGAGTTAAATAAGATTATAAAGAAGAACAAAAGGGTGTCAGAAATTAAATTAGCTCAGGATAGCAACAAAGATCCTAGAAAGTTCTTTAGTTACTATAAAACTAATAACAAGTGTGGCAGAGTTAAAATAGGACCTATCAAATATGAAGGGTTTGTGAGAGAAACTGATGAGGAAATAGTTGAGGTACTAAATGGTCATTTTGCATCAGTATTTACAAAAGAGAAACTAAATAGTCCTATGTATAGTACTCATAGGTCAGGAAAAGAGGTGTTTACTAACATTTGTGTGGATCGGAGGATGATAAAAGGACTAATAGGTGATTTAGATACTACCAAGGCCTCCGGCCCTGATAATATTCATTCTAGGATACTTAAGGAAGGGGTAGAAAGTATCTCAATAGCTCTGGACAAGTTATATACTAGGTCATTGGAATATGGAGAAATACCCGATGATTGGAAGAGAGCGAATGTAGTCCCCATTTTCAAGAAGGGTAGTAAAGAGGATCCAAATAACTTTAGACCGGTTAGCCTAACTCCTGTAGTCTGTAAAATTCTTGAGAAAATAGTTAAAAAAGGGATTTGCCAACATCTAGAGAGGGAGGGGTTAATCAGCGATGCTCAGCATGGGTTTAGATCAGGTAGATCATGTTTGACTAACTTACTAGACTTTCTGGAGTTTGTAACAGATCAAGTAGATAAGGGAGAGAATGTAGATATAATTTACTTAGATTTTAGTAAAGCATTTGATAAGGTACCACACAGGAGACTAGTTCATAAATTAAAAATGATTGGGATATGTGGGGGTGTTTCAAATTGGATAGCTGAGTGGCTGAAAGACAGGAAGCAAAGGGTAGTGCTAAATGGTGTAAAGTCAGAGTGGAGGGATGTTATCAGTGGGGTTCCTCAGGGATCAGTTCTCGGTCCATTATTATTTGTCATCTATATAAACGATCTTGGGGAGGCAGTTAATAATAAAGTGTCAATTTTTGCGGATGATACCAAATTAGCAGCTGTAGTTAAAGATATTGATGATAATTTTAAAGTGCAGGGGGACTTAAATAAATTGTTATCCTGGGCACATAAGTGGCAAATGACTTTCAACCTTGATAAGTGCAAAGTTATTAACATGGGAAAAGATAATAGAGAATTTAACGATGAAATCGATGGGCATTGGCTGAGCTCAGAGAGGATAAGAAAGATCTAGGAGTAGTAATAGATAAGTCATTAAGGTTTTCTAAGCAGTGTATTGAAGCAAGAAATAGGGCAAATAGAGTGCTGGGTTTCATTAAGAGAAATGTCAGTTACAAAAGTAAGGAGGTTATTCTTAAACTCTATAACTCTTATGTTAGGCCACATCTAGAGTACTGTATACAGGCATGGTCCCCACATTTTAGACACGATATTAACCTTCTCGAGTCAGTGCAACGGAGGGCAACAAAAATTATTCCTTCCCTGAGGCACCTTGAATATATAGATAGACTGAGGGTATTAAATATGTTCTCGTTCGAAAGGAGGTGTGTGAGAGGGGATATGATTGAGCTCTTTAAAATTTTTTCCGGGATAGATAAATTGGATGTTAGCAAGTTTTTTGAGTTAGATGATGGAAATCGGACTAGAGGTCACCACTTGAAAATTAAAAAGCAAGGGTGTAGGTTGGATTTAAGAAAATATTTTTTCACCAATAGAGTGGTAGACTTCTGGAACAAATTGCCGCCGAGGGTAGTAGGTAGTCCAAATATAAATGTATTTAAGAGTAGGTTGGATGAGTTTATGGGGAGGGAAGGTTGTGATGGCCCCTAAGTTTTGTATATATCTATAGCTGCATGATTTAGTTCTTGACAAACCTTGATTGGTGATACCCTTGTTTCTAGATGCAATCCTCTGGATGTAGTTTTCTTGGGAGTTTGGGTGCCTTAAAAAGAGGCCGTTTGACTCGGATGACCTATGATGGGCCCTTGTGGCTTTTGTCATCTGTTATATTTTATTGTGGGGGACTTTGATTTTGTCCTTCCCTGGTGATGGTGCTTTTTGTGGGTGGGTTTTGATGGATGCGGATGACCTTTGATAGGCCCTTGTGGCTTTTGTCATCCGTAAAATTATGTTATGTATTAAAAGATCTTAATATACTTTAAATTTGCAATGTGCATTTGCTGTTGTTTTGTAATGAATTATTTTAATAACTTAGTGTTTTTTTATTATTTATTTTGTGATGTGTGTAATTCTGGGGGGGGGGGGTTCTTCTTGTCTCGTTCGGTTTATTTGAGTCTTGCTCGGTATGTTTTTTAGTCAAATTCTGTGATTTTTTCATAATTCGGAATTTTTTTACTCACATTAATAATAAGTCTTTTGTATTGCGCTCTTCAAGGCCTGAGGCCTTCCCAGAGCGCACGTTGTGCTAAGATGAGAATGGAAATTCAAGGGGGGGGGGAAAAGGCAATACTGAAAAGATGCGTTTTCAGGGGACGCTTAAATGTGGTAAGAGAGGGAGAAGACCTGATTTCAGCAGGAAGAGCATTCCACAACTTAGGGGCTCAGATTGAGAAGGAGCAGTCCCCCATTGAGCAGAGGGATGAACGAGGAATATTCAAAAGAGGTGCATGTGATGACCGAAGGGCCCGAGGGACATGGCGTGGCGAGAGGGCAGAAGAGAGGTAAGACGGGGCCTTGTTGTTTAGGGCCTTAAATGTGAAGAGAAGTATCTTGAAGTGAGTACGGGATCTGACAGGGAGCCAGTGCAGTTAATGCAGCAAGGGTTTCGAGGGAGAGAAGCAAGGGTGATGGAGGAGAAGCCGAGCGGCATAGTTCTGTACAAGTTGAAGGGGGCGGAGAGAGGAGGATGGCAGATTCACAAGCAGTGAGTTACAGTAGTCAAGGCGTGAGGTGATGAAGGCATGAACAGCAGTCTCAAGACTTTGGCGATCAAAGTGAGGGCGAATGCGAGAGAAGTTACGAAGGAAACATAGAGAGAATTTGCTGACATTGCGGATATGAGGCTTAAAGGAGAGATGCTCATCAAAAACAACACATAGATTCCTAACGCAGTCAGAGAAAATGATAGTATTACCGCCCAGAGTAAGCGAGGGAAAGAGAGATTTAGATTTTTTTAAAAGAGCAGGGGTGCCGACGAGGAGGACCTCAGTTTTGGAGTGATTAAGCCTGAGGAAGTTGGTAGAGAGCCAGTCTGAAATGGAGGAGTAGGCAGCCAGGAGGTCAGTGATAGAGTAGGCAAGAGACGTGGGGGATGAAGAAACGAAAATTTGAGTGTCATCAACATAGAGGTGGAAGGATAGACCGAGAATACGAAGAAGGGAACTAAGAAGGAGAAGGTAGATACGAAATAGAAGAGGACCAAGGACAGAGCCTTGTGGCACTCCAAAGCGAATGGAGGTAGAGTCGGATGAAACGTCGTCAATAACAACGGATTGGGTACGAGACGAGAGGTAAGAGCGGAACCAGTCGAGCATGGTGCCTGATATGCCGAGGAAAGAGTGGAAACGATCAAGTAGGACGGTATGGTCAATAGTGTCGAAGGCAGAGGAGAGGTCGAGTAGAACGAGGATGGAGGCACAACCCCTGTCCGCGGCTCTTCGGAAGCAATCGGACACATTGAGAAGGGCGGTTTCTGCGGAGTGACCAGACTTGAAACCAGATTGATAGGTTTCATCAATGTTACAGGCCACCATGTGACTGTTGATGCGTGAAGCAACC
The DNA here is from genome assembly GCA_963969495.1 of Ceratothoa steindachneri. NCBI lineage: Eukaryota > Metazoa > Arthropoda > Malacostraca > Isopoda > Cymothoidae > Ceratothoa > Ceratothoa steindachneri. The sequence goes on along the minus strand of OZ018333.1, from coordinate 116,546,173 downwards.
ACTTTCTCCAGAACCTTAGAGAGGAAAGGAAGTTGCGAAATCGGGCGATAATTGGAAGGGTCAGTGGGGTTCAGTTGAGGCTTTTTAATAATCGGACGGATGTGGGCACGTTTGAAGGAAGAGGGAACAAGACCAGTTGCAAGTGAAGTGTTAAACAGGTGAAGAAGCGTTGGGAGGATAGCAGGCATAATTTTACATAGCAGTTTAGTCGGAAAATGTCCTTTGGGGAGCCTGATTTCTTAGAACGCGAGAGCAGGGCTGTAAGCTCCAACGCGGTCACAGCGGGGAAAACGATAAGCGGCTGAGGTGGGAAGTCAGGGAGAATGGCAGGAGCCGGGACAGAAGGCTGAGGAAGAGAGGCACGGAGGCTAGTGACCTTATCTGCGAAGAAATTCGAGAGAGTAGCAGGGTTAATAGGTGGGGAGATCTGGGCTGCGGAAGTAAGACGGGAGAGCAGGCGGAAGACGGTACGGGGAAATCAACATTTGTATTATGAGTAGAACGGCGTTTAGTCCCCACCAACCACTAGGCTAGCGAAGCTTGTAAATCTGGCTCTTCTGTTCTGGTTAATCATTTGAATGATTTCGTCATTCATTTATTGATTAACCAATTCCTGCATCTTCCTTGTCCATTTTTCTATGACTTTGTTAATGGGACTTAACTCCGCTTCCACGGGCAGTTCTTCCTGGCGTCTTCTTTCTCGCCTGCGTGTACCCGTTATTAGGTACATGCATTTATTCTGCACGACTTGTAGTCTCCTCTTTTGTTTCCTCGATGCACATGAGAGGGCGGAAGCTGGGTATAGCAATGTAGATCTTACAATTGCATTGTAGATCTTCTTATTGTTGCTATCACGGAAATTTCTAAACATGAATAGAGTTCTGACTATAGCCGAGGCCTTAGAATGTCTATCAGTGACTTGCTTCCTGTACTCGGATAAGTTACATAGATACACAGATCACACGGGCCTTACGGCCCAGACTAAGATGATCTGGCCTTAAATCTACTGCCACTTACACATAGAATAGTAGAAGTAAAGGATAGAAAAGTTTTAGGCTCTCCCCACCCTCCACTCCCTCCGGCAAAAGCCGTACATGAAATAACTTGGGAAAAGTACCTTGCAGGTGTAAGAAGACAGTACCTGAAGGAAATTTGCATTGGATAGTAATTAAATGAAATGAATATGAAAACCACTTACATACACCTGAAAGAGAGTTATATTTTTTGTAATATTATTTTATTTTGTAGCTTATGCTAAACAAGTCCAATTTTGTTAAGTGTTTGTCTAATCCCATTTTAAATGAGTCTATAGTTCTGCTGTCCACTACTTCGTTTGGCAAATTATTCCAATCATTAATAATCGAGTAAGTGAAGAAGTTTTTTATTACATCCATAGTTGCTCTTTTACCCTGAAGTTTTGAATCATGTCCACGGGTGGGACACTCCCCTGTCAGTGTGAACAAGTTATTGGCATTAACGTTGTTAAATCCTTTAAGTATTTTGAAGCACTCTATAAGCTGCCCCCTTAGTCTTCGTTTTCTGACGGAAAATAGATTGAGTTTTTTTAGCCTCTCGTGGTAAGGTTTGTTACGTACTGACAGGATAAGTTTTGTCGCTCTGTGTTGTACAGCTTCTAATTTATCTATGTTTTTTTATTAAGTAAGGTGCCCAGAACTGTACAGCGTATTCGAGATGTGGCCTGACAATACTTTTATATAGTGGCATAATTATCTCCTCGCTTTTATAAGTAAAGTTTCTTTTTATAAATCCTAGTGCTGTGTTAGCTTTCTTTGCAGCAGCTGCGCATTGGTTTGATGTTTTTAAGTTTTCTGTAATTATTACTCCTAAATCTTTAACCTGCAGGATTGTGTTTATTAAGCTGCCTTGCATTGTATAGTTGCATTTTTTGTTTTTTGATCCGCACTGAAGGATTTGGCATTTGTCGATATTAAATGGCATTTACCATTTCTCAGGCCATTCGGTAATTTTATTTATATGGGAACAGTCGCGGCGCAATGGCACGCAACTTTGGGTTCCCCTCAACCGTCTCTCATCTTCTTTGCCAAGCAGTCCGAGGAGCTGCCCTTATTCCTGCCATGTAGTCAGTGTGAGGAAGAGCGAAAAGCTGGTCCGGTCGCAGAGTCCTCGCGGAATCTTTGGCGCCCTCACCGGTGAGCTCATTCCCCGCAATTCCTACATGTCCAGGAACCCAGCAGAAGATAATCTCGACATCTGCCCGGCTCGCCAAAACCGTGGCGTCACGGATATCGCGAACCAGAGGATGCGGAGATTCAAATGCCTCGAGGGCACTCAGGGAGCTTTGTGAGTCGCTATAAATCACAATCCGGTCTCAGGCACAGGGCACGTCACGTAATCTCCCGTACCAAGCAGTATATTGCAACCAGTTCAGCCGTGAAGACAGACGCAGCGCCTGACAGAGCCCCGCTGACTTCAAACAGAGGGGATACGGCGTGGAAGCCGACCCCCTCTTGGGACTTGGAGCCATCCGTATACACTGGCACGGTTCCAGCGTGACACGAAGTGTGCTCCAAAAAGGTCGAACGCAATACTCCCGGCGCTGTACAAGCTTTGGGAGCATAGGCGTGGCGACAAATAGCCAAATGTGGTACCCTCCAGGGTAGCGTCCTGGGCAGAACCAGGGGCGCCACCAGCCCGAGAGCTATACCTAGCTCTCGAAGGAGTTTCCTAGCCCTAAACCCAAATGGCTTAGGGTATGGCTGGCGTCTCTCGGCGGTATAGACACGTCGAAATCAGCTGTGGATGCAGTGAGAGCTGTTGGCAACTGAAGGAGGCGCCGGGCTCGCGCGTACAAGCGAATAATGCACTATGCACGGCGCAGAGCGAGTGGCATCTCCCCAGCATCGACTAGTAGGCTCTCAATGGGGGAAGTGCGGAAGGCACCGGTGGCCAGGCGAAGGCCGGCGTGGTGGATGGTGTCCACCTTCCTCAACACACGCTCAGCTGCGGATGCATAAAACTCACATCCGTAGTCGAGCTTCGAACGAACAAAGGATCGATAAAAAAGTAAGGGACTAACCCTATCAGCTCCCCAGGCGCTGAATGTCACGGAACCAAGAATATACAATGGCGCGGGTACAAGAGATCCTAAGACTGCGAATATAAGCCTCCCAGGTAAGGCGTCGGTCAAATACAAGACAAAGGATACGGTGCGAGTCCACCACTTCCAGGTGCACTCCATTTAGAAACAAGTCTAGGACATGGTGGAAGAAATGCACCACCTTGGTCTTGGCCAAAGAAGACTGAAACCTGTGCGCAACAAGAGACGCAGTTCAATGGCTATTGGAGTCGTCGTTCCAGAGCTGGCATCTGGGTCGCGCCAAAAAGACTAAAAGGTCGTCCACGTAGAGAGAACGTCTTCCGGTAGCACCGAGGTGATGCCGTTGATGCTCTGGGTAATGAGTGTAACACTGAGGACACTACCCTGCGGGACACCATCTTCCTGCTCCGTTGGGGTGGAGAGGGCTCCCCCCCACATTTACGTGGAATCGACGATCTCGCAAGAATTCAGATATAAAGAGTATGAGAGGTCCCCTTACGGTAAGGGATTTCAGCCTCTCGTAGGGGGTGGGGGATACCTACGGGGAAAATGGTAATATGTAGGGAGAGCTAGGGGGTAAAATAATAATATTTTTAGGGGGATTTGTATTTTAAACTTTAATCCTTATTTTTCAATATTTACTGGGCAGGAAGACCCAGAAGCGTCAGCGGTCAGCATAGTTGCCAGACCTAGTTTCCCATGTATTTATAGGTTTTGTCCAGTTTTCTACCGGATACTGAAGGTTTTCATGCTATTTCTCAAGGAATTTTCTCAATTGGTGCCGTTTTCACAAGAAAATCCTTATAAATTGCGCCGTTTCTCAAGCAAATATATTGATATTTACAAGAAAGAATATACTACTATTAATGATGCCCCTAAAAGTTTCTCATTTTCTCTGAATGTATTGTTGTATACTCTACTACACTGCGACCTACTGGCAATTTAGCGAAATTCACAACATAGCCCCCTCGTGATTATTCACACGTGTCGACCCAGATTTTCAGTCGCAATAATTAAATTATTTTTGTCGTTTGAGGCCACACCCACCCAGCCCAAGCCCCAGGTAATTAAAGAAATCTCGAGGAAGATTTTTTTTTCTTCTGTAAATACATAGAAACGGTCTCTCGGCAGCATAGGCATCATTGAGATCGGCTGTGGATGAGAACCATTGGCGTCTGAGTGAGGCGCCGGGCTCGCGCGTACAGGCGAATAGTGCACGCCGCAGAGCGAGTGGCATCTCTACAACATCGACATGTAGGCTCTCAATGGGGGAAGTGCGGAAGGCACCGGTGGCCAGGCGAAGGCCGGCGTGGTGGATGGTGTCCACCTTCCTCAACACACGCTCGGCTGTGGATGAGAACCATTGGCGTCTGAGCGAGGCGCCGGGCTCGCGCGTACAGGCGAATAGTGCACGCCGCAGAGCGAGTGACATCTCTACAAACATCGACATGTAGGCTCTCAATGAGAGACATGCGGAAGGCACCACTCGCCAGCGGAGATGCCCAGCTTCCGACCTTCACGAAAGAAAAAAAAAAATCCAAAATCAGACTAAAACACAACAAAGGTTGTTTCTCCGAAAAAAAAATAGAGAAGGAAATGTCAGTAAGAGAAAATAAGAGGTGTAAAGGGTGATAAGTCTTACTCGCAGCACAAGGCAACCCAACGGCTGATCCCCTCCTTGTCACAAGGACTTTTGGGAACCAACTCCTATAGAAAGAAAAGGTCGCAAGAAGAGAATGGGGGGGGGGGGGGTAGACTAAGGAGTACTTTCCCGTCTGCCAAGATATTCCTCCACTTCCGCCTGATACCCACATCTCCCTTGGTGTTGGTTGCGGAATGGCACCTTATTTTTTCTACGCACGCCAGTTTCCTCTGTCCCCCTTGTCAGAGTGTTGCCTCGGGTACGAGTTTTGGATGACCTCCAGAGGCTACGCTAAGCTGGTTAGGGTTCTCACGTCAGTTCATCCTCCGCTCCCTCTGCAGCTGGTTGACTATGGCGAGTCACCCTTCTTGTGCCATGTTCTCCATACTTGGCAGAGTTCTACGTACACCATCTAGGAGACCCTCTGTATCGCCTACCATTCCCTTCCACGCAATGTTTTAGTCTCAGCATAAGGGCGGCTAAGCGGTCTGAGGAACTCCGAGTGGCGAGACTCTGTAAAGAGAATCCCAAGGAGTTTTTTGGATATGTGAACAGCCGTAAACCAATCCGTCGAACGATTGGCCCTTTGAGGAATGAGGAGGGGACATTAAAGCATTCAGATGCAGAAAATGCTAACCTCCTCAACGACTACTTCTCTTCAGTGTTTACTGAAGAGTGTGGTCCCATTCCCCAGCCGACGGATTCCTACTGGGGGGAAAAGCTGGAGGATATGGGCTTCACCGAAGGAGAAATAGAAAAGAAGATCACTGACCTAATGACGAATAAGTCACCTGGCCCGGATGGGTTTCTACCTAAAGTGTTGAAAGTGCGCGACCAAGTGTCACGACACCTGAGCGCAATCTTCAACATGTCAATCCGGACTGAATGCGTTCCTAGAGACTGGCGTGAAGCGGAGGTTACTCCTATCTTCAAGAAAGGAGACCGAAGCCAACCGTCGAACTACCGACCTATCAGTCTGACTTCGACAGTCGGTAAACTCATGGAAAGCATCATGGTGGACAAAATAACGTCGCATTTATAATCAAACATGCTACTGAGGAGTACCCAGCACGGCTTCCGAAGGCAAAGGTCATGCCTGACGAACCTTGTGGAATTCTTCCACTTCGTCTTCAGTGAGCACGATCGGGACAAGGCGGTGGATGTGGTGTACTTAGACTTTCAGAAAGCCTTTGATAAGGTACCACACCGCCGCCTTCTCCGGAAAGTGCGAGCGCTGGGCATAGACGGAAAAGTAGCCAGCTGGATCGAGAACTGGCTAAGTGGCAGACGGCAACGGGTGGTGGTGAATGGACAGGCTTCTGAGTGGGTGCCCGTTACTAGCGGGGTGCCTCAAGGTTCTGTCCTGGGACCACTACTATTCATCATCTACGTCAACGACATGGACGGTGACATGGTTGCCAAGATTTCCAAATTTGCCGACGATACCAAGCTTGGTATGAACGTTGCAAAGGATAGAAACACTGCCCGCCTGCAGGAAAATCTTGGGAAGATTGGAGAGTGGCCGGACACGTGGCAAATGCCTTTTAACGTAAACAAATGCAAAGTGATGCATATCGGCCACCGAAATCCCAAATCATCCTATATCCTTAAGGGCACTGCTGTTGAATCCACCGACACTGAGGACTTGGGTGTAACTATCCCGAGTGACCTCAAGTTCTCGAAACAGTGTATTGAGGTGGAGAAGAAAGCCCAAAGGATGTTAGGTTATATAAAGCGACAGTTTGGATATCGGAACAGAGATAGTACTGTGTCTGTACAACTCCCTCGTCCGACCGCACCTGGAGTATGCCGTGCAATTCTAGAGTCATTCATTTCGAAAGGACATCGCAAGGTTGGAACGCGTACAAGCTTGGGCAACCAAACTGATTCCCTCTATCCGACATAAAAGTTATGAGGATAGACTAAGGGAATTAGATCTGTTCTCGCTGGAAACCCGTAGATTGCGTGGTCAGCTCATCGAAGTTTTCAAAATACTTCGAGGGTTCGACAATGTTGATTACAGGGATATTTTCACACTGAGTGAGAACAGAACGCGCAATCACGGCTTCAAACTTGAACTGAAGCGTTACAACCGCAATATGTGTGGAAATTTTTTCACCTACAGTATCTGCGGTAAGTGGAACGCACTTCCAGTGGAAGTTGTCAACAGTGAATCTGTTGACCAGTTTAAGTCAAGACTAGACAGGGTCTTGAAAAGTGGCCGTTTAAGGACGTAAAGCATTTGAGCAGAGATGTGCCCGCTCAACTGTTAGTCCAGAGGTACCCTCATTGAATGGACCGTAAGGACTTCTAAGGTACTTTCCTTCCTCGTTATCTAAGCCATATCCCACAAGGTGGCGGCGGGGGCCTGACTACGCTGCATCTACCTTTTGATAATCTACCACACCTGAAGGTCCTTAATTCACAATTGCTTGAGTGGCAAACTCCACTATTAAGTGTGCCCTTGGTTAAGGGCCTCATTCTTCCACCTCTCCCATCATAGAAGTGGTGCTGATTCGCCTCCATATGGACCATGATCTCCCTTTCACTGTATCTATCACACATCCCGTCGTCGTTTCTTTATTTTCCTTATATTGTACCCACAATCTGAACATTTCTCTCTGATCGTGGACGAAGGCGCCCGTCCAGTCTCGGTAAAGACGCTTTTCTTATTTTGGGGCAATTTAAATGCAGCTCCTACGTCAGATCTCATCTTAAAAGATATCCTTAATTAAGTTAAATTCACGCCCCCTGATTAGGAACTCCAATTGGATCTCTGTAAACTAAATATATATATATAGTACGCTTGGTGGGACTGCAATGTATTCTTAGTGTTCGACTGAGGTTGGTCTAGAAATAATATATACTACGCTCCTCTACAGTGGTTTTATTTACATATTTGGAATCTGTCATTGGATTTAACAATTGTTCCTTCCTCTCAAATAGTCTCTCTTGTCTTCTACATTCAGCAAGCTCTGCTGAGCGACGCATCTGCGTCAATCGGCGGTCAAACACATCCCCTTAAACAAAAATGGTAATGTAGTAGCAGCATCCATGTTGGCCACCGTTTAAACGCCGCGGATGGCCCAAATAATAATCTAAATTTAATAGAGTTAAAGGAGATAAAAATATATCATGACGAGTTTTATTAGCGGTAGATATCATCAATTAGGTCGCCCTCCAAACAGGGCTTGCCGCACCGTGGGCGCGTCATGGCTCCATAATGCTGCTGCTGTTGTAAGGCATGATTGTCCAGCCTCACACGTTACTCTTTATTTACATTGTTGCAAATATTTGATGAAGCGCGTTTGGTTCGCTCTCAAATTCAATGCAACAAAATTGCCTATTCTTCGTCTCACCGTGACCAAGTAGAGGCTGCGGACGACCAACTCCTTCATGAGTGCCTTCCGCTTCGTCCTCGTCTCTTGGAGGTTAGCCTGGATGCGCAACACCTCCTCGCTGTAGTGTTCCAACCCCAATCGAGTCCCGGACCAGGTTTAAAACCTTTACATCATGGCTAAATATTTCAAGCAACGTTTTTTATTAGGTCTTAAATTCAATTCGAGCGATTTGCGTTTCCTCAAGATCTTATTTGCTTCCTTCTTCTTCGCCTTCCTCTTCATAGCCAAGTGGGTGTTGCGAACGACCAGCTCCTTCATGCGTGCCTTTCGGTTCGTCCTCTTCTCCTTGAGGTTAGCCTGGAACCGCACCACCTCCTCGCTGTAGCGTTCCACCCCAATCGATTCCCGGACCAGGTCTGCCACCTGTTGGGTGTGGGCAGTTAGGCTGGCTGGAATGTTCTTGACCGACAGCTCCCGCGTCAGGTGACTCATGATGCGAGCGACGACTTTGGTGGCGTCTCCTAAGCTCGGACCGAGCACTACAACCACCCCGGCAATCAGGTTCAGGAAGCACTTCCTCACCAAGATTTTTTGCATCCTAGTCTGGCGCAGCTCCTTGTACGCCAAAGCGCCCACCTTAGAGAGGACGGTGAGGGCGGCTCGAGCAACGGGCCTGTCGCCATTCTCTTGATCCGGTGGTGGCGGTGACGACGAGGACGTACTATTCTGGGACCAGATCCTCCGACCTAGGGGGACGCGACTCGCCTGCCGTATTAGGAATACCAGGTTCCTAATAGAGGCCATCCCGAGCTCGGACAAGTATGGCGACTCAATCGGGCACTCGGTCTTCAGCTGTTCGCACAGGTCCTGGACGAGTTCAAGTGTGGCTTCCTCCGAAGCCGCTATCGGAGGGGCGGGGCCCCCTTCTTGAACGGGATACTGGCCGAAGAGATGACCTAAGATAACCGACGCGGTTCGCCTCACTTTTAAGTTGGGGTAGAGGAGATGATCCTTGATATGGACCCACACGTCGTCCTTCACGGCTTTGTTCCACTTGGAGAGATCTTCTTTGCAACAGAAGAGCCTCGCCAACTTTAAGAAGAGGTCCAGGAGGGAACTGAGGGCGACGTCGAAACAGACGACTTCGTGCTGCGTGGCTTCATCGTCTAGGTCGGCCTCAGGCTGATAGCGCGACGGATGGAGAACCTCGGCTACTCGAGGCACTAAGGTCGTGAGGACCTGCTGCGGGAGATCCGAAACCGGGACTTCCAACATGGCCAGAAGACCCTGAGCTGCCATGTTGAGAACAAGAGCATTCTCCGCTCTAGATTTCAGGAGGTCGTCTCGCAACAACTTGAGGCAGTTGCTAAGGAGAGCATTTTTAAATTTTGACTGGAGGAATAGAGACTGCAGAAGTTTAAAGATAAGAGTGCGGTGCTCCTTGACTTCCTCTTTGACGAACTGCTGCGATAACCGAAACCACATGGTAGCCTCGACCTTGCGGTTGATGAACTTGTCTGCCAACTTGGCCATAAGATCTCTGAGCATCATAGTAGCTGCCATACGGCCCTGAGGCACGGAGTAGGCTACATTCTTGAGGTAAAAGACTAAAATATGGATGTATTGGGACTTTCGCTTCGGGTAGTTGAGGAGATAAAGAATGAGCGTGTTTCGCATCTGATCCAGTATGGTGGGGTTGGGCATTGTGATGCTTAAGGCCTGAAGTTCTTGCATGAGGTGGTGGAGTTCTGGCATCTGAATCCTGTCCTTGATAATGGCTTTGAGGATGGTGAAAGAAGCGTGGCAGCGATTAGGCTCTTCAAGGTTAGTCCGGACATAGATAATCAGAATCTTACTGTACTCGGGTGCAAGCTTGAAGTAAGGAACCTTAATTATAATGGCTGCAAGTGTCCTGAAGTCCATTTGGACTAGCTGAAAGAGCTTACCCTTGGTCAACGTAGTGGCCGCGAACTTTTGAAGAATAGTGAACATTTGTTGAACAATTGAGGACAAATTGGTCTTGAAAGAGGGCAAGTTGTACTTGAGCATGACGCGAATAAGCCGCAGAGCGCACATACTGACGTCAGGATATTCAGATAAAAGGCAGTCACTCATAATGGGGACATAGGCATCGAGGAGGGCGCAGTGCTCGGTGTTGGTCGGCACAAGCTCTTTGTAGCGTATTAAGTAAAAGAGAAGGTTGAGCGCGAACTCAACCAGCGCGTGAGAGGTAGTCTTAAAAGAGGTTTTGGGGGCATGGCCCACGCGACGGGGCTCGGGTTCGAGCAGGAAACAGTCGGGTCTTGTCGGTTGTGGCTGATTTGCAAGATCCCCCTTACTCTGAGTATTGACCGCTAGCTCCTTTATCTTATTGCTAATGATTCCGAACACAAAGATGGACTTTTGGGCCACCGAAATATTGGGGTTCTTCACGAGACCCACGAGGATGTTATGCAGGCAGCGGGATACCTTCCCAACTTGCGTTTTGTCTTGCGTGCGCAGCTTCTGCTTTAAGGGCAATATCATTGTCTGAAGGTGGTCGACAGCAATTACATTGGATATCATCCCCAGGATGGGGTATCCTTTATGCGCTTTGGCCTCAAAGGTCTTGGAGATCAACCTGGTCACCTCCTCTGCCGCCTGGGCCCCAAACACATCCATCAGGCTAATCTGCACGATCTCGGACAGGCAAGGGCCTACTTGGGAGGGTTGCAGGGAATCACGAATTCCCCCGATGAGAATAGAGTGAAGCGTGTATATCATCACGTGCGCTTGATACCCCTTTGTCATGGTTTTGTGCATGTCGTTGACGAGGATGGGAAGGTAATCACCGCCCAGTTCTACCATCACCTTCACCAACATATTGCGCGCCTCCCGCCGGATGCTTTCAAGCCTGGATTTTAGGAACTCTACGAGTTTGCCCAGAATGGAAGGGACATTGAGATCGAGCAATTCCTTGGGCATTTTCTTGAGGAGTTTGACTAGTGCTAGAGCCAAGGGGATCTTCTTTATGTCCTCTTCCTCCGCATACTTCTTCTTGTTTATTTTGTGCTCAGTGTCCCGCTTCGACCGCTTGCCAAACGTCTTCCAAATCTGTGGCAAGATGCTGAGTGCGATGGTACGATACACACTCAGAGCATTGGCTAGAGGAGCTTCCTCCGACGTGTTAACAATTTCTGTAGTACCTTCTTCGCCAGCATCATTCTGCGGGGTGGCAGAGTCTTCTTTACTACTCTCTTCCTCTTCTTCTTCATCCTCCTCTTCTTCTTCTTGCATTTTTGGGAGGTGTTGGAGAGAGATCCCTTCGAGACAACTTAGGTCTTCGTGGAAGGCATTGAGAATTGCATCGATTAGGTTAACTCCGAGTTTGAGCTGCTTGAGCTCCCTCGGTACTAAATTAAGGTATCGACGCAGAATGGCTACGTAGTGATACCAGGGGAGCTGGCGGGCAATGGCAGCCACACAAAGGACGCACATGTCCATCAAGTTGTGGTCATTCGCGTACTCGGCTTTGAAAAGGAAGCCAGTAGGGATCTGGACGAGAAACAAGAGGGTATCCCTCCGAAAATGAAGCTTTCCCTCAGCGAGGCCCCGAGTCAGGTGGATCAGCGCCTTGGCGCGCCGCCCCATCTGTATATGGGCGATGTTCTCGAAGAAGTCCACGTCCGGCTCGTTGAGGTTGGCCAGGGAAAACAGGTCCTTTAATTTAGGGTGAAAATCTGAGCATTTGCGGACTGCCAACCCAAGGACCTTCATGATGTTGGCGCGGATAGTATCTTTGGGGTTCTTAAATCCGAATTGGAGGAGGGGGATGAGGTGGATTTCTAAGAGTTGCTCCATCCCAGTGACAGCCTGGGCCTGAAGGCGTACTACCAACTCGAAAAGGTTCTGGAGACACAAGATGGCCAAGTCACAGAGAGCCTGGTCTTCCCCCTGGCAGAGGAACCACACTTGTTGGTGGAACAAGAATAAAGCTACATCCTCCTCGAATGTATCTGTGGTCTTAAGATAGACATTGATCTTTCGGGTGCACCTAAGCCGTCTCTCTACATCGATTTCCTCTGTCACGGCTTCGCTGAGAGCATTCAATTCCACGCACCACTCTCCGACTTGGGCGCCCTGGTCGCTCGGGGGGTAGAGAGCTGCCACCACTCGGCTGAGAGAGGCGCGGGACTTCACCTCGTTCATAACGGAGAACATGCTGAGGAGGTGGCGCGAGTAGTTGGCTCCCTTGTCCTCGAGGGTGGGAAGAAGGGTGCCGACGGTGTCGAGGAGGTAGGAAGCCTGGTCGGTCTGCTTGACACAGTTATTTTTGAGAGCAGGGACCACTGAGTCGAGGAGCTCCTTAGCATCCGAGCTCTTCCGGACCCATGGGGCCAAATGAATCAGGATGTCGAGAAACACCGGGTTAATCACTTGCCCTTGATTGAGGACAGTCAACTCCCCCTTGAGCCGCACGAGGATTACATCCATGAAGAAAGCAGCGAGACTCTGTCCGTAAGTTAGCTTATCAAGGCCCAACTCCAACATTTTGGATTCCAAGGGAAGGGCATCTTCAAGGGGGAGATCGAAGGGGTACGGTGCGTTTCGGTCGAGGTCATCCTCGGCATCCTCGCTTAGGAGCTGATTAATGAGGTCGTAGACAGAGGCAACGACAGAGGCCGAACAGTTCGGGTGGTTGGTCAACTCAATGAGGACGGGTAGGGGCGTGAGAGAGACGTCCTCCGGGTGGTGTCTGGAGAGCAGAGGGTGGTACTGGCGTGTCTGACCCCAACACAGGAAGAGGCGAAGGATGGAAGAGGGAAACTCACTCCCTTTTTGGGAGAGCTGGGTAAAGCCAGGCCACACAGCCACACGGTACATGGCCTCCAGCTCCCGCCGGCTCCAGCGGTAGTTGCCGTAGTGGGAGAAGAAGGAGACCACACCCTGCAATGCTACCTTGCGAAGTTGCTTTATGGAGTGTATGAAACGGGGACTCACCTCCGAGCGGCGGGTTTCGAGAACTTTCAAAACGGCTAACTGGTAGAGGAGGGTCTTGAGCAGGAAGGTCCGACGCTGGACCAGTAAAGAGCCCAAACTCTTGAAAAGGGCTTCTAAAGTCCCAAGCAACCCTTTAAGTCGCTTGAGAGGGACAACGCAGGCTGGGTCCGTCTCCCGCAGCGCCCTCTCAACCACTTCGAGTGGGTCACCCTCTAAGGGCCTGAGTAGTACAGCAAAGGCCAAGTCGAAGAAGGTATCCAGCTCAGACTCGTTTGCGCCCGCGAGGAACCTGATCACGATGTTCTTCCTGAAGGCGGTAGAGCGGGATTTGGAGGAGTGCCCTGATTTCGCTCCAAGCTTACCGATCAACTTCCCGAAGAGGATCCTCATGAGGACGGTCATGAATTCTGCCCGGTGCTCATCCTTGATCGACTTGCCCGTTTGCTCCGTCTCCCCCTTGCCCTCGATATCTAGGAAGGTAAATTCGGCTTTGAACTTCTTGTCGTTAACGATGTTGTGAAGACTCTCGACATATGGCGTCAAGTAGTGGTGCTTGTATGTTAGGACGCAGTCGAGTGCGAGCTGCTGCACCTTGGCGTTCGGGTGAGAGAGGAACTCGCGGTACATCTCCTCCAATTCAGGCGACCGGTGAGCGGCCTGTGGGTTGCTGAACTTGGCGAAGAGCGACAAGTGCTCGCACAGGGCCGATGTGGGGACAGTTTGGACGCGGTCTCGGGCCTCCATCGGCTGACTGTCCCCCGCGGACGAAGAGGCTTCGTCGCGTTGGTCGTCCTCTTGGTCGGTGGCTTCGAGAGAAATGTTTTGGGTCGGGGCCACGTCGAAGTCGACGGGGAAGAGCTCCTTGGTGAGAAAGTCGAAAAAGAGAGCGATTAGGTCGCTGTTGTGGCGCTCGCAGAGCTCGGGGAAGAGGCCCATGGCGCGCCACAGGAGCGCCCGGAAGTTGAGAAAGTCGGGCTGAGCGTTAAGGGAGGCGTAGCTCGGGTGGGAGGCCAGACCGGAGTAGAGGGTGTCGAGGGTGGAGTCTGAGAACTCGACCGAGTCCTCCTCGAGAGCATCCTTGCCACACAGCTTCTTCATGGCGAGGTGCGAGGCAGACTCGAGGTTCGAAGACCACAGAGGCCAGAAGAGGGTCTCGGGGAGGGCGAGGGCATAGTGAGCTAACTCCTGGATCACAGGGTCCCACAGCATCTTGAAGTTGACGAAGAGCTGACCGATGAAAAAGAAGAGGGGCGCCGCGGCCAGGTCACCGGTAGGAGCGGCGTCCCCGAGAAGCAGCAGGTCGGCGTTCAGGAAGTGGAGGAGACGGAGGCGTTCCTTGTACGCGAGGGGGGACAGTGGCGAGGATTCTACCCGGACCATAAGGGCAAACGGGCTCTGCTTCCTCCTGTTGGGTTGTTCGAGGAGTAGCAGGATGTGCGCCACCAGGGACCTCACCAGGGGCTTGTACGAGGCGAGACTGGGGGACAAGAGGGGGTACAGACGGCGAAAAATACCCTCAGCACCCCCCTCGAGGTGCTCCTCCAATGCACCCTGATCCGCCAGGCTAGCAAGGATGATGTCCACCGCTTTCAAGAAGTGGATGTTTTCCCTCAGCGGGGGGCACTCAAGGGCAGAGAGGAAGGGGGCCCCATGCGCCAACACCTCTAAGAATTCAGGGGGAGAGAGGACATGATGGAGGGTTTCCACGATTATACCTACGAGGAGGGACACCTTCTGTTGGAGAGCTCCAGGGGCCAGGGGGGCAGCAGGGGGGTCCGGCCTCTTCTTTTTCCTGCTGGGGGGTGACGACTCGTCACGGGGGTTGCGCCACTCCACCCCCAACCTACCGAGGGCCGAGTGTAGGAGGCCACGGAGCTGGGGCACGAAAGCCTCCCGTTTAAGGGGGAAAACGTGCGGGAGGCACAGGCACGCCTTGAGGATGTCTTCGAGGTTGGAGAGATCGAGGGCAAGTTCCGGGGAGAGGGCTTCCTGAAAGAGAGAGGTCAGTGGGCCTTCGGCCGCCCTTACAACGGGAGGACGTTCGGAGGCCACCTCCGGTAGGGCGGTGAAGTCTATCTCGTAGGGTGCCCAGGATGATAGATCAACAGCCCCTCTCACAGGTTCCACCTTGGCGACCACGATGGCGGTCAGGGTCCCCAGGACCTCCGCTCTATTGGACTCCCTATCGAGGGCGTCGAGAGCAAACTGGAGCGAGAAGGGAAGGGCGACCCGGTCGAAAGAGGCCGCCTTCGACAGGAGTTCCACCTCGCGAAAGGCCACCCTCATGGGGAGGCCGGGCGCGTGCAAGAAAGCAGACAAGAAGCGAGTGAGGGCGGGCTCGTGGGCGTCCCGGAAGTAAGCGGAGGTTGCTAGGCTGGCGGCGACCTCTCCGAGCAACGAGAGGGCATCCTCGCTCCGGCAGTCCTTGCGTACGGCCTTCGCCAGGGCCTCGAGGAGGACGTCGAAGTCGATGACGAGGAGGCCGTGCCGGAACTCAACCAGCACTGAGATCATCCGAAGGAGACCACGAAAGATAGCGTCCTCCTCCGGCCCCTCCACTAATCGCTCGAGCAGGAGGGGCCACACATGCCGCGATTCCTGCTTCCAGATTTCGCTCCAATTCCCAGGGGCTCCCTGGGACCCCACCACGTGATTCGCCAGCTGCTTGAGGGCGAAGACTACCGCGGTAACGGCCTCCTCCGTCGGCACATCCTCACTCGTGACGATGAGTTCGAGCGAGACCTCCAAGGTTTGCGCGGCCGTGCTGTGCAGCCGCCGGGTCACGTCCGACTTAAGGGCGTGGAAAAGGAGGCGACCCACGCCCACCGCTTCCTCGGGCCTCCGTGACAGCCGCCGCAGGCACAGGAAGAGGGCCTCCTTTTTAGTGGCGTACATCACCTTGCGCACCAAGGCTCCGACCGCCTGGGCAGTTAACTCGTTGATGAACCACGGGTGCCTCGCGCCCAATAGCGACAACAGGTCGCCTTTGACGAAGAATTGAAAGAAGTCCTTTACGATGTACTTCTGCAGGAGGGTGAACAGAGACACGAAGGTTAAGAAAACCTCCTCGATCGTCTCGCTGGACTGAGAGTTCTCCGTCACTATGGTAACCAGCACCTCGACGAAGGAGTAGAACTGGTGCTCGTAGAAATGCTGCGGCAGGTCCCTGGCGAAGGACACGAGACATTGCAGGATAGAGGGTCGCGACAGGATGTCCCCGGAAACCAGAAATCTCCGGATCGTGTCGGCCACACGTTCCTCGTTCAGGATCAGCTGGGTGACAGTACGGTAATCGGACCCCAGAGCGGACACGAAGTTCTGTTAAACAAGGTCAGTCTTATTATTATCATTCTGTGATGCAGGAAAACAAAACAAAACCCATCCTGTTCTTAGGCATGTGTCGTATGAGGCAACGAAACATGAATAATGGTTGCTGGCATGGCAAGCCAAACACCCAAAAATTGTTTCAAAATGCAATCAATGCCCACTAATGCTGATAATGCATACCAACCATACATTGTAGCAAAGCGGTTCAAATGATGACCAAGGATTCAAATTTCAAATGATAGACGACACTACTACTACCAATACTGCCCTACTGAATATCTGAATCCAGACTGAGGAGATGCAGCGAGAGAAGGCGGGTTCCGCCTCACCCCAAGACCATTTAGGGGATAAGGATTTCTCAATGGGGACCTCTGCAGTTCAATGTGCAGTGGGATCCAACATGAATCAGGACTCTTTATCTGCCCACTAACCATAGCGGGTGGCTTAACTTCCCCCAAACCTGTCTAAATCTCCTTTGAGGTAAAGTAGACACCCCTTACTTTGTCATTCCTCCCCTGGGTTCTCTTACCAATCAAACCTAGCAGCACTCTGGATGCTGTCCAAGGATGTGGTCTTCTCCAGAGGTTATAGTCAAGGCACTTCTCCTAATCTTAATTAATATCATGCACTCAATCCCACTCAGAATAATACACTCATATTACACCAACTCCACACCTACATGCCAAAGAAAAAATACTCCCAATTGACATTTACTCTCACAACACTGAACCAACCCTCAGCCCAACCATAATCTAATGACGACAGAACAGCTACACAAAAAAGAAGCCCCAGCGCATTAATTCTGCAATTCTACCCCACCACCATCAAACTACAGCTTAATGAAACTCATCCACACTGTAGTAGTTTGGTTGTCCGCCTCCCCTCCCCTATGTCTAATCTCTTTCTTCTTTTGCAGAATGTGTGTGGGTGGATCGTGTGATCACCGTCTTTGCTTTGTGTGGGGGGACTCGATGGATCTCTATCGTGCCCCCCCATTCATCTCCTGTTTTCTTAATAGGCGGATTCTTTCAGCATAACTATAGCGTTGTGTTAGGTAATAGTTTGGAAGTCAAGTTTGTGACTGAGGAAGGAAGAGCTGCCTAGACGGAAGATAGGTGAGTGAAGATTGTGTGAGAGTGGATATGATTGAATGTGTTAGGAGTAAAGATGTTTGAGTGTGGCAGTGAATAGGTGACTGAATGTGCCTTCTCTATTCCAGTTCTGTGGTACCAATTGTCGCCGACATCTGGCTCTCAGAGACGGCTGAAGCCAATCCTGACCCTCGCAAGTGCGCCTACCTTTTGGGGCAATTTTCTAAGGTGTGGACCTTGGATAGCACCTTCCAGTCTCCAAGGAGTAATTGAAGCAGCGCCCAACCGACTGTGACCCAGCAATTGGGGCCAACAAGCGTCCTAGCTACCTAAAGTCCTTGGCTTTGCCGAGTCCTGGACCCCTAAGAATCCCGCAGAAAGTGAGCCACCTCCCACTTTCTCCAACGCGTCTCACTCCCATTAGTTAGTTAAGGGTGCACCTGTCTTTCGCGATATCTTGGTTTTACTATTCATTTGCGTGGCCAAGATCTTGTGTAAGGCCTTTTGTAAAATATATACGTGTGGTGGTTGGCCAGAGTATTGTGAGGCCAACTGTATATATTTCGGGCTGATTATATTATTTTGCTATAATTACGGTTCCTAAATTAAATTTAGAAAATACTCTCTCTCCTCAATACCCTCTCCTTGAACCACCGAGCAGACCTTGTCAGGGCGGCGGGAATTTTGGGCTGGGGAGGCGCGATCCCGCTGCTACAACACAACCACCCTTAACCAATTACTATAGCACAAAAACATAGCCTATAGGAGCCCTCCCCCCAATCTCAACTAAGACCAGGCCATTCCACGTTACATAACCTCCCCAACCTCAAGGAGCTGTGGACCTATCCTAGGGGGGTTTCCACCACACAGAAGAGAGTTAAGAGGGCTGGTAAGTCAAGTTATTTTAATGCATGGAAGGGATGTAGGGGTAGTGTAAGGAGTTGGATTGATCCATAAACTGGAAGTAACATTACCCAAAAGTGAGTAGTGAGGTTGAGACTCCTGCATTCTTGGACATTCTGCCAGAGTAGTGTGTCAATTTCACTCTCAGACTCCAACTTCTTCAAGATGTATTTCCTGGTATTGACACGTATCTTTCGCACCCTCTCATTGAATGAGACAAATTGGAATCTATTCTTGTTCTTGCTAATTCTACCCATTGTCTTTGTTTTCTCTGTAAAATGAGAAAGTACAAAAATTAGATGCAAAATAGGACAAGGAGACAAAAACAAAATGTGACAAAGGCATCCCTGTCACCAAGGTTTTATCAAGAAAGCCACCAATCAAATTTTACAACAAACCAACACACCTAACCTAACTTAACCTTTCTCTGAAAAGATCTACCATTTTAACATGGCCCCTGCCTTGCAAAATTGGGGCAGGGGAGGATTAAGGGCAAAACTGGTAGCAATCTACTAGGGCACAAGACACCAAAATCATCTTAAGCTAGGCTAGATTTAAAAAAAATGCCAAAAAACACAAAACCAAAGGAAAAATATGATCCTGTGGTACAGGATCATGCGACCAATACTTTAGTTGCAAGGCCCTATATATATTTATAGATCTCATAACTTCTTTTTTTTTTAAATATATTAATAATCTTCTAGTTAATGCGGTTAGGTAAGGGTATTTTTTTTTTTATTATTATTATTAAGGGGCTATCTGGCGACTGCCGACTAAGGTATAAGTTGCCGTAAACAAACAGCCTAGTTTTAGGCTACTTTAAAAAATTAAACAGAAAACAATAAAAAGAAATGACAATAACAATAACAAAGCAATAACAAAAACAACAACAACAATTAAATCGGGTTAAATAAAAGGGAGAAGGCCGGCCTCCCCCCAAAAGTCAATAAGTCCACCAGTCAAAGTACACGCACTCGTCCCGAGCACAAGGGACAGGCGGTAGCGACCCCGCCCATCCCGGTACCGGGACAGGTGTCGTGCGCGAAGATCACCCAGACTGGGACATTCGACAAGAATGTGCCGAACAGTCTGGGGGACGACGCAGTCGTTGCAATAGGGCGCAGGCGAGCGCTCCATCAGATAGCGATGCGTCACACAAGTGTGTCCGATTCGGAGACGACAGAAAGCAACCTGAAGCCGCCGCGGCATTGGGGGATAGGTCCATGGGTTAGGTAAGGGTAATAAGCATTCCTTAACTGCTAGAGAAGTCTCCTGAGTTCCTCAACCCTCTTCAGGAGCATCACATATACAACAAGGAAGCCATCGATCAGAAACTCTAGGAGACTTCTCTAGCGGTTAAGGAATGTTTATTATTTATTACCCTTACCTAACTGCTATACCTATTTAGTTTTGCTTGTGACTAAAGTCTATTTTGTGGTGGCCACTATGTATATATTGAGAGGCTGTATATATATATTTACTTTGGTGTAAGGCTGCGTATATTTTTGTTGTATTTATATATTACTGCACAGGTTTGTGGTTTGTCATTCTATCTGTTCTTGGTCTTGTAAATAAAGTAAATATTAGTCTAACCTCTCAATATCCTCGCCTCAAAAAACCCAGGCAGCTCTGTTGGAGCACCAGGGATTGTAGTGTGGGATCTAGAAGCTGCAACCACAAAGCCATGGGGAGATATGTCCATGAGAACAGTACCGGCACAATGGCACGCAACTTTAAGTTCCTGTTGGCTCTCTCCCATATTTTTTGTCAAGCAGCCTGGCAGACTACCAGGATTACTGCCTTATAATTGGTGTGAGGAAGAGCTAAATGCTAGTGTGGTCACAAAGTCCTTGCAGGCTCTTTGGCACCCTCATTCCACGCAATTCCTGGGTATCTTGGAACCCAGCTGAAGAAAATCTTGACATCCGCTAGGGCCTCAGCATCAAAAAGTAGGCTCTCAATGGGGGATATGCAGAAGGCACTGGTTGTCAGTCTGAGATCAGTGTGGTGGATTGAGTCCACCTTCTGCAATACACTCAGCTGCAGATGCATAGAATTTGCATCCGTAATCAAACTTTGATTGAACAAAAGATCAATAGAAAAGTAAGGTAGTAGCTCTATCAGCACCAAATAAGAATGTCCATGAGGCAGGTACAAGAGACCATAAGGCTGTGGATATGGTCCTCCCCAGCGAGGAGTCATTGAAAACAAAAGCAAAAAAATGGTGCAAATCAAACATGTCCAAGCAAATCCCCTTATGAATGAGTCCTGGTCAGGGTGGAGCAGTAGGAGATGGCAGAAGTGCACCACCTTAGTCTTAGCCAAAGAAAGCCTGTGTGTTTCAGCATATCCTGAGTTGCAGTTCAATGCCTATTGGAGTCAATTGCCCCAGTGTTGGAGTAAGGTAGTAGCTCTATCAGCACCAAATAAGAATGTCCATGAGGCAGGTACAAGAGACCATAAGGCTGTGGATATGGTCCTCCCCAGCGAGGAGTCATTTTAAACAAAAGCAAAAAAATGGTGCAAATCAAACATGTCCAAGCAAATCCCCTTATGAATGAGTCCTGGTCAGGGTGGAGCAGTAGGAGATGGCAGAAGTGCACCACCTTAGTCTTAGCCAAAGAAAGCCTGTGTGTTTCGGCATATCCTGAGTTGCAGTTCAATGCCTATTGGAGTCAATTGCCCCAATGTTGGTATCTGGGTCACACCAAAGGATAATGAAAGGTCCTCCAAGGGGTATAAATAACTTCCTCTGCTATCAGCGATAGTCTTTTTTTCTTTTCTCTTTAACCCCTTCCCTAGCAGAAATGTGTATACACGTTTTCAAAAAATGTTCTTTTTTCAGTCATCGACGAGTATACTCGTCTAAAACTTTACCTTCAAAAACCAGCTACATACATATATACTCGTCGATTTTAAGCCTTTGTAAGCCATTCTACGTGTGAAACGAGTATTCTCGTCAAATCGTACGCCTGGCAGAGGCGATAGGGTAGAGCTGTGGGATTTCAAGGACATTGTTACTAGACTTGCTCCGACAACCATTGTTGTCGGATGGGTGTTGTTTGCATCCACATTTGCATTCATTTTTTTGTAGCATTTTCAAGTGTTACACCCCAAATGTCTAGTTCAACGGAAGATAGTGAATATGAACCTTCCCTCAGAAGCTTGAATACTTCTGATAACTCTGCCAGTTCATCAGACAATGACTATTTCTCGACAAGTGAGGAGGGGGAGGAGGGGGGTGAGGGGAGAGCTTGGAGAAGCCTCGAGTTGTCAGAGGAGCGTATGAATACACCACCACCACATTTTCCTTTCACAGGAAATCGTGGAATAAAGATTGATGAAAACCCAGCAGAACTGAGTCCATTTGAATTCTTCAGTCTTTTTATTGATAAAAGGATTATTGACTCTGTACTGGTAGAGACTAATCGTTTTGCTGAACAAACGGGCAAGATGATTCTTTGTGGCACCCTGTAACAGAGGCTGAACTTTTTGTATTTTTTGCCATGAAAATGCTTGGGGGTATTGTGAAAATGCCAGAAGAAGAAATGAACTGGTCACATGATGAACTGCTTGAAAGACCAATTTTTTGGCAGCTAATGACTATGAAACGGTACAGTAAGATAAAGCAATATCTTCATTTTGTAGATAATGAAACTCATGATGCACAAACTCACCCCAAAATTGTATAAGATTTATGATGTATTCATGACATTGTGTGAGAACTTTGGGAAGTGTTACACCCCTAGGCAAGATGTATGTATAGATGAGAGCCTTATCTTGTTCAAAGGAAGGTTAGGATGGGTACAGTACATTCCACTGAAAAGGAGGAGGTTTGGAGTGAAATATTTCATGTTGTGTGAGTCAAAGACTGGATATGTGTACAAAATGACCATTTATGTTGGCAAAGGAACACAGTTTGATCCAGAGTATGATGCATATCCTGGAGTTCGCGTGTTGTTTTAACTTTGATGAAGCCCTTATTTGGGAAAGGTTATTGTGTTACTGTGGATAACTATTACACTAGTCCACAATTAGCTGATGCTCTAGTTATGAACCAGACTGATACTTATGGAACTCTACGTCTGAATCGAAAAGAAGTGCCAGAAGAACTGAAAAGAAAAAAACTGAAGAAAGGAGAAGTTGCAGCATTTCAGAGAGGCAAGGTAATGACTCGTTGGAAAGACAAAAAGGATGTTGCAATGCTATCAACCATTCACAACCCAGCCATGCATGACATTGAGACAAGACAAGGGCCTGTGAAGAAACCCAAAGTTGTATGTGAATACAATCATAGAATGGGAGCAGTTGACAAGGTGGACCAGCAACTGGTAGATTATCACATTCCAAGGAAACGGGGTAAGAAATATTACAAGACAGTTTTCTTCCATTTGATGGATATTGGAGTATGGAATGCTTTCATCCTGCATCAAGAAGCATTCACTCAGTCAGGAAAAAAAAGCCTAACACACCTGAAGTTTCGTTTGGAAATTATACGATACATATTTGGCAAGTATGGACCTGCTTTACCACCAAGATCACCAGGTAGACCCTCGACATCACCAGGAAGTTTGCGGCATACACCAGGAGGGCATTTTCCAATGGAAGTTCCACCAACAGAAAAAAAGAAAAATCCAACAAGAAAATGTGTTGTATGCAGTCTGAAGCGTGACCATAGAGGGAAACCAGTCAGGAAAGAGTCACGCTACATGTGTAAAGTTTGCCAAGTAGCTCTATGTGTTGTGCCATGCTTTGAAAAGTACCATTCTAAATAATTTCATCTAGAAACTTTCTGAGGAAATACTATTCTTTTATATGTGGAAATAAAATTCATTTGTTTTATTTTTTTGCTAACAACTTACATTTTTCAATTGATTTTGTTCATAATAAAATGCCGGAAAAAGGAATTTCATTTTTTATGCATATTATAATTACTGCTAGATATTTGGTAACAATTGTAATAAAAATTAAAAATAAAATAGGTTTTCATTTCTCTTTACATTTGGTAATAAAATTTTGAGAAAAATTAAGAAAATATGGTAAAAAAATATGGTTTATAGGAAGAAGAGTTGACTCGTTTTTGCTGACAAAGGAATTTTCAAAATAAAAAGTTAACCACAAAAATGGGAAGAAAAAATAATTAAAAACTGTTTTCATAGCCAGCATCCAAAATACTATATAGAACCAAAATAAAAAAATTAGTCTGAAAAAGAAATGTTTTTAACAAAAAAATTGTTGGGGAAGGGGTTAACACGTTCAAAGCCCAATTGCCAACTGCCTTCTCTATCTGTAGGGCCATGACGGAATTTTCCATCATTTATAGGGAGGGAATTTGTAGCCCATGAGTGAAGTCACTGTCACTTTTTCCATTTGTTTTATTGATAACTTTGAAGCTTGGGCCTGTGAGTAAACTTACAGAGATTATTGTACATCTGGCTCTGTTGCCAGTTTTAAGAGTACCAAATTTGCTTGGACATCTCATAGTAAGCTGACACCAAAGGCTAGTGTTGCATCAACTACCAAATGAAGGATATATCCGCCATGGGCCACAAATGTGTTAAGGAGTCCATCCAGTGACTGCCTACCAGGGTGAAAGCCATAATCACACCCCCACCATAATCGGGGCTAGATTCAAAAAGCAATATATAAATAACAAAGAAACAGAAACAAATAAAAATATAAAAAGATTAGTATATAAGGAGGAAGCGAGCTCCCGCATTGGGGGTAGGCTTACCTACCCCCCCAGCACAGCAACAGTCAAATAAAGTAGAGGAGTCCAGCCTCCTCCTCCAAAAAGTCATAACTCTAGGAGAGGAGTAAGCCTCCTCTCCGTTCAAAGAGGTTCTGAGGATCCCCTGTGAACGCACAAGGGGAAGGGGACCTCCCCTTTTTAGGTGGAGCTGCTTGAAGGCGACTTCGGCAACATTACGGGTGTAGTTTTGTCGTTTTTTATTTATCATCCTCGGGCATGGTAGCCCTATAGTTTTCATGGGATGCAAATGCTAATCACCCCATGCAGGAGCCTGCTCTGTAAGGGGTGAACACAGGCTAACAAAGAAAGCTGCCACCTTAGGCTCGGCATAAAATCAATAAACAGTGAAAGGAAAAAGAAAGGGAAAGTGGGGAGGGGGAGGGTATGGGTGAAGCAGGTTCTTAAAAACTTACCACCCAAAACTGGAGCTCAGTGGTGAGAGGGCCGTTGTCCCCTCCCCACTCAGCCCCAATCTGGGATGGTTGATTGAGAGGAAGCTGGTCAGGTTTTTTTTAAGGAGCCCATCTGGCAACTGCCTACTTGGGCACAAGTCGCTGTACTCACCATCACAGCCTAGTACAGTGGCGGCAACAAAAAAGTGACATTGAATATTGGCAACAGAAATCGATACCCAAAATCGCTTTCACGATTTTACTTGCCAACAAGCCAATGAAAAGGGGTGGGTCTTATGCCGTGAGTGGATGACTCTCCTGAGCTAAGACAACAAAACTGCGCTTTATTGGAACTCAGTGTCTCGTTTGAGCTTGTACAGTGAGGTTTTAGTGTACGGGGCTCCAGCGTGATGATTTTCCTGCATTTGTGCCTACATTTGACGTACTATAACTTCTGTGCAAGTGGATACAATAGGGCAGAAAAAGCTTTCTAGGACAGAGAAAAGCCGTGCCTTGACCCTATTAGAGCAGGGAAAGTCTTTTAATGATGTAGCGGCAGATTTAGAAACCTCAAGAAATATGATTTATTGCCTAAAATGGGCAGCTGAGTTATTGCCACCAGGTACCATACCAAAGAGGAAGGAGGGCATTGGTGCAGCTAGGAAGACATCTCCAAGGACTGATAATATCCTAAGGCATGAAGTGATGTCAGACCCTTCTGTAACCTCCGCTTCAATCAAGAAAAAACACCCAGACCTCCTCCAGAATGTCGCCCTCAGGACCATCCGTCATCGCTTACAGAAGGACTTAGGCCTACTGGCTCACCGTGCTGCCAAGAAGCCACTTCTTACCAAGGCTATGAAGATGAAAAGGCTCAATTTTTGCAAGACCTATAAACATTGGACAGCTGCCCATTGGAAGGTCATGTTCAGGAATGAAAGCACCTTTAGGCTGGTCAGAGGAGAGTCAAAGACTGTGCGTCATCCCAGTAATGTGTCTCGGTATGACCCAAAATATAGCGTGAAAACTGTGAAGCACCCTGATAGTGTGATGGTGTCGGGTGGAAACAAGGGCAGAGGAGGTCTGTACTTCCTTCCCAAGAATGTAACCATGAGGGGGACTAACTATCTCGAAGTTTTGAGGCAGCACATGCTGCCATTTTGGGAAATTCATCAGTGTGAATTTTTCAGGCATGATGGTTCCCTTGCACACAGGTCCCAGTTAGTAAAAAAGTCCTTCAATGATAATAATATTAGTGTTTTGGAGTGGCCTGGTAATTCCCTGGACCTAATACCATTGAGAATGCTTGGAATCTCATGAAAACCAAAGTTCAAGAGACAGCAGTTGGGAGCATCAAGGACCTGATAGAATCACTGAAGAAGATCTGGGTTACGATCAACCCCACCTACTATGCAAACCTCGCTGAATCAATGCCCAAACGACTCAGGATGGTCATCAAGTGCAAGGGCAACATGACCAAGTATTAACTTTCATGAAATATTCATAATAAAATATGTAAGTTACATTTTTCTGTTTCATTTTCCCCCGAATTGTCACCACTTTTTTATTGCCCCCACTGTACTAGGCTACTTTAGAATAACAAAAAACACAATAACAAAAGTAAATAAATTATCCAAAAATAGATCGATCGATAAAGAAAGGGTTTATTTTGTTCCCTGCAAATCATGTAATGAAGTATATATCGGTGAAAGCAGCAGATTTTCCAAGAGAATGAATGAACATAAATGCGATATGTGATGTGATGCCCTCTCCTCGAGTTTATTTCTATATATGTCCAATGAAAATCATCAAATTGATAATGCTAAAATAATGTACAAGTCTCACAATTATATACATCAATGCTTAATTGAATCAGCACTTATAAAAGAAATTCCCAACTTTAATACTTCCGATGGCCAATTTAATACTAATACCTTAAAAGGCAAGAAATTCATACTTCCACTTGTCAAAAATGCCGCTACAGTCCCGCAACATCCACCTTAGCCCCACTGATTTGTATGTTTGTATATTAAGCAACTTCTGTATTTCACTTGCCAACCAGTGACTGACAATGACGTATGTTTCCGTCAAAACCTGGTTTTGCATATAAAATTAGTCACTGTGCTTTTATCCCTATAGTTACACATACGCTACTGTATTTATATATATATATATATATATATATATATATATATATATATATATATATATATATATATATATATATATATATATATATATATATATATATATATATATATATATATACAAAGAAGGAGCAACTACAGGATCTGCGGGTGATTATACAACCACCACAGGGCTATGCCATTTTTATTTTCTGTCTTTCAAATAAAATTTGAAGACAAAGAAAGATGCAGAAACCTGGTGTAGCTGACTATAAATACATATAGTACAAGAGGAATAAGAATTGGACGCGAATGAGCAAATGAAATTGTTAGCCTTTGGATAGGTTACATTTTTCTAATACCTAAATGTTTGCAAATAAATAAAATCATAAATCCTAAAATGTTCTGTTTTTACATAGTCTTCATCTGCGATGTTGGCCTCAGGATCCTGAAACTAGATGTGTGATATTCTAAATTCAATCAGAAATCCTACCACAGTAAGGAGAATTTCCACTATTTTGTTAGGAATAAATGATTTGGTAACTACAAGGGAGAATAACTATAATAAGCAAATATTTAACATTGATGTAGGAATAAATATGCACTATTTAAGTGTATTTATAATTATTATAACTACCTAAACTAAATTTAGAAAGTTTGGGTGAATTTGGCAACATAAGATAAAATATCTATGTTCTTAAAGACAGCGCTTTCCTAATATGTCTTCTAGATAGAAAATATTTAAGTAACCCCCAAATTATAATGCAAAAACATTAGCATCTTTTTGTTTCTGCTTTCATTATTGTGATAGAATTGCCTGAGGCTGCCACGCCTCGTGTCTATCACATATTGGTACTCATGCTTCCCACGTGTATCCTGTGAAAAGAGAGTAGCATGGCGTTCTTATCGCCCTAACATTCCCGAGTATTATCTTCTCCCGCTCCAAGTTTAATCAAGGAGGTTCAATGCCCCGTTTGCCTGCAGGCGTCGATCTGGCCAGATTGAGTTAGGCTTATGGGAAGATAAGTGTGTTTGAATCGCTAGCGGGGACATTCCATGGAAGTCCCCATGGAAGCAGATCCCGATTATCTTCATCGGGCATCACGCCGATCCAGTCTCCCTTGTGCACCTAGGAACTCTCTACCTCGAGAACCCCCTTATTGTCCAGAAGAGGACTATATCCTTGAGTGCCAAGATTCGTGCTCCTCAAGACGCCAAGTCAACAGGGCCCCCCCCCTGTTGTTCAATTGTTCAGAAGAGAAAAACTTTAGAACAGTCATCATTCTTCGAGCCCTTTCGACAAGAAACGGTTCTTGCTCCCCTGATATCACGTCAGTGGTAATTTAATTCACCCTTTTAACATTCAAGAGAACGCTTGGTTACCCCAATAACCTCAATCGTTCATCTAGAACATCTCTGGTATCCTGTCTCAAGGATCAAGGATCGCTGGTACTAACAAGCCCCACTTCGCTCCCACTCCTCGAAGTCTGTCTTTCCCTCCTCTTTAAGGACAACTCCCTTAAAAAACCTTCCTCCTGGGAAGGAAATCGCCAGTCGGACTGGAGCCATTCTTTCAAATTGCCTTCATCTGCATGCCGACCTTATAAATACGTAAGCTACAAATTGCATTTAATCATTTAACTTTGTTGCCAACGTAACTCCGTGCTTTAACACAGATTTAGTCGACCCTTTCCCTTCTTGTTTGTTTTGTCATTTAAATCCCTCTAAATCTTAATCCACCGCTTAGTCAAATTTATCCTAGGACCTTTTCATTTCATGTGCATCTCCAAATTTTAAACCCCGGTCATGTAAATATTTTCCATATGTTATTTTAATTAATAAAATTCTATTTTGTTAATGCTGGCAATATTATTTATTCTTGGGCTCCATTCCACTTCTTAAGTATATTGAAGATAAATAAGCCCTCTTCGGGCCTATTTATTAACGTAGAATAATACTCGGCCATCTGATTAAATCCCCACACTTGAATATAGAATAATTCCCACAAAGAATAGTATATCGTCAGGAGCCTTTTCTACGACAATTATATTCCTTTTTGGTGAATATATATTTAGTCTTGTGGTAATACATATTCACCCATCCTCTAACATTTATACATTCTATCTTCATGCAAGTACCCGCCTGGTTGATGTCTGTTCTTTCCTCTCTCACCTCATTTAGCCTGGGTCATCATTGGTTGATAGGGCACAGCGCACCTGCCCTCAATCACTCACATTGTCGTCGTTCAAACCTCTCATTCCAGGCCTCACTCAGGTGCACTCCATCTGCCGCAAACATTTGGTCATCTCTCAGTGGACCATCCGTCTCAATAAAGCTTATGCTCCGTTTCTTCTGTCTTATCTAAGCCACTTTCATCTTCATCAGCTCCTCGCGATCGTCACATTAGTCCTCCTCTTCAATTCCTCATACCGCTGTCCTGCACGTGGCCTTCTCATCATTCTAACCACTGCAACTTTTACCCTATTCCCTTCCACTTCCTTCACTGCCTCATCCTCTCCCACTCCCACTCCCTCTAAGCTATTACCACCACCCTGGATAACCAGCATGCTATTCTCCAATGTACCTGCATCCTGTACAACTTTCTCCCTTGTTTTTTTATTTTTGCCACACTCAAACTGGTGCATCCACTTCCCTCCATCCTGAGCTTCACTTGTGCACCCACCCTTTTCACCAGGCTGCCTCCAATAATTCTCACTGGTAGCCTCTTTTTCACCATTCTCTTTTGCCTGGGTACCCCTGGACTTCAACCAGTTAGGGGCTGTTCACTCTGGGTGCCTCTCTATGCTGTATTCTCTCTGTTCTGGCCTACCTGGGTGGCCTTATCTTCCAGGTCTTCTTTCACCATCTGTACATACTTCTCTCGTACTTCTACCTCCTTCACCCACTCACTTCTCAATCGATCGAGGCATGGATTGCACAAGTATATTAAATTGCTGAGGTCGAGCACCTTGGTGCCGAAGCTCATACCCACACACGCCATGTGGAACCACTTCTCACACGCTCACACCTCAACTCCTGCTCATCACTCCACAATTGCTAATACACATATTCACCTTATCTTTCTGCTCAATCCCCCCAAAAGAAAAAAAATAAGGTGATACTCAATTTTCAGCAGGAATCACAGATCTCATTGTTCAGTTGTTATAAGGGAATATTTTGCAAAAGATGACCTTTTGGAAAAATGTTGATTGCTGGCACCAGTTAAATCACACGTTTTAGCATTTAAATTCAAAATTATCTTGGATCGCTAAGGAATAAACACACTCTTCACAATCAATACAAACTTAAAGTAATTTAGGATTGGCCTAAAATGTTATAATTTTTCTCAATCACTAAATAAATCAAAAAGTTCTAGAACAGCTTTAGGGAAACTTGTATGTGAAGAATCCATGTTGAAACTGAAATTCCCACTTAAAAGAAAGTCTCTCATCCACAAAAACTAGTTTCTCTAAAAGATCTAGTTAAGTTTATTTAAATGTATAAAAATGGTAATAAAAATAGTAAGAAATTTTTGGGAAAATAAATATAAAGTGATCTTAATACGTTCAAAGCGAACCAACCCACCTGTGTGCTGTTGAGGAATTTTTGTGACCAAGTGTCATTTTGTGATACTTAATTTTTATTCTCAATTCAATATCTATGTGACTTTTGCTACGAGAGGAGGTGTGTATAATTCCTGTCCTATTCTGTTTCTTTATGCATATTAAAAAAATATGATCCACCCGTGGATCGTAATTGCACTAAAATAAGTTTTAATGATAGTAGGCCACAAACTTCAGCACAATCTCAGTGGGTAGAAGCCAGTTCAAATGAAAGAAAATTTCCATATACTGGTAAGGAAGAACTTTCTATTCATCCTGTTCCATCAGCTGATGGAAGTGTTTGGCCAATTAATGTATATTCTCTCTTTTTAACTAATAATATACTAGATTTAATAGTCAAAGAAACCAAATCATCTGCTTTCAAAACCAAATGTGACACACAAGTCTAGGTTGAAAACTTGGGTTCCAACTAACATTTCAGAAATTTAAAAATTCTTAGGAATTGTTTTATATATGGGTTTAAATCCTCAACCATATTTGGCTTCTTATTGGTCTAAAAGTGTGCTATATGAAAGGAAATTAATTATTAACACAATAGACAGGGATAGATTTTTTTTTTTCTTTTATTAAGAGCAAATATTAGCAAATGACTTCTAAGTTAGATAAGATCTTGCCACTTGTAAAACTTTTGCTAGAAAAATATCAACAAGTGTAGAGTCAAAAATTGTAATTGATGAAACACTGATGCCTTTATGAGGAAGATTATTCTTTAGCCAGTACATTCCCAATAAATGCCATAAATATGGTTGTAAGATCTTCAAACTATATTCTTGTGAAGGATACACTTGGAATTTTAGGGTATATACAGGAAAAAGTAGTCTTATGCAAACCTGGGGATTTCTGAATCTGTAGTAGCTAGGCTAATTGACCCTTTATTGATAAAGGTTATACACTTTTTACTGATAACTATTACACATCACTGACACTAGCCGAATTCCTTTTATTGCACAAGACTTACTTATGTGGAACTGTCCGTAGCAATCGAAAGGAGCTACCAGTCAAAGGAACTAGACCAAAGCTTAAGAAAGGAGAAATTGTAGGGAAAAAAATTATAATATAAAAGTAATGAACTGGAAGGACAAAAGAAATGTATTAACTCTGACATCAGTTCCAGAGCATCATGGTAATCTTATACCTACTGGAAAGAAAAGGACGGATGGGGAAAATGTGATGAAACCCCCAAGTATTATAGACTACACTTTTGCTAAAAAGGGGCTGAACCTTTCAAACCAGTTTTCATCTTTATACAGTCCTTTGAGAAAAACAAAGAAATGGTATAGAAAGGTAGCCATGGAATTGCTTTTGGGCACTACAGTAGTTAATTCCTGGCTTATTTTCAACAAGTATATATGTGGAAATCATAAATGGAGCATGCTTAAATTTAGAGAATCACTTATCCTTTCACTACTTACTGGAAACCCAAAAGAACTAAAGCCAGATAAGCGTAAATCAGAATTAAAGGAAGGAACATCTTCAATCACTATCTATCAGAGATGTCAGGACAAAAAAAGAAAAACAAGACAATGGTGTGTAGGCTGCTAGCAAATCATTTCGGTTAACGAAGTCTAGGGTTGCAGATACAAAAGCTAAAAAAGTTTTCACTTTTTGTCACAGATGTCCTGTCCTGGCAACCCTTTTTTGCGGTTAGATTGCTTTAATTTGAGGCATTAGTTGGTTGACTGGACCTAAACAAGCTCTACCTTTTTTTTGTTCTTCAAAGTTTGTAATCAACAAAGGAGTATTTTTTCGTATTATATTTAAAATAAAGTCTTAATTATTACTGTTTTTTATAAAATATACCCTTTTATACACAATATTTAATAAGTAATGCTAAGAAATATCTCAAAGATATATTTTAATTAATATTTCTTATTAATTTGTATTCTTTGGTATACGAGCCACCAGTGGGTCATTTCACACATAACAAAATTCCTCAACGACACACGGGTGTGTTGGATCGCATTGAACGTGTTAAGTGGGACAAAAAAATACAAATTCATTATTCATTCAGTTATGACATCAGCCCTCCCCCATGAATCACAGAAGCAATTTTGCTTCCCTACAAGTTGCACAAATGATTTGGTAAAAAAAAAAAGTGAGTATTCTATAAAGAATTATGATTATATACTGTAGGTAATTTAAGAAGAAGATAGTGCCATTATTTCTAAGGTTTCAGAGCCTTATAATGAAAAAAGTTATAGAGGCAATGTTATTCAGCTAATCAAATTACATAAGAATAGCTATTAATTGTCCCTATTGCCCTGAGGGGCTCTCCCCCCAAAAAGGGTCAACCCCCTCTGATTCAGATCAAAACCCCTTTACTGGTTCGGATATATTAATTCAGGGCCCCTTAAATTGTCAAAAAAGGTGAAACATAGTGGAATATGGACAAAATATTATGCGGGGATGGGCGGAGGTGAGTGTGTGCCTAAAACATTGGAACTGACAGCGCTTTGTTTAAATTACCGGGCTGTGCTCCCCAGACCCCCCCAAATGGATTAAAATTTCAGGGTTATCAGACGAGTAGCCCCTTGAAATAGCTAAAAAACATGGACGAAATATTATGGGCCCAGGACCTAGGAACAGCGGAGGTGAGCATGTGCTGTGGATCTTCAGGTTTACCCAGATGGTAGCTATCTAATGGGGTTGTCACCAAGGGAGTATAAGGATTGTGTAGGTGGATAGTTTTCTCTAGGGTGAATTTCAAGCGCAATGAACAGGCAGTGCCACATAGAGTGGTGATGTCCTGTTGCAACTGGTTGCACTCAATGAGGAGGAAGGGAGACTTAAGAATAACCATGACCTATTTGAATCAAACCCATCAGCTAGTCGGTGGACCCATAACATAATTTCACGGATAACACAAGCTACAAGAACCTATCAAATGTCATCCACATCTGTCAAACCCCACCCACAAAATGCATCTATAGGATTTTGTCAGATCATGCATCTACAAGCTTTCCACCCTCTCCTTTTCACCTCTCATGAATCTATACCATTCATAGCACACCCTGCAATCCATTCTCTTTCATTGCCTGAATCACAGTTCTCTCACACTTCACTGTTGCATTCATAATCTTTCGCTTGGTTTCTCGCTGTTGTTTCACATACTCTGTCCATGCCTTCTGGTATTCCTCCTCAGCTGCTTCACTTTCATGCCTTTTCTTTCTCAGTCTTCTGCATTTCTTATTACGCTTTTTTCGTTCACTTCTAGCATTTCTAATATTATTCTACCATGGTTTACACACGCTCCTCACTGGTCTCACCCTTACATATCCTATGTCTCACTGCTGCTCTTCTAACGTCCTACACTAACCTTTCATTCACATCGTGCAGCCTAATTCCTTCCACAGTTCTTCCATTCAAATCTACCTGGAAATTCTCCCAGTTAGCATCCCTCAGTTTCCACTTTCTCTTCCTGTCCTCCTTAGCTTCCTTTCCTCCATACAACCGGCATTCCACTATGATCATATTATCTTCCGATACAATAGCGACCATGCTTAACTCATCAATCCACATACTAGTCACATATCCACGCATCCTCCCATTCACCAATATGTAGTCGATAGCTGACTCTTGCCCCCTTGTATTCCATGTTACACTCCAATCTGCCATGGTTTCAATCAAGTTTTCCAGACTCATTTCGTCTATAAATTCCATAAACATCTCACCATTCCTATTTATTCTTTCCCCTAGCATACCTAGATGCGCATTCATGTCTCCCATAATCATCACTTTTTCTCCATTGTTCACTCTCACCAATTCTTTCAGGATGCTGTACTTGGTCCTGTTCTCATTCCTAGCTTGTTCAATCTCAACAGTCATGTATACCACAGCCACCACAGATCTCTCAGTGTTATCCCAGTCACCCACACACTCAATTTTCACTGCAAGTATATCTTCACTCATGGCACAGTTCTCTACTCTCAAGTTCCTATTTTTCCTATATAATAGCTACCCCTCCTCCCTTTCTATTCTGTTTGTTCACCCCTTACCAATCATTGCATACTCGCTGCCATCCACCTGTACCTTATCTCTTAGCTGAGTTTCAGTTAGGCCTACTATATCATGCACTTGCTAACTAGGTGTAATATTTCATTTAATCTTTCCTGCCTTCATTCATCAACTTGTCTCACCTATTGTTCATCTCCTCCGCAGTGCTATCTCAGTGGCCTTCACCCACTCACACAGCCTCGCGCCTAGTCTTCTTTCTCCCTCCTATCCCAGGTGCACCCCCATCTCTTCCAAAGGTCCTCTCTTTTAAATCTGCATCCATATTTAGGAATTTTGTTTTTTAATTTTAGGAGCCTATTTGGCAACTACCCACTTGGGCACAAGTTGCCGCACTCATGACAGCATGGCACTAGGCTACTTTAAAATAAAATAATGAAAAACAAGAACAATAAAAAGGGAAAATGGCGACAATTCGGAAGCAAGCTCCAGCATCAGGGGGAGGTCAGCCTCCCCCCCCCAGGCACAAGAGAGTGCGACCTAGAAAAACAAAAAAAAATAGTTAAATAAAGGGGAGAAGGCCGGCCTACTCCAAAAGTCTATAAGTCCACCAGTCAATATGCACAAACTCATCCCGAGTACAAGGGACAGGCGGTAGCAACCTGCACATCTCAGTACAAGGACAGTTAACGTGCATGGAGATCACCCAGATTGGGACATTCAACAAGAATGTGCCAAATAGTCTGGGGAACAGTGCAGTCTTCACAGTAGGGGGCTGGCGAGCGCTCCATCAAATGGCGGTGCATCCCACAAGTGTGTCCAATTCGTGGAGACAACAGAAAGCAACCTAATGCCTTCGCAGTATTGGGGGGTAGGTCCATGGGAACAGTTACAGCACAATGGCATGCAACTTTAGGTTCCATAAATCCGTCTCCCATCTTCTTTGCCAAGAAGCTCGTATTCCTGCCATGTAGTCGGTGTAAGGAGGATCGAAACGCTGGTCCAGTCGCAGAGCCCTCGCAGATTCTTTAGCGCACTCATTCCTTGCAATTCCTAAATGTCCAGAAGATAATCTTGACATCCGCCTGGCTTGCCAAAACTGTGGCTTCCTGGGTATCATGAACCAAGGGATGCAGAGATTCCAATGCCCCCAAGAGCACTCAAGGCACTTTGTGAGTCACTATATATCACAATCCGGTCTCCGAATGGGGCACATCGTGTAATCTCACATACCGACTGGTGTATTGCCACCAGCTCAGCCGTGAAGACAGACGCAGCTCCTGGCATTGCCCCGCTGAGTTCAAACAGAGGGGATACAGCGTGGAAGCCGACCCCCTCTTAGGACTTGGAGCAATCCATATACACTGGCACGGTTCCAGCATGACACGAGGTGTTACTAAAAGGTTGAACGCAATACTCCCGGCACTGTAGAAGCTTTGGAAGAGGCATAGCGACAAAAAGCCAAAGGTGGTACCCTCCAGGGTGGCGTCATGGGCAAAACCAGGGGGCCACCAGCACGAGAGGTATATCTAGCTCTCGAAGGAGTTTCCTAGCCCTAAACACTTGTAGGGTATGACTGGCGTCTCTCGGCAGCAAACAAACTGTCAAAATAAGCTGCAGATGCAATGAGAGCTGTTGGCAACTGCGGGAGGCGCCAGGCTCGCACGTACAGTCGAATAATGAACTGTGCACAGTGTAGAGCAAGTGAAATCTCCCCAGCATTGACAAGTAGGCTCTCAATGGAGAAATGCGGAAGGCACCACTCGCCAAGCGAAGGCCAGTGTGGCAGTGGAGTCCACCTTCCGCAATACACGCTCAGCTGCAGATGAATAAAACTCGCATCCGTAGTTGAGCTTCAAATGAACAAAGGATTGCTAAAAAAGTAAGGCAGTAGCCCTATCAGGGCCCCAAGCGCTGAATGTCACAGAATGGAGAATATCCATGGTGTGGGTACAAGAGACCCTAGGGCTGCAAATATGAGCCTTCCAGGTGAGGCATCAGTCAAATACAAGAAAAGGAAATGGTACAATTCAACCACTTTGAGGCATACCCCATTAAGAAACAAGTCTGGGTCAGGGTGGAGCCGTGGATGGCGGCAGAAGTGCACCACCTTAGTCTTGGCCAAGAACCGAAACCTGTGCACTTCGGCATAGCGTGAGACGTGGTTCAATCTCCGTTGGAGTTGATGCTGCAGGGTTGGCATCTGGGCCGCGCCAAAAGAGATTGAAAGGTCGTCCACATAGAACATAGGGAGAACATCTTGCGGCAGCACTGAGGGGATGCCGTTGATGCTCAGGGCAAAGAGTGTGACACTGAGGACACTTACCTGTGGGATGCCCTCTTCCTGCTCCATGGGCAAGAAAGGGCTCCCACCCACCCGTACGCGGAATTCTTGATCTCACAAAAATTCAGATATAAAGATTGGGAGGTGTCCCCTCACCCCCATCCTGTGGAGAGTCTCCATGATACCGTATCGCCATGCAGTATCATAGGCCTTCTTCAGATCAAAAAATACCATGGCACAGTGCAGTCTACGAGGGAAGGCCTTGCAGGCAAAATTTTCCAGTCAGAGCAGAGCATCCAACATGGAGTGGAATTTGCGGAAGCCACACTGTGCAGAAGAAAGATAGCCTCCACTGTCCAGAAAAAAGGCTAATCTAACATTACCAATTTCTCCATCAACTTGCACACACAAGATATTGGGTGGAAACCAGCTGGAGTAGACTGATCTCTCCCCTTTTCCTAACTGCGAGCACAGTAGTGATTCGCCAGGAATCTGGGAGGAGACCCTCCACCCAGATCCTGTTGAACAAATCTAACAGAAATGCTATGCCTCACTCACCCAGGTGTCGAAGCATGGCGTACGGGACATTGTCCACGCACTGAGGCAAGAGCGGAATGCAACTCACTCAGAGTAAACCCGTTGAAGGGTTCTCTGGAGGTAAAGTCCAGCCAGCAGCCTCACTCAACATCATGACGTGCATTGAATGCTGGTGGAGCAGCATCCCAGCTAGAGAATTCGGTCGCAAAAAATTCCACCATGGACGCAGGTTCCGAGATTGTGGTCCCATTTCCACCATGGACGCAGGGTCCGAGATTGTGGTCCCATTTCTACCATGGATGCAGGGTCTGAGATTGCGGTCCCATTCTTCTGGAGAATGAGAAGGGGGTCCTGCGAGAACTTGCCCCCGAATCCTTTTGATTCGCTTCCACACCTCTGCTAGAGGTGTCTTCCCATTAAGGGAAGAGACATATGCCCACCAAGAAGAGTGGCATGCATGCTTTGAAAATATACCAGAACCTAGCCCAACGAAATTCACCAACAGTGATATAGTTCAGGTGGCGCTTATAGCGCATGTAGGCATAGAACTTCTGCTTGAGGGCCGTCTCACAATCGGCTGACCACCACGGGAGTGGTCGGTGTGCAAAACAGCCAGAACTTTAGGAAATAATAGCTAGGCCCTGGCGATGAGGTTCAGTCATTTCCTGAAATACAGCCCCCAAAACGATATTTGAATGGGAAAGTGATCACTACCATGGAGGTCATTGACAACTCCCCAATCAAAATTGGGCTATGCATCTGGAGAGCACAAAGATAGATCGAGGCAGGAAAATAAAGTGGTTCTCGGGCAGTGATTCATAAACTCATCTACATTTAGGACACCCATCTCTAGATCATCAATCAGATCGACAGGACTTGACCCCGAGGATTGATAGAGTAGTCTCCCAGGAGAGGGTATCTACCGTTTAGATCTCCAAGCAAAAGAAAGGGCCTCGGCAACCGTGCCACGATGAAGTATTTAAAGCGAAGAGAAGAAAGGAGACATCATGCTCGGTGTAAATCGCACATCCTCCCGCCCAGCCCTCATCCCATGGTGGTGGAGTCGCAAAACCCATATACCCCAGGAGGGTGGGCAGGGGGCATGCGCCCAGCATGGTCTCCTGCTCAAAGATAGTTAACGGGGAATGGGAGATGAGCCTCTGTAGCTCCTCCCAGTTTGCCCAGAGTCCGCAGCAATTCCATTAAAGGAATATGCCCTCTAGGCCTAGCTAGTAAGAGATGCGTGGGCCCTCTTCGAAGAGAAGACCCTCACGGGAATGGCCGTACACTTCCTGGAGGCAGTACCTCAGGCACTGTCGCCTTCAAGGACTTATTGGGGGAAGTTGGGCTCGCCATGTGAGTCTTTCCCTTCCTCTGCCTCAAAACCTTAAGTGGGCATTGTGGGGTTCAGAGGCAGGGGGAGGCCCTTTTTTTTGAGGATTGACCGTTTCCGAGCTACCCAGCCCACCACTAGGCATGGGTGAAGGAGCCAAAGCTCCTTTGTTGCCGTTTTCCTTTCGGGGGGCAGCTTTAGGAACCCACCCAAAAAAATGGCCTGGTGACCAACTTCGGGGGTGTTGCCTCCTGTGAGTCTAATGACTTGGTGGAGGCGTGTGGCAGTTTCGCCTTATGGGAAACGAGGGGGAGCCCTTGGTTTAACCAGGGCTGGGCATGGACCCTTTGTGCCACCAACATTACCAGGGAAGCACCTGTGGTGCGTAAAATCTGCAGAAGGGTTCTGAATGGGCACAGAAACAACCGTACTTATAGGCTTGGAGGGGCCAGGAGCAGCGGGTGTATTTTTCAATAGTGAGGCATAGGACATCCCGGGTAGTGCCAGGACCAAGTCCTTAGCCTTGCGAAATAAGAGACGATCCTGAGCCTGAATGACCAGGATTTCCTTCTCAAGGAGATACACACCACATTGCTTCGAAGAAGCGGTGTGCAGCTCTCCACAATTGACACACTTGGCCACACACGATTTGGACTTATCGTGTGTAGCCTTCGAGTAACTTTGCACAGTGACAGGAGAATTAGTATGGCCGAAGCAGTGGCACAAATGCCTTTATGCAGTAGTGATACCAACCAGCATACACCGACTCAGGGAGCCTCTCACAGTCGAAGGTGACGAAGAATGTAGGGATGGGTCTCGGAGGTCCCTCCCTGTTTTCTCATCACACGTTCGACCTTGACCGCCCCATGGTCGGCCAGCTCTAAGGTGATGTCCTCTATGGAGTAATCCACGAGTTCTCTCGCATAAACTACTCCTTTCATGAAGTTCATGGTAGAGTGCGGCGTCACACTCACAGGCGTGCCATCAAGTGTCTAAAGGGCACTAATCATGGCTACCTCAGAGGGATTTTACGCATTCGCCAAAAGTCTCCTGTCTGAGAAATGGGTCACCTTTGACTCTACCAATCACACTAGCTAAAGCTCTCCTCTGATGGATCATGTTGCTCTTAGCCAACACGCTGCTATTACCCAGCTCAAAAGTGCCGGGTAATGTCTGAATGAGGGGCCCCAGTGTAATCGAAGCTCCGCTCTGGGCACTAGCACTTTTGGTCTTAGTCAGGGGCTCTGCACCCGGGATGGGGGGTGGCAGAGGGGCCAGATGTGCTGATCTTGGCTTGGTCGATTACCGAAGTGGCAGCAGACCCATCCGCGGAGAGGAGCCCTGAGTCTTTTTAAGAGAGGACAGCAGGGAATGAACCTGCTTCTCCCCTCTGCCGAAAGGAGCCCCCAGGCCAGATGAACCGGCCTCAACAAGGTCCTTCTCCAAGATGGAGTTCCTGGCAGTCGCAGGGGCACTGGTCGGAGGAGGGCTTCCCTATCCTCCTTGTACTGCCTTGGAAACCCTAGCTGTTTGAGGAGGACCTTGCATAGGGGTGGACCCGAGTTCAGTTCTTGGCGCCGAGCCCAGATTTACTCCCTTGGAAGGCCCTACCGTCTGAGGTTGGGTTGCCTCAAGGACCATGTTTATCTCAGGGAGGGAGCTCCAGTTGCCCCCCCCCCCCCACTAGGTTTAATATTCTAGCCAGGCTATGGGCTGCCTGCTGGCTTTCTTGGCAGTCCCTTTGGAAAGTAAAAGGGGGACTGCCACTGGAAAGAGGGATGCCTGAAGGCACCTCCAGAAAAGGGGGGTGAGGGAGAGTCCCTTACACCTGTAGGCAAAGGAGTTAAAGTTGCAGAAATGATTTGGTTAAATCATTCACTTCTGTAAATGTTAGAACATTATTCTATAAATAATTACGATTATATACTGGGTGGCTGTGCCCCCAAGACACTCCACAATTGATTGAAACTCAGGATCATCATAGGAGGGTCATCCCCACAAGCAGTCCCCTTAAATTTACTCCCAAAACATGAAATATATTGGAACAGGGACGAAATAGTTGGTAAATATTTATATTGGCGGCTCGAATGATGGGACTTACTATTTCGTCTGTGTTCCAAAATGTTTCATATTTTGGGAGTAAATTTAGGGGACTGCTTGTGGGGGGGTAAATACTGCAGGGGGGGGGGGTTACACTACGATGATGCTGCGGTTCAATAAACTGGAGGGGGTCTCTATGCCCCCCAGTATATAATCATAATTGTTTATAGAATAATGTCTTAATGTTTACAGAGGTGAATGATTTAGTAAATATTTATATTGGCAGCTCGAATGATGGGACGTACTATTTCGTCTGTGTTCCAAACTGTTTCACATTTTTGGAGTACATTTAAGGGGATAGCTCGTATAGGGGTAAACAAAATGGGGGGACCACACTACAATGATCCTGAGTTTCAATAAATTGGGGGGGGCTGGGGCCCCCCCCCAGTATATAATCATAAT
The DNA here is from genome assembly GCA_963969495.1 of Ceratothoa steindachneri. Classification (NCBI taxonomy): domain Eukaryota; kingdom Metazoa; phylum Arthropoda; class Malacostraca; order Isopoda; family Cymothoidae; genus Ceratothoa; species Ceratothoa steindachneri. Next base: position 116,505,310 of record OZ018333.1, on the reverse strand, counting down.
TATTTATAGAATAATGTTCTAACGTTTACAGAGGTGAATGATTTAACCAAATCATGTCAGCGCCTTTAATCATTTTGCTAATTATAATGGGGGTAGGGTGGGGTCTGATGTCAGAAATGACTGATTTGAATTTTTATTTTCTTTTTCACTTAATATCTTTTTATTATCCTCATTTGTAGTCATTTTAATTTGTCAATATATTTTTCCTCTTTGTACTATGTTTATTACCTTTTTATATACATTTAAATCTAATGAGCTAGATCGTTTAAAGGAACTACTTTTTTTTAACCATTTGGGTGTAATACAGACGCATTTACGCAGTTTGAAAATGGAATCCGGTGGTAAACAATACCCGTTGTCTATTGCCGAATTATTGACTATTTTCAGATTGAGATCAATTTTTAACCTTTTTGGACTTTCATAATTTACTTAACATTAAAATCAATTGTGAGGTTTGTGGCCAGGCATTAGATATTACCCCTTATTTTTAATTTAGATCTTCTAAAACTAAACACGCCATTTTATTAAAAAATCAGCATTGAATGGCACGTTTTTCTCAAAAACCCGGATCTCTGTAGAAACTATTCTGCAAATTATTTACTTGTTTCTAGCCAACCAATTAGAAGTTCAGTCCCATGAAGTCAAGGTTACACCAAAAACTTTGATTGGTTTAATTTCTGCAGAGAGGTCAACAGAGCTCAAAACAGGAGGAGGGCAGGACATCATCCCACAGGGTAGCATCAAATGTCTGGGGGTGTACCTCAGCGAAGACTGCTCCTTCTACCTCCCCATTGGGTTAACAATCAAGAAGGCAAAGGGTATGGCAGGATGGGTGCTGCAAACTTTCGCCACCAGAGAACCTGAGACCATGCTGACTCTTTGGAAGGCCTTGGTCCAGCCCCTGCTAGACTACTGTAGCCAGCTGTAGTCACCGCACAAAAAGGGTGACATCCAACAATTGGAAACGGTTCAGAGGTCCTTCACAAGGCAAATCAGGAGGTTGAGGGACCTCAACTACTGGGACAGGCTCAAAGAGCTAGGGCTCTGCTCACAGCAAAGGAGAAGGGACAGGTACCGTGCCATATACATATGGAAGATCCTGGAGGAGCAGGTGCCTGACCCCCACACACCCCACGCACTTCAGTCGTGCACCAACGTATGTACTGGATGCACGTGCATGTGAAAAAGCCTACCAACCAGAGCCCCAGAGAAGATCCAGACCCTGCTGGCATCAAGCCTACCACATAAGGGACCCAGGATCTTCAACGCATTATCAACAGAGGTGAGGGGCATCACTAGCTGCCAGGTGGAGAAGTTCAAGTCTGGACTAGACAAGTTCCTGAGAACCATTCCAGATGAACCACCGGTGCAAGGATACACTGCCAGATGCCGAACCTCCAATGCTCGCCCTCAGGAACCAGTAATAAAACAAGTTAATCACACAGTTGGGTGAAAACATGTTGGTACGGCTCGTTGTTGGGTACGGCTCGCCACGGGAATAACACTGCGATGACCTGAGTTTCAATCCTTTGGGGATGGGGTCTGGGGGGCATAGCCCCCCAGTATAAAAATGAAAAACGCCATAAAATTCTTTGATTTCATCTCTAAAAAAGTAAGCTTACTCGGGCATGAATCTTCAGAATTACCAAAAAATGGCAGCGGCTATATTTCAAATAAGACTCAAACGCGCATTAATATTCAGGCAGGGGTGAAAGAAATATAAACACAAAGGTAAATATATAGATTAGCGGCCCGGCTGAAAAAAATTTGTGTGTAAATATTATTGTTCACTCGTGTCGGAATATTCATGCACATTTGAGTCCTTTTTGAATTATTATTCTATAAATAATTAGGATTATATACTGGGGGGCTGTGCCCCCTAGACCCCCCAATTTAATGAAACTCAGGATCACCGTAGTGTAGTCTCCCCATTGTGTTTACCCCCACACGAGCCATCAACTTAAATGTACTCCAAAAACATGAAACATTTTGGAACACGGACAAAATAGTATGTCCCATCGTTCGCGCCGATAATCTACATATTTACCCACACAAAAATCCACTTTTTTGGCTGAGCCGCTAATCTACATATTTATCAAATAGTTTACGTCCAATCGTTTGTGCCGCCGATTGTAATGCTTACCGATTTCAGCTAAAAAAAAATTTAGGACTTGGATCCGGCCATACACTACACAATTACCCTTTATATGAGCACTGACTCCCTTGCCTCTTAATTTCCACTAAGGTAAGCATGCTCCTCTCCCTGTCCAGGCCTACCCTTCTCCTCTTTACTTGTTTGTCACCGATCTCACTAGCTTAGTCCCGGCAAACTTGGGCCTCACACTACTTACCCTTCTTAATTTGTCAATGTACCCTTGAAAACACGTTCTGATAGACCCTTTAGAATTTTGCAATATGTTGAATTATGTTATTATAATTTGGTAATTTGGTAAATTGAGGGCCAGAGAGTGCCAGGGTGAGCACTATGGGCCCTGGAGATGGTCAAAGCCTGGAAGTTTCTGTGCGCTAGGGCTTAGGAAAGGAGTAGAGTTCTTAATTGCTGGCCAACTCAGCAGTCTGCAAAGAAATGGGCCTTGTTGGCACAGGCTGGAGGGGGTGGATTATATTCTGTGCAACTGTCCTATTTTGGTCAGAAAGTACTGGAATCTGTTTGAAATGGCTTGGCGGATAGGGATAGGGTGACCAATTCCATTGAGGATGACTGGGATTGTTAGCTGCATTACTCCAATTTCTCTAAGTTTTTCATGGAGTAGAACCCGGTGGGAGTGGTGATGCGGGCATTCTAGTAGGAAGTGCTGTATGGTTTCAGGATGGTTGGGGCACCAGGGGCAGTCTGGGGAAGGAGAGAGACCCAGGCGGAAAAGATGCGCAGAGAGCCCGGAATGTCCGATTCTCAGTCGGACAAGGGCTGAGTCAAGGCGACGATTTGTTGATCTAGACCAGGGCATTGGACCGAATTCCTCATATAAGATGGATCTGGATGATCCCTGGAGCTGTTGCCGGAGTTCATCTTCCCATGCGGCTCTGGTCTGCGCCTTCCAAAGGGAGGATCGTGTGGCTGGGGAAATGGGAAGTGTTCTGGATATTGGGGTGGAATGGGCTTGGTTTGCTGCGCCGTCCGCTTCTTCATTTCCAGTGATACCCGAGTGGGCCGGAATCCATTGCAGCTTCACGTCCCATAAAGGGTGGCTGGTAAACTCGAGGAGCAATTCCTGAATGTCATAGCAGAGTTGTGGGTGGGTGTGGGGTGAGGAGGCGAGGAGAAGCTGGAGTGAGGACATTGAGTCCGTGTAAATGATGACTTTTCTGGTGGAGACAAATGACTGGGCAATTTTGAGGGCTTGATACAGGGCATAGAGTTCAGCCACCACAATATTGTGTAAGGGGTCTATATGCCATGTTTGTTCCAGTGGGTGTTCTAAACAGATGACTGCTGCAGTGGTTGAGGGGGGATCCATGTAGTGGGAGCCATCTGTGAACAAGGCCAAGTAGTCCTTGTAGGTGACATTTTCAAGGAGGCTGTAGATTGCTCTCAGTTTGTGGGGTGGATCATACTTAGTCCATTTGCATGGGAGGGAGAGTGATATCACTGGAGAGAGAGAGAACCAGGGGGGGATAGGAGGTATTGTTGGGAGTGGAGTCTGCCGTGGGAGAGGAAAGGCTAGTTGCGAGAGGGTCTGTGCTGCACGAACTGCAACTGGACGATGAGAAGTGGTTGGCCATGGTTGGAGTGATATGTGGGGTGCTACAAATGTAGCAAGGGGGTGGTCTTCTGGTAGATGGGTTGTCCGGTAGAGCCATTTTCCTAAGAGGATCTTTCTCCTATATTCAAGGGGGAGGAGGCCACTTTCTGCATAGAGTGCAGAGGTTGGTGAGGATCTGAAGGCTCCTAAGGCAGTTCTTATGGCACTGTGGTGGATTGAGTTTAGTTTAGACAGTAGGGTCTTATTTGCTGCAGAGTAGAGAATTGCCCCATAGTCCAGTTTGGATTGAATATAAGATGTGTAGAATTGAAGGAGTGTTTCCCGGGAAGCACCCCACTTCACACCAGCTATGCGACGCATCAAGGCAAGACGGTTCAGGCAGCTTTCTCGTAGATGATTGATTTGAGCGTTCCAGCTTAGAGTTGGGCTATCTAGCCATAGTCCGAGTAGTTGGTGTGAAGAGACCCGTTCGATAGGTGTGCCTGAGATGTGCAGGGGAGGGGGTGGTCCTAGACGGCGGCGAGTGAACCAGAGGGATTTTGATTTTGCAGTGTTTAGGTGCAGGTTCCAAGTTTTAGCCCATGCCGTGAGGTCATTTACTGCAACTTGGAGACTGTCGTGGACCAGTTGGGGCGTTTCAGCCGTGCAGATGATAGAGATGTCATCTGCATATAGTAGGGATGTTGTGTGCACACTGTCAGGTATATCGGCTATATATATTATAAATAGGAGGGGGCTCAATGGGGAACCTTGTGGTACTCCTTGGTTGATCTTGCGGGGGGCGGCCTGTGTTGACCCTATCATGACTGTATAGGAGCGGCTTGAGAGGAAGTTTTTGATCCATGAGAGAGGGGCACCATGAATTCCCAGGTTGGCTAGCTTAAACAGTAAGGCCTCATGGTTAACAGTGTCAAAAGCATTTGACAGGTCAAAGGAGACAACCTCTGCCACTAGGTGTTCCTTAAAGGCAGATTGCAGCAGGTGGTCTATATGGGAGAGGGCATCTAATGTGCTGCGGCCTTGGCGAAAACCATATTGGTTTGGGTGGTATCGATGGTGGGATTCCAGCCACCAAGATAGACGCTTTTGGACCATCTTCTCGAGTAGTTTGCTGGAGGAGGAGAGCAGACTAATAGGTCTGTATGAGGCCGGCAAGGAAGGATCTTTTCCTGTTTTAGGGATGGGGAGGATGAGTGAGAGTTTCCAGGGGGAGGGAAATTGGCCTTGTGTCCAGCTCTCATTTAGTAGGTCCAGCAGGAATATTAGGTGGTTTTCTGGCAGATTGTTTAGAAAGTCAGAGGGGATCATGTCAGAGCCTGGGGCCTTACCTTTTGACATGGAGGAGAGTGCCCCAAGCAATTCCTTGAGATGGAAAGGGGAAGCCAGTGGGTCATCAGTGGTATTGGAAATACTCTCTGTCAGGAGCCTCAATTGGGGTCTAGTTAGGAGAGTGTTTGGTTTGCAGCTGTATAGTTTGCTGTATTCTGCGGCAAATGCTTCAGCTTTATCCTGTTCGTTCATTAGGGGGAGGCCCCCTGAGCAGAGAGGGTAGGAAGTGGGGTTTGAAGGTGAGGTCATATTCCTGAAGAAGGTCCAGGCTTTGGTGGATGGGGTTGAAAAGGAGAGCGAGCTGCAGAACTTGTGCCAGGAGTTTCTTTTTGACTGCAGAATGGTCCTTTTGCAAATGGCATCCTGTCTTCGGAAGTCAATTTTATTTGTTTGGGAGGGCTGGCGTCTCCATTTTGCAAAAGCCAGTCGTCTGAGGCGAATTGCTGAAGCGCATTCTTCCGTCCACCATGGTGTGCGTGGGCGGCCGTTATAGCGGCAGGTGGTCAGGGGAAAAGTCTGTTTCCCAGCCGCCATGAGGGAGTCAGAAAGCCAACTAGCTTTTGCTTCAACTGAGGCGAGATTTGGGGGGGGATGTGCAAGCGAGGATTGGAATTTGGGCCATTCTTCTTTATTTATTCTCCAATGTGGACGGATTGACCTGGGGGGAGGGTTTGTGAGGCCACTTGAGGAGATGATCACTGGGAGATGGTCGCTTCCCATGTACTGGCCAGTGGAGACTGTTGAAGTGGTAAAGGATCCACTGCCAATGCACAGGTCCAGTGTGGATGACAGGGCCCTTGCTGGGTCCACCCTGGTGCAGAGGCCTGGGGGAGTGAGGAGGGAGAGGCGAGTTGAGGAGAGGAGGGATTGAAAGAGGGCAGCACCTGGGCGGCTGATGGTGGCCGTCGGATCCCAATGGGGGTGGGGAGCATTGAAGTCTCCCATGATGAGGCTTGTGGGGGAGAGTTGGTCGAAGTAGTGGTTGAATTCATCCTCTGTGACTGGGAGGCATGGATTATAGCAGACAAGGACATCGCACCAGGTTCCGCGGATGGCTATCTGAACAGCCAGGAGTTCTAGAAGACCGCGGGGGTATGGAATAAGAGAGCGGGGGCGGAAGCTGAGTCCCTCTTTGATGAGAAGGAGAAGGCCACCACCTCCCCTATTTGGCCTGTCTCTGCGCAGAATGGAGTAGCCTTTTGCTTTCGGAGAAAAGCTGGGGTGAAGCCAGGTTTCGCAGATTCCAACTATGGTGGGAGAGAGGGAGTTGAGAAGTAAGGAGAGGTCTTTCATTTTGTGGCGTAATGAACGGGCATTCCAAAAGATTATCGGGCTTGTTGGTGCCATTATGCCATGAAAGATGATATCATTTGGATGGCACTTGGGAGGAGAGTGATGAGGACCTGTTGAAGAGAGGAGCCTGATTGTAGAAGGGAGATGAATTCTTTTAGTAGATTTAGGAGCTTAGCTATGAATGGCTGTGTGGGAGGTGGTTCTTTGCAATGGAACTGTGGGACATTCTGAATGATTGGAGAGAGTGGATAACGCGGAGGGGTTGGAGAGGGTTGATGTCCAGGGTGATAGTAAAGTTTGGAGTTAGCTTTCTTTGGCGTTGGTTTCCTGGGGACTCTCTGCGGGGGTGTGGCGGCGGGTAGTTGGGATGCGGACTTGTAGTGGATTGCCTTTGGTGGGGTATGGGGGGGGGCAGCAGCAATCTCAGCATAGGTGATCGTAGGATGGCGCTTGTTTCTATTTGAGGCAATTGGGAGAGGGTGGGGATTTGATGGAGGCTTTGGTGTGGCTTCTTGGATGGAGCTGGCTGTGGTAGCCTTTTCTAAGTACATTGAGCGGAGTAATGCATGGGTGGTATAATTTGGAGTACCTTCCTCCACTGCTTTTTGTTGAATCTCTCTTGCTTTCTCAGTATAGAGGCAGCTGTTGGAAGAAGGTCGATGATCCTTATTACAGAAGTAGCAGTGTGGGGAATTGGTACAGTCTTGGCCTTCATGGTGACCACTGCACCTGTTGCATCTCTGGGTAGACTTGCACGTTAGAGTCCCATGACCAAAGCGTTGGCAGGTGTAGCATCTTAGGGGAGGGAGGTGGTAAGGGCTAACTTTATACGAGGTAAAGCCAAGCGCCATTCTTTCAGGGAGATCACCAGCGAATTTGAGACGAGCAGTATAAGTGGAGGCTTCAGGGTGGGTCGACAAGCGGGAGATTTCTACAAGACTGGCAGAGCTATTTTGGTCCAGGATTCGCAGATTTTCTTTTAGATCCTGCTCTTCTAAGGAGGCTGGAAGGCCAGAAATTCTGCCGAATTTGTACTTTCCCATGGAGGCGTCCTCAGGATGCCAGCATTTTACTGGCCAGTTCCCCAATGTGGTCACATCCTCTAAGTCCACTTCCAGTTTTTTTATGTCACATAGCTCTATCCTCATGGCAGTACCCTTACCAAGAATCCTGCACGAGCCTTCTAGGATGAGTTTGTGGAAAGGAGAGGCATTGAGGGCAGAGGTAACTTTAAGAGGATGGATAAATATGGACTTGTCCTCTGCAGACTTGATAAGGACTACGTTGCGGGGGTTGGAGTCATCCTGATGGGGTGTGGCCTGAGGGCGGGATGGAAGAGGTCTGGCAGTGGCCTTCTTGGCAGATTTGTTTCCAAAACGAGGACGGTGGTCTACTGGAGACGATGGGCTTGGGCCACGCTTCCCCCTGGGGGTTAACATCTCCATCTTGGCCTCGCGGTGACCGAGGCTGGGCCTAGGTCTTCCGAGAGGAGGCCTAGAACTTCCGAGGCTAGGGCTGATTGGCAACGGAGTTGAACTTGGTATTCAGTGGTAGTCCGATGAAGAAGTCAAGTTAAAATGTACCCAACACTTGTTTCCCGTCAATATATATGATTAAAGAGGTATTATCGAAGATAGTTAATTCTATGTTATTGGTAATTGGTAATTTGGTAAATTGAGGGCCAGAGAGTGCCAGGGTGAGCACTACGGGCCCTGGAGATGGTCAAAGCCTGGAAGTTTCTGTGCGCTAGGGCTTAGGAAAGGAGTAGAGTTCTTAATTGCTGGCCAACTCAGCAGTCTGCAAAGATATGGGCCTTGTTGGCACAGGCTGGAGGGGGTGGATTATATTCTGTGCAACTGTCCTATTTTGGTCAGAAAGTACTGGAATCTGTTTGAAATGGCTTGGCGGATAGGGATAGGGTGACCAATTCCATTGAGGATGACTGGGATTGTTAGCTGCATTACTCCAATTTCTCTAAGTTTTTCATGGAGTAGAACCCGGTGGGAGTGGTGATGCGGGCATTCTAGTAGGAAGTGCTGTATGGTTTCAGGATGGTTGGGGCACCAGGGGCAGTCTGGGGAAGGAGAGAGACCCAGGCGGAAAAGATGCGCAGAGAGCCCGGAATGTCCGATTCTCAGTCGGACAAGGGCTGAGTCAAGGCGACGATTTGTTGATCTAGACCAGGGCATTGGACCGAATTCCTCATATAAGATGGATCTGGATGATCCCTGGAGCTGTTGCCGGAGTTCATCTTCCCATGCGGCTCTGGTCTGCGCCTTCCAAAGGGAGGATCGTGTGGCTGGGGAAATGGGAAGTGTTCTGGATATTGGGGTGGAATGGGCTTGGTTTGCTGCGCCGTCCGCTTCTTCATTTCCAGTGATACCCGAGTGGGCCGGAATCCATTGCAGCTTCACGTCCCATAAAGGGTGGCTGGTAAACTCGAGGAGCAATTCCTGAATGTCATAGCAGAGTTGTGGATGGGTGTGGGGTGAGGAGGCGAGGAGAAGCTGGAGTGAGGACATTGAGTCCGTGTAAATGATGACTTTTCTGGTGGAGACAAATGACTGGGCAATTTTGAGGGCTTGATACAGGGCATAGAGTTCAGCCACCACAATATTGTGTAAGGGGTCTATATGCCATGTTTGTTCCAGTGGGTGTTCTAAACAGATGACTGCTGCAGTGGTTGAGGGGGGATCCATGTAGTGGGAGCCATCTGTGAATAAGGCCAAGTAGTCCTTGTAGGTGACATTTTCAAGGAGGCTGTAGATTGCTCTCAGTTTGTGGGGTGGATCATACTTAGTCCATTTGCATGGGAGGGAGAGTGATATCACTGGAGAGAGAGAGAACCAGGGGGGGATAGGAGGTATTGTTGGGAGTGGAGTCTGCCGTGGGAGAGGAAAGGCTAGTTGCGAGAGGGTCTGTGCTGCACGAACTGCAACTGGACGATGAGAAGTGGTTGGCCATGGTTGGAGTGATATGTGGGGTGCTACAAATGTAGCAAGGGGGTGGTCTTCTGGTAGATGGGTTGTCCGGTAGAGCCATTTTCCTAAGAGGATCTTTCTCCTATATTCAAGGGGGAGGAGGCCACTTTCTGCATAGAGTGCAGAGGTTGGTGAGGATCTGAAGGCTCCTAAGGCAGTTCTTATGGCACTGTGGTGGATTGAGTTTAGTTTAGACAGTAGGGTCTTATTTGCTGCAGAGTAGAGAATTGCCCCATAGTCCAGTTTGGATTGAATATAAGATGTGTAGAATTGAAGGAGTGTTTCCCGGGAAGCACCCCACTTCACACCAGCTATGCGACGCATCAAGGCAAGATGGTTCAGGCAGCTTTCTCGTAGATGATTGATTTGAGCGTTCCAGCTTAGAGTTGGGCTATCTAGCCATAGTCCGAGTAGTAGGTGTGAAGAGACCCGTTCGATAGGTGTGCCTGAGATGTGCAGGGGAGGGGGTGGTCCTAGACGGCGGCGAGTGAACCAGAGGGATTTTGATTTTGCAGTGTTTAGGTGCAGGTTCCAAGTTTTAGCCCATGCCGTGAGGTCATTTACTGCAACTTGGAGACTGTCGTGGACCAGTTGGGGCGTTTCAGCCGTGCAGATGATAGAGATGTCATCTGCATATAGTAGGGATGTTGTGTGCACACTGTCAGGTATATCGGCTATATATATTATAAATAGGAGGGGGCTCAATGGGGAACCTTGTGGTACTCCTTGGTTGATCTTGCGGGGGGCGGCCTGTGTTGACCCTATCATGACTGTATAGGAGCGGCTTGAGAGGAAGTTTTTGATCCATGAGAGAGGGGCACCATGAATTCCCAGGTTGGCTAGCTTAAACAGTAAGGCCTCATGGTTAACAGTGTCAAAAGCATTTGACAGGTCAAAGGAGACAACCTCTGCCACTAGGTGTTCCTTAAAGGCAGATTGCAGCAGGTGGTCTATATGGGAGAGGGCATCTAATGTGCTGCGGCCTTGGCGAAAACCATATTGGTTTGGGTGGTATCGATGGTGGGATTCCAGCCACCAAGATAGACGCTTTTGGACCATCTTCTCGAGTAGTTTGCTGGAGGAGGAGAGCAGACTAATAGGTCTGTATGAGGCCGGCAAGGAAGGATCTTTTCCTGTTTTAGGGATGGGGAGGATGAGTGAGAGTTTCCAGGGGGAGGGAAATTGGCCTTGTGTCCAGCTCTCATTTAGTAGGTCCAGCAGGAATATTAGGTGGTTTTCTGGCAGATTGTTTAGAAAGTCAGAGGGGATCATGTCAGAGCCTGGGGCCTTACCTTTTGACATGGAGGAGAGTGCCCCAAGCAATTCCTTGAGATGGAAAGGGGAAGCCAGTGGGTCATCAGTGGTATTGGAAATACTCTCTGTCAGGAGCCTCAATTGGGGTCTAGTTAGGAGAGTGTTTGGTTTGCAGCTGTATAGTTTGCTGTATTCTGCGGCAAATGCTTCAGCTTTATCCTGTTCGTTCATTAGGGGGAGGCCCCCTGAGCAGAGAGGGTAGGAAGTGGGGTTTGAAGGTGAGGTCATATTCCTGAAGAAGGTCCAGGCTTTGGTGGATGGGGTTGAAAAGGAGAGCGAGCTGCAGAACTTGTGCCAGGAGTTTCTTTTTGACTGCAGAATGGTCCTTTTGCAAATGGCATCCTGTCTTCGGAAGTCAATTTTATTTGTTTGGGAGGGCTGGCGTCTCCATTTTGCAAAAGCCAGTCGTCTGAGGCGAATTGCTGAAGCGCATTCTTCCGTCCACCATGGTGTGCGTGGGCGGCCGTTATAGCGGCAGGTGGTCAGGGGAAAAGTCTGTTTCCCAGCCGCCATGAGGGAGTCAGAAAGCCAACTAGCTTTTGCTTCAACTGAGGCGAGATTTGGGGGGGGATGTGCAAGCGAGGATTGGAATTTGGGCCATTCTTCTTTATTTATTCTCCAATGTGGACGGATTGACCTGGGGGGAGGGTTTGTGAGGCCACTTGAGGAGATGATCACTGGGAGATGGTCGCTTCCCATGTACTGGCCAGTGGAGACTGTTGAAGTGGTAAAGGATCCACTGCCAATGCACAGGTCCAGTGTGGATGACAGGGCCCTTGCTGGGTCCACCCTGGTGCAGAGGCCTGGGGGAGTGAGAAGGGAGAGGCGAGTTGAGGAGAGGAGGGATTGAAAGAGGGCAGCACCTGGGCGGCTGATGGTGGCCGTCGGATCCCAATGGGGGTGGGGGGCATTGAAGTCTCCCATGATGAGGCTTGTGGGGGAGAGTTGGTCGAAGTAGTGGTTGAATTCATCCTCTGTGACTGGGAGGCATGGATTATAGCAGACAAGGACATCGCACCAGGTTCCGCGGATGGCTATCTGAACAGCCAGGAGTTCTAGAAGACCGCGGGGGTATGGAATAAGAGAGCGGGGGCGGAAGCTGAGTCCCTCTTTGATGAGAAGGAGAAGGCCACCACCTCCCCTATTTGGCCTGTCTCTGCGCAGAATGGAGTAGCCTTTTGCTTTCGGAGAAAAGCTGGGGTGAAGCCAGGTTTCGCAGATTCCAACTATGGTGGGAGAGAGGGAGTTGAGAAGTAAGGAGAGGTCTTTCATTTTGTGGCGTAATGAACGGGCATTCCAAAAGATTATCGGGCTTGTTGGTGCCATTATGCCATGAAAGATGATATCATTTGGATGGCACTTGGGAGGAGAGTGATGAGGACCTGTTGAAGAGAGGAGCCCGATTGTAGAAGGGAGATGAATTCTTTTAGTAGATTTAGGAGCTTAGCTATGAATGGCTGTGTGGGAGGTGGTTCTTTGCAATGGAACTGTGGGACATTCTGAATGATTGGAGAGAGTGGATAACGCGGAGGGGTTGGAGAGGGTTGATGTCCAGGGTGATAGTAAAGTTTGGAGTTAGCTTTCTTTGGCGTTGGTTTCCTGGGGACTCTCTGCGGGGGTGTGGCGGCGGGTAGTTGGGATGCGGACTTGTAGTGGATTGCCTTTGGTGGGGTATGGGGGGGGGCAGCAGCAATCTCAGCATAGGTGATCGTAGGATGGCGCTTGTTTCTATTTGAGGCAATTGGGAGAGGGTGGGGATTTGATGGAGGCTTTGGTGTGGCTTCTTGGATGGAGCTGGCTGTGGTAGCCTTTTCTAAGTACATTGAGCGGAGTAATGCATGGGTGGTATAATTTGGAGTACCTTCCTCCACTGCTTTTTGTTGAATCTCTCTTGCTTTCTCAGTATAGAGGCAGCTGTTGGAAGAAGGTCGATGATCCTTATTACAGAAGTAGCAGTGTGGGGAATTGGTACAGTCTTGGCCTTCATGGTGACCACTGCACCTGTTGCATCTCTGGGTAGACTTGCACGTTAGAGTCCCATGACCAAAGCGTTGGCAGGTGTAGCATCTTAGGGGAGGGAGGTGGTAAGGGCTAACTTTATACGAGGTAAAGCCAAGCGCCATTCTTTCAGGGAGATCACCAGCGAATTTGAGACGAGCAGTATAAGTGGAGGCTTCAGGGTGGGTCGACAAGCGGGAGATTTCTACAAGACTGGCAGAGCTATTTTGGTCCAGGATTCGCAGATTTTCTTTTAGATCCTGCTCTTCTAAGGAGGCTGGAAGGCCAGAAATTCTGCCGAATTTGTACTTTCCCATGGAGGCGTCCTCAGGATGCCAGCATTTTACTGGCCAGTTCCCCAATGTGGTCACATCCTCTAAGTCCACTTCCAGTTTTTTTATGTCACATAGCTCTATCCTCATGGCAGTACCCTTACCAAGAATCCTGCACGAGCCTTCTAGGATGAGTTTGTGGAAAGGAGAGGCATTGAGGGCAGAGGTAACTTTAAGAGGATGGATAAATATGGACTTGTCCTCTGCAGACTTGATAAGGACTACGTTGCGGGGGTTGGAGTCATCCTGATGGGGTGTGGCCTGAGGGCGGGATGGAAGAGGTCTGGCAGTGGCCTTCTTGGCAGATTTGTTTCCAAAACGAGGACGGTGGTCTACTGGAGACGATGGGCTTGGGCCACGCTTCCCCCTGGGGGTTAACATCTCCATCTTGGCCTCGCGGTGACCGAGGCTGGGCCTAGGTCTTCCGAGAGGAGGCCTAGAACTTCCGAGGCTAGGGCTGATTGGCAACGGAGTTGAACTTGGTATTCAGTGGTAGTCCGATGAAGAAGTCGACTATCCGTGCTAGGTAGCAATTTCACAACCGGAGAAGTCGGAACTAATTCTATGTTATTATAAGACCACGTTTTTGTTCCCATGATTGCTGAGCTCAGGGAGGGCTCTGGCAGAGTCTTTGCATCGATGTTTTCATTCGTGAAAATGAATAATACATTATTTTTTTTCGATTCTTAATTGGGAGTCTTACACATTGAACCACTTCAACCCTCTGTTTATACTGTGGAGTCATTTTTCGTTATTTAATTAAGAGTTATTTTCTGTATATTTTAAGAGGAATTTTAAAATATTTGGTAATTGTGTAGATTTGTACCTCAATCCCTCTCACAAATAGAAAAAATAATCTTTCTTATAAAATTCTATAGATTAAGCCAACCTCGATTCTCGTCGGGAATAAAAAGTTACCGAGTTGAATCTGACATTATCAATCTTAACATGATGGTATTAACCTCACTTATGCCAACCAAGCTTACATTAAAATGAGAAAGAATCTAATGAAAGTACTAAAACAACAGAAACACCGGATTGATTTTTATCTTTCAAATTTAATTTACTTTCCGTTTCAATACATGGAATGTGGAACATAAGCGTTGTGCGGGTCAAAAGATTTGGGGGGGCATTTGGTGTTAACTTGTGGTGCTGGAACCACATTATAGAATCGCATCTGACTCAAACCACCTCAAAGATGAGCCTTTTGAAATCAGATCAAATTTTATAATTGGTTCACAGTAAACCAAGGTAACATTCCATAAAATAGTATATTAATAAGTGTTGTGAAGGGAGCTTAGTTTACAAAATGTACATACTTCTTGTTTTATATCATAATTAAAAATTAGACGGCTTAGTTATATTAATTTATTGTATTGTTATGTTTGCATTACTTTATGCAAGAATTGATAAAATTTGTCAAAGTAAATTGACTCAAAATATACCTCATAAATGAACTTTTGTATGCATTATGAAATTGTTTAATCGGGTAGAACATTATCTGCACTATGATTTTATTTGAATGTAATTGGGTAATTTTTTACCGTTGTAGATAGAGGGGAGTAGGAAAAGGGGTAAATAAAAGAAGAAATGAAGAGAGCCCGTTGGAAATGCTATCCAAGGGCTAACGCTCCCCCTCCAGGGTCTGGGCAACATTCTAGATAGAGTGGAGTAGGAAAAGGGGCAAAGAAAAAATAATAGCGTAGGCGAGTTGCGAACAGCTTTCCGCGACGCTGGACCATGGTTAGCCAGCGGCCATCCTGAGTCTCATAAAAGACTTATTCAAGTAAAGCTTTTAAGCCGCTCGCTTGCACTTCTCGTACGCTATACCGTTTATGTTTGAAAAATCAGCCAGCGAAACGCCAATGTCTGGTAGAATAAATTAAACATAAATGTTCCTTTAAAATTCGTCTCAACGCTGATTGGTCAAGTTGGTATTAGAGAATCAGCTAACGTAACGTCTATGATCGCGAGAATAAATTAAACATAAATTTGTTGTAAACAATCTGTTTAACACTGATTGATTCATTTTGCACAACTTAAGTCTTATTAAAAAAAGTATATATAAAACAGCATTTTGTCGCTGAAGTTAGGACGGATTGAAGACTTCATTGAATCAACAACGCTAACTGCTACACATCTCTTACCCGATAAAGGAGGAAAAGAAAAGAATAGCCAGGCGAAAAACGTGGAGATTTTTGTTCATTTTCCCTACGGGGATTTTCGAGAAGGATATTTTTCCAAGCTGCTCCCCATAGGCGACTTTATGTCTGCTTAACCACACACTCTCCCCGCACTCCCTCGACGGAGTGACGAAGTAGAAATGAACTGAATTGCCTGTCATCTTGACTCGACCCAACTATGACGTTCTTTGTGATAGACATAATTGGGGGCACCGAGGAAACCCCATAATGGAACTCGGCGTCAGAGGCACTCGGACCAGGGGCAGGACTGCAATTTCCGTAAAAGGATGTGGGGGCCCGCCCCCACTTCTCCACCCCGGGAGCCCATCCAGGACCGTAGAGAAAAGTAACACCCGTCTTTATGTATGCCGGCTGCAGTTCTGATATCCAAACCCGCGAGGGGCGGCACCACACCCGGTTAGCGATGGTTGATTCCGCACTAGCCAACAAAAAGTCCGCCATATAATCACACCTCATGAGCCCCCCTCACCCCCGGGTTCACCTATCATCATTCATCCACCCCATTCAGCAGTTCACGTTCATGGATGCTGAGTTAGGAAGAAGAGGGAATCACCCCAAACGAGCATGGAGTACCACCGCAAGAAGAAAAGGAGCACGAATATTTCTTTTCGAACAAGGTACCACAAACAATGATTAGAGAGCATAATAAGATTATAGACCCGAGGAGCCACTCTCTCGAAAGGATGGCCCAGGATAACACGACCAGAACCACCCTGCGGGCAATCGACAGACAACCCAAGCCAAGCAAAGAAAAAGTATTCGAGGTTGTTTATGGCAAATTAAGTATTGCCATGGTAAGACTTCTGGAGGTGGCCTCGGGATACGTTGCTATCTGTAAGAAGGGTAAAGACATTGAGGTCATCACCAAAGAAGAGGCAGTTGAGGTCCTGCGGGGAATTGGTCTGCAACCTGCCGTACCACTATAGCAATGCCTCTGGCATTCCTATAAAATATTACGTATCAATAGTCCATTAGCATACTTTCCTTTTTAAATTCAATGTAAAATTATCCATTTATTTTCCCATATAAATTCTACAATTACCATTACATCTTATTTAAAATCTCAAATTAGTTATGTATAAATAATCAATCTAAAATCTCCAATATTTTGTAATATATAATTGCCATCTAAAATCATTGGCTAAGATACATTCTTTTCGGCAACACTTACTTTTACCAATACACACAAACGAACTCACGCCTTTAGCCGCCCGCTTTGAAACAGTCATTCATTCATCCATGCTCTACTTTACTTCTAATCAAGGTCAGTTATAAATCCTCTCACACTTATTATCTGCAAACTGCCATACGAGAGTAGGTCCTAATTCTGTTATATATTTCTCAGATCCTGGCAAACAGGACAGTGGTATGCCGGCTACTCGACCAATGGATCGGGCAACACTCGAAAGATGAAATCAAGAAGGAAATCCAGCTTCGACAAATCTGGGCCAAGGTAGTCGAAGTGGTCAAGTTTAAGAACAGGAGGGATAATAGTGACTACACTCACGTCTCTAAAGTAGTCTATGCAGAGACCGCAATGGCCCAAAAGGCAAAAGAACATGGTATCCTCATATATAATGCCAAAGTAAGTGGAGACCAAATTGAGAAAGGAGAATTTACTCCAGTTCAATACTGTTTCAGGTGCTACAGAATAGAACAGCACGCGACAAAAGACTGTAAGGAGCGACGAGAAACATACGCCAAATGCAGCGCATAGGGCCACCATTGGAGGACGTGTAAAAACAACTTCGAAAAGTGCGTCAACTGCTGGCAAGGACACAGGTCAATGGCCATGGCCTGCCCTGTCAAAAAAGAAGTGATCAAGAAGAAACATGAGCTAAAGAAACAAAAGGGAACACGAAGAACCAATACAACCTACGTTCAAGCAGCAAAGGTGGCCCTCTCAGAAGTTGATACTAAAAAGACCTACCTCAAACTACAGAACGAGAATTCAACCAAGATTCTGACGTGCATCCTTCACGAGCACGTCATAAATCTTACGCGCCTAGAACGTTCGCTAAGGAGCTAAATCAAATGCTCGCCAAAAATGGTATGGACCAAATGTGGTTTCAGGACGACCTCCCGCTCCGGGGATGTCCTACAATTGAAGATGGTCCCAGACCAACAGAAGTACAAGACGGCACCCCAAAAGACAAGCCCAAAATTGGAAATAAAACTAAGAAAGAGAAAAAAAAAGCAGGCGAAGGGAAAACTCCTGCCCCTAAACAGAGACAAGTAGACAACGAAGAGAGGGAAAATCCTGGGTCTGCTTATACTAGTTACTCGGAGTCCTCAGACTCATCGGACTCAGACGCCCCTCAAACGAAGAAGACAAAGGGCAAGAAAGGTAAGAAGAAAATGATGCGTGCGGATGACACCAATCTCACAATATACGCATGCGAACAGTTTCCCTTCCCAAAGAGATGGAACCCAGAGAAATATTCCATGGAATTAAATCAAAAGTATTTAAATGGGAATACGATGCCGAAATTGCCAGTAAAATAGTAGAACAACTTTACTCCGCCAAAACGTGATTTTACATCACAACACTTACGAACAAATTACTAACGCCGAGTTCAGGAAGAAGAGAAACGGGAGAAAGAAAAACATAACCCAGAAACACTAAAAAGACAAAATGGAAAGAGTAAGTAACAGAATGAGGATCCTTACCCTCAACATAGACAGATGGGAGGGAAGAGCAACGGCGTATGGAAACATATTCCGGGTGCTTGGCCCCGACATCATTATAATAACAGAGCACGGCATTAACATTACATTGCGGGGGTCGAACCTAGTAAACATTTGATTGAAAATTTTAAACGGTTCACACATTGAACCTTATAAATAGGAAGATAAACTTCCCGCTTTTAGTATCTCTCTTTCGTAAATAGGAATATAAACTTGCCGCTTTTAGTATCTCTCTTTCGTGAATAGGAAGATAAACTTCCCGCTTTGTAGTATTTCTCTTTCGTAAATAGGAAGATAAACTTCCCGCTTTGTAGTATTTCTCTTTCGTAAATAGCAAGTTAAACTCCCTAGTATGCAGTACGATATCATGGGTCGGCTATACATGGCTCCGTACAAAATAGATCTTGTTGTTGAAGTCCGCGTGCGGAAAATGTAAAAATCGATGGAGTTTTCTTGAATGATTTCACGACGCCTTTTCCTCCTTTGCCGATTGTGAACTTGTCGGTGAGCTTAATTTTCTTGCAAATTTATTCCAAGTCTAAAAATTCGGAAAATTTTGTATTTGTATTTGTTGTAGAAAGTTATGAAAAAGAGGGGGTAGATAGTGAGTAAAGAGAGGGGGGGGTGAAAGATGCGAAAAAGAAAAAAGCATTAGGTTGACAGTGTAGTAGCCCGGTGTACGGGCCATCCCCATTATAGTGATTCTTAAGTGTGTTGATTGAACTTTTTTATTTATTTATTATTATTTTTTTTTTTCCTCAAACATTTAAGTTGTTTGATCTTCCATATATGAGTAAATTCGTGTATATATATATATATATATATATATATATATATATATATATATATATATATATATATATATATTAGTTCAACTCACTTGAATCTGGGTTCAGGCTCTTCAGTTTTGGTTTTTGGGAGGTAACTCATGTAACCTCCCGCCTCTGGATCCAGAGCAACTCACTGGGTTGTGAAATTTTCCTAAAAAAAATTCCTCCTAGGCCGAGTTGTAGATCCAACGACGACGAGTTCCACTCCTGTCCTCTCTTCACTCATTCGGAAATTGGACATTGGACATAATAAGTGAGAAATATAGTAGTAGAGGGTTTTAGTAGGAGAAATAGTGGGGAAATAGGGGAAAATATAATAGGAAAGCGAAAAACGAAAGGTAGAATGAAAGACAGATCCCTGGTGAAAGGGTATCACTGGCTTTCTTTGCGTTTTGGTTTTGTTTTTTGATAGCATATGACTATACTATCTGGTGAATGCGGTGGGCATTCGAGCCTTTGTATTAATACATGGTATCTTTACGTGGCTTTTGGAAGATTTTCATCTTCAATTCTGGGTGTTTCACACCTAGATTTGGATTTTTTGGTGTTGTTTTTATGTTTTTGGCGATATTTTCGCGCAAAAATTGGGGAAGTGTTATTTAAAACCAAATTAAACAAGTGTTAATTCGGTGGCTAAACTCGTTTGGCTTTGTTCATGTTTTTTGTGTTATGACTGGGGGTTATTTAGTATTTAAGTGAACTTAGGGTCGACGTTAAAGTCATTCGGTAGTCTACTGCTTTTGAAACTAATTGGTCGTCTTAAGTTAGGTAAAATGTCGAAGTCGATGTGCTCCAGTACAAACCCGGGGGGGAGGTGCCGGTGCACCTTGTCCCAGATTTTGGTTGCTCTTAGGTGAAGCTCCACGTTTATGGGGGTCATCCCCAGTTCACCATGGAGTTCACTCTGCCTTCTCCCTTCTCTCCTTCGGGCTCCCGTAATGATATATATTGCCTTATTCTGGACTCTTTGCAGTTTGAGGACTTGGGTCTTGGAAACTACGTTTATAGGGATCGGGGGGTACAGGAGTTTTGAGCGAATGCACGCATTGTAGATCTTTAGTTTGTTGGAGGTACTCAGGTTTACGAATTTGAAAAATTCGCCCAAGTCCCTCCGTGCATTCTGTGTAGTTCTCGCTACATGGCTCCTATACCCACCGGTCGTAATTTGTAGTCCCAGAACCGTGCCCTCCGTGCGGTATGGGATGCGTGCACCCCCCACACGGATGTCTGCCAGAGTCCTTCGGAATAATGGAATTACACGGAACTTTTGGGCATTGGTGGATATCTTCCATCTTCTCTCGAAAGAGTTGATGTTTTCGATTTCCACTGCCGTACTTCGTGCCATGAAATTCGCATTCCGATAAGGCCCCGTACATATCATCGTTATATCATCCGCAAATTGGACGTATAAGGAACCCTCAGTCAAGGGTTGGGAAGGTCTATAGTGTAGATGTTATAGAGCAGGGGAGAGATGCACCCGCCTTGGGGCACCCCCGCCTCGAGTTCGAACTCAGGGCCGCTGTAATCTTTTATACTCAAAAACGCTCTCCTCTCCATCACATAGTCACAAAGAATCCTTTCAAGTATGGGATTGAGGCCTAGTTGAAGGATCTTATATTGTAGGCCTCTCCTCCATACCTTGTCAAAGGCCTTTTTGACATCGCGTAGCACCAGATTTGCATGGCGTTTCTCTGATTTTACTTTTGCCAACTTCTCGGTAATTACGGCTAGCGCCGTGTCTGTTCCTCGCTTCGCACGGAAGCCATGTTGTTGGATGTTATGAGAGTTATTTCTCTCGAGGAACATGTTTACCCTGTTGGCCAATATCTTCTCCAAGACTTTCCCTGAAAATTCTAGGAGAGATATGGGCCTGAAGTTAGCTGGACTGTCCGGTGGTTTACCGGCTTTTGGAATGAATATCATTTTCGCTACCTTCCAGTGGTCAGGGAAGTATCCCACGTTTAGGCATGCGTTCATGATATTCATGAGCCCCAGTAAGATATTGGGCGGGGCTCGAATAAAATTCTCCTTCGTCAGTCCTGTACGCCCCGGTGCTCGCTGTCGGAAGGATTTTAAGGTCATAGAGAGTTCCTCGGCAGTAATTCTACCGCCGAGTCCCTCCATTTCCCTGTTCTGTGATACGCAATGATGAGGATGCGTTCTGTGTATTTGGTCATTCAGGTCGTTAATAATTTCGTTTTCGAAGTCCAAATCGAAGTCATCATTCTCTTCCGGGGAAATCTTAAAGATAGATGCCCAAAAGAGTCTGAATTCCTCTTCGATTCTTTCCACGTCAGAAATTTCAGTGTCGTCACGTATAAGTTTAACAGTCCTTGGTGGTTGTCCGCCTTTTAGTCGTTTTACCGTCTGCCAGAATGTACGTGAGTCAGTTTCTACATTCAGTCCGTCAATCAAATTATTCCAGAGTACACTCTGTTGGTCCCTTATAAGAGTCATTAGTTCGTCGCGTATGAGTCGTGTTTGTCGGTGTGTGTTAATGTTGGGGCCAGTGAGGTTTACTTCATCGATCCGTTCCTTATATTCCCTCGCGAGGGTTTTCATTCTAGGGGTCCATGAGGGGGCAGGGAGAGTTTTATACTTAACTCGGGGGATGGCTTCCTTGTCGGCTTTTAATAGTTTTTCATTTAATTTATCCAACTCCTCGTCAATTTCTTCAAGGGAGGCATCATTTAAGGGTTCTGGGTTATAACTTTCGAGGAGTTGATTATACTTATCCCAGTCGGCTCGAGCATAGCTCTTTCGCTCTGGGATAGGGATTTGAATGGGGGAGGTTGAGACTTTAATAAGGATAGCCTGGTGATCGCTGGGAATAGGGGGGCCCGGCTCAATGAAGTAATTATAAGGGAACATATTGCTGGTTAGCACAATATCTGGTTTTGTTGCTGACCTGTGAGTAATATATGTGGGGAAGTCTGGTCCAATTCTAGTCATAATGTTTCTATCAATAAGTGTCTCGAGATTCCTGCCTGCTGGGTTGGTCGACGTATAACCGGAGGCAGCGCTTCTTGCTTTGAGGTCACCGGCAAAGAGAACGGTTCTGCCGTGACCACATAACTGCAAGAAGTTTGGGAGGGGCAAATACCCTCTCCTTGGGGGTTGGTACCCCGTTGCCAGGACCAGGGGTCCCACTGCCGTACGGACCTCCACAGCAAGGTAAGATTCGTCGAGTCCACTTATTGATCTGAAGTCAAGACCTCTTTTCACAGCTATGGCGCATCCGTCAAAACGTTCTCCGCTGTGATTTTTGGTCAAGACTTCGTAGGGAAAGATTTTTATCTGATTAGCGTCGTTTATTCCATGTTCAGAAATAAATATAACGTCTGGGTCACTTTGTCTTAATACGTTTCCGTATAATATTTTTTTGTTTGTCCATCCGTCAGAGTTCAAATGTAAAATTTTTAGAGTCGTCATTTTGTAGTTCACTTAAGGGTTTTCGAGTGTAATATGATGTTTTAGGACTTTATTCTCTTACGAGTTTAGGTCCTTGTGGAGTGTTTGGGGGCGTTATGGTTTTTCCTGTACGTTTCTTTCTGTATTCGCCGTCGGTTAGGGTGATAAAAGAGTCCGGAGTCAGTTTTATCAGGCCTTGGAGTAAAGCCTCCTCGACCTGTTTTTCACTGAGCTCGTCCGAGGTGAACTCCCATTTGTATATTCCGGCTATTAAGCCTTCGGATACGTCAAGGGCATCCATCTCCTTAGGAAAAGGGGACCTTTCGGCAGCGAACACCTTCAAGTTAATTTTTCTTGAATGGTATGCGTGCCTGGATTCCCTCTTACAAGAAGAGGACGATCTCGGGCGTCTCTGGGGCTGCGAGGTTTTCCGTGAGCGGGGCGAACGTGCCCCTCCCTCGGTTCTCGCAACTCCAGTCTCCGTGCTCTCGTTATTCACTTTTTTTTGTGGGTGTGGTTGCGTGGGTATTTTTGTTTTTCGTGGTTTCTTTGAGTTGTTTTTGTTCCGTGCGTGCTTTCGCAGCCTGGATCCTGGGGTCTCTGGAGGAAGCTGAGGTTGTGGCATTACTGGGGGTTGGGAGATTCTGACAATTAGTCTCGCACTGAGGTTTGAGACTAATTTTCAGGATCTCTTCTGACCGCGGGTTCGAGGGGAACCACATACTCTCCATTCCATTATTGGTTAGCATCTTATTAAGCTCATCTGCAAAGCACCCCGGGGAGGAGAGATTCGCAATATGAGCATAATATATACAACACATAATTTTAGTCGAGTTTTCATTCTCGACGTGGAGATATGTGGGGTTCACTTTAGACTCCGCTACCGCAGCTTTTGCGACCTTAGCATAAGTGGTATTGGCTTTCTTTTCCTCGTCGGTTCGTTTTTGTGCGGCTTTGTTCTTTAGGATCTGTTTCTTGATGGGGCAGGCCATGGAGAGTGTCTTATGTTCCCCCGCGCAGTTCAGACACTTCATGGTGGTGCTCTTACAGCTCCTCCAGAAGTGGTTGTCCGATGCACAAATGGAACATAAGGTAGCATTCCCTTTGGGGCAGTTGGCTGTGGTGTGCTCCTCATACTTATAGCATTTGAAGCACATCTGGAGGTCGATAAACTCCTCACGTTCGATCTGCTCGGGGCAGATCCGAACGTTAAAGAGGAGCATACCGCACTCCGTAGCCTTAACCGCCATTGCCGAATCCGTAAACACTATCTTAAAGACATGCGTGTAATCCTTAAATTTAAGGATTTCCGCAATTTTAGCCCAGGGGTGGTTTTTTTCAACCTCAGCATGAATTTCTTCAATGCTGTGGCTGCCTACCCAAGGATCGAGGCGCCTAAGAATTATGCTGCGATGTGTTTTGATTTGTGGAGGCGTGTGGGGTCTTAGGTTAATCTTTTTCAACGACTCTGCCGCTTTTTGAGAGGTGAGGACCTCGCAGTCACTC
Source organism: Ceratothoa steindachneri (assembly GCA_963969495.1). Taxonomy (NCBI): domain Eukaryota; kingdom Metazoa; phylum Arthropoda; class Malacostraca; order Isopoda; family Cymothoidae; genus Ceratothoa; species Ceratothoa steindachneri. The sequence continues at coordinate 116,481,699 of OZ018333.1, read as the reverse complement.
TCCTTTTGGCAGATAGCCGAGTAGCCATTGTGAGTATCGATGAGTCGTACTAAGGTTACCCCTAGTTCCCCATGGGTTATTGCGAAGACTTCTCCCCGATCTGGCTTGGGGCCATCGGAGAGAGTCCTCAGCGGTATCCGCCGAGTCTCCCTCATCTAAGTCTCCATTTCCGCATGTGAGCTGAAGAAATAAAAGAAGTTACGAAGACTCGGAGTGAGTGGCTGTGTTCGTGTGTGTGAGTACGTGATATTTATCACCGGTGAGAAAGAATAGATAAAAGAAGTAATCCTTGTCCAAAACAAAAAAACCCCGATCAAAATGGCACTTTACCTTGGGTGCAGGCGCTTCTCGAGGGCCTGCAGGTCTCCGGTCCACCACAAAGGGAGTCCGGGGTGGAAAATGGAGGGGGAGGGCGGAAACAAGTTCACCCTCGCTACCGACGCACGAAGCGAGCGAAATTTCACTTATTACGTATAGGAACGCAATGACAAATTCGTACGTACGCCGATTCAGAACTCCTGGGTGAGCAATCACTAAAATGCGCGAAAACACAATTCACTAAAACGTGCGAAAACAAACTTAAGGTTAGCTTTATCAAAAGTCACGAGTGAGAAGAGCAAGACTAACTCCGGCAAGCAAAGCAGTCCTCATTCGGAAAATTGATTTCAGCCGTGTTTATGTGTAAACGGTTGGAGCGTTAGTAACATTTTAAATCTATCATGGCGATGGTTGGACAATTATTACAGTCCTTATGTCTAAAAGCTGATTGGCCAATTTGTCAACGCCAAAGCTGTTATTCCAAAAATGAACGTAAGAATGACTATTAAATATATATATCAAGCTTAATTGGTTGAATTGTTGTAGTGTCATGTGTAGATGAAATAACTTTATATAGGTGTATTTTGTGTAAAAGATAGGACTGCTAAGATTTACTTGTTAAAATTGTTTCTCTCGGTACGTCATATCTGCAAAAGGAGGTAGAGGAACTTGAATATGCTAAACGTTCCCGAAGATTTTTATTTTCGCGAAAATCTTTACGAGTAAAAGTTATTTTCATCCAAGTGCAAACAATAAGTGTGGTACATAATAAACACCATACAAAGTGCCACTGCCACCATAACTAAGAAGTACGGCAAGTAAACTGACATCTCAGAATGATGATCCAGTGGTGGGCAGTCCGTCAGTACCGATGACGGAAGGTCCGTCAGTCCGTCCCGTTTCGCTGAAGACTGGCGGAAACTATATTTGAGGAAGGTCGTCTTTGCTTTTCGGGTTAGTGACGGTTCGGGTGACGGCCGAAAATCGCTTCCGTTGGAGCTTATTCCGTCAGTGTTGTAAAGTTTTCGTCAGTCTTCAGTCCGCTAGCGAAACGGGAGTCCGTCAGTGGCGGACTGACGGACCTTTCGCCATCGGTACTGACGGACTGACCACCACTGTAAGAATCTTCATTTTCAAAAGGTAAAGTGGCATTGGATTTTAAAAAGTTCACCTTTTTCACTTCTATTCTTATCTTCCTCTATTTCTTTGCACCCAACCCAATAAACAGACAATGACGTAGAAATGACAAACGACATCTTACGTATAAGTTTCAGGACTCTCCCCGAAAGGTCAAAGCCTGCCTGTGGGGAGGTCTTCTCCATAGTCTACGGGGAGCTAGATGTCGCTCTCGTCCAAGTCATTGACACTCCTTTCGGGTATACGGCTATATGCCAGAAACAAGCGGACGCCGAACGCTTGGCCTCGTCCAAAGCAACAAACTTTTTAACTCAATAAACTTGACTCCTAAGATCCCACCCCAAATTCAGGCACACAGAAGTGTCATTTGCAGGAGATTAGACTATTGGGTGGGGCACGACTCGAACGCCGAAATTTCCCATGAGATCGAATGAAATCACCAATGGGCTAAAGTCTCCGAGGTTATCAAATTCAGAGACTACACCCACGTTTTCAAGGTGATTTTCCAAGATACGGGTATGGCTCAGAAAGCAAAAGAACTCGGTCTCCTTCTCTTTCATGTCAGGGTTTCCTCTGACCAGATAGAAAGAGAGGAGTTCACTGAAGTACAGACATGCTTTAAGTGCTATAAATATAACGAGTACACAACTAGAGCGTGTCCACATACCGAACTTATCTGCTCCATATTTAGCAAAGTTGGTCACATCTGGCGTGACTGTAGAGGTAGTGAAAAAGATGCATAAACTACAACGGTGACCATGGAGCAATGGCGATGTCATGCTCAGTATAGAAGGGGGAAATAAGAAAACAACAAAAGCGCAAAAAAAGAAGAAGAGGAAGCTAAGACAACAGGTCCTTTGCCAAAGTGGCAAAGGCGGCAGTCGACGAGGCCTCAGCTCAGCGTACCTACCTTAAGGTAGAAAGCGAGCAGTCTACAAAGATCATATTGCTGCATTTATTATGCACACATAGCAAACCCCACAAAGCCAAGCTCATTAAAAAAAAGCTAAACCAGATGCTGACCAAAAATGGGATGGACGAGATGTGGTTCCCGGAGAACCCTCCCTCTGAGGAAGTTCTTCTAATACAGATGCAGCCTTCTCAATCAGCGAATACACAAGCAGAAGCTGTTCCCACTCCGATAAATCATCAACAAAACATTCCTGAACCCCTAACAATAGAACCCTCCAAACCAGATTCAGAGGCAAAATCCGCCAATGAACCTAAATCTAAACACCGCCATGGTAGCCGCACCAAACGGCCACCCAACCGGCAAAGGATGAGATCTGCCTCATCGCCAAAGGAGGGCAAACATGCCTACCATGGCAGAAAAATTCATTTAAAAATATTCCCCACGGAGAGCGCCCCATTCCCTGAAGTAAAAACGGACATAGACGTCAGTAAAGGCGTGACCACCGGCCGTTACAAGTGGGAATATAGTGAAGACATTCCAGAGAGGGTAGTCGAAGAAGCTCTCATCCTTGGAATGGTCCGACTCAACCAAGACGCCTTCGCTACCATAACGACCTCGGAATTCAACAAAAAGAGATCCGGTAAATGCCGATGTCCACCAGCCAGCACCTCCACCCCAAAGAAACTTGATAAAAGGAACAACTAATCGACAGACAACATGGATAGACTGACAAAAGACTTGACAATCCCACAAATGAACACTAACGGATGGGACGACAAACAAGTGACTTACGGAAACATTACCAGACAATGCGACCCTGACATTGATCTGATATCAGAACACGGAAATGAAACGCCGCAGAAGAATATGAAGATCTTCAATTATAGCACAGTAACAAAGTACCACAGCCTGGAACGTTTCGATGGCGCTGCCATCGCAGTCAAAAGAGGTATTCTCTTCAAATTACTCCCATCTTTAGACGAATCCTATCTGGCCATCGAGATCCAAACCACCCTAGAGCCACTAGTGGTGTCCACAGGGTACCAACCCCCGAAACGAGACTATATCCCGATGCACAACTTTCTCCAACTGTGTGCACACGGGAGAACAGTCTTGTTTGGGGGAGATCTCAACGCCAGATGCTAGGAATCCAGATACACTGGAAGTTTAAACAAGAAAGGGAAGAACATGAAGAACCTTATTAATAGGGATATTGTTGCCCGCATTGGGCGCGACTTCCCCACTTATATCAGCGACATCTATGCAACCAAGCCGGATATCACTCTGACCAGCTCACAATTGCCCTACAATTATTATATCCAACCTGGCCCTCTAATCCCAAGCGACCACGTCGCTATCATGATTAAAATATCCTTGAGCCTCATTCAAATTCCCGTCAGGGAGAGAAAGTGCTTTTCCTGTACAAACTGGGGAGAGTATCGTACCCTTCTCGGTGAGTTCAGACCTCAACCACTCGAAGAAGCCACCCTGTAGGAGATCGACCGGGAACTGGCAAGGTTAACGGAGGAATGGTGGAGGCGGACCGTGCAACAATATCCGAAACATCCTATAAAACGTTACCAGCACCAAGGTGGACACAAGAGCTATATGACCTAACAGACGAATATAAAAGACTTTTTGAAGAAAATAGACTGACTGGCAGAGACAGAGTGAAAAACAGACGGTTAAGAATACTAAGGAGTGAAATGAAGACACACATAACAGAACAACAAACATCACTTTGGAATGACCTCGTATACAAACTAGACGAAGAAGTGTATCTCCGAATATTTTGAAATACTCTATCAAGATTGAAGGGTAAGCCACCTAACAGAAACATACTCTTTAACAAATACGACGAGACAAAAATGGACGCAACAGAAACGGAAGAAGAGTTAAGAGACTACTTGAAGAATGTATTTTCCATCACACCAGAAGAGAACGAACACTTTGACCTAGACTTTGAGGAACACATTCACGACCAACTAAGAGAAAAACTAGACAGGACATATCCCTTCAACAATACAACTGCTGACAAAGAGATGACTGGTAATGGACGGAAGATAACGGAAGAAGAAATAATAACGACGCTACGTACCATCAAACAGAGAGCACCAGGAAAAACAGAATTGACCACACTTAACTTGTTGAACGCCCTCCGTAACATCTTATAGGGGCTGGTCAATATAATGAACGCGTGCTAAACGTTGGCTATTTTCCGGACGAATGAAAGATCGCTAAAAGGATCTTCATTCCAAAAGCCGGAAAACCGCCGGACAGATCAACAAACTTCAGACCCATTTCCCTCCTCGAAGTGGCAGGCAAGGTCTTCAAGAAGATCCTTGCTCATAGAATCCAGATTTTATGGAGGATAACAACCTCCATAACCAACACCAGCATGGATTCAGAAGAGGGAGAGGGACTGATACGACGCTAGCAATCATCACAGAAAAACTGGCGAAGATTGCCAGCCAAAAAAGGTATGCTAACCTGGTGCTTAGAGACGTTAAGAGGGCATTTGACAAAGTATGGAGGACTGGGTTTCAGTACAAAATACTAAGACTTGGACTAAACCCAAGACTAAAAAAAATTATATGTGACTATGTGACAGACATGATAGCGTATATAAAGAGTGTTCCAATAACTTGAACCGATTTTAAATGTGAGTTAAGTTTAAGCGTCTAATGATTTTTTTTTCAGATTTAACAACTTCAGTCTTTGCCAATTTCAACCATGGGAGGTTAACAATCGAACAACGTGTTAAAGTTATCGAAGCCTATTACGAAAATGGACGTTCAAACAGAAACGCATTTCGGGCACTTCGCGATTTTTATGGTCAACATAATCGACCAACCGAGAGTGCAATTGGGAAAATTGTTCGTAAATTCAAACAAACGGGGTCGGTGGCAGATATGAAAACGCCATTGCATGCTCGTTTACGCCTTTAGCTGAAAACATTGCTGCATTGCGCGAGAATGTGGCCGAAGATCCAAACACCTCTATTCGTCATCGCGCGCAGGAATTGAACTGCCCCATTTAAAAGTTCCGAACTCATGGCACAAATCACCGCCAGAAAAATCGACCATGTCAACAGGTTCGTGAGAAGATGGAAAATCGACACTAACACCCAGAAATTTAAGGTGATTCCATTCTTCCGTAGGAAACGGGCCCATATCGAAACTGATGACGTCCGCATTCCATACAGCACTGATGGGACAGTACTATGACTAAAGATAGGTAAAAATGTATACGGTAGCAACGTTGCTCAGACAGCAGCGCGAGCGAAGGTCGAACCCACCAAGCTATTCAGGTTCCAAAACCTGAACATGACCAACGAAAAGAAGATATACAATGCGCTCATAAGATCAAAGCTGCTGTATCCACCCATACCTATCAACACTAGTTCCAATAAGAAATTGCGACCCCTCCAAAGGGCATAAAACAAAGGAGTGCTCTTAATAACGAACACTAGGAGGAGAGAGAGAGGAGGAGGCAGAGGGACCTACATCACATGATCCAGATCACTCTAATTAACTTGGAACTGCAAAGAAGAGCCCGAAAAATCTGGGAGAAAGTCCCATTACACATGACGGACGAAATCAGAGAGAGACACTGACATCCCGTTGGAGGACATGCACAGAAGAAGACTAAACTTCATTAGTAGTAAAGCACAGACCGAAAGACAAGAAGAACCAATCTAAACAAAAAAATACGCATATGTAACAACGACAAACAATAAACTACACAAAGAATACAAAAATAAGAAGAACAGTAAAAATACATAAACAAACAACGAGAGAAACACAAAAGATACAGAAAACACATACAAAGGCTTGAACGCCGCAAGAAACCACCATAATCTACATGAAACAAAATGAAAACACAAGCAATAACATCACAAACCAGGAACAACACAAACAAACATGCAAAGTCATCACAAACCAAGAACAACACAAACAAAAAAGTAGAAAAAGAGTACGCAAAAAAACATGAATATAAATCCAAAAACAATGAGAAGAACACCAATCTCAGATAAACGTCTGCGATTTTCTATCGCCAGGGAATTTCCGAGCTATATCACTTCCACATCAGCCACCAACCCTGACATAATCTTAACAAGTGAACGCTTTCCCTTCAACTACCATAGTGAGACGTGCCCAACAGTCCATAGTGATCATATAGCGATTATCACTACAATATCACTCGCGCTGATCCAGCTTCCAGTCTCTCTCCGCAAAAACTACGCCTCAGCCAACTTGGAACGTTACAAGAGACAACTCAGTACTCAGTTAATACGCCCCAGATGATCTAAGCGACGCAACCTTGGAGGAAATAGACGGAGAACTGGAGAGGATAACTACGTCCATTATAGAAGCAGACCGAGTGTGTGTTCTCAAGACAGGGTACAAAACCCCTCCTCAGCCCAGATGGACAGAGGAGATGAGTGAGATCGCTCGTGTTCACAGGTAAGTGTACGAAGAGATAAGAAGGAGAGGTCCTAACCGGGAAAGAAACTCGCTCCTTCGGCGCCTAAGCACCAACTAAAAGAGGCTATCAACCTCCAATAAGAGGAAATCTGGAACAACCTGATAGCCAAATCCGATAGCGAGCGGAAACCCGGCTAAATTCTGGAGCCAAATCAAAAACTAAAAGGACTAACTGGAAAAGCGAAGACTCGGATAAAAGAGAACGTAAGTTATTTAGAAGATCCGGCGGTTCTAGAAGACAGATTTAGGAATTATTGGAAAATCGTCTTCAGTATCACACCAGAAGACAATGAATAGTTCCACCAGGAATTCGAACGCCAACTGATCGAGGACCTGAATCAGATTATACACCACACGCACCCACGATATCAAGTAGGTGAAGGCAGGTAGAGGGCGGGCCATGGCCATCCCATAACAGTAGAAGAGGTCATGGTCACTGTAAAATCTTTGGAAAGAAGGGCACCAGGCTGGACGGGCATAACCAAAATCAACTTGATAGCAAATTACAGGTATGGTATTGGTTATTAATGGGATTGATTTTAGTTAATAAATCAGCCTAGATAGCTATTTGAAAACCATTACCATAAATTTGTTGAATTAGATGGAATAGTCGTTGGCTAATATTTAGGCCTAACGACTGACGTGAACTCGTCCGTTTATAAGAAAACGAACGATAAACAAAATAAATATATTTATAAAATCAACGAATACACAATGAGAGTATTGAATTAGGAAATAACTAGTGTGCGGTAATTACAATTATACGAATGAATGATATGATTAAATTGAGAATTGTTAAGGAATACAATGTAAATTAATTGAAATATGGATGAAATGTAAGGTGAAGTGAGATAAGGTAATATAACTAAGGTAAGGTAACTATAATGGACTGTGAATTGGGATCTTTATGCTGATAATGACGAGACATGAGTGAGAAATATTTGTGTTCAATGTGGTTGAGCTGAAAGAGTGTTAGTTTGTGTGTTTGACTAAAGTAAGTGTTGCCGAAAAGAATGTATCTTTGCCATGATTTTTGGATGGCAATTATATATTACAAAAGATATATTGAAAATGTACAAAATATTTGAGATTTTAGATTGATACATTAATAATAGGGTAATACTTCAGATTAGGGGCACCCGGTAGGTCGCGCTGTTAGTAGGCTACAATTTTGGGCTACAATATATCTCTTATGACGTCAGACGGTAGCTTCAGATGTGACCAATCACGGCGTTATATTTTTTTGTTGTTTTGGGGATTTGTAACTTTTAGTCTGTATTATTTACTAAATATCTGCGCATCTGCTCGTTTCTAGTTTTTTCTAAGTTAGGTAAGGTTTCTTGATCTCTTTTATTGTTTGTTTGTTTTTGTTTTCGTATTTTTTGTTTCGCAGCGAACGATAACAGCTTCTTACTTGCGATGTCGTAGCTATAAATAGAACCCGCTTAGCATTTGTTTCTGTTTCGTTATGGCTTTTTCGTGTTCTAGTTGTGCTTCTTCGTTATTCGAAGTCGGGTTTATTTTGCATGACCGCAAAAAACTTTTAGATTATTTAGAGGCGCATAAACTAATCAAGAAACCTATAAAAGTAAGTATTGTTTGTCATTAGGTTAGGTTAGGTTTTTCTGCCAGTAAAAAGCGTGGTGCTGCTGGATGTAAAGAAGGCCTTTGATAAGGTTTGGCTGAGAGGGCTACAATTCAAGATCCTCAACCTCCAGCTAAACCCAATCCTAGAAAGGGTCCTTTGTGACTATCATATATAAGAGAGCCCAAATCGCGATCGAGGGCTGCAAAGGACCCGAATTCAAACTCGAGGCGGGAGTTCTATAAGGCAGCTGTCTGAGTCCGTTGCTGTACCTAGTGTACACAATAAATCTCCCTGCTCCAGTGAGGGATGATACGATGTATCTGCAGTTCGCAGATGACATCACACAAATCGTTCCAAGTCCCATCAGGAATGCTGGAGTCCAAGCAAGGACGACAGCTGCCGAGATTGACAACATCAACCGTTATAAAAAGGTGGAAAATTAAGACTAACTGCCAAAAAATCCTGGTAATTCCGATGAACTGCCGGAAAATAGATGACATCCTCGTTGAGGATGAAATTTATCTGTACTCTTAACGAGGGAAAGGTCCTGGGCTTATGTCTTTCCAAAACAGGATATGAGGCCCACATAAACAACAGAGTCAACCTAGCCAAAAAAGAGCTGAAGAAACTGTACCATTTTCGAAGCCCCAACATGCCAAATAAGAGGAAACTCTACATGGCTTTGGTATGCCCTGTCCTGGTGTATCCGGCCGTGGTCACACAGATTGCAAGTTGTACCTCTCACAGGACCATGCAGAGGGTACAGAATCAAGCCACACTGCTTATAACTGGCACGAAAAGGATCGACCGTATTCGACAATCGGCTTTAGGTACACGACACAGCCGGTCTCAAATTGATCAATATGGAAATTTAGAGGCTAGGCAGAAAGACATGGGGCAAAGTAGAAGAAGAAATACCCCCAACAATCAACAATAATCTAGACATACCCCAATTCAGATAACAAACAGTAGGAAGAACAGCGCTATTCCCCAGCGGAAGAAACTGGGCAAGAGAAAATATAAGATCAATCTAAACCTAACAAAGATGCAAAAATCGAGACAAGTCAAACATTAAACAAAAGACAATAAACTTTAATAAAAAGAGGCGAAGTGCCCAAATTAACCTTATCTAAAGCCGAAAGAAGAGAAAGAACAATAAAAAGCGTAAAGAAAAAAAGAGGCAAAGTGCCCAAATTAAGATTTGAATTAAAAATAAGAAATAAATAATTAAATAACAAAGTCAACGAAAATAACAAAAAGAAGAGAGAGATAAAATAACTATAATAACAACGAACACAAATAAAAATGAGCCAAAGTGCCCAAGTTAAAATTTATGTAGAAAGAAGACAAATAATAAATAAATAATAAAGTTAAAAAGTACAAATAAAAGAGGCAAAAATGACCATATGAAACTAGGAACAAAATAGTTAGCAAAGAAAAAACTACTTGAAAGCTACGAAGGAGGAACCTAATAAAGGAATAAACAAAAGTTATAAAACGATGCATGAAACTGACCCGTCTGTCAGCAATATTATTGATGGAGGCTACAAAAATTAAACAATAAGTATTCTAATGATGTCTTCCACACTAGGGCAAACTAGTTAACAATTTCACACCTATGAAAACCTACCACACATTTTATCACTTTCATTAACCTCAACTTGCTGAATTTAGTTATATTCCTGATGTTCATAAATGATCTACCAGAGGCTGTAGTAAATGAGGTAAACCTAACTCAAGGGGACTGCTCATGGTGGATATATGGTAAACCTGAAGATCCATACCCTGCGAACGGTACTATGGGTTGCTATATGGGGGGGCATAGCCCCCCATACCCCCCTGCTCACTACGCTCGCCCTCAGGAACAAGTAATAAAACAAGTTAATCACACAGTTGGGTGAAAAACATGTTGGGAGGTGGAATAAATATTATGGGAATGCGAACGGGAAAGCTCATGGGGTATGGATCTTCAGAATTACCGGAGATATCACTGTGGGAGAACCCCCTTCCTACAATGATCCTGAGTTTCAATCAATTGGGAGGGATAATCATAATTGTTTATAGAATAATGTTCTAACATTTTTTTTAATGTTTTTATTTAACTAAATGTGCATGAATATTGGTAAATATGTAGACGAGTGGCCCGGCCAATAAGATGTATTATTTCGTCCGTGTTCCAAAATGTTTCACGTTTTTGGAGTACATTTATAGGGGACGGCTCGTGGCGGGGGGGGGGGGGGGGGGGGTAAACACGATGCGTGGACCGCACTACGATGATCCTGAGTTTCTTAATGGGGTACGCCTGGATGTGGTTGAATCGCACTGTTTCCTTGGTCTTGTATTCGACTGACGCATCACCTGGAAGGCTAATATTCGCAGCCTTAGGGTCTCTTGTACCCGGGCCATGGATATTCTTCATTCCGTGATGTTCAGTGATTGGTGTGCTGATAGGGCTACTGCCTTACTTTTTTAGCGATCCTTTGTTCGAAGCTCGACTATGGATGCGAGTTTTATGCATCCGCAGCCGAGTGTTTTTTTGCAGAAGGTAGGCTCGATCCACCACACCGGCCTTCGCCTTGCGACCGGTGCCTTCCGCACTTTCCCCATTGAGAGCCTGTTGGTCGATGCTTGGGAGATGCCACTCTCTCTATGCCGCATGCATCACTCGCCTGTACGTGCAAGCCCGGCGCCTCCCTCAGTCGCCAATAGCTCTCACTGCATCCACAGCTGATCTCGACGGTGCGTATGCCGCCGAGAGACGCCAGTCATACCCTAAGCCCTTTGGGTTTAGGGCCAGGAAACTTTTGAGAGCTAGGTGTAGCTCTCGGGCCGGTGGCGCCCCTGGTTCTGCCCAGGATGCCACCCTGGAGGGTACCACATTTGGCTATTTGTCGCCACGCCTCTGCTCCCAAAGCTTGTATGGTGCCGGGAGTATTGCGTTCAACCTTTTTGGAGCATACCTCGTGTCACGCTGGAACTGTGCCAATGTATACGGATGGCTCCAAGTCCCAAGAGGGGGTCATCTTCCATGCCGTTTCCCCTCTGTTTGAAGTCAGCAGAGTCTGTCTTCACGGCCGAGCTAGTGGCAATACACCACTCGGTACGGGAGATTACGTGACGTGCCCGGTCGGTGACCGGATAGTGATCTATAGCGACTCACAAAGTGCCCTTAGTGCTCTCGGGGCATTGGAATCTCTGCATCCCCTGGTTCGCGATATCCGTGACACTACGGTTTTGGCGAGCTTGGCGGATGTCGAGATTATCTTCTGCTGGGTTCCTGGACATGTAGGAATTGCGGGGAATGAGCACGCCAATGAAGGTGCCAAAGAGTTTGCGAGGACTCTGCGACCGGACCAGCATTTCGCTCATCCTCACACTGACTACATTGTAAGAATACGGGCAGCTCTTCGGACTGCTTGGCAAAGAAGATGGGAGACGGTCAAAGGGAACTTAAAGTTGCGTGTCATTGCACTTCGACTGTTCCCATGGACCTATCCCCCAATGTTGCGATGGCTTCAGGTCGCTCTCTGTCATCTCCGAATCGGGCACACTTGTGGGATGCATCATTATCTGATGGAGCGCCCTATTGTGACAACTGCATCATCCCCCAGACTGTTCGACACATTCTTGTCGAATGTCCCAGTCTGGGTGATCTTCGCACACGATACCTGTCCCGGTACTGGGATGGGCGGGGTAACTACCGCCTGTCCCTTGTACTCGGGACGAGTTCGTGCACATTGACTTGTTGACCGGGCTTCTCCCCTTTATTTAAGAAGGTTTTAATTTTTTTGTTTGTTATTTTCTTTGTAGGTTGCACTCTCCTGCACCGGGGTGAGGGGGACCTCCCCCCAATGCTGGAGATTGCCTCCTAATTGTTAAGTTTTTCACATTTTTATCATTGTTATGTTTTCATACTTTTACTTTAGGGTAGCCTACCCCGTAAGGGGCGCGGCGATTTGCCATCCTGGCCGCCGTGCTGACGGGATCCAGCGCTCCGTCCGGCCCCAGCTTAGCCTCTCTTCCTTCCTTCAGATAGCCTGATTTCTCCCCTACCTCGTCGCTTTTCATACAACCTCTCCCCACAACTTTCTCTGGTGAGCCTCTAATTTCACAGGGTAGATGCTGACCTTCTTCTCAAGCCAACCACCCCGGATCGGGGCTGGGGGGAGAGGTGACATTGTTCTCTAACCCCTGAGCTCCGGTTCGGGATGGGTTTTTTTTAACAACCTGCTTCATCCCCACCCATACCTTCCTCACATCCCCTTTCCTCTCCTCTTCACATTCTATCAATTTTACGCCGTGTCCAAGGTGGAGCCGCCATGCCGATGGACTGCCAGGCCACCAGGCGGGAGGGGTGGTCCCGAATGGCGGCGCCTTGCTCTGCCGGGCTTGTAAGCACCTCTCGCAGTGCGGGCAACTGTGAGAGGTGATGAGCTATTGCGTCACGTATTAAAAAGAGGGTCACCATGCCCATGTATGACAAAAAAACCCAACCCCCAACTTCCCCAAGAAAATCAATGGAGCCGCCCTCGGGCAGCTCCACCGAGAAAATGGAGGTCCCCCCCTTGTGCTTGCGCAGGGGACCCTCCATAATTCTTTAACCGGAGAGGAGGTGTACTCCTCTCCTACGCCTACGGGTGTAGGGGACTCCCCCTCACCCCCTTCTCTGGAAGTGCTTTCGGGCACCTCCCTATCTCCAGCGGCAGTCCCTCCTTTGCTTTCTAAGGGGACTGCCAAGAAAGCCAGCAGGCAGCCCATTGCCGACCGCCCCTCGTGCAAGCGGCTCGGTAGGACAAACCCCCTTAGGGGGGAGAGGGAAGCCAGGCCCCTTTGGTCGCTTCCCTCAAAAGACCTGCTGGCAAGAATTTTAAACCTTGCTGGGGTCAAGGCCTGTGCCTCCCCACACAAGACTGGCGACACTGCCAAGGGGACCTGCGATGTCCTGGGAGGGGATGGCCAACTGGAGGCCCCTCCTGTGATAGACATGGTCCTTGAGGAGACCCAGCCTCAGACGGTAGGGCCTTCCATGGGGGGGAATTCGGGCTCGGCGGCAAGCACCGAACCCGAATCCGCCCCTATGCAGGGTCCTCCTCAAATGCCTCAGGGCTCCGAGGCAGTACAAGGAGGGGAGGGATCTCCTCCGACAGGTGCCCCTACGACTACCAGGACCTTCTCCATTTCGGAGAGGGACCTGGCTGAGGCCGGTCCATCTGGCCTGGGGGCTTCTGTCGGCGGAGGTGAGAAGTGGGTTCATTCCCCGCCCTCCTCTCCAAAAAAGAAAAAGACGAAGAAGACTCGGGGCTCCTGTCCATCTGCGGGGACGGATGGGTCTGCTGCCACTTTGGTAGGCGACCAAGCCAAGATCGGCACATCCGGCCCCTCTACCCCCTCGTGTGCGGAGCCCCTGACCAAGACTAACACCAAGAGTGCACAGGGCGGAGCCTCGATGACATCGGGGCCCCTGATTCAGAGGTTACCTTGCATTTTCGAGCCCACTGGCTTCAAACGCTTCCTCGTTATTCGCTCCACTGATGGCACCATGTTGTCCAAGGGCAACATGATCCATCAGAGGAGAGGATTAGCTAGTGCAATTGGTAGAGAGCCGAAGGTGACCCGTTCCTCAGACGGGAGCCTTCTGGCGAATCCCGCCGAGGCGGCCAAGATAAGTGCTCTTCGGACACTTCATGGCACCCCGGTGAGTGTGACGCCGCACTCTACCATGAACTTTGTGAAAGGAGTAGTATATGCGAGGGAACTCATTGACTACTCCATTGAGGACATCACCCTAGAGCTGGCCAACTATGGGGCGGTCAAGGTTGAATGTGTGATGAGAAAACAGGGAGGGGCTTCGAGACCCACCCCTACACTCTTCGTCACGTTCGACTGTGACAAGCTCCCTGAGTCGGTGCGTGCCGGTTGGTACCGCTACCGCGTGAAGGCATTCGTGCCACTGCCGCGGCGGTGCTATTACTGTCACCGCTTCCGCCATACAAATCGCTCATGTAGACGTGCAAAGTCGGGGTCACCCGAAGTCTGTGTAAATTGCTCCAAGGTCGCACACGATAAGTCCAAATCGTGTGTGGCCAAGTGTGTTAATTGCGAAGAGCCGCACCCTGCTTCTTTGAAGCAATGTGGTGCATATCTCCTGGAGAAAGAAATCCTGGCTGTTCAGGCCCAGGATAGACTCTCATTCCGCGAGACTAAGGACTTGGTCCTGGCGCGCCCAGGCTCTGCCTGGGACGTCATATGCCTCAGTAGTTAGAAAGGCACCCTCTGCTCCTGGCCCATCCAGGCCAACGAGCACGGTTGTTTCCGCGCCTATTCGGAGCCCTTCTGCGGGCTCTACCCAACCCAGGCGCTCCCCTGGTAAAGCTGGCGGCAAAAAGGGTTCATACCCAGCCTCGGCTAAAACCAGGGGTCCCCCCTCTTTCCCAAGCATGACAGTTTCCCGCAAGGTGAAATGGCCACACCCCTCCACCGAGTCGTTAGACTCACAGGAGGCAACACCCCAGAAGATGGTCCTAGGCCATCTTCGGGGGGTTCCTAAAGCTGTCCCTCGAAAGGAGGACAGCAACAAAGGAGCTTCGGCTCCTTCGCCCACTCCCCGAGGTGGAGCGAGTGGCTCGGAGACGGTGATCTCGATGGTGCCTGTTCCCTGTTCGACTGTTCCCATGGATCTATCCCCTAATGCCGCAGCGGCTTCAGGTCGCTTTCTGTCGTCTCATGTGACGCATCGCTATTTGATGGAGCGCTCGCCTGCGCCCTATTGCAACGACTGCGTCGTCCCCCAGACTGTTCGGCACATTCTTGTTGAATGTCCCAGTCTGGGTGATCTTCGCGCATGATACCTGTCCCGGTACCGGGATGGGCGGGGTCGCTACCGCCTGTCCCTTGTGCTCAGGATAGATTTGTGCACATTGACTTGTGGACTTGTTGACTTTTGGGTGGAGGCCGGGCTTCTCCCCTTTATTTAAGGTTCCTTTTTTGTTATTGTTTTGTTTGTAGGTTGCACTCTCCTGCACCGGGGTGAGGGGGACCTCCCCCCGCTGCCGGAGATTGCTTCGATTGTTAAGTTTTTCCAATTTATATCATTGTTAAGTTTTCATATTTTTACTTTAAAGTAGCCTAGTTCTAGGCTGTCGTGTTTTTCGGCGACTTGTGCCCAAGTGGGCAGTTGCCACATGGGCTCTTTAAAAAAATGTGAGCCAGTGAGTGGATGTGCCACGGTGCGGCTTGTAACTCTTGTCTGACTGAAGAAAATTTTGTTCATTATATCTGAAATTCATTATATTGAAGTTTGTTATATCAAGGGTTTACTGTATTTCATTTACTATTTTTTTTTGTCTACCTCTCTCTTTCAATTTCCATGAAGTTAAATGTAACTTTTTTGTTTCATGATGTCCTGTCATGTGTGCAAGCCTGCATGATTTAATTATTTCATTTTTCTAGTCTGTTTGCATTTTTTGGTTGCGCTTATTTTCTACTAGGCCCTCTCAGGTAACACATTATGCTTTGCATTGGTTCTCTTTTTTTATCGTTCGGTTTGTCTTGCGTGAGAGTGATTAATTTTTATTATTTAGAACTGTATAGTTTTGTGTGTTCTCTCAATAGGTTAGTTTATGTAAAGATAAAAGCAAATTATTTTTTATTTTTTTCTCAGGGCAATGAAAGCTTAGCCCGAAGGAACGCTCATCACTTTCACTGATTCTGAAATTTAAAAATTGCACCAATGTGTTAGCTCAGTGTCAATTTTCTTTATGTACATTTGGTTCCGGTTGAGGAAAGTGTCCTGGATTTTGGCAAGTGATGTCAGTTAGAATACTGAACTTAATTGCTAGCAGAACTTATTCTTCAAACTAATATTGTGACTCTTATCCTAAAGCTTTTTTAATGAATAGGGATTTGAGTTATGTTCACTGTCTCTGCAGATACACCCACAAAGGAAAAGTGAAAAACGATTCCGGGCACCTTATAAATAAATAATTCTTTTGTAATGCGCTCTTCAAGGCCTGAGGCCTTGCCAGAGCGCACATTGTGCTGAGATGAGAATGGAAATTCAAGAGGGGGGAGAAGGCAATACTGAAAAGATGCATTTTCAGGAGACCCTTAAATGTGGTAAGGGAGGGAGAAGACCTGATTTCAGCAGGAAGAGCATTCCACAACTTAGGGGCGCAGATTGAGAAGGAGCAGTCCCCCATTGAGCAGAGGGATGAACGAGGAATATTCAAAAAAGGTACATGTGATGACTGAAGGGCCTGAGGAAAATGGCGTGGTGAGAGGGCAGAAGAGAGGTAAGACGGGGCCTTGTTGTTTAGGGTCTTAAATGTAAAGAGAAGTATCTTGAAGTGAGTGCAGGATCTGACAGGGAGCCAGTGCAGTTCATGCAGCAAGGGTTTCGAGGGAGAGAAGCGAGGGCGACGGAGGAGAAGCCGGGCGGCATAGTTCTGTACAAGTTGAAGGGGGCGGAGAGAGGAGGATGGCAGATTCACAAGCAGTGAGTTATAGTAGTCAAGGCGTGAGGTGATGAAGGCATGAACAGCAGTCTCAAGACTTTGGCGATCAAAGTGAGAGCGAATGCGAGAGAAGTTACGAAGGAAACATAGAGAGGATTTACTGACATTGCGGATATGAGGCTTAAAGGAGAGATGCTCATCAAAAACAACATCCAGATTCCTAACGCAGTCAGAGAAAATGATAGTATTACCGCCCAGAGTAAGCAAGGGAAAGAGAGATTTAGATTTTTTGACAAGAGCAGGGGTGCCGATGAGGAGGACCTCAGTTTTTGAGTGATTAAGCCTGAGGAAGTTGGTAGAGAGCCAGTCAGAAATGGAGGAGTAGGCAGCCAGGAGGTCAGTGATAGAGTAGGCGAGAGATGTGGGGGATGAGGAAATGAAAATTGAGTGTCATCAGCATATAGGTGGAAGGATAGACCGAGATTACGGAGAAGGGAACTAAGAGGGAGAAGGTAGATACGAAATAGTAGAGGACCAAGGACAGAGCCTTGTGGCACTCCAAAGCGAATGGGGATAAAGTCGGATGAAACGTCGTCAATCACAACGGATTGGGTACGAGACGAGAGGTAAGAGTGGAACCAGTCAAGCACGGTGCCTGATATGCCGAGTTTAGAGTGGAGATGATCAAGTAGGACAGTATGGTCAATAGTATCAAAGGCAGAGGAGAGGTCGAGTAGAACGAGGATGGAGACACAACCCCTGTCCGCGGCTCTTCGTAAGCAATTGGACACATTGAGAAGGGCGGTTTCTGTGGAGTGACCTGACTTGAAACCAGATTGATAGGTTTCATCAATGTTACAGGCCACCATGTGACTGTTGATGCGTGAAGCAACCACTCTCTCCAGAACCTTAGAGAGGAAAGGAAGTTGCGAAATCGGGCGATAATTGGAAGGGTCAGTGGGGTTCAGTTGAGGCTTTTTAAGAATCGGACGGATGTGGGCACGTTTGAAGGAAGAGGGAACAAGACCAGTTGCAAGTGAAGTGTTGAACAGGTGAAGAAGCGTTGGGAGGATAGCAGGCAGAATTTTACATAACAGTTTAGGCGGAAAAATGTCCTTTGGGGAGCCCGATTTCTTAGAACGCAAGAGCAGGGCTGTAAGCTCCAACGCGGTCACAGCGGGGAAAACGATAAGCGGCTGAGGCGGGAAGTCAGGGAGAATGGCAGGAGCCGGGACAGAAGCCTGAGGGAGGGAGGCAGGAGGTTAGTGACCTTATCTGCGAAGAAATTCGAGAGAGTAACAGGGCTAATGGGTGGGGAGACCTGGGCTGGGGAAGTAAGACGGAAGATGGTACGGGGATCATTCCTATTATGAGACAGCTGGGGAGGTATATGGAATGGGATAGAGAAGTTGAAGTTGATAAGGAAGTGATCAGATATAGCATTGGACAAATTTGTAGTCGTCAGGTTGGAAATAAGACAGAGATTACAAGGTCTAAAATGTTACTGTGAGAGTGGTTAGGGAGAAGAGATCAAGTATTTCAGAAAAGGCTTTGAAATTAGGATTGTGGCCAGGAAGGTTGAAATCACCGAGGATTAGCAGCGAACCAGTGGGGGAGAGGCCAGCGAGGAGTTTACTAAATTCATCAAGGGAGGAGCTGGGGGGCGGTAGAGGACTAAGATAGTTAGAGAGGGGGTGGAATCAGAGACATTGATGAGCGCTCAAAAGAAAGAAGAGGGGGAGAGGGCAGATTATTCAGAGGGAAGGAGGAACCTTGAATGAGAGCAACTCCACCACCGCGAGAGTTACGGGAGGTATGGGAGTGGATGTAACGATCAGGGGTAGTGAGATTTAAACAGCAAGCAGAAGGGGCAAGCCAAGTTTCCGTGAGTCCAAGGAGAGTGACTTGAGTGTTAACGAGCAGGTCATGAATGTAGTCAGCCTTCTTCGAGAGGCTTCTGACATTGAGGAGAGACGCTGAGAGAACGGGTGAAGGGGCAGGTGAAGAAGAATCAGGGCTAAGTGGGGGGGCTTGATTCAAGTAAAAAAGTTTTCTAAGAGCAGGAGCTAAACGGAAACCACGTTTAGTCTGGCGGCGGGAATGAGAAATTCCCAATGCATTAATGTGAGTAAGAGTGTTTTGAGAACCACTGGTAGCAGTTCCATTGAGGGCAAGAATCATTAACCTATCAATCATAGTGGCTAAGCGACACATAATGGGAGAAAAGCAAATTAACTATATAAGTAGAGTGTCTTAAGCGACACAATAACGGGAGAAGCAACAATCAAGACAAAATAAAGAGTAATCGAATAGTGTGAACAAATAAAATTATGATAGAAACAAGAAATGAGCGGAAAAAAAATTTAGTGACGAATCAGAATTAGCGGTCGGTGAGGGGGGGAGGGAGGCGTGGGTGGGAAGACAGAGTGGAGGTAACAACGAGGCAGCTTGAAAAACCTTTGTCTTTATTCTTAAAGACCTTTTGAAGAAATGAACAGAAGGCTGGACATACATTGCCTTAAATAGTGGAAGGGGGGAGATAAACTACCCATCTCTGAACTTTAATTAGAGGGTACAAAATCCTAAAACAACTTTACTTGAGATTTTATGTTTGTAGTGATAATGGGGTCTAGCGTGAACAAACCAGAGCTAAGATTGAAATTTGGGAATGCGTTAATGGAGATACATTTTAATATATTTTTTGAAATATAATTACTACATTTTATGAGTGGTTTGGCACTGTTCCAGTTAATGCTATGGTTATGATTGTACATATTTCAAAAAAGTGCAGATTGTTCACTGCGATTACATACATTGGCTTGATGTTGCTACTGTTATGCTATTGTGGACTTATCTAATTAGGCTAGAAGTCCACAAAAAAAGCATAGAGCAATGTTGTAATAATTGTACTGTTACTATTTCTCGGAAAGCATCCAGATATCCCTGTATATAAATTTTGATCACACCCTCACCTAACCCTTCTCTTTTTGTGAGTAATAATTACTACTTACTTAATCCTTTTTGCGTCAGATTTTCATTATTTTGATTTCTTGAGGTTAGACGTTTGATTATTTGCTCCCATCCTTCTCTATCAGACGCCTCATTTTCTTGCACTCCTAACATCGCTATGTCTTCCTCTATATTCTTCCATGTTTTCTTAGGTCTAACTCTTGGCCTGCTTCCATCTATTTCCAACTCTCTTACCCTACCAAGTGCCTCTTCTTCATCTCTTTGCTTCACATGTCCAAACCATCTCAATCTTCTTCTCCTCAGAACTACATCCAGCTCATCAACACCCCACATCCTAGCTACCTCTTCACTCCATGTTACATCAGCCATGTACCTCAACATTCTCTTATCACAGCTCATCCACACTTTTTCCAACCTCTGTGTGAATCCCCAAGTCTCTGATCCACAAAGTAAGACTGGTCTGACACATGCATTATAAACCTTTCCACATTTCCTAAGTGGGATCCCCCTGTTGATAAGTAATCCAGCCACTTCCCTCCAGCTCCTCCATGCTGCTGCCACTCTACCAAAAACTGCTCTCACCATCCAGTACAGCACCCAAATAACAGAAATGTTCAACTTCCTCTGTAGCGGGCCGAAAATATATCTCTAATCCCAATCGATCCAACCCGCTTCCTATACTGTCCGGACGTGAGAAATCGAGGGAGAATGAAACGGATTGTATATACAGTCCCTTTACTTACAAAAGAATAGGTATATTTACAGCAATTTATATTTACAAGGGAAGTGTGCACACTTCAAAATGAAGCCAAATTCCCCAATCCAAATGGGATACCAAAAGAGAATTTTCTAACAGGCGAATACAACAAATTTACTTATATATCTACACAAAACATAAAAAAAAATACAGCAACAACCGAACGAAAAGGGGCACGCGCTATCACTTGTGTGCTGGAGGTGGGTGGTAGTAGGCTAACATAAAAGGAGGCAGGATTGTCAACCAATGCGGGTATGGTGGTCCAGGTGTCTAGTGAGGTATGAAAGCCCTCCGTCTCAGGGCTGGGTGGAGCACTCGTCTAGAGACCCCTTCTTGCCGTCTGTCCAAGGTTCCACTCTCTGTAGAAGAGATATATCCTCCATTTATGACCCATTTACTTATACATGGAAGGGAAACTAATAAGTGGGCATTACCCGAGTAAATTTATCGACTAGCTTACCTCTAAATGTATATTCAAACAAGCCTCAAAATATAATCTTTTGATAAAAGATTATTTTAAACAGAGTACTATTTTGTTTTAATTATAGTGATATATCAAAACTAGCTACTATCTTTCCAGAATATGGCGCCTGGAAAGAAAGAAAAACATGGTAATAATTTTATACATAAAATAAACAAAAACAAAACAAACCCATTCCCATTCACACACATTCTTACAGAGGGAGGGAGAGGGTACTGAGAAAAGGGGTGGGAGAATGGCCCTTTTACACACACTCACATTCGCTCCACCACACCTCCACCACCTGTCCATCAACAACAACGGGGTTCTTCACTAGAGACAGTGCTTCTCCTCATAACACACTTTGAACAAACAAAGTTTTTAGCTCAATTAATGTTCCTCAGGCCCGAATACCTCCTATGCACCCACTTGAAACATTCGGTGCACATAATGGAGTTAACTCCAACTCCCTTTCCACAAACTGCACAAGGGTACTTCTCAAACTGTACCACCTCACTTGCCTCTCCAGTTATCATTATCTTAGTCTTACTGATGTTAACTCTCAATCCTGCTCCCTCCATTGCCTGCTTCCATTCTACAAACATTCGTTCCACTTCTTTACTCCCTGTTGTTAAAACTAAGTCATAAGCATACGAGAGTTCCCATGGATCACCTCGCCTACACTCTCTAGTTGCTTACCCCATGACCATTATGAACAATAGTCGACTCAGAACTGAACCTTGGTGTACTCCTACTTCAATGATGAATTTCTCTGACAAACCTCCTGCTACACACACTCTTGATTTTGTTCCAACCTACAATTCCATTTCTTTTTTAATTAGCCTCTCTGGTACACGCTGCCTTCGTAACGTCAAACCAATGCTTTCCTTGGAACTCTATCAAATGCCTTTTCCAAATCTGCAAACACATGATAAAGCTTTCTCTTTTTCTCACCATACTTTTCTTGGAGTCATCTTACAATAAACACAGCATCCAATGTTGACCTTCCTGCCATATACCCAAACTGACACTAATCAATATTAACTATCTTACACACTCTTATCCAACACTATCTCCCACACCTTCATTCCCTGTTCTAATAGCTTTAGACCTCTGTGCTAGCTACACTGCAATGAATCACCTTTGCCTTTGTAGAGTGGTACTGTTAAACTTTCCAGCCACTTCTCTGGACACCTCCTGCCACCAGTCACTGACTGCAATACTTTTATTAGCTCTCTAATGCCCGCTCTCCCAGCCTTTTTTAACAAACATCTAGTAATGCCTGATGATCTTGATGCTTTGTTAGCCTTCATACTATTTAGGGCTGCTTCAACCTCACTTTCTGTCGCTTCTTGTATTGGACCCTCTGTAGGATGTTGTTCTTCCAGTTAGTTATCATTTTCTTCATTCAAAAGCTCTTCAAAATATGTCCTCCATCTTTCTCTCACTTGTTCCTCCTCAACTTTTATATTACCATCACTCTTTTATGAATCTACCATTTTTTACATTCTTCTTGTCTTTCTTCATTTGTTTTGCAATTCTAAACATATTATTTTTCCCCGCAACTGTGTTTAGGTTCGCACTAAACTCTTGCCATGCTGTCCTTTTCACTCGTGCCACCTGTCTTCTAGCTTCTCTCTTTGTTTCCTTGTACTGTTCTTTATCCCTTTATTACCAGGCCACTGCCATTGTTTAAAAAGTTTTCTTTTCTTTAATTGCCTATTGCACCTCTTCACACCACCGCCTCTTTTCCCAGATGTTACACTACATGTGTGTTCTGTTGCTTTAACCATATTGTCGTGCCGATTTTTCCATCTGCACCATTCATAAGTAACTCAAACTCTGATTCAAATGCCTCTCTGTTCTCTTCATCTTCCAACTTCTCAACTTCTGTCTTCTCTCTCTTTTCTTTTTAAAATCTTTCATTCTTAAATCTGCTCTTACCATTCTGTGCTGTGTCAGACACGCTTCTCCAGGTATTGCCTTGCGGTCTTCCACCAGCACTCCTGCTGTCTTTCTTATCATTATTAAATTGACCTGTGTTTTGTCTCCTCCACTATTGTATGTTATATATTTTTCTGGGTCCTTTTTAAAATAAGTGTTTAAAATTCTTAACTCATGATTTTTGCACATTTCTAGTGCAGCATATTTCTCATTGTTCTTCTCTCCCAAACCATAACATCCCATTATGTCCTCAAATCCAACCCTGTCTTTTTCAATGTGAGCATTAATATCACCAGCTATAATAAGACCATCTTCCTAACCAGTTGTAATCCCTCCTGACTTTCACCTTTGTCTATTCTGGTTCCTAGTGTGTGGATCAAAATTGAAATATATATGAATATTTGTTCTGGTTTATAAATGTAAATACTTGTAAGTAATTGGGATTGTATATGTATTAGGGTAAATAAGTTTTTTTTTCTTATTAAATTTAAGCTTAAAGATTCCTATTCTTTTCTCTATTGAATGTTAGGGACCTGGAAGAAAGTAGTAATTTAAACATGGACTGATTTGGTTACCTTCATGCCAGAATATGAAAGTGGTGCCCAGAAGATAAGTTGCAGATTACCAACCAAGATCTTTGGATCGAGTTGGGGCTTATGTAGAGGGATGTGCTGAGTAACCAGCGGAATTCACTACACCGCAACAGCTTCAGGTTGCTTTCTGTCCTCTCTAATTAGCCACACTCGCAGGATGCACCGCCATTTGATGGAGCGCTCATCTGCGCCATACTGTGAAACTGCATTGTCCCATAGACTGTTTGGTACATTCTTGTTGAATGTCCCAGTCTGGGTGATCTCCACGCACGTTGAGTGGGGCTGCTACTGCTTGTCCCTTGTACTCGGGAGGGGCTTGTGCACACTGACTTGTGGGCTTTACGAATTTTGGAGGATCCTGCCTCGTCCACTCTATTTGATTGTGTTTGTAGGTCGCATGTTCCTATGCCGGGGGAAGGCGGACCTAGCCCTGATGCCGGAGCTGGCTTCCTTGTTGCCTTTTGCTTTGTTTTCCTTTTTTTTGCCTTTGTTTTTTAATCATCATTTTTTATTTATATATTATTTAATATAGCCTAGTCGTAGATTCTGGTGAATGCGCCGACTTATGCCCCAAGTAGGCAGTTGCCAAATCTGCTCCTAAAAAAAAAAAATAACGCTGTTGGGAAGGCTACCGGGGTGGACAATGTCCCAATGAGTTCCTCCGATGCCTCCCAGATCCTCTGGCTCACCTCCTCCTGAACATCTGGCTGGCTATCAAGGATGTTCCCTTCAGTGTGGCGACAAGCAGTCCCACTTCCTATCTCCAAGCCTGGCAAGGACCCTTAAGGGTTTCCTCATACAGACCCATTAGCCTCCTTTCCAACCTCGGGGAAAACACTAGAACACATAGTTTCAGAACAGACTGACATGGTGACTGGAATGCGAACACCTCTTTCCTACACGCATATATGGGTTTCATCCCAACAGAGGCACACTGGATGCCCTACTCCACCTGGAACACTGCATTCAGGAAGGATTTAACAACAAACAATTCACTTTAAGAGCATTCATTGATCATAAAGGAACTTTCGACTCTGCTTCACATAACGCCATTATTACAAAACTGGCCTGCCTGGAACTCAGAGGTTCCCCCTTAATTGGGGTTAAGTTCTTCCTGTCTTCCAGTTCTTTTTCTCTGGTGATAGGTGATACATACTCTAGATATTACCCCCATCACCAGAGGTGTCCCACAGGGTTCCCCTCTCAACCCTCTCCTCTTCAATGTGTTACTCTCTGACTTTCCTTCTTTGCCACACACAAGCATTCCTGTGCACTGACAACATCTCCCTGCTCTGCTCTGCTCCCACTCTCCAAGAGGCTCCGATCAATCTTCAGCATGGGCTTGATGACATCCACTCCTGGACAACGCACTGGGGCCTGACAGTGAATGCCCAGAGGTCTAGCCTCCTGTGCTTCACACAAAGAAGCATCCCCAACATCCCAGTGGTCACTATCAATGGGTCCCCAGTCCCTTTCAAAACCCACCAAAAATTCCTTGGTTTAATGTTGGATGACCTCCACCTAACCTGGGGCCACCACATACAATACCTGGTGACCTCATGCCTCAAGAGACGACCTCATGAAGTCCCTTGCAAGTGTCAAGGCATACCTTCCACTTTTATTGTTCTTATGTCCAGAGTCATTTGGACTACAGATGTGAGGTTTATTGAGTGGCCTTGCCATCCTTACTAAAAGAATTGGAGGTAATTCAAACCTCAGCACTCCGTATAGCTTTCTTTGGGAGCATTTAGGTCCTCCCCAGTCACAGCCTTTCAGACAGAGTCCTCCTTATCTTCATTGTCACTAAACTTGCAGCCACCCCAAGCCGGCATGCCCTCCACTCTCTTCTCCTCCAACAGCATAGGGAAACACTATATGGTCCCCTACCATATCAAGATCACAAGCCCTTCGTAGACAGAGCCCTCTCCTTCTTTGCTACCCTCTGGATCACTCCACCCTCCTTCCTCACTCTAGAGAAAACCTCCCGACTGACTCCTTGGTTCCCTCTTTCCTCAATAGTCTCTCAGCGATTTCACACAGATACCATGGTCCAAGGCTGACTGCCCGGCACTGGGCAGGACCCTATTCCTGAATCTCCTACACACACAGTACAGATACTCCCTCACATATATACGGATGGTTCACGCCTTCCATCCCCCCCCATCAGTTGGAGCACCCATATTCATACCATTACTCTCCATTGCCACTGCCTGGAGGTTGCCAACCACTACATCTATCCTTACAGCAGAACTCTTCGCCATTAAGGAGGAACTTAATGCCACTTAATCCCTCTGCCTCCAAATACACCACCTACTACATAAACTGTCAACCTCATATATTGACACCATGGCTGACAGAGTGGCGAATAAGGCCCACTCCCATCTATCTCCCATAGATCAGACAGACCTACTGAGCACTGTACAGAAGGACTGCAACCTTCACTGGAAAAGACACCTGACAGACGCCTTATCTTGTATGACACTTGTACATATCAGGCAGGACATATGACACCATTGGTGGACCCACTTCCCCAACCGCGCCCTAGACACTGCCATCACCAGACTCATGATAGGACACAGTTGCCTCAATGTCCACATGCATAGGCTGGGCCTGACTGGCATCCCCCATTGCCTCTGATGACCTGCACAACCAGACACTCCAGACCATCTGCTACTTGACTGTCCCTGCCACCACTCCCACCACACTGCTCTCCTCCAATCATTGGCATCACTCCACATCCGCAGGGCAACAATAGCAGACCTATTTGGTGGCTCCCAAGACCCAAGCCTGGCCCTCAAGATAATTAAGTACACCAGTGTGTTCCTGCAGAGGACTGGACAGATTACCAGAATTTAAACAGACAACCGCCTAATACCGGCACCTTTGGGGCACCAGAGGCTTTGGCACCACAGCCTGAAAGGACCCAAATTCCCAAGAAGAAGAAGAATTCCGATCCTCCCCCATCAACGTCATTGCAGGCAGAGGCAGGCCTTTCAGCACTTGGCCACAGGTGATGCACAAAAACAGTCATCACCCTCCACAAAACAACAACCTCACCCCCACACTACTCCCTACGCACTCCACTGATAGTGTTTTGTCAGTCAGAAATGTGTGGAAGCCATTCTTCCTATTAAAATTTTCACCACTTTGCTTTTAGATCTGCACATTGACCGCGGTCGACTTATAGACTTTTGGGGGAGGCTGGCCTTCTCCCCTTTATTTAATTAGGTTTTTTGTTGTTGTTTTCTTTGTAGGTCGCACATTCCTGCGCGCGGGGGGAGACCTCCCCCCGACACCAGAGCTTGCTTCCTCCTTGTTGCCATTTTCCCTTTTTATTGTTGTTGTTTTTCATATTCATATTTTAAAGTAGCCTTCAGTTTAACGTGGTATCTCCCTGTAAAGGGCATGGTAGTGGTTTTAATAGTGATCAGCACTTCTTCTAAGACCTAGTATTCATCAATGGAGACCTCCAGTTTAGCATGTTTTGTTTTTCATATTCATATTTTAAAGTAGCCTAGTGCTAGCCTGTCGTGAGTGCGGTGACTTGTGCCCAAGTGGGTAGTTGCCAGATAGGCTCCTAAAAAAAAATAAAAATAAAAAGCCTTTGGATCATCTTTTAGCTAGTCCCTTTCATTATTTGGAAGTGTGTGAATGAAGAATGTGAGGGGTGGGGGTGACATATTAAGCATGTGTGAAGATTTTGTCTTTCCCAGGAAATCACTTGATGTGGGGTCTGAAATGAGATGGGGGGGGGAAGTTTAGAGGAGGCTGATGCTGTCCACCAATGCTATTGTCTAGGCAACACTCAATTTGCCCACAAGGTAGTATTGGATATACCATTGCATGCCCTCCTAGCCCCAACACCTGCAGACACTTTCCCTACCAGTCCAATGTCTGCAGGAGGATCTGCCTATGTATCTCCAACGCATTTTCACATCTATTTGCACTACTTTCTTTACAAATCTTCTTGCAAACTTTGTGGGAGATGTCCTCATTGTTTTATGCATTAAATTTTAAGCAAGAAAAATTGCCTGCAAAAGAATCATTACACGATAGAGCCAGATCAGGACACTTGCCTGTTTACTCAGTTTATGTACCATGCTTCTTTTAATAAAATTTAGTTCTGGATTAAATTACATTATTACAATTTAAGATAAGTTTGCCTATTGTTTCCTAATATCAGTACTATTTCAGTTTTGGACACGCATCCATCCCTCTTAAATTTAAAATTTGTTAGAATCTCAATAAATTATGAGTTTGAAACAAAATTCTAGTAGGGAACTTGATGCATTTTGCCCCCAAGAAGCGGCGTTTTCTCTCAACAGTGTCTCTTTACCGAAAGAGGTAAAATTGTGTAATGTTCCAAATGATGAGAATCATCAAAGCTTTCTTCAGAATAAAGTAACTTTTTGTATGATTGAAAATGTTATGAGAGAATTAAATCCTGAATCCATTAAGTCTGAGCCACAAGAAATTTGCACAAAAATGGATGAAAGTCCATTGAAGCTTGTCTACAGTGGAAGAGATGATGAATATACCTCACAAATGAGAGCAGTGCATGAGGTGAGTTTGAGGGTCACTATAACCAACTACTACTAATGGTTTTAACTAAGTATTGAATACTACAGTCTTGTTCTAGCCCTGCAAGGGGCTGCCCTGTATAGATTGTAACATAGGGTTTAGTATGCCTTCATGGCTGCAGTGCTTCCAGTACTCTGACACTTGAGCTTTATTCTTGCATTTTATCTATCCTCCATTCACCACTTTGTTCACAAGTTCCATCTCATCTATTTTCTTCCTTCTTTCTTCCATGCATTCCTGGTAGGAGCTGGGGGAAGGGATGTTGCCCCCTCCCTCTTTGCTCCAAGGTGAGGGGGGGCCCCTGACATAGGAGCCCTTAAAAAAAAGATGAATTCAAAGGGCAATAATGCCATATCCTGCAGAAAGTGAAACCAAGAGGGTCCACACCTAAGGGCACTGAGGCTGGAAAGGGAGCAAGGCTGCCTCACCCCCAGTAGGCAAGAGGGGATCAGGCTAAACCCAGCATAAGGTTCCCCCTTGAGAGAGGGAGAGAAAAGGGGTGAGACACCGATCTTCCCTACCCCCAAATAAAGAGTGTGAAGCCTTGAACACATCATAGCCTGTCATTCGGAGGCTGCCTGCTGGCTTTCAGGGTATTTGCTCAACTGCGCAAACAACATCTTCCAGATTTTAGTGTCATTTCTTGGTAGAGAATTAAAGACTCATTTTTCTGAAGAGCCAAAGTAATGGGTTTACCAGGCCACTGTGCTGATGGAACTCAGACCCTATCCTGCCCCACTTAGCCTCCTCTTCTCCTTTCTCTAATACTTCCTCCTCTACCTCAAAGCAATTGGTTTGACTAGATACAAGCTGTTCCTTCTAGGTTTGGCCCCCTCTACACTCGCGTGTTTCCAGAGGCTTCCAGCGAGAGTGCTCCTACCTTGTTGGAGAGGGAGCTCAGACTGCAAAGTGGAGTTTTACTATACCTCTCTCCTCCCTCCTTGACCTTTATTTATGGTCTCATTGTTATATTATTCATGGTCTACTCCTGTCTCCCTCTATTTCCTTCCACTTTTTTCTGTCCCTTTCAAGTGTGGTTGATTCTGCCTGAGTGTATCTGTATGCAGTTGTAGTGTTTGACTGACTGAATGTGTGAGTGCCAGTGCATGTTTTAGGTTTAAGTTATGGTAGTGGACCCATCTATCTCTACTTCATGTTATTACATACCCTCTTACCCTCTTCCAAACTTGATCTCCTATCCACAGAGGTTTTGGCTGCCTGGCCCACTTCTGTCCTCTTCCTAGCCTTAGTCAAGTGGCACTGTATACTGTGATGTCCCTACCTGCTGCAAGGGCCAAAAGCCCAGTGCCTAGAGCAAGTCTTAGGTTAGAGGATGTGTTGGGTGTCAACTCTGCTCACCTTCCTCCAGTACACATAAAAGGCAGCTACACCTATGTAGGCACCATCCTTTATGATCAAAGTTCCAGGACAATTTTGCTTAAATGGCGGAGCGGGATGGCAAAGCCCATCAATGCTGGACCGCAATCAATTATATATGTAAATGATCATATTTGGGAATTTCTGATCCTATGGAGACTTTTCTCTTAACCTCCCTACTCATAAGGAGGTCAGAGAATATACTTTGACCTCTTTTTTTTTTTCAATCTAATCATGGTGAGTACTGAAAGCAAGAGTGGGAAACTGCATGGAGATCCATCTCCAATTGCTGCCTCCTCCTCCTCCATAGGTGTCAGGGAGGATAGGGGAAATCGAGGTACCATGGTCTGGACGATGTCCTGTACGCAATGCTTCGACACCTGAGTGAGCGAGGCATGGCCTTTCTCTTAGATTTGTTCAACAGGATCTGGGTGGATGGTCTCCTCCCGGATTCCTGGTGAATCGCTACTGTGCTCGCCTTTCGCAAACCAGGGAGAGATCACTCTACTCCAGTCGGTTTCTGCCCAATCTCTCTAATGTCTTACGTGTGCAAGTTGATGGGGAAATTGGTAAATGTAAGATTAGCCTTTTTTCTGGACAGCAAAGGCCGGCCATCTGTCTTCTGCACAGTGCGGCTTCCGCAAGTTCCACTCCACGTCAGATGCTCTGCTCCGACTGGAAAATTCCGTCTGCAAGGCCTTCCTTCGTAGACAGCACTACGCCACAGTGTTTTTCAATCTGGAGAAGGCCTATGATACCGCATGGCGATACAATATCATGGAGACACTCCACATGATGATGGGGGCGAGGGGACACCTCCCAATGTTTATATCTGAATTTTTGCAAGAACATTGATTCTGTGTATGGGTGGGGGGAACCCTCTCCGGCCCAATGGAGTAGGAAGAGGCTGTCCTGCAGGGAAGTATCCTCAGTGTCACACTCTTTGCTCTGAGCATCAACAGCATCACCTCGGTGCTGCCGGAAGGTGTTCTCGCTACGCTCTACATGGATGACCTTTCGACTACGGATGCGAGTTTTATGCATCTGCAGCTGAGCGTGTATTGCGGAAGGTGGACTCGATCCACCACACTGGCCTTCGCCTATCGACCGGTGCCTTCTGCACTATCCCCCATTGAGAGCCTACTTGTCAATGTTGGGGAGATGCCACTCGCTCTACGCCATGCACAATGCATTATTTGCCTGTATGTTTGAGCCCGGCGCTCCCTCAGTCCCCAACAGCTCACTGCATTCGCAGCTGATTAAAACAGTGCCTATGCTGCTGAGAGATGCAAGTCATACCTTAAGCCCTTTGGGTTTAGGGCTAAGAAACTCCTTCAAGAGCTTAGTATGGCTCTCAGGCTGGTGGCACCCCTGGTTATGCTCAGGACGCCACCCTGGAGGGTACCACCTTTCGCTATTTGTTGTCATGCCTCTGCTCCCAAAGCTTCTACAGCACCAGGAGTATTGTGTTCGACCTTTTTGGAGCACACCTTGTGTCACACTGGAACTGTGCCAGTGTATACGGATGGCTCCAAGTCCCAAGAGGGAAAACAGCTTTCACGCCGTATCCCCTCTGCCCCTCTGTTTGAAGTCAGGTACTTCGTCTGTTTTCACGGCTGAGCTGGTGGCAATACACCACTCACTACAAGA
Source organism: Ceratothoa steindachneri (assembly GCA_963969495.1). Lineage (NCBI taxonomy): Eukaryota > Metazoa > Arthropoda > Malacostraca > Isopoda > Cymothoidae > Ceratothoa > Ceratothoa steindachneri. The sequence continues at coordinate 116,450,471 of OZ018333.1, read as the reverse complement.
GATTACGCGACGTGCCCAGTTCAGAGACCGGATTGTGATCTATAGTGACTCACAAAGCACCGTGAGTGCTCTTGGGGCATTGGAATCTCTGTATCACCTGGTTCGTGATATGTGACGCCACGGTTTTGGCGAGCCAGGCGGATGTCGAGATTAGCTTCTGCTGGGTTCCTGGTCATGTAGGAATTCTGGGGAATGAGTAACTCCAAAGAGTCTGCGAGACTTGGGTGACCGGACCAGCATTTCGCTCTTCCTCACACCAACTACATGGCAGGAATACAGGCAGCTCAGCAAAGAAGATGGGAGATGGTCGAAGGGAACTTAAAGTTGTGTCTCATTGCACCAAGACTGTTCCCATGGACCTTTCCCCCAATGCTGCGAAGGTTTCCTGTTGCTTTCTGTCATCTCTTAATTGGACACACTCGCGGGATGCACCGCCATTTGATGGAGCGCCTGCCAGCGCCCTACTGTAAAGACTGAATTATCCTCGAGACTGTTCGGCACATTCTTGTTGAATGTTCCAGTCTGAGTGATCTCCATGCACGTTACCTGTCCTAGTACCCAAAAGGGCGGGGTTGCTACCGCTTGTCCCTTGTACTCAGGACAAGTTTGTGCACATTGACTGATGGACTTACCAACTTTTGGGGGAGGCTTTCTTTTTCCCTTTATTTAACTATTTGTTTTTTCTATTTTCTTTATGTAGGTCGCATGTTCCTGTGCCGGGGGAGGCAGACCTCCCCTTGATGCTGGAGCTTGCTTCTTCCCTCTTACTTTCTTCCTTTTTTATTTTATTGTTGTTTTTTTTTAGCTTTTTGATTTTACTACTAGGCAGTGGTGAATATGGCGACTTATGCCCAAGTAGGCAGTCACCAGATGAGCTTAAAAAAAAATGCAGGCATCTCCTTTATTGCTGTGGAAGGTTGTTTCTCTGCTGAGACTGTTACATCCTCCTTCCCTGACAAAATCTCCCCCACAACTTCTTGCTGTGAAACAATGCAAGTTCATAAGCTCTTATGTGGTCAGCTCCTGACAATCTCTTCCACAAACTCCTTGATGTCATTGTTATCCACATCCAGCCCCATGGTCTTGCCCAAAGACACATTCTCATTGACTACAGGCACTGACTCAAACCCCTCAATCGCATTCGGCAACATTGTCTGGCCAAAGCATCTTCCAAGCTGAAATAAGGGTTCTCTTGGTGACCCCCTCCCATGCCTTGTCGATCATCTTGAGGCAAGCAATGATGTGGAAGTGGTCTTTCCCAAACTCACAGTTAGATTGGTCCCCTCAGTCACTTCAAAACAACACTCAAAGAGCGCTTTAGTGTAGAGCTTCTTAAAGTTTGAGATGACCTGCTGGTCCATGGGCTGGAGTAAAGGAGTAGTGTTGGGAGGCAGGAACTGAATCTTGATAAATTGAAATTTATCAAAGATGTCATCTTCTAGACCTGAAGTATGGGCAAGAGTGTTGTCCATACATAATAAGTAAGACATGAAGTGGAAGATTGTTCTAAAGTAAATATTTTTTCACAGAAGGACCTAACACCTCATTCATCCAATCAGTAAAAAGTTCATGTGTCACCCAAGCCTTGCTCTTGGACCTCCACATCACACCTAGCCTGCTCTTCTGGACATTTCACTTCTTGAAGGCTCTTGGGTTTTCAGAATGGTAAACAAGTAGCAGTTTCACTTTCAAATCGCCGCTTGCATTAGCACAAAACAGCAATGTGAGACAGTCTTCCATTGGCTTGTGGCCAGGCATAACCTTCTCCTCCACTGTTATAAAAGTTTGCTTTGGAATCTTCTTCCAGAAAAGACCCATCTCATCACAATTAAAAACCTGCTGCAGCAGGTAACCATCAATAATGTTATTAAAGACACCGATGAACTTCTCTGCTGCCTTTCTGTCAGAGCTTGCTGCTTCACCATGCCTCACAACACTGTGGAAGCTGGTTCTTCTTTTGAACTTGTTGATCCACCCATGGCTTGCCTTAATGCTTCTTCTTGTCTGTCTGTCGAAGCTCCTGGATTGTTCTTAACAAGGTCAGCATAAATTAATTTCACCTTCTCACAAATGAAGCTCTCGCTAATACTGTCACCTTGCAATTGCTTCTCATTGATCCATGTGAGAAGCAACCTTTCTACATCATCAAGTAAATATGACCATTGCACTGAGAATCTTGACACTCCCTTAGAAAAATCTTGTCCTTTTTCTTGAAGATGGTGTAAATGGTTGATGTAGTGCAATTATATGAGCGTGCTAGGTCAGCCACACTCACACCTCATTCTCGCTTCTCAATAAATTTGCGTTTCACTTCCATAGTCATATGCTTTCTCTTTTTGTTTTCTCCTTTGAATTAATTCCTCAGTGACATTCTTGCAAGGGTTATTATTATTAAACTCAGCACTAAAAATATAGTACATTACAGTAATTCACAAATAATGCGTCTGAACACAGACAAACTTAGACTAAAAAAATATTCACAGGTACAATGTATGTACAGTATTACTGTAATGTGTACTAAAGGCAGGGTAAATGTTGATTATATCCTTACATATAGTCAAACTCCAACTGTACTATTATAATAATATTAATGATGATGATGATGATGATGATAATAACAATAATGATAATATTCATAATAATGATAATAATAGTAATGTTAATGATAATAATACTGGTAATGATAATGACACTAATAATGGTAATGGTAATAATAATAAACATCACCTAGACCAGCAATGGGACCACAAAACAAACACATAAACTCTGGTAAACCATTGCTGGCCTCACAAACAAAAAACAAACACAGCCACAAAACAACAGCATTGCATTTGGAAACAAACAAGCCACAACACCCATACAAAAAGCAGAACACTTCAACAAACAATTCACAAACACAACCATACAGCAAACGAAAAATGTAAACCACAATTCACAACCACAACAGAACAGACCGTCAGAGCCATAAAACAAGCAAGAGACAACAACTCCACCAGCCCTCATGACATAAACATCAAACACCTAGGTCAGAATGCCATAAACTTCCCCATGCACACTTACAACCTCACCATAACACAAACAACATATTTAAACAATGGAAAGTAGCAAAAATAATTCCAATACCCAAACCAAACAGACATAAACAAAGGAGACTCCTTTAGACCAATTGCGCTGTTTTCCCCCCTAACCAAAACACTAGAAAAAGTCATCCTATCTTGTATCACTACCAACATCCCAAACACACCACACCAACATGGGTTCAAACCCATGCACTCAACCACCACAGCATTATGCACAATAAGCAACATAATCACAAATGGATTCAACAAGAAAATTCCACCACATAGAACCATAACAGTCGCCCTTGACATGTCCAAAGCATTTGACACAGTAAACCTACACAAACTAAACAAGATTCACAAACTCACCATACCCACCACCCTCATCAAGCAAATAGCAAACTACATCAAGTGATGACTCCAATACACCCAAATACAAAACACAAAATCTAAACACAGACACACAAAATCTGGAGTTTCCCAAGGAGGAGTACTGTCCCCAACACTTTTCAACATCTACACCTCAGATATACCAACTCCCCCACAAACAGTAAAATTGTCACCTACGCAGATGACATCACAATACTCTCATCACACAACAAATTAGAAGCCACTGCACAAGAGATACAACCTTACCTCAACAAAATACACACATGGACAATAGAAAACTCACTAAAGTTAAACGCCACCAAAACAATGACCACTCTCTTCACACCAAACCATGCAGAATACAGCACAACCCTAAATCTAAACATAGAAAACATACCACTACCCACCACAAAAGAACCAAAGATCCTTGGCCTCATTTTTTATCCCAAGCTCACATACTCAAAACACAATAGTCAAGGCCACGAAAAACTCAAAGTTATCAAGGCACTCACAACTACACACTGGGGGAAAACCAAGGAAACGCTCATTAACACATACAAGACAATCACAAGACCAGCACTAGAATATGCCAACACAATCTGGTCTCCAATCATTTCAGAAACCAACTCCAAAAAACTACAGACAATACAAAACACAGCCCTCCACACTGCCACAGGATGCACTCTTGACACAAACCCCCAACATCTACATGATGAGACGAACATCATACCAATCAAAAATCACCTAAAACTACATGCATCACAACTCGGGCAGAAAACCCAACATCCAAATCATCCCCTCCACCACATCACCAGACAACCTCCCAATCACTGACACAAAAAACAGACCATTTTCGATAACAACTACACCTCCAATTTAGACACAGACCCTAACACAACAACAGAAGACACAATCAAGCAAAACATGAAAACAATCCACTCTCACATCACACAACAATACTTGACAAACAGAACCCACAAATACAACACCAAACTGCCCCAAATGCTTAACACAGATACACAATACCACACATCTCTTCAACTGCCCACAGATACACACAGACCTGGGCCCAGTGGATCTCTGGGAGAGACCCCAGGAGGTGGCGGGTCTGTTCCTGTGATGGTCTGGGGTCAGGCCTGGAATAGGTGTGAGAGTCGCCCAGGATGGGGTCAACAACACCACTATAGTAATAATACTAATGTAAGTAATAATAATAAAACTTAAAAGATTATCAGATAGGCATGAAATGAGAGCTTAGAAATTCACATGAAGCTAAAAGTGCAGTATATGAAGCAGGTATTTTCCCAACTCCCTTCTTGCTGACCCAGCCTCCCTGCTTCAGCTAACCCCTATGGCAACAAGCAATTCTTTGATACTGCTGACTAATTTTCTTATGGTATCACTGTTTTTTTTTGCAAAAGACATTCTTGGGTAAACCCTGTCTGGCTCTACCTCTAATCATCTTGAATTGTGTACTATTGGTTAATACTAAGGTAGCAGTATCCTGTATCTTCAAAATGTATTCACATTGGCTCAATTGTAAAAATCTAAAAACACTTAATAACTAAATCAAATATAACTGGACCATTATTATAAAACCCCTCTTACTATATTTAATATTTTATGTAACCGCACTTACTTGAAATGAGCATGTTAAAAATGATAAAACTTCTTGTAAGAGAGAAGACTGAGAGAGTCAGGCATAAAATCCATCATCTTAAAGTCTCATTACGTCCCTCTGTCCCGGGTATTTTGACATAAACGATTCATATCTTCAAGCGACTGGTAGTCTTCTCCTCCAGTTGTATAAGACGATGTTACCAGCCGTAAACTGGTATAATCTTCCTCACCAGTCATATCAGATGATGTTCCAAGCTTTGTGCCTCCTATAAGACAATGTTACAAGCCGTAAACTGGTGTAATCTTCCTCACCAGTCATATCAGACGACATTCCGTGCTTCATCAGCACCGATCGGACATGTTCTCAGCGAGCACTCTATTCAGAGACATTTTTTGTTTTGTTTTGTTTTTTGGTGTAATATATTTAAGTTTGGGAAGATAGTTAACGTTAAATGTTAGAGAAAATATTCAAGGAATTTTTAATTATATTTTCAATTAAATTAGGGAATAGCTCCTGTTTGCTTACGTTTCAGAGTGGCCTAATTTCCTCCCCCATTTTTGTCTACACTTTTCTCGATTGCTTAATTAAAGGGTTTTGAAAGGTTTTCTCAGTATGGCTGTTGCTTTGGAAGAAATGAGTATGCTTGTTGATGTAAGTAGTGTGTATGTAGTTTGTGATTTTTGTGGTGTTGAAAGAAGAGCAAATGTATCTGAATGCCCAGTTTGTTATGTCACTAGTGCAAATGTGGCTTTGGTAGAGGAGGTGAGTCGGTTGCGTGATGAGTGCAAGACTTTAAGTGACTTGGTGCATGAAGTGAGAAGGGATGCGAGTGTATGCATGAAGAATGATGTGGCTGGGAGAGGGGGGGGGAGATAGGCCTAGACTAGGAACTAGAGAGAAAGAAGTGACTGATGTAAGTGAAGATGAATAGTGGGTGAATATGGATAGAATATGGATAGATTCAATGCCCTGAGAGAGGAGGAGGTTTGAAAGTGATTTGTCTGATGTGGTTACAAGTTACAAGGAGTTATAAGGAAAGAGGGTACCCTAGGAGACCTTACAGTCCAGTCAAAGAGGATACCTTTGGACTAGCAACTGAGCGGGCACATGGCTGCTCAATTGTTTTGCGTCCCTAAATGGCCACTTTTCAAGAATTTGTCTAGTCTTGACTTGAACTGGTCAACAGATTCACTGTTGACAACTTCCACTGGAAGTGCGTTCCACTTACCGCAGATACTGTACGTGAAAAAGTTTCCACGCAGATTGCGGTTGTAACGCTTCAGTTCAAGTTTGAAGCCGTGATTGCGCATTCTGTTCTCACTCAGAGTGAAAATATCCCGGTAGTCAACATTGTCGAACCCTCGAAGCCTTTTGAAAACTTCGATGAGCTGACCACGCAGTCTAAGGGTTTCCAGCGAGAACAAATCTAATTCCCTTAGTCTATCCTCATAACTTTTATGTCGGATAGAGGGAATCAGCTTGGTTGCTCTGGCTTGTACGCGTTCCAATCTCGCGATGTCCTTTCGCAATGAAGGACTCCAAAATTGTACGTCATACTCCAGGTGCGGTCAGACAAGTGAGTTGTACAGGCACAGTACAATCTCCTGGTTCCGATAACCAAACTGGCGCTTAATATAGCCTAGCATCCTTTGGGCCTTTTTCTCTGCCTCAATGCACTGTTTCAAGAACTTGAGGTCACTAGTGATTGTTATACCCAAGTCCTTCTCAGTGTCGGTGGATTCAATAGCAGTGCCCCTTAAGGATATACTGAGATTGGGGGTTTCTGTGGCCGATATGCATCACTTTGCATTTCCCCACGTTAAAAGGCATTTGCCACGTGTCCGACCACTCCCCAATCTTCCCAAGATCTTCCTGCAGGCGGGCAGTATTTCCATCCTTTGCAACGTTCATACCAAGCTTGGTATCGTCGGCAAATTTGGAAATCTTGGCAACCATGTCACCGTCCATGTCGTTGACGTAGATGATGAATAGTAGTGGTCCCAGGACAGAACCTTGAGGCACCCCGCTAGTAACGGGCACCCACTCAGAAGCCTGTCCATTCACCACCACCCGTTGCCGTCTGCCACTTAGCCAGTTCTCGATCCAGCTGGCTACTTTTCCGTCTATGCCCAGCGCTCGCACTTTCCGGAGAAGGCGGCGGTGTGGTACCTTATCAAAGGCTTTCTGAAAGTCTAAGTACACCACATCCACCGCCTTGTCCCGATCGTGCTCACTGAACACGAAGTGGAAGAATTCCACAAGGTTCGTCAGGCATGACCGTTGCCTTCGGAAGCCGTGCTGGGAACTCCTCAGTAGCAGGTTTGACTCTAAATACGACGTCATTTTGTCCACCATCATGCTTTCCATGAGTTTACCGACTATCGAAGTCAGACTGATAGGTCGGTAGTTTGACGGATGGCTGGGGTCTCCTTTCTTGAAGATCGGAGTCACCTCCGCTTCACGCCAGTCTCTAGGAACGCATCCGGTCCGGATTGACATGTTAAAGATAGCGCACAGATGTCGTGATACTTCCTCGCACACTTCCTTTAACACCTTGGATAGAAACCCGTCCGATCCAGGGAACTTATTCGTCTTTAGGTCAGCGATCTTTTTCTTTATTTCTCCTTCGGTGAACTCCATTGCCTCCAGCTTTTCCCCCGAGTAGGAATCCGTGGGCTGGGGGGTGGGACCACACTCTTTAGTAAACACTGAAGAGAAGTAGTCATTGAGAAGGTTAGCATTTTCTGCATCTGAGTGAGTTAATGCACCTTCCTCGTCCACTAAAGGCCCAATCCTACGATGGATTGATTTATGGCTATTTACATAGCCGAAGAACTCCTTGGGATTCTCCTTGCAGAGTCTCGCCACTCGGAGTTCCTCAGACCGCTTAGCCGCCCTTATGCTGGACTTCACTCTCCTGGCTAGCCTCCGGTACTCGTTAAAGGCACCCAAGATCTTCGATCGCCGGTACGCATTTCTCTTCTCCCTAAGCAGTTGGCCGATTTCTCGATTAAACCACTTTGGTTGAACAGAAGACCGATGGAGGCATTTCAGAGGGATAAAACGCGATTGAAGACTCATGAACTTACTTTTGAAATTGTTCCACGAATCCTCAACCTCTTCGCATACCGCTAGCCTTACATCAGTCAGCCCAGCACGAAGGCTTGAAAAGTCTGCTCTTCTCAAGTCAAGTTTCCTTGATTGACTGGCAACAGACCTTACCTTCGGGATCTTGACGGTAAATCTAACTAGCTGGTGATCACTGCCACCGAGCTCTTCGCCTACAGAGACATCCTCAACGATATCATCCTCAGAGGTGAAGACTAAGTCGAGGATATTGTCTCCTCTCGTCGGTTCTCTGACGCATTGAGTGAGGAACTCGTTGTTGGCGAACTCCAGGAGTAGCGCGCTCTCGCCACAGGCTGCTCTGGTTTCCCAGTCAACTTGTCTGTTGAAGTTGCCCATAACGATGCACACTCTGCCTTGAACAAGCTCACCCAGCAGCTGGTACAGTTCCCTGTCCTTCTCAACGGGTTGGGAAGGGGGTCTGTAAAGCACCAGGGTCCTGTATCTGAGAGGACCTATCTCTAGGTCAACGCCTAGGAGCTTGTGATCGGATATAATGTTGGAGTTCGTAGATTTGATTGTATCCTTGACATACAACATTACACCGCCACCCTCTCTGTCTGGCCTATCTTTGTGGAAGAGTTGGTAGCCAGGAACCGTGAATTCGCCTTCAAGGTCTCGGTTTGAGGTTTTTATCCATGATTCTGTTATGGCTACCATTTCGGGTTCTTCCGTCGCTACAAGGCCACGGAGCTCAGGAAACTTGTTCCTGATTGACCTCGCATTGAACAGAAGAACTTTGAGGGAGTCCCCGACTGTAGGACTCCCTACGCCCTTCCGTTTCCCGGCTTGTTTGTTGGCGAGGCACCCCTCTTTGCGACCTCTGAGAAGGTCGTTCCTGGAGTGACACGGGCGTACTGGCGTATGTCCGCCCTCACTCTGGGCCGGATATTCCTTTGGGTCCTCTCTACGACATCTTGGATCATGTTCAACAGAAAGGCCTTTCCTTTAAAGGAAAGATGTACCCCATCCCTTTGGTAGAGATCATTTCTACCATAAAAGGTGCGGTACGGGTCCACAAAAAAGACCCCCTCTGCCGTACACAAATCTGCCAGGCGCCGGTTTAAAGAGAGATTCATCGAGTGAGCAGTCTGTGTTGGACCTCTCCTTGGGAGCATCCCGTATTGGACCTCTCCTCGGGAGCATCTCGACTACCACACGCTTGCGGGTTTTCAGCCCACAGTCGTCCACGGCACCCATGACCGTGTGGAGGGTTTTATCTGTAGGGCCTACCCTACCTCCTCTCAGGTAGAGGTCGTTTCCACTCACCATCAGAGCAACGACTGAGCTCTCAGAAATCTGTGATTTCTCAGCCACTACTCTGATTTGGTGGTTACCACATCCTGGCAGGCAGCTTACCTTCACACTAGTGCGAAGGCGGGCCGCTAGCAGGGACTGCAGACCCCGTGCTTGAGAATCACCAATAAGGGTGACCTTTGCACATTTGTCTGCAGGCGACTTAGTCTTTCCTCTCGGAGGTGACTAGCCGCTTTCCTCTTGTATCTCTACATTTTTCATTTTCTTCTTCTTTTTTTTGTCTTCATTTGTTTTCTCTTCTTCCATTTCTCTTTTCTCTTCTTCTCTTTCCACTTTCCCTTGCGCACCAGTAACGCTCGAATCCTCTACACTGGGGTGAGCTGCATTAAGGTCGTTTTTCTTCTTTTTCTTTTTCTTCTTCTCATTTGCTTCTCCGCATGGCTGAAGTGGGACTACCAATGCAGTTTCACCTCCTTGAGCTGGAGTCACATCAGCGGAACCACCCAAGTCAGTGGGACTTTCGTCTCGAGCTTGAGCTGACTGGGCCTCTAGTTTAGAGGCTAGCTCTAGGATTTTTTCCTTGAGACGCCGAATCTGAAGCGTGTGCTGCGTTTCTAGGGTCTGTATTCTACTTTCCAGCACCCTAGATTTTTCTTCAGAGGTGAAGAGATCCTTGAGTTCATTGCAGTATGTCACTGCCTCTCAGACCTCTCCTTTAAGGATGCAGTCGGTGCATATACTTCCCAGGTGGCATTTCGAAAAACATCCTTCCGGGAAGTCAACGCACCACTTATCCTTCTGGCATATTGCACATATATATTTGAGTGCAGCTGGACCTTTTTTTCCCTGTCATTTTGAACACTTTCTCTCTTTCAAAACTTTGCGACCAATCAATAGAAAAAAGGGGGTTGGTGAGTTCTCCCCGCGTGAGTCTCTCTTGCCTATCGATCGGAGACATTTCGGATCTTTCAGAAGGCACGCTCCATGTGCTGCTGTTCGTCTGACCGAGTCGTCAAGCCTCGGCGTGCCGTGGCTCCCAACCAAGCAGCACAGACGGTCCCCGAAGGGGCCATCGATTTGTCACCAGGTGAACAACAACGAAGCACGCCCCGTATTAAACTCCTACTAGTTCCCTTCGCGACGGCCAAGATCTCGGAGCAGCGTTCAATGGATATCCCGCCACACCAAGAAACTCGACCTAAGGCTTTTTATTGGCCTGGCAACCAACCTGGGAACAAAAAGCCGTCAACTCGGACCGATGCTACCAGAGGCACCCGTCAACGGTCACTGGGAATGGTCAATAATTATGCGCCAGGGAAGGGGTTAACGGGGCAATACCCTCATCCCATTCATTGTGCCCCAACGCCTAAGACCCCTCAAGTCCTAGTCTCTCGCAACCAGTGAGCGTCGATTGGCATTGTTTATAGAGGTTCCAAAGCCTCTCTTCTGACGTGTGAGGTAGCTGCCAGGTCCTTTTATGTAGATAGATGAAAGAAGGGTAAGAGTGACATGATAGGTATAGGGGTTGATTTTTTTTGTTGCTTTTTTCTTTTTGTATAAGTAGAAGAAATAGGATTAATGTAAAAAAAAAAGAAGAGGAAGGATAGAGTAGGATACAGAAAGACAAAGAAAGATGCACTTAGTCTGGAACCTAATTTATGACCAAATCAACAAGGGAAACCCTGCCAGGGGTGCCAGAAGATAGGTACCCCCGCCGACATAGGTCGAAAACTCAAGGGTACGCACAAGCTCTCTTCCCGCGACAAGGGGGTGTCACCTCTCTCTCTACTTTCTTTGTGAGAGAGAGAGAGAAAGTGAAATAAATGGTAGTTTGAATGAGAACAGGAGGGACTAGGAGGATGACTGAGGTGCTTGTGATGGGTGGAGTGACTCTCAGATTAGATATTTAGATAGGAAGTTGAGTGCAAGCAAATGGAAGGGAGTGAGTGTTTGTTTGCCGGGTGCTGGTGTAAATGATGTGTCTGAGAGGTATGATAGTTTGGTGTCTGGGTGTGAGAGGGATGCAGTTGTGATTACGCATGTGGGAGTAAATGATGTTTAGAAGGTGGGTTCATGTGAATTACGAGAGAGGTACAAGAGGTTAGTTGAAAGGATGAGTGAAAAGCGTTGTTTCAGTTGTGCTTCCGAGATTGGATGTGGGGGTGGAATGGGGACTTGTGCAATTGGATTGAATGAATATGTGAAAGGCCTGTATGAGAGGTCAGGATTAGTGTTTGTAGATGTTTGGAATGGGTTTATGGGAATAAGGCATTGTATGCATTGGATGGACTCCATCTAAGCTGGGCTGGGGTTGACCTGTTTTGGCAGGAGTTAGATAGTGGAAACTAGTTATTGATAGTGGTCAGGGAAATATAAGAGTACAGGGTGGGGCAGGGAAAGGAAAGAGATGCAGAGGAGATAGAGTGGAAGGTATACATTCTAAAAGAGGTGCTTCAGGGATAGGAGGGCTGAGTTGTCTTTATACCAATGGTCGTAGTCTTAGAAATAGGAATGATGAGTTATTTAATTATATTATTGATGAAGATATAGATATAATATGTGTAATAGAATCATGGGTTAATGTAAACAAATTTAATGACAACGTGAGTGAATTTGAACTACAGGGTTATAATAAGTACATTATCAAAAGAGAGATAGGACGGGTGGTGGGTTGATTATTTATATCAGAAATAGCATTTCTTCAAATCTAAATAATTCTATAAAGCAAGAAGTTGAGTCACTGTGGATAGATATTAGGGTCAGTAAAAATAGGATAATACACTTGGGAGCCTTTTACAGACCACCTGGACAGACTGACTGTATTGATGATTTAATGATAGGAAAATAAGTAAAAGATGTGAAGTAGATACAGTTATTCTTGGTGACTTTAATTTAAATTCTGTGGACTGGGAAAATATGATAGGAAGGGATAGAGCAAGTTGTAAGTTTATAGAATGCTTTGAGGATCATTTTTTTGCTCAATTTGTTAAGAAACTAACAAGGGGTGCCATTATATTAGATCTGCGTCTTTCATATGATAATCACTTGGTTCAGGAATTGACTACCGGTGAAGCATTGGGGAATAGTGATCATCAGATGGTCATTTTAACTTGGGAATAGTGAATGATAGAACATCGACAAACTCCACAAAAACTCCAAATTTTATAGGGGCGATTATGATCAATTACAAAACTTTGTAAATCAGATTAGGTGGGATATAGAATTCAGGGAGAAGAATACTTATGAGATGTGGGACACTTTTAAGACTATATTAAACATAGTCCAGGAGCAGTGTATTCCAATGAAGGCTATTAGGAAGAAATGTAGGAAGCCGTTGTGGTGGAATCATGAGGTAGCTAGGAAAATTTCTGAGAAGGGCATACCAGAGATTACAGAGAGAAAGTAATTTTGACAATTTAAATCATTATAGGTCGACCAGAAATGAGCTAAATAAGATTATTAAGAAGAGAAAAAGGGCGGCAGAAATTAATTTAGCTCAAAATAATAATAAAGATCCAAGAAAATTTCTTATCCATTATAGAATTAATATCAAATCTAAAAGTGATAAAATAGGGCCTATTAGATATGAAGAGGTTTTGAAAGAATCTAATGAGGAAATAGTAGAGGTTCTTAATGATCATTTTTCTTCAGTATTTACACAAGAGAATCAAAATAGATTAATTGGTGATAATTCTAGGTCAAGGGAAGTAGTGTTGAATACCATTAATGTGAAAAGGGAAATAACACTGGGTAACACTAGTTTTGTTTCTTTAAATTTTTTTAGTGTTTCTAAAGCAGTTTTACCTCCTGATTCCCAACATATCCTTGAAAATTGCATAGCATCAATATCTCTGGAAATAATTGGAATTTTGTATATATAACTAACCATAAATAGCTGCAACAGTTCACTTTATTTAGCATATTCACATTGTCCATGAATAATAGCTGATAATATTTTGTCCTTGTATTCCTTTTTAAACTACTGAGAAAATGTGCACTGAAGAACGTGCTTTCTTACTGTGATCCCCTTGATCTTTACGCACCAGTGACCATATATAGTCCCCCTTTATAGCAGTGTCCCATCTTCCTTGGTATCTTTTCTCCATTACAGCATTGTCCTGATGGAATGACACCATTCTACTCACTCACTTCGACCAAATTTTCATGAAAAAACTCTGAATGTGAATGCAAAAAATGCACCTTTAATGACATTCTACATCCTAAATTCTTATAACTTTCTAAAAGTTTTGCTACCAGCTGCTTGTAGTTTGGGTCTTTATTTTTACCAAGGAATCCATTAACTATATTTCAAAATGCACATCACACCTCACTTTTGACATCACTCATTGCCTTCTCAAATTGTACAGACTTCAACATTTTATTATTTGCGGTCCAGTAAATATACCACCCTTAAATTTGGCCTCTGATAGCTTTGGAAAGAGAAGACAAATTTCTTGAAATGCTTCTCCACCATGATCTAATGCTTTTACAAACTGTTTGACTAAACCAAGCTTTATATGAAGTGGAAGTAGCAAAACTTTGGCAGGATCTACAAGAGGCTGTCTAATAACATTTAGTTTTCCTGGCTGCAAGTCATCTCGAGGGGGCCATTCAACCTTCTGGTAATGTTCTTGATCAGCCCTACTGTCCCATAGGCAAAGAAAACATGAATACTTGGTGTACCCACCCTGTAATCTGAGTAAGAAGGCAAGCATTTTAAAATCACCACAAACATCCCATTTAAACTTAGTTTACCTTCTCGAGAAGCTTTTTTACATTGTCATATTATTCCTTCATAAGTACCAAGTATGCTATAGGCTCAGATAGATACTGATTCCCATTATGTAGTAAAAGAGCTTTGAGGCTTTTTGTAGATCTATCTATGAAAAGTCGCCATTCTTCAGGGTTGTGATAAATTCCAATAGCTGTAAACAAGCTATTAATATCTTTGCAGAAGCAGTGATCCTCACTTATATCAAAGTATACTTCGAATTCCTCATGGCGCTTCCTGTATACTGTTGATCTGCAGTCCTCCCCCAACAGATTCCATTCATTAAGCCTGGATGCCAAAAGCTCAGCTCCTGACTTAGTGAGACCCAAGTCCCTGATGAGATCATCCAGTTCACATTGATTTGGAATGTGTGGGCGGGTACTCATTCTTGGCTCAAACGTTTTGTCCATTTCTTCATTGTCACAACCTTCCGACTCTCCTGATGAGACCTCCGTCATACCCTCTACCTGAAAAAATATATATAGAAAGAGATGCATTTAATAACTGGAGCATAAATATGGATTGCATGTGTAGTCACATTACAAGAAACCTTAGCTAGATGTTTTGAATATTTCAGCATTGATTCTGTTACAAAGAATATAGCTTACAATTTGATAGGATTTATTTACATTTTCTGGCGGCCGTGAAACCAATAAGGTATCATCATGTGGCACAGGTGCAATAGAGGATGAAATGTTGGGATATGGAAGGGATTTTCTTCCCTTAAATTTTCTGTACTTTGATATGTCAATCATGCAAAAATAGCAATCATAGTGATGATTTTTTGGCTCTCACCAAACTCTCGGCACAGCAAATGACATAGCTTTTCTTGCACCTCTTGGCCATGCATCTAAATTTTATCAACAACTTCCACATGTCACATGTGGGGCCCATGGTTTTTCTTGGTCACCCATACTCATTCTAAAGTACAGTCTATACCAATCCAGTACTTTGCACCTTTCAAAATTTTATATGATACATGCTTAGGTCCAATATAGAAACCACACACAAAACAGAACGAATCTGGTGAATTTCTGCATCTTTTTCTAGCCATAATAAAAAAATTCAAGATTTATCGAATAAACCTGAAAAAGAAAATAAATAAATTAGCGCCAAATGTAAGTGTGCTTTACCCATACCCCATACATTTCTTTATATTAGCATAATTTGTTATATCTTTCAAATGGTCAATGGTAGAGAAAAGGTAAGGACATATTTGGAATCAGCACAAGATTTAGTATTAAAAACACTGAAAAGAAAAGAGAAACAAACATTTTGTGAAAATTTGTTACCCAGTGTAATTAAAGGGTTTATATTGGAGTTAAAGAGTAGTAAGTCATCTGGCCCAGACAACATTCATTCTAGGTTACTCAAAGGTATAGATAGTATTGCAGTAGCTCTTGTAAAAATATATACTAGATCACTAGAGTTTGGAGAAATACCCAATGATTGGAAATTAGCAAATGTAGTGCCAATTTTTAAAAAGGGAAATAAAGAGGACCCGAATAACTTTAGGCTGGTAAGCTTGACTTCTATCGTTTGTAAAATCCCTGAGAAGATAGTTAAGAAGGGTATTTCTGACCATCTAGAGTGTGGTAGGTTAATAAATGATGCTCAGCATGGGTTTAGAAGAGGTAGATCGTGTTTAACAAATTTACTGGATTTTATGGATTATGTTACTAAACAATTAGATAAGGGAGAGAATGTTGATGTATTTTACTTAGATTTTAGCAAAGCTTTTGATAAGGTTCCACATAGGAAACTAGTTCACAAATTAAAAATGCATGGGATATCTGGTAAAGTTTTGAATTGGATAACTAAATGGCTGAAAGACAGGAAACAGAGTGTTGTGCTGAATGGGGTGAGGTCACAGTGAAGGGAAGTTATCAGTGGAAGACCTCAAGGATCCGTTCTAGGCCCTTTATTATTCATAGTTTATATAAATGATCTTGAAGAAGCTGTAAATAGCAAAGTGTCAATTTTTGCTGATGACACTAAATTGACAGCTGTAGTTAAAGAAGTTGAGGGTAGCTTTAAAGTGCAGAGTGACATAAATAAGTTATTAGCTTGGGCTCAGAAGTGGCAAATGACTTTGAACCTTAAAAAATGCAAAGTTCTTAACATGGGAAGAGATAAGAGGGAATTTAGCTATAAAATGGATGGGCATTGGCTGAATTCAGTTGAGGATGAGAAGGACTTAGGTGTAGTAGTAGATAGGTCACTTGAAGTTTTCAAAGCAGTGTATTGGGGCAAAAAATAGAGCAAATAGGGTGCTAGGATACATTAACAGGAATGTTAGCTACAAGAGTAAAGAGGTTATCCTTAAACTCTACAACTCATATGTTAGGCCACATTTAGAGTACTGTATACAAGCATGGTCACCACATTTTAGAATGACATCAACCTGCTAGAGTTATTTGAGTTGGAAGGTAGTAATCGGACTAGGGGTCACCACTTAAAAGTTAAAAAACAAAGGTGCAGGTTGAATGTTAGAAAATATTTTTTCACCAATAGAGTGGTAGATTCCTGGAATAGTTTGCCATCTGAGACGGTAGACTGTCCAAACTTGAATGTATTCAAATGCAAATTAGATGATTATATGGGGATGGAGTGTTAACTTTGGGGGGTATTCTGAACTCATTCCTGTGGATGCAGTTTTTTATTTTTGACACATTCTTGTGTATGGTTCGAAGTGTATATTGTAGATGCATTATCTGACACAATCCTATGGATGCC
Source organism: Ceratothoa steindachneri (assembly GCA_963969495.1). Classification (NCBI taxonomy): domain Eukaryota; kingdom Metazoa; phylum Arthropoda; class Malacostraca; order Isopoda; family Cymothoidae; genus Ceratothoa; species Ceratothoa steindachneri. Next base: position 116,433,532 of record OZ018333.1, on the reverse strand, counting down.
TTATGTAGGTGGGTTTTGACAGATGCAGATGACCTTTGATAGGCCCTTATGGCTTTTATCATCCATGAAATTATGTTATGTATTAAGACAACGTTACCAGCCATAAACTGGTGTAATCTTTCTTACCAGTCATATTGGACTAAGTTCCGATCTTTGTGCCTCCATTCATATAAGACTTTACCAGCCTTAAACTGGTGTAATCTTCCTCTCCAGTCGTATCAGATGATGTTCTGAACCTCGTGCCTCCTCCAGTCATAACTGACAACACTACCAACCGTTAACTTGTGTAACTTTCCATCCCTGTCATAACACTAGGTCAGCTACACTCACACCTCATTCTCACTTCTCAATAAATTCACATTTCACTTCCATAGTGATATGCTTTCTCTTTTCATTGTCTTCTTTGAATTAATTCCTCAGCAACATTCTTGCAATGGTTATTATTATTAAACTTGGCACTAAAAAAATACAGTACAGTACAGTAATTCACAAATAATGTGTCTGAACACAAAAAAACTTAGCATCAAAAAAATATTTGCAAGTACAATGTATATACAGTATTACTGTGATGTGTACTAAAGGCAGGATAAATATTGATTAGCAGAAGAAGTTCCATTACATATGATTGCCTAGAAAGAAAAGAAATTAAGAAAAATAAAATAAAAATCATGATTTTATAGAAAACTAAATTTTTGCCGATCACAAAAAATTGCTCATTATGCAAAGCAAAATTTTGCTTGTTATGGAGGTATGACTGTATAAAGTTTTCTAATACATGAAAAAAAACAAAATATGAATATTAAATTTGAAAAAAATATAATACTATGGAAGTGCATAGATGAAAACCAATGAGGGAAGGGATATGAAATAAGATCACATTTAACAGTGCATTTTTTTTTGTATAGCCATGGTAAATTATCTAACAAATTAACATTCCCTTTAATATGACTCTATTTAATGGAACAGATAAGGAGTTATTCAAAGATGGCTGAGAAGTTGCTTAATGCATCAATTATATTAAAATTCCCGAGTGTAGCCCTGATACTGTGCTATTGCACATACAGTAAACCCTCAATATAACAAATTTCGGATATAATGAACCAACTTTCCTGGCCGAACTCCATCCGGTTTAACAGGCAAGCGTTACGACTAGCTTGAGTGAGTGTTGGTGTATCGCATGTCTCCTACAGTACAAGGTTCGTATCAATACTATGTTGTGTAGTCCACTTAACTTTATTAGTAATTACATACATATTACATATCCATAACAAACTTGGTTCATTATTTCCATTGCTTTTAACAGCCATTGGGTTTAACGAACTTTTCGGCTTTAACGAATGACTCCCCCACCCCATATAGTTCGTTATATCAAGGGGTTACTGTACAACAATTTTTTTTTATAATTTTGGATCATATACAGGTGGATGGTTATTGTTGAACCTAAAAGGCAATCCCATTCTTAAGTCATTATTGAGATCAATACGGGAATAATTGAGAATATGCCAATGTCATACAATTTATTTTTAAGATTCTCTGATTTGGAACCAAAGCATGGAAAGGAAAAGATTTAATTTATTAACAGTTTATAATGGAATCAGAAGGGAGTAATTTTTTTATTAAGAATTAAGCTATTTGTTTCTGAAGAAGCATTTTGAGGTAACCATAGTAGCGCAATTTTTTTTTAATAATTTGAATTCAAGATAAAAAGCCTCCCACTTGGCGTAGTGGTTAGGGTGCTTGCCTGGCAATCGCTGGGTCAGCGGTTCGAAGCTCCGTCCAGATTCTTTTTAAGCTGATACTATTTACTAGGGAGGTTACCACCGTGACTAGCTATCACATGGCGGGAGTTGGGGCTTGCCCTAGCTGATGTCTGCCTGATAAGCAGCAATACAGCAGCTTGATATGAGGACTGAAACCAGTGCACTTTAACTTTTAAAAAGCTGTAAACATTGAACATAAGTTATTTGCTCCACCAAAAATATTATGGATAGCCTTAATTTTAAATTGGCACTCGCAAAAGTTAAAGAAACAATCCAAGGTTAGAAAAGACGAGTTTTCAGTTAATATGAAGTGACTATCTTCTCGGGCAATTTTCACATCAAAAAAAGTTGCTATTTTGCTCAAGCTCAAGAAATTTAATATTAGGTTATTTGAGTTTAAATAATTCAGGAAGAGCATACAATCTGCTTATGTTGAAATAATAAAACATCTATATAGTACCTAATATTAAATTGTGTAAACTTGAGCAAAATAATATTCCCTTTTTTGACATGAAAATAACCCAAGAAGATAGTCACTTTACATCAAATTTTATGGAATACCCACTTTTTGAATTAAGTTTCTTTAGTTTTTGTGAGTTCAAATTTAAAATTAATGCCATCTATACCCTCCTTCAGAGAGCAATCTCAAGCAAAGCTTTTGTCATAGTTTGGTGGAGGACTGTCAGAATTTCAGGTTCCATGCAAAGTTGTGTGACTCCTTCCTGAGACATTGATATCAAGCACTTGATGAGTCTCACCTAAAAAGGACCCAATGATGCAGGATCAATAGAGCATACCTCTTGGATAGAAAACCCTAGTACCTTTTCTGTGCTAAAGGCCTATTGGAAGATTTTTCCCACTCCTTGTAAAGTGCTGATATATTTGGTGCAGGGGGGTGGGGGTAGTCTGGATGAAAAATTTAAAACTATTTTTGAGATATTGGTCATTGTGAAAGTAAATGTGTTGAGTCCAACCTTCTCTACTATGTTCTTGAAGTTGGATTCTGTAGCTGATAGTCCACAAGGATGTCTGAGTGGTGTAATAGCCCACAGTGATGGTCTTCTCTGCAAAGATGCCTCTGCAGTTCCTTCTGAATAGATATGGAGGGAGGTTAGACTTTGGATAGGGCCTTATTTTAGGCAGGTAGTCTCCATGAAGATACAACAGATAGTATAAAACTGTATTAACTAAAAAAATATATACTGTGGGAAAAAGGCACCCTATTGATTTCTTTAACTGGATAATCCTCCACTTTGTATTATTCTGCAAGGGGGTACAACTTAAATTGTGGCCTCCCAGTTTCTCTTTGCTTGAACCCTGCTGCATTCTGGATGGACACTGCCTAACACAGTCTTCTTCAGACATTCTAAAATAGTCAAGTAGAGGGAACAATAGGATGTAGTGCTCTCAGGGTACTAGGGGAGAAGTTCTACTGTTTTTGTGTAATTTAGGGAGGTGTCCTGATTGCAGGCAGCTAGCAAAACTGGTTTAGGGTGGTCAGGGAAGGCTTGAGAGTTGTGGTTTGTGTTTGATGTTTAAGTGCTATGAGGGTAAATTGTGTTTTGGTTCCGGGAGTTTAGCTAATGATTGTGTATATTTGGCAGCAGGGGGGTTTTTTGTAGGGGTTCTTGCGATGAAGTTTACTGAAGAATTATGTTCTTATCATTCATTTGGTCTTCAGTTGGGAGGATTTTTATTTTGGTGCAGCCACTGGCAATGCAGAGGGCGCTACTGCAACTGGCTACACGAAAAACACCCCTTAGTATAAACTTGAACCTTAATCTTTGACTTTTTAAATTATTTATTTTTTCATCCATTTGTCCCTTATTTTTTTAGCCTCTTTAGTTTGACTTTCTTTTCATTAAAACCCATTCTATGTTGGGGCATACCCTGTGTAAACCTGACTTGTTTTCTATACTTTGAACCTTTTGTCGGATATCCCAGTCTGGGGCTTCTTCACTCACACTATTTGCCCCAGTACTGAGACAAGCAGGGTTGCTACTGCCTTTGCTTTCTGCTTTGGGCACATAAGTGCACCCATGCCTGTGGGATAATGGAGTTTTGGGAGGAGTAGGATCTCCTCCCACTCTATATAGTTCTTTGGGTGTATGCTCTGCCCCGGGGAGCGTTCCTCCTCCCTCCAGGGCCTAGTTCAGGCCTTTTTAGTTAATAGGGCTTTATTTTGTATGGGTTTATTTTTTCTTGAATTATTAACCCCTTCGCTACGATGACGAAACTGCTTTCATCATGCCTACTGTCGCACATGTCTCCGATGATGAAAGGGTTATCGTCATGAAATAAATGATTGTTTTTCTGTTCTGTAATTTTGCCGGAGTACGCTATGAACATTCCTGATCATTACTCAAAGTGTTTGTCTTATAATGATGTCATTCTCAACTGACCAATAAAAACACTTTGTAGGCGGGGTTTGTTTATCCCCTCAAGGCGAAGCCATGTTCTATACCAGTTGGAAATTACTTGTGATTGATTACATAAAATATATAGCATAAACTTTTCATTTTGTTGTATATTTAGACAATGTCTTCAAGCAATAGTGATAATTATGAAGGTAGTGACTTCAAACCCATGCAGTGACAATGAATCAAATGACAGTAGTGATAATGGCACTTCTATTTCAATCAGTGATGAAGAATGTTTCATAGTAGGCCTACTAAATAAACATTGCATTTAGATGAGTAAACAATGTCATTTTTTTTATTTAATTATTTGAAAGATATTCTCAACATGAACAAACATCATAATAATAGGCAAAATTTAAACATAACATGAATAATGCAATAAATGCAAAATTTAAATTTAAATAAAATGTATACAGCACCGTACACAGGCGCCACAGACTCGTGCAGAAGGGGTTAATATTACCTATGCTGAACTTTAAATTCAGTGGCTATGCCCTTGGCTGCAGTTGTCAGGTGAGGAAATGTTCAGAATAGAAGTGTTCTGGATGTAAATTGCATTTTGTATTTCTTTAAGGAGGACTTTGGAGGGATTTTAATGAAAGATGAAGTGAGTGCAGAATTCTTTGAAGACCCAAGTTCTCTCACTGGTGTGGATGGACAGAAACTTCCTTCAAAGAATGAAAATACTCACCAAAATGCCCCCCTTGATTTGTTGCTACAAGACCACCACCTGGTAAAGGTAATCTTACATTTTTTTTTCTTTCTCATTCTGACTGTCTTTACCCTCATAACAGCAATATATTTGCTGAATATTACCATGTTGTGTCAGTGAATAAGAGTAAATAATAAAGGTTTTAATACCTTTACCAAAACATGTGCTATAAACATTACTAGAGTTGCATTATTGGAAAGGTAGAACAATGATTTTTATTTAATCTACCTCAAGCTGCCCCATCCGGCCCCAGCTTAGCCTCTTCTCCTGCTTTCTGACACCCTGCTTCCTCACTTTCCCTACAATCTCTCCCACAACTTTCTCTGGCCAGCCTCTAATTTCACAGGGTAGATCCTGACCAGCTTTCTCTCACTCAACCATCCCGGATCGTGGCTGAGTGGGGAGGGGATGTCCCTTCACCCCTGAGATCCAGTTTGGGACAGTGAGTTTTAACTACCTGCTCCTCTCCCCACCTTCACCCTCCTTGCATCCCTTTTCTTCATTTCTGTAGCCTATTAATTTTATGCCAAGCCTAAGGTAGAGCCACCATGCTGATGTGCTGCTTGGCCACTGGGCAGAAGGTGTGGCCTCGAATGGTGGCAGCCAGCCTCTTATTCACCCCTTGCAGAGCGGGCTACTGCAGGGGGTGATTAGTGTTTGCATCCTGCACTCACAACAGGGTCCTCATGCCCACCAATGAAAATCTTAAAAAACCTAAATCTTATTTTTGGACTGAGTCTCTGACTAAACTGGACCGTCTTAAGGATTTTGATTTGGATGCTCCATCAGCTCCTGCTATTACTAATAGCGGAGCTACAGCAGACAAGCCAGATGAGGTGGTTGCTCCTTGCTCATCTGGTTTTGTGGCTGACAAACCTAAAAACTTCACACTTCTATGCAGAATATCGCAACAGAACCTACTGAATTAAGCACAAACTGAATGCACTCCTCTGGTTTCCACAGACAACCATGATGAAACTATAAATAAAAATGACAATGAAGGCTTTAGGGAGGTTCCCAAATGACAATCTAATGCTGAGGCAGTGGCTCCACCCACTACTACCCAAGACATTAAGAGACTCAAATGTTGTAACACTGGACCTTACATACCGCGTTCCACTCATAGTCCAGGTATGTCCACAGGTGAGAATCCTTGGATTCCAGTTTTGAGCCGTAGAAAGGTATGACAGAGACAGCATCAACTGCAAGCTACTTTTGATTTTAGTTGTAACTCCCTACTTTGAGAAATACTGGATGAAGACATCCAGTCTAAAGTTGGCCAGACATTAAAATTGTCAAAGCTACAAAAAGTTCTCTACTGGTGGAGGCCCAAACTAGTGTGTAGGTCACCAAGATCAGATCATTAAAGTCTCTAGCGGGAAAGCGAATCACTCTTACTGCACACTGCCAATATAACACTGTTAAGGGTGTAATTCACACCCCTACACTACGGCAGTCATCAGAGGAGGAAATACATGAACATCTGAAAGACCAAGGTGTCACAGATGTCCGTAGAGTACAACAGAGATGAAATGGACAATTAGTACCAACCAACACTTATATCCTCACTTTTAACCTCTACTCTTGTCCACCAGTGCTTTGTATCACTTGCTGGGTATTGGTTGAGGTGGACCAGTGCCAGTACAGTCCACAGCAGTGTTAAAAACGTCAGTGCTTTGGCCATGTAGCAAAACATTGCCATAGAGAGGTAGAAACATATGCCTGATGTAGTGGTGGAGGTCATTGCAAGGATGCATGCATAAGTAAGGTGTCTTGCTTCCATTGTAAGGGATCTCACTACAGTAATGATAGACAATGTCCAAAATACAAATGTGAGAAAAATTTCTTGGACCTACATATGAGAGAGCGAATTCCTCATTTTGTAGCTCTCCAAAAAATCTTAGACAAACACCCTATCTATGAACCTTTATACTCTGCTCCTGCCCAAGAGATCAATGTTGCAATAAACAGTACAGTTGCCTCAGCAAGGACCACACCTAATCTTCCTACAACATCAACCACTGCACATACTCTTTTAACATCCATGCCACAGAGACGGCATCAGCACTCTTATGCTATCGTGGATGTGGAGTGTGAAACAGGACCTACTCCTCTTGTGAAAACTAGGGGATCTCCTATTTTGAAGAAAGCAAAACAAATAGAAAAGCTCTGCATAAGTCTGACGACCCTCACACTAAAACGCAATTGCCTTCAAGATCACAAAAGACTACCTCTATTCCACCTAAAGAACAATAGCAACCCATGACAGTCACAGACCCAAGCTTGCCTGGACCACAACAGCATGCAACTTCAAGACTCGAAACACCAAAAACCCAGCCTAGTAAGACTTCTGAGGCTGCTCTACAACTGGAGAGACTTACTACGCATAGTAAAAAAAAAAAGTCTCCTTACTTCGCCTACAAAAACCACCACAACCAAAAAATATTGTATTACACCTCATCTATCAGAGAGTAATGTGCAAAAGATCGCTGTTATTGGCACTCAAGAGAGACAACTGTCCCACTCCTAGAAAGGTAAGTTCTCCTACCTACCACAGTAATCTACATGGCACCTGGTATTGATACTTAACAGACTAGGTTTCCTCCGAGACCTATAATGTGTTGCTTTTATCCAAATTACTATTATATTGTTAGATATTTATGCTTTTAATAGAAATTTATGATTTTAAATATGACTTAAATTTTATTGTATGCTTCTTTACTATTGTTATTTAGTTATATATTAATGCTTTTATTAGAAATTTATGATTTTAAATGACTTAAATTTTATTTTTATGCCTCTTTACTGAAAGCTCCTGATCTCATAATAATAGATATATCTTATTTTCGTGTACCCCTTTTTATACTCCAGATTACTTCTTATATTCCAGTAATTTTAGCCACATAATTCTACTTGATATTCACTGTTGAATCACCCTATGGTGTCTACAGGGGTAAAACACCTAATATAATAATAATAATAATAATCTACCTCAAGCTTGGAGACCTCAATCCATTGCATGTTGTAAAAAGTGATTAAGCCCAGTTAGGGCATTGCTGGCGTGTTAAGCCACACACACACAGATTTTTATCCTGCAAGTGCTATACATGATGAGGGCAATAGAGGGGCTGCCACATCCTTGTCTACTGTCTAGGTATGCTTGTTAACCTACACCAGTGTTTGGACTATTGGATGAGTAAAGGTGAGAGTTTGTTCTTGGCTGTGTGAGAGGCCTAAAAAATGATGGGAAGACAGCTGAAGTAGATAATATGAGATGCTAAAAAGGAGTTGGGGATTCTATAAGGGCCTGGATCATGTGGATGTGCTGTAAGGCTTTGAAAGTAGATTGAGTGCTAGGCATAATGCTGTATATAAGGCTAAAGGCGAGAAAGGTGAATGCAAGAACTACAGGAGAATAAGTTTGTGTTGTGGGTAAGGATGTATGAAAATTTTTGGATGTCCTTATAAGAAGGATAACTGGGATTATTTAAGGGATAAGCAAGGTGGATTGTGAGAGGTTATGTGGTGTGTGGATGTATTTGCACAGACAAGTAGCCCCAAAAAGAAGGGATAACACATATACGCCGTCTTCATGAGTCTGAAAAATGTTTGTTATGAAGAAAGTGAAGCTTTGTAGCAGTTTCTTTAGAGAGAGAAAGAGAGGATGGGGGGTTGTGGATGATGAGAGGTTATGTGGTTGTAGCGTGCTGAAACTCTATACTCTAACCCCAATCGATCCAACCCGCTTCCTCCACTAATTTGGACATGAGAAATCAAGGGAGAAATGAAAGGGATTGTATGCATTGTCCTTTACTTACAAAAAAATATGGGGTAAATATTTACAAGAGATCTCGTTACTTATGCACACAAACAAAAAAAATGAGATTGATAAATTTACCATTACAATATATACAAGATCAAAATAAACAGTCCTATAACCAAACAAAGTTTTATCTAAATAGTCTAAGAGTGAATCAGTTAAGCAAACAAAACAAAAAATATTTACAAAAGTACTTACAACCAAACCAAGAGACAAAGAAAGGTTTGCCATTCCCCGGGAAAGAGAGTTGCTGGCCGTCACTATGGTGGGCACAAACTGTGTATGCATTTTAAAGGCCTCGGCCTACAACCTCATATAATAATGCGATCTTGTTGCATATTCGTGGCTATTAAAAGCCCTCTCTGTCCTGTCAGGACTCACAATGACTTCTTGATGTACAAGGTATATTCTCTTTCAATATTGCAAATCTTACAATCTCAGCCACCCTTATTAAAAGATTATTACAAGTCAAGTACAATCTAACAGAATATTTGAGTGGCTCTTTGTTTGCAATAGACTTGATATATCAAAACTATGTCCTGGAGAAAAAACAAAAAAAAATGTTAAACAAAACATGAAATCCATAATATATATATATATATATATATATATATATATATATATATATATATATATATATATATAAATCTCCATTCACACACACATTCTTACAGAGGGAGGGGGAGGGGGTATGGCCCTACAATCACTCTCACAGTCACTCATAATAGACTCTCAATCCTTGCTCACAGTACTTTTTATACTCAATCACACCTTTCTGCCCTCATTCACACTCGTCTACTAGTCCCTGGCTATGCGTAGCAATCTGTCGAGGTTGTTCGTCAGTCGTCCTGTTAGTCTCCTCATCACTATCAATCATGTCATCCACCATACTCTTAGCCTTCATTACCAGTTCTCCCATCTCTTGACAGAACTCTTTCATACTCTTCCATTCAGAACTTTTACTCTTCATACCCCATTCATCAACACCTCACTCACAGCTCTCATCCAACTCAAGGTACACTCTTGTGAAACAGACAAATCACTCACATCCCCTCTACTCTCAGCGGCTACACCGGAAACCCCTTCAATTAGTTCCCACCAGAAGCCACAAAAAGTCAGTCACCTCCTCATTCTCCACATCAAACTCACCTCTACCCTTACCATTCCTAAAACCAGGAAAATCAGCCACACTAGGTTCATTCTGTCCAAACACACTATCATTCATACTGTTCCCAAAACCAGAAAAATCAGCCACAGGCAGCTCACTCACTCATCTACTTACACCAACCAAATCACTCACCTGCTTATGCAAACACTCAATCTCTCCCAAGCTCCCTCATACCAGAAAGACTGCTCAGACTTAGTTTCATTCTTCCTTTCACTCTTCTTTGTACGCTTTCTACTCCTCGAGACCAAGACAAGCTCTTTCCCAAACAGACCCATACTATCACATTCCTTCTCATCTGCACAGTTCATACACCGGATGGTCATCAGGTAGTCAGGAGGTTCTCTCCACCTCCTCGACTGACTGATGAGCCCGCACTCTCTCAGTCAGACCTTCATTCAAACTCTCCAAAACATACGTCACACCATTCTCCCAGACTCTCACAACTCTATACTGTCCTTCAAACTTTTCGATCATCTTCGACACTTTCAACCTACCTTTTACTTCTTTTATCTTCAATACTTTTGCACCTATTTCAAACGAATGGAACCTTTCATGTGCCTCATGCCATACACTCTGCTCACTTTCACTCAAATGAAACCTATCTTTCACTCTCCTTTCAAAATTCATAACAAACTGACATGGAGACACCCCAGTTGCACTATGCACCGTAGAATTATACGCCCATAACACTCTACCCAACCACTCATCCCAGTCATTCAAAGTCATACTCATCATTCTCAACATCTCACACAAGGTTCTTTTTGTGGGTGGGTTTTGACGGAGGCGGATGACCTTTGATAGGCCCTTGTGGCTTTTGTCATCCGTGTAATTATGTTATGTTATGTTATGTTATGTTATGTTATGTTCTTATAGTACGTTCAGCCAACCCATTCGAAGACGGTATATAAGGAGTTGTCCTTACATGCTCTACACCATTCTCTCTCAACATTCGCTCAAACACTTCACTCGCAAACTCAGGCCTATTATCACTCAGACATCTCCTAGGTTAACATACACACATAGGAAAAAACAACTGCTCAACCACACGCGCAACAGTCACACTCCTTTTATCTCTCACGGGTGCTGCATACACAAACTTGCTCTTATGATCAACCATACCAACATTCCCAGCACTTGTATGCGGTAAAGACATACAATCAATTACTACTAATTTAAATGGTTCTTTCGCATCAACTTTCAACATCGGCGGCTTCACTTGCACACCTTGCACCTTTCACTTCTGACACCGTTCACACGTAGCCGCAACATCATTCACAACCATCCTCAGAAATGGATGGAACACACTCTCCTTCATACCCTCCCACAACTTAAACTTACCCATATGCCCATAATTATCATGCACAACTTTCACCAGACCAATCACCAACCAAAGACATCACAGGTATATACATATCATCACCACCCTTCACATGCCTCACAAAATATACAACATCCATACAAATAACAAAATCCTATCATCATCCCTTAAAATCTCATTCTCATCATCCATGACCAGCTCAATCATATCACAAAACTTGACAACATTCTTCGCACACTCATTCAACCTTATCACCTCACATTCACCTTTCATAACACAATGTAGCGGCGGGATCGCGAGTCCCTAGCCAAAAGTTCCCGCCGCCCTGACAAGGTCCGCTCGGTGGTTCAAGAAGAGGGTATTGAGGAGAGAGAGTATTTTCTAAATTTAATTTACACACAAAAAAAGAAATTAACCACAACCCCAGAAAACAAAAATGTAAATTTACCCAATTTCCAAAATATTATCTATCTTAAACCACAACCCACTATATATATATATATATATATATATATATATATATATATATATATATAAATATCTTTGGTTGTGGTTTAAGATAGATAATATTTTGGAAATTGGGTAAATTTACATTTTTGTTTTCTGGGGTTGTGGTTAATTTCTTTTTTTGTGTGTAAATTAAATTTAGAAAATACTCTCTCTCCTCAATACCCTCTTCTTGAACCACCGAGCGGACCTTGTCAGGGCGGCGGGAACTTTTGGCTAGGGACTCGCGATCCCGCCGCTACATATTTTTGGCGCCCGAATAGGGACTGCCCGGTGGTTTGAGGAAGGAGAGGAGTGAGAGCCTGTGTCTTTTGTCCCTAATGGAGGAGGAACAGATTGGGACCATGGAGTTGGAGATGAGAAGACTAAATGAGTTAGTGCGGCAGAAAGACAGAGAAAATGCGCATTTGAGAGAAGAGAATGATAGTTTGAAAAGGAAAATGAGGGAGATGGAAGTGAGAATGGAAGAGAGGATTAAAGACAGTGAGGTGCGAATGGAGGAAAGATTGATGCAAATGCTGAATGAGAAAATGGGAGAATCAGGTGCAATTGGTGGGGGTGTGGCCTCGACTCCACTTGGAATTGACATGACTGATAAAAAGGGATTGACAGGCATAAAGGAACCCCTGCAAATGACTAGGCATCGAAAAAAGAAGACCCCAAAGACTAGATGCCCAGATCGACAGGAAAGGACCCGACTGGCTAGTATTGACTCCTTATATTTCAGCTCGAATGAAGGCATGAGTGAAAGTGGGAGAGAAGTGAGTGATAGTGAATGTGATGCTGAGGTTCATCGGAGTATACTGATCAGAGAAGTGCCAAAGTTAAGTAAGTTTAGAGTGGAAGGAGCAAAAGATGTGAAAGTGTTTTTGAAAGAGTATGAAAATTATTGTAAGGAAAAATTTGGAGAGAATAATAGGTTTTGGGTGAAAGAGTTGTGTGAGTTTCTGGATGGGCGTATGAAGGATTTTTACCGTACGATTATGAGCGTGGGTGAGCCTAAGTGGAAGGTTATGAAAGAGAGAATAATAGAGCACTGTAAAAGGATGAAGACAAGTGTGAAATATAAGAAAACAAATGGGTTTGAGGAAGCGAGAATGGGGAAGAATGAGGATGTGAATTCTTATGCCCATCGCTTAGAGTCCTTGGCATGAATGAGATTTGGAGATGACGGAATAAATGGGAATAAGGAGCTGATGAAGAAGTTTTTAAATACGGTTCCGAATGAAGTGAGCGAGTATGTGACGTATAAGAGGAAAGAGAAGATGAAATGGGCTGGTGAAAGATTGCTATGGAAGGATGTACTGGAGATGTTAGAGGACCGTGAATTTGAGGATTATGGAAGGGAGGAGGCCTCGATTCACACTGTGTGCAACTCAAGTATCAGTAAGTTGCCCCAGTTCCGGTCATATCGGGACGCATTGACAGAGAACCCGATCGAAGTGATGTCTAGATTTTTGGAAAATTATTACAGCGGGCAGAATGAACAATAGAGTGTGTATGTTGGCCACCAACCGAGAGGGAGTAAAAGTAGGAGTGAGAGTCGGAATGGGTGGAGTAGGGTTCAGAATGGTCGGAATAGTGGTCGCACAAATGGTAGGAATGACAGTAGATCTAGAGTAAATGAGCCTAGGTGTTTGAGGTGCAAGAAAGTTGGGCATATGAGGTTTGACTGTCGCTGGTCACAAGGAAGTTGCTTTGGCTGTGGACAAATGGGGCACATGATAAAAGATTGTAGTCGTGCGAGGGAAAGAGCGTGTTATGGATGTGGAAGAATGGGCCACTTAGTACGAGATTGCAGGGAAGGTGGTCGAGTAAATATGAGTGGACCTGGAGTTTGTGGTAATTGTGGGCAGATAGGGCATTATGCCAGGATCTGTGCCGGTCCAAGAGCTACCTGTGGTAAATGCGGAATGGTAGGTCATGCAACAAGGTTGTGTAGGACCGGAGAAAGATGCATGAATGAAAGAATGGATGGGAATGATGCAAGTAATCGAGAGGATACGACTCAGGGAAACTAAGGAATGAGAGGGTTCCTTCTGGAGAATTCTCTAGAGTGCAAGTGATGAATGTGAGAGAAGGATTGTCAAATCGTGGAGTGAATTGGGGTCAGAGAGTGAATAGGTGTATGTGTGTTAAAATTAAGTGTGGAGAACGAGAAGTTAGTGCATTGATTGATACAGGATGTAAGGTGAATGTGGTGTACTATGAAGCATTTGTAGGAATGAAAGTAAGTGAAGTTAAGGATCGTGGATATCATTTGACTGGATTAGGTGAACAGGATGTGCCGATTGTTGCAAGGTTTAGAGAGAGTGTTTTGATTCCGGGTGTCCGGATGAATGAAGATGAATTTTGTGTTGTAGAAGGTGCAAACAAGAAGTATGACATGCTATTAGGTTATAAGTTTTTGAAAGCGAATGGTATTGTGATTCACCCTGATTTAGAGATGATTGAATGTAAGAAGGATGGAAGTATGAAGTTTCAATGGTATGTGAATCCAGATGGAAGTGTGAGAGTGAACATCATGAAAGGTCTGGAGGTATATGCGATTGAGAGTGTGCCTGTCAAGCATAATGAAACATTGAGTGTAAGGATTGGATGGAATTCGGATGTCGAGATAAATGAGAATGATGGGAATATTTATGTCTTGGATGGTAGTGCTGCGAACTATCGATTAAGGCGAGTGGTGCATGTGTTTGATGGTATAATTGATATGAAAGATCCGCGTGTCTGCATGCAAGTTTGGCCTGATCTGCCAAGGAAGAGTCTTAGAGGAGTGCAAGTGGGAGATAAATTGGGTGTGTTAAATACAGTGGTGAATATGGAGAATGATATGCATGTGGTGAACGCAAATGTGTTTTCCGTGAGTGTAACGTCGAATGTTTGGAAGTATGAAGATTTGATTGAGCAAGTGAAATTGGAAGAAAAGTTGAGTGAATGTGAGAAGCAAAAAGTTTACAGGATGTTGTGGAATAGGAGAGGTGCTTTGAGTCAAGGGGATGAGGACTTTGGCAATGCTCATTTGCCTGAGTTCAAAATAATTTTGAGCGACGATATGCCAATATATCAAAGGCCTCGTCATTTCCCTGCCCCTGTGGCTCAAGAGATTGAGGAACAGTGTGAGGAATTAGAGAGAATTGGCGTGATTGAGCCGAGTGTGAGTGCCTGGAATAGTCCGATTGTACCTGTACGAAAGCCAGATGGACGTTTGCGACTGTGTATTGACTATAGAAGAGTGAATGAATGAACGTTGAAAGACAAGTTTCCTATGAGTGTTGTGTCTGAATGTGTGTACAGTATGTATGGAATGAAAGTGTTTTCTAAGATGGATCTGGTACATGGATACTACCAGATGCCTGTGGCTGAAGAGAGTAGACCTATTATGGCGTTCTCTACCTCAAAGCGCCATTATCAGTTTAGAAACCTGAGCTTTGGGTTGGCGAATGCCGTAGCTGCTTTTCAGCGTGCTATGAATGTAGAGTTGAGTGGTTTTCCGTGTAAGAATGTACGAGTGTTTTTGGATGATATTTTGGTGATGAGTGAGAACATGGAAGAACATATGACCTTGGTGAATGATGTTTTAAGAAAGTTGGAAGAGGTTGGTGTCAAAGTGAAGTTGTCTAAATGTGTATGGTTTGCTAGTGAAGTTGAGTTTTTAGGACATAAGGTGAGTGCGGTTGGATTGCGTAAATCGGAGAAGTTCGTGGGAAAGGTTAGGAATTTTCCTAAGCCTACCACAGTGAGAGAGTTGCGTGGATTTCTTGGTTTAGTTGAGTTTGGAAGAAAGTTTATGAAAGATTGTTCAGGTGTAATGAAACCGTTGAGTGTATGGACTGGGAAAAAGAAGAGTGCTGTGATTAAGTGGAATGACTCTATGAATGCAGCGTTTGAAAAGTTAAAAGCGGAAGTTGCAAAAGATGTGGAACTTGTGTATCCAGCATATGGAACAAATGCAGGAATGCTTGAAGTGTATACGGATGCAAGTGGTCATTCGATGGGTGGATGTTTGATGCAAGATCAAGTTGTGAATGGGGTTGAAAGAAAGCGAGTAATTGCGTATGTTTCCAAGGCGTTTAGTGTGGCAGAGCGTGCATATTCAACGATTGAAAGAGAGCTGGCTGCGTTAAGATTCTGTCTCAAGTCGTTACGACCATTTCTGTATGGAGTACAGTTTGTAGTGAGAACAGATCACCAGCCACTAGTGTATTTGCAGCGTATGAGGTTAGTTGATAGTAGGCTTGCAAGGATGATAGAGGATTTGAGTGATTTTGATTTTGTGGTTGAGTATTTGCCAGGTGAAAGGAATGTGATTGCTGATTTGATGTCATGTTTGCCTTGTAGTTTGAATGAGAGCGAGACTGTAAGCATAAATCCTGAGTATTTGCCAGCAGGTGTAGTTGTTGGAAGAAAATGTAAGGGTGGAGGTGATTCTATGTTCGAAAGTGTGTTGTATGGTTTACGAGACTTGGTGAAAGATGGATTGCTTGAAAAGGTGCCAGAAAGTGTGAATGCATTACGAAAGGTGGTTATGGAAGAAGCGTGTAAGAGACCAGAGCAATTGGGAATGGAAAATTCAAGTAGGTTAAGAAAAGAGTTAAGAAGTATGTGTATGCCAGGAGTGATGATGTTTCAGGAAGTGTTAGCGATAGTGAGTAAGCTGTTTGGTGTGAGAGTATATGTGCATTATGGTGTGGAGAAGCCAGTGATGTATCGTGGTAAAGGTGTAGACCGAGTGAATGGGTGTGAGTTGCATCTGCAATGTTTGAGTGGTGTGCATTATAATTGGCTGATTGAGAAGAAGAATTATGTAAGAAGAGAGATTGACTACGTTTGCGAAGGAACTGTTCCTGTTAGTGAAGATGAAGGTTTGGATGCTGCAGAAGTGTTTGTGGAACAGACCGAAGTGTTGAATATAATGTGTGAACATGGACTTGAAGAGAGAGTGCAAGTTACCTTGACTATGAATGGGAAGAGCTATTGTGGAATGATTGACACAGGTGCGCAAATTTCCTTGGTGAATGCAAAAGTTGTGCATGATGCTGACAATATGAGTTTGAATGTTTCTAGAAAAGGTGTGACAGTTTCGATAAGTGGACTCGGAAGTGGACGTATTATGGCATGGGAGGAAGTGAGTTTGTCTGTAAGCATGGGGAAGTTGAATGATATATTGCATGAATTTGTTGTGCTAAGCGAGAATGAGTTACCTTATTGTTTTCTGTTTGGGATTGATTTTCTGCGTAAGAATAGGATTTCTGTGGATGTATGTAATGAATGTTTATTGAAAGATGGTGGAACAGTTGGGAAGTTGCAGAGTGAGCTTGTAGGCTCAACTGGATTTGTAGGAGTGGCAGGTGTCGATTTGAGTGAAGAGCTGTTGACTGCTGAAGATATAGAGAGCATGCAAGAGTCATGTCCGATGGTGCGTGAATTGAAAGATAGCGTGATGACCAGTGTTCCTGTGAATGAATGGAGTTGCATATTAAGAGAGTTTAGAAGGTTTGCTGGAAAGTTTGTAGTGTGCAAGGGTTTAGTGTATTTTGTACAATGTATAGATGATGAGGATGTATATATTCCGGTGTTTTCCGTGTGTGGCACGATTGGAATGGTGAAGATTGTGCATGATAGGTTTGGACATATGGGTAAGAATAAATTGTGGGAATGTATGAAAGGATGTATATTTAGTCCCTTTTTGAGAAAGATTTGCGTGGATGTAGCGACTACGTGTGAAGTGTGCCAGAAGAGAAAGTATCAGAGAGTGTATGCCGCCCCACCTGTATTAAAGTTGAGTGTGAATGAACCCTTTGAAATGGTAGCGATCGATTGCGTGTCTTTTCCGAGGACTGCAAGAGGGTATGTAGGGATGATTGTGATGGTGGATCATAAGAGCAAATTTGCGTATGCTGCACCTGTGACAAATAAATCTTCATTGACTGTTGCTAGAGAAGTGAGTGAGAGAATGTTGCCCATGTGCATGTGCAAGCCTGTGCGAATGTTAAGTGACAATGGACCTGAGTTTGTAGGGCGTGCTTTTGAGGAGATGTTAAGTGAATGGGGAATAGATCATGTGCGAACGACGCCGTATATGCCTAGTGCGAATGGTTTGGCTGAAAGAACGATAAGAACTTTGAGTGAGATGTTACGATTGATGGTGAAAGATGGGAAAGAATGGGATGAATGTTTGGGAAGAGTGCTTTGGGCGTATAACATGACAGTGCATAAGGCGATTGGAATGTCACCCTGTAAGTATTTGATGAACTTTGAACGAATGATTAGGCCACATATGGGACTTAGTGAGAAGGATCGTGAGTTGTGGAGAAAAGGGAATGAAAGGTTTGAGAGTTTTTCTGTGGGTGATAAAGTACTAAAGGAGATTGAGACAAAAGGTAGACTGAATGTGGATAAGTTGAAAGAGAAATTTGAAGGTCCGTTTGTAGTAAGAAAGGTTTGGTCGAATAGGGTAAGTTATGTGATAGTTCGTGAAAGAGAGGATGGAAGTTTGGATGAACGTAGAGCGCATCAAAGTCAGTTGCGAAAGTGGTGTGAACCTCCTCAATATTTGGTGCAACATCCGGTGAATGAATATCTGTCTGAAAGAATGGAAGACTGTGAAATGGTGGATGATATAGCTAGTGCTTTAGAGGGGAAGCAGTTAGTGTTAGTTGAACATCGAAGGGGGAAGCGTAAGAGTAAACGGTTGAGAAAGGATGAATGGATGGAACAGTTTGGTGAGAGTGATGTGAGAGAGTTTTCTGGGTTTGTGCAAGATCGAGATGGAGTATATGATAGAACGTACAGTATTTGTAAGTTTCCTTTGAATGAGTCTGGGTCTATGCTAGAGAGTATAAATGGGATAAGTGCGAAATTGGAACAAGAGTCGATAAATGCTATGAAAGAATGGGAAGGTTTGATGGATGTAGTAGAGAGGTTAGTTGAGGATTTGAGTGGGACTGGTCAGGGAATGTTGGATGTGTGTGTGGATGAAGTACATAGAGAAGGGGCCATGGACAGACATGAGAAGACATTACGACAGATGACAGAGACAGTTGATGGACCTGTGACAAAGAGGAGAGGCAGAGTGAAAGAGTATGACTGGGTGATGTCAAAAGCATTGTGAATGAATGAAGATGGGGATTGAGACATGGTGAGGTGAGGCGAATTTAGCTGGGAGGGATGTAGTAGTTTGGTTGTCCGCCTCCCCTCCCCTATGTCTAATCTCTTTCTTCTTTTGCAGAATGTGTGTGGGTGTGGATCGTGTGATCACCGTCTTTACTTTGTGTGGGGGGACTCGATGGATCTCTATCGTGCTCCCCCATTCATCTCCTGTTTTCTTTTTAGGCGGATTCTTTCAGCAAATATTTTTCTTTAGAAAGTGTAGGTAAAAGTTTGGGAGTAAAGTTTGTGACTGAGGAAGGAAGAGCCGCCTGGACGGAAGATAGGTGAGTGAAGATTGTGTGAGAGTGGATATGGTTGAATGAGTTAGAAGTAAAGATGTTTGAGTGTGGCAGTGAATAGGTGACTGAATGTGCCTTCTCTTTTCCAGTTCCGTGGTACCGATTGTCGCCGACATCTGGCTTTCGAAAACGGCTGAAGCCAATCTTGACTCTCGTGTGGCAGTAAAGGGACGCATCGATTGGGGCCTGAGCCCTCGCACTTTCCGCTCTGACTGGAGCCACCACTTCCTCATCCTTGAGTGCGAATCATTCGCCTTGGCTGAAGTTGAACTTCCAGTCCCTTAAGAAAAGGGAACCTCTCTTCCCTCAAGAAAGCGGGCCCGCCTCCCTTTCCCTCCCCCCCCTCCCATACCGGTAATAACGCTCCCAGAGCAGAAGAAAGTTGAACAGACTCACATGGTGGCACTGGGCAATCTGGTTGTGAAGCCCTAAACATTTCCTTATTTGCGTGTGTGTGGCCAGGGTAAAGTTGTAAGGCCCACTATATATATATATATATATATATATATATATATATATAAATATCTTTGGTTGTGGTTTAAGATAGATAATATTTTGGAAATTGGGTAAATTTACATTTTTGTTTTCTGGGGTTGTGGTTAATTTCTTTTTTGTGTGTAAATTAAATTTAGAAAATACTCTCTCTCCTCGATACCCTCTTCTTGAACCACCGAGCGGACCTTGTCAGGGCGGCGGGAACTTTTTGGCTAGGGACTCGCGATCCCGCCGCTACAATAATCCTTATCAGCATCCAAAGACAAATCATTCAATCTCATAAAGTCCACACCAAGCAGAAAACAACATGGCATTTGCTCATCTTTCAGAATCACAAAGTCATGCTTCACATTTACACCACTGCCCAAACTCACTCTCAGACTAACCTTTTCTCATGCCACTATCATTCCATTCCCCAATCCACTTATCCATAATTTCACAGGCTTACACTCGCAAGATCTAAACTCATCATACTTAGTCAGAATCTTCTCATTCACTAACGACACTTGTGCACCAGTATCAATCAAACCACAGAAGAACTTTTCTGGTCCTTCATGCTTGCAATAACAGAATGAACAACCACACCAACATCAGCACTGACATCCACACTGTCATCAACTCCCACATCATCATTCACCACACACTCATGTTCATCCAGACAATCATTCTTCTCCCTCATATACGAACACTTTTCAATCACCCAATTGTAATGAACACTGCTCAAACACTGCAGATGCACCACATTAGCATTTGAACCCTTCACTTTCTCATCCTTGTACACAATCAGCCTCTCACCACCAAAGTGCACATAAACAATCACCATACAAACGACTCACTACAATCAACACTTCCTGAAACGGCAGGACCCCTTGCATACACATCGCTCTCAATTCTTTCATAAAGTTCTGCACCTTCATCATACCAATACTTTCAGGCTTCCTACATACTTCACTTATTACCTCCTTCCTTAAGTCATCCACACTATCAGGCACTCTCACATCTACTCCATCTCTCTTCAAATCTCGCAAACCATTCCATACACTCTCAAACAAGGAATCACCACCACCCTTACTCTCTTTTCCATTCATAATCCCTTTCGGCAAATACTCAGGATCACTCACTCCACACATATTTTCATCATTTGTACCAGGATACCTTGACATCAAATCAGCCACTCCATAGTCAAAATCACACAAATCTTCCACAGTCCTCGCAATCCTACTATCAGCCCACTTCATACGTTGCAAATACTCAAGAGATTGGTGATCTGTTTTGATCACAAACCTCCACCATACAAAAATGAGTGCAACACTCCGCGGTTGAATACTATCGCTCTGCCGCATTCATAGCCTTGGATACATACCCAATTATTCGCCTGACATTCTCTCATTCAAACGCTGCTCTTGCATCAGAAAACCTCCCATACAATACCCACTCGCATCCGTATACAATTCAAGCATCTTAGTATTCACACTATAGTCTAGGTATGCCAATTCAACATCTTCAGCCGCTGCCTCTTTCAGTCTCTCATACGCTTCATTCACCTTATCATTTCCCCTACAATCTTACTACCTTTCTTGCCCATCCACTCAGTCAGAGGTTTACTCACACCAGAATAATCACATATAAACTTTGGCTGAAATTCAATCAAACCCAGAAACGACATCAGTTGCTTCACAGTCACCGCTTTCGGAAACATTCGCACCTTCTCAACATACTTTGGTGACTTTCGCAACCCATTCTCGCTCACCATATGCCCAAGGAGCTCCACCTCTCTCGCAAACCATTCACACTTCGTTACTTTCACCTTCACACCAACACTCTCCAACATTCTCAACACATCATTCACCAATCTCATATGCTCCTCAAAACTCTGTCATAATCAAAATATCATCTATAAACACAATCACATGCTTACTTGCAAACTTAATCAATACAACATTCATCACCTGCTGGAAGGCTCCAGGAGCATTAGCCAACCCAAAGCTGAGGTTTCGGAACTGATAATGCCTCTTCGTGGAAGAGAAGACAGTTACCGACCAGCTCTCCTAGCAATGTGCATCTGGTAATACCCCCGTACCAAATCCAGCTTTGTAAACCACTTCATCCCATGCATACTATACACACACTCAGATACCACACATATCGGAAACCTTTCTTTCAAAGTCCTTTCGTTCACCTTTTGATAATCCACACACAGATGCAATCTTCCATCCGTCTTACACACAATCGAACTATTCCATGCACTCTCACTTTCCTCAATCACTCCCAATCGTTCTAATTCCACACACTGCTCCTCAATCTCATCAGCAATTGGATGCGGGAAATGTCTCAGCCGCTGATAGATTGGGGTGTCTTCCTTCAGGATAATCTTGAATTCCGGGAGCTTTGCAACCCCAAAATCTAGATCGCCCTTACCCAGGACCCCCTTTCGTTCAAACAGCATTCGATAAACATCCTCCCTTTCATACTCAGTCAAACTTTTATCCAATTCCACTATCCTTTCCACTTCACTTTACGTCCATTCACATGTCTTTTCATTCGCAACATTTACCCTAACATCTGTGCTATCATCCATACCTACCTCACTGACAGTGGAGAGTGACCCAGTACATCTCCGACTTTGATCCCCCTCACCAGCCCTTTCACTCTGGGGTCCGCCTGCACACATACAAAAGGATCATTCATTCTCATCAAGCCATCAAACAAACACACAAGCAACACGCCTTACCTTATAACACACATCCTTTCCATCCAATATCACATTGTTCTCACCCACATTCAAACTCACATCCTTACTCCAACTCACTCTAACAGACACCTTTTCACCCTTCACAAGCCTTACACTCTCCATAGCAGTCATCTCAATACCGGTAAACACACTCCTCAAAATACTACCATCTTCCCCTACATACAACTTATACACCCCATTTTTACCATTCTTTCTCTCAATCTGATCACTCGCAGGATGCACAACCATACGGTTCACTTTCATAAAATCATACCCCAAAATCACGCCATACTCACTACTCACCTTATCAAGCACAGAGAATTCACACTCATTCATCAACATACCATGCATTCGAACAGCTGACCTTATTCCAATCACAGGTACTCTCATACTACCAATACCTACGAAACTACCCTTACACAGACAGGAGGGCTTTATCACTCAGCTTATCATCCACATCCTTATATACCAAGCTCATCTTGCACCTAGGATCTATCAAAGACAAACACTCAATCCCGTTCAATTCCACCTTCACATTGAGACACTCATACTTCCTACCAGACAGCACTTTCACACTAGACAGATTTACCAACACATTACTTGCACTCATGCACCCAGAGGATACTTCACCAGGTACCCTCTTACCATTCAATTTCCTGCTCTCTCAGTCTAATCCAACACTTTTCACTTGATTGTCCTTCCATCGCACAATAGCTACATAAATTCCTCTCATTACAACACATCCTCATAGTTACCACATGTGTATCTTCCACTCCCCCCAGCATTTGCTCCACCATTCAACTTAGACAATCTTTCTTCAAATGGCCTCTTTCCTTACATTCAAAACACTCTTTCACACTTTCCTGGCAATTCTTTATCATATGCCCCTTCTTACCACACCCAAAACATGCACCAGATATCCACCTACATTCTGCCAACATATGCCCCTTCCTTCCACACCTACGACATTCCACAATCTTTCTCACACCATCCAGTCTCTCATTTGCTGGGACATACCTCGGTTGCTCCCTCATATACTCATTCATGCGCTTAACACTCATCTGTCCCCTTCCATTTGTCCATCCTCCATTCGCCGATCCAGCCTGTCGGCCCAAGAAGCTCAACATCATCCCAGCTGGCACAGCCCTCAGGGCACCCCAATAGCTGACAAACTGCTGGGGGTGGAGGAAAGTTCCTGGGCTTCTTACCCCCAACATTCACACTGTACCATCCATCCTCATCTAAATCACTTTCCTCATCAAATTGTCCATCTTCCAACACATCCTCCCACACCATCCATTCACCTGTCAGCCTCATTCTCTCCTTTCTTTTCTCATTCAGCCATTCACTTATCTTTCGCGGACTGTATCAAGGAACTTTCTCATTAATTGTCTGCATTCATTCCCATCATCATCGCCATACCTCTTTCTCACCATACTCAAGCCTATGTGCATACATGTTCACACTTTCACTCTTCCCCATTCGAGCTTTCTCAAATTCATTCACCCTTTTATACTTTACACTCTCTTTCATTCGCCCAGTAAGGGGCGGGGCGATTTGCCATCCTGGCCGCCATGAAGACGGGACTCAGCACCCCATCCGGCCCCAGCTTAGCCCCTCTTCCTTCCTTCAGATAGCCTGTATTTCTCCCCTACCTCGTCGCTTTTCATACAACCTCTCCCACAACTTTCTCTGGTCAGCCTCTAATTTCACAGGGTAGATGCTGACCTTCTTCTCAAGCCAACCACCCCGGATCGGGGCTGAGGGGGAAGGGGACAATGTTCCTTAACCCCTGAGTTCCATTTTGGGATGGTGGGTTTTTAATAACCTGCATCATCCCCACCCATACCTTCCTCACCACCTCTTCCAAGGTGGAGCCGCCATGCCGAAGGGCTGCCAGGTCACCAGGTTGGAGGGGTGGCCTTGAATGGCAGCACCTGGCTCTGTCAGCCCCGTGCACACCTATGGCAGGGCGGGCTACTGCGAGGGGTGATGAGCGTCGGCATCCCGTAGAAAAATTAGGGTCACCCCATGCCCAATGATGAGAAAACTAAGAATCTCCCCTCAATTTTCCCTTGTCGATTGTTGGAGCCGCCCTTCGGCAGCTCCAAATCTCTAACCGGAGAGGAGTCTTACTCCTCTCCGCCTACGGGTGTAGGGGACTTACCCTCACCCCCTTCTCTGGAGGTGCTTTCGGGCAAACCCCCCTCTTTCCAGCCGCAGTCCCCCCTTTTCTTTCCAAGGGGACTGCCAAGAAAGCCAGCAGGCAGCCCATAGCCGACCGCTCCCCATTGAAGTGGCTCGGTAGGGCAAACCTCCTTAGGGGGGAGAGGGAAGCCAGGCTCCATCGGTCGCTTCCCTCAAAAGACCTGTTGGCTAGAATACTAACCTAGCGGGGGTCGAGGCCAGTGCCTCCCAAGACAAGACTCATGACTGCTGCCAATAGGACCTGTGATGTCCGGGGGGGGGGATGGCCAACTGGAGGCCCCACCCGAGATAGACATGGTCCTTGAAGCAACCCAGCCTCAGATGGTAGGGCCCTCCATGGGAGCGAATCCAGGCTCGGTGCCAAGCATCGAACTCGAGTCCACTCCTATGCAAGGTCCTCCTCAAACGGCTAGGGTTTCGAAGACACTACAAGGAGGGGAGGGATCTGCTTCTCCGACCGGTGAGACGGCCTTCAAGCAGAAGTGCTATGCCTACATGCGCTATAAGCGCCGCCCGAACGATTTCACTGTCTATGAATTTCGTCGGGCTAGGTTCCGGTATATTTCGAAGCACGCCCGCCGCTTTTCTTGGCGGGCATACGTGTCTTCACTTAACGGGAAGACCCCTCTAGCAAAGGTTTGGAAGCGAGTCAAAAGGATTCAGGGCAAGTTCTCGTAGGACCCCCCTCTCGTTCTCCAGGAGAATGGGACCGCAATCTCGGACCCCGCGTCCGTGGCGGAATCCTTCGCGACCGCTTTTTCCGCATTCTCTAGCCGGGATGCTGCTCCGCCAGCATTCAATGCACGTCGTCATGTCGCGGAAGTCCGCCGGCTGCACTTTACCTCCAGAGGCGGAGAACCCTTCAACGACAGGTTTACTGTGAGTGAGTTGCGCTCCGCTCTCGCTTCGTGCGCGGACACCGCCCATGCTACGGACGATGTCCCGTACGCCATGCTTCGACACCTGGGTGAGCGAGGCATTGCCTTTCTGTTAGATTTGTTAACAGGTTCTGAGTGGAGGGTCTCCTCCCGGATTCCTGACGAATCGCTACTGTGCTCGCCTCTCGCAAACCGGGGAGAGATCACTTTACTCCGGCCGGTTTCCGCCCAATCTCTCTAACCTCTTGCGTGTGCAAGTTGATGGAGAAATTGGTAAATGTTAGATTAGCCTTTTTTCTGGACAGCGGAGGCCATCTGTCTTCTGCACAGTGCGGCTTCCGCAAGTTCCATTCCACGTCGGATGCTCTGCTCCGACTGGAAAATGCCGTCTGCGAGGCTTTCCTTCGTAGACAGCACTACGCCACGGTGTTTTTCGATCTGGGGAAGTCCTATGATACCGCATGGCGATATGGTATCATGGAGTCTCTCCACACGATGGGGGTGAGGGGACGCCTACCAATGTTTATATTTGAATTTTTGCGAGATCGTCGATTCCGCGTACGGATGGGGGGAGCCCTCTCCGGCCCAAAGGAGCAGGAAGAGGGTGTCCCGCAGAGAAGCGTCCTCGGTGTCACACTCATTGCCCTGAGCATCAACGGCATCACCTCGGTGCTGCCGGAAGATGTTCTCGCTACGCTCTACGTGGTCGACCTTTCGATCTCTTTTGGCGCGGCCCAGATGCCAACTCTGGAGCGTCTACTCCAACAGGCATTGAACCGTGTCTCTCGCTATGCCGAAGCGCACAGGTTTCGGTTTTCTTTGGCCAAGACTAAGGTGGTGCACTTGTGCCGCCATCCACGGCTCCACCCCGACCCCACACCGACCCAGATTTGTTTCTTAATGGGGTGCGCCTGGAAGTGGTTGAATCGCACCGTTTCCTTGGTCTTGTATTTGACCGACGCCTCACCTGGGAGGGTCATATTCACAGGCTTAGGGTCTCTTGCACCAGCGCCTCGATATTCTTCGTTCCGTGTTGTTTAGCGCCTGGGGCACTGATAGAGTTACTGCCTTACTTTTTTTATCGATCCTTTGTTCGCTCGAAGCTTGACTACGGATGAGTTTTATGCATCCTCACCCTAGCGTGTGCTGTGGAAGGTGGATTCGATCCACCACACCGGCCTTCGCCTGGCGACCGGTGCCTTCCGCACATCCCCCTTTGAGAGCCTACTTGTCGATGCTGGGGAGAAGCCACTCGCTCTGCCCCGTGCACAGTGCATTACTCGTCTGTACGCGCGAGCCCGGCACCTCCCTCAGTCGCCAACAGCTGTCACTACATCCGCAGCTGATTTCAACGGTGCCTATGCCGCCGAGAGACGCCAGTCATACCCTTAAGCCCTTTGAGTTTAGGGCCAGGAAACTCCTTCGAGAGCTAGGTATAGCTCTCGGGCCGGTGGCGCCCCTGGTTCTGTCCAGGACGCCACCCTGGAGGGTAACACCTTTGACCATTTGTCGCCATGCCTCTGCTCCCAAAGCTTGTACAGCGCCGTGTGTATTGCGTTCGGCCGTTTTGGAGCACACTTCGTGTCACGCTGGAACCGTGCCCATGTATACAGATGGCTCCAAGCCCCCAAAAGGGGTCGGTTTTCACGCTGTATCCCCTCTTTTTGAAGTCAACCGGGCTCTGCGTCTGTCTTCACGGCCTTTATGGTTGCAATACACCGCTCGGTACAGGAGATTACGCAACTTGCCCGGTTCGGAGACCGGATTGTCTCCTATATCGACTCACAAAGCGCCCTGAGTGCTCTCGGGCATTAGAATCTCCGCATCCCCTGGTTCGCGATATCCGTGACGCCCCGGTTATGGCGAGCCGGGCGGATGTCGAGATTAACTTCTGCTGGGTTCCTGGACATGTATGAAATGCGGGGAATGAGGGCGCTAAAGAGGTCCGCAAGGACTCTGCGACCGGACCAGCGTTTCGCTCTTCCTCACACCGACTACATGGCAGGAATACGGGCAGCTCTTCGGAATGCTTGGCAAAGAAGATGGGAGACGGTTGAAGGGAACTTACAGTTGCATGCCATTGCGCTGCGACTGTTCCCATGGACCTATCCCCCAATGCCGCGACGGCTTCAGGTCGCTTTCTGTCGTCTCCGAATCGGACACACTCGTGTGACTCATCGCTATTTGATGGAGCGCTCCCCTGCGTCCCATTATGACGACTGCGTTGTCCCCTAGACTATTCGGCACATTCTTGTTGAATGTCCCAGTCTGGGTGATCTTCGCGCACGTTACCTGTTCCGGTACCGGGATGAGCGGGGTTGCTACTCTTGTCCCTTGTACTCGGGACGGGTTCGTTCACACTGACTTGTGGACTTTACGACTTTTTGGAGGAGGTTGGCCTCCTTAACTTGACCTTTTTATGTTTCTTGTAGGTCGCATGTTCCTGCGCCGAGGGGAGGCGGGCCTACCCCCGACGCCGGAGCATGCTTGCTTGTCCTTTTGCTTTCTTTCGTTGTTATTTGTTAGTTACATATTATTATTTGTTCTGTTATTTGTTTTTTAATATAGCCTGTTAGTGGGCTGTGTTGTGTGCGGCGACTTGTGCCCAAGTAGGTAGTCGTTAGATGAGCTACCACAATATATATATATATATATATATATATATATATATATATATATATATATATATATATATACACTGTAGATACCAATAGCTCAGATTTCACGTTAAATTGTCATTCCCCGCTGAGAAATGAAAGGCCTCAAAATGAGAGCTGATCCTTGTCAAAAATCCTTATTTTATTATTTTTTTTTTTTGCAGAATTGTGCTTCGTCGAGTAAGAACGAAGCTATTGCCGAATTTGTTCATCTTCCACAATCCCCATCTAAAAGCCTCGCTTGTAACAAAAGTTCAAGTGGTGGTGTGTGTTCAAGAACTGAAAGTGTTGGAACGGCTACACAAAGAATCCCATCTCTTACCAATTCTACTCACAAAAATTCTCTTCCACTACTGGACAATAATATTTATAATTGTAGTTCTTGTTCTTACCAGACTACCAAAAAGGGAAATATTATGCAACATTTAAGAATCCACAGCGGTGAAAAGCCTTTTCATTGCAGTGTCTGTCCTTACCGAGCTACACAGAAGGTGCATATTGAGAAACATTCCTGCATTCACTCTGCTAAAAAGCTTTTTATGTGCGGTTCTTGTCCCTATCAAACTACATGGAAGAGTGATATTGCGGAACATTTAAGAACCCACACTGGAGAGAAGCCTTTCCAATGCACTGTCTGTCCCTATCGGGCAGCAAAAAAAGGAGACCTTAAGAGGCATTCATTCACTCACTCTGGTGAGAAGCCTTTCTTATGCCCTTCCTGTCCCTATCAGGCTGCAAGGAAGGAACTTATTGCAGCACATTTAAGAACCCATACTGGTGAGAAGCCTTTCCAATGCAATATTTGCCCTTATCAGGCTGCAAGGAAAGCATATATTAAACAACATTTACTAATTCACACTGGCGAAAAGCCATTCAAATGCAGCTCTTGTCCCTATCAAACGACAAGGAAGGCATCTATCGATAAGCATTTAAGAAGCCACACTGGGAAGATCTAGCATAATTAATGCCAAGCATATCTTGGGACTGAAAAGAGTGAAGCAAATTGACCACCGGAAGCAATAGGTGCAACCAACAAATTGGCCAATACCCTACAATTTTGGTATTGGCATAATAAACTGGCCCCAAGGTGCCATTGATTAAATTTTAAAACTAGAAAAATCCAAAATGCTAACAAAGTAATATATTGGCACCAATGTCTACCTACCACGAAATATGGGAGGAATAGGAGTTAATATGATAAACCAGCTTCACAGAACAGGTACTTACTTTGTGGTTGGTTCTCTTCAGTCCAGCGCGGCAGCAGTCAGGAATGCCACCGCCACGGCGAGCGGTCTTCTCTAGAGATCTCCGAGTGATGCGACATGATAGTAAGCTCTGAGATGTTTGGTGAAAGGGTTGGTGGGGATCAGATGAGTGGTCTTGTCTGTCATTTGGCGGTTGCAGTCGTGGGAGGGGGGGGAAGCATCTAGTCTGTTTTTGTATTTATGTATTGAAGGATAGTGTCCTGATCCTAGACGTGCCAGGGAGAGACTGGTTCCGCAATACAGGATAGTTTCCGGATGGTGGATGTGGGGTGGGACGCATTGAAGTAGGATGTTGTTTAACCACCGCCCGTGGGTCTCAATTTAAGAATTGTGCCCCGTAAGGGGAGCGGCGATTTGCCTTCCTGGCCATCGTGCTGGCGGGACTCAGCCTAGCCTCTTCTTCTTCTTTCTGACAGCCTGCATTTTTACCCTACTTCCTCACTTTTCCTACAACCTCTCCCACAACTTTCTCTGGTCGGCCTCTAATTTCACAGAGTAGATGCCGACCAGCTTCCTCTCACTCAACTATCCCGGATTGGAGGCTTACTCCTCTCCTTTGCCTATGGGTCTACAGGACTTCCCCTTACCCCCTTCTCTGGAGCCAATCTTG
This sequence comes from Ceratothoa steindachneri, assembly GCA_963969495.1. Taxonomy (NCBI): domain Eukaryota; kingdom Metazoa; phylum Arthropoda; class Malacostraca; order Isopoda; family Cymothoidae; genus Ceratothoa; species Ceratothoa steindachneri. The sequence continues at coordinate 116,403,532 of OZ018333.1, read as the reverse complement.
GGCGACTCCTTTTCTCCAGCGACAGTTCCATTTTTCCTTCTCCGGGGACTGCCAAGTAATGCAGGCAACCCATAATTGACCGCTCTCAGTGGGAGCGGCACAATAGGGCCAACTCTCTCAGGGAGAGGAGGGAAGACAGGGCCAGTCGGCCTCTTTCATCTAAAGACCTGCGCGCTCGAATATTGAGTTTAGAGGGGGTCGCCGTACGTGCCCCCCTCTCTTCTCCGACCAAAGACGTTCTGAACAATGGGACGTGTGATGTCCTATGGGGAGGGGGGCACATGGAGGTCCTCCCTGAGATGGGCATGGTCCCTGAGGCAACCCAGCCCCAGATGGTAGAACCTTCCATAGGGACCGACCTGGGTTAGGTGCCAAGCACCAAGCACAGAACCCGAGTCCGGCCCTGTGCAAGGTCCTCCTCAGACGGCTCGGGTCTCCAAGACTTTACAAGGAGAGGAGGGATCTTTTCCTCCGGCTAGTGCCCCTGGGGCAGCCAAGACCTTCTCTATCTCGGAGAAGGATCTTGCTGAGGCCGGTCCATCTGGCCTGGGGGCTCCTGCCGGTGGAGGGGAGAAGCGGGTTCATTCCCTGCCCTCCTCTCCTAAAAAGAAAAAAAGGCTCTGGGCTCCTCTCCATCCGTGGAAGCCGCGGGGACGGATGGGTTTGCTGCCACTTTGGTAAGCGACCAAATCAAGATCAGCACGTCTTGTCCCGTTGCTCCTCCAGGTGTGGAGTCCATGACATAGACCAAAAGTGCAAGCGTGCAGGAAGGAGCCTCGATTACGCTGCGGCCCCTCATTCAAAGGCTACCTGGCGTTTTCGAGCCCGCTGGCTTCAAAGGCTTCCTTGGTTATTCGCCTCCCTGATGGCAGCATGTTGGCTAAGAGCAACATGATCCATCAGAGGAAAGCTTTAGCTAGTGCAATTGGTAGAGAGCCGAAGGTGGCCCGTTTTTCGGACGGGAGCCTTTTGGTGAATACGTCGAATCCCTCCGAGGTGGCCATGATTAGTTCCCTTCGGACACTTGATGGCGCCCCTGTAAGTGTGACAGCATACTCTACCATGAACTTCGTGAAAGGAGTAGTTTATGCGAGGGAACTCGTGGACTACTCTATAGATGACATCACCTTAGACCTGGACGAACATGGGGCGGTCAAGGTCGAGCGTATGACGAGAAAACAGGGAGGGGCCTCGAGACCCACCCCTACACTCTTCGTCACGTTCGACTGTGACAAGCTCCCTGAATCTGCGAGCCGGTTGGTATCACTACCTCGTGAAGGCATTCGTGGCACTGTCGCCGCTTTAGCCATGTTATTCGCTCGTGTATACGTGCAAAGTCGGGGTTACTCAGTCTGTGTAAGTTGCTCCGCACACGATAAGTCCAAATCGTGTGTGGCCAAGTGTGTCAATTGCGGAGAGCCGCACCCCGCTTCTTCGAACAATGTGGTGCGTATCCCTTTGAGAAATAAATCCTGGCCGTTCAGGCCCAGGATCGTTTCCCATTTCCCGAGGCTAAGGACTTGCTCCTGGCGCTGCCTGGTACATCCTATGCGTCAATATTAAGAAAGACACCCTCTGTTCCACGTCTGTCTACATGCACGGTCATTTCTGCGGGTTCTACCAACCACGGCCGCTCCCCTGTTAAAACTGGCGAGAGAAAGGGTTCACACCCAGCCCCAGCTAAAACCAGGGCTCCCCTCCCTTTCCCCAGCGTTACCACAGAGTTGCGAGACTCACAGGAGGCAACATCCCTGAAGTTGGTCGTGAGGCTATCTGCCGAGGTTCCTAAAGCTGCCCCCTGACACCAAGTGGTGGGCTGGGTGAGTCGTCCCAAAGAGGGGGCCCGCTCACTTAAGGTTTCGAGGCGGAGGGAGGAAAAGACTCTAATGACGACCCCAACCTCGCCCAATATGTCCTCGAAGGCGACAGCGCCTTCTGCTTCTTGTCCTTCATCCGCGCCCGGAGTTCTGCCCCCGGGATGCGTACGGCCATTCCCGTGAGGATCTTCATTTCCAAGACGCGCCCCTCATCTCCGAGCTAGGCCTGGAAGGGATAGTCCTTCAATGGAATTGCCGCGGATTCCAGGCCAACTGGGAGGAGCTGCGGAGGCTCGTCTCCTCCCGTTCCCCGTTAGCTATCTTTTTTTGCAGAAGACCATGCAGGGCGCTTGCCCCCCACCCACCCTCCCGGGGTATTAGGGTTTTGCGACCCCAACACCACGGTATGGGGGCCGAGCAGGAGAATGTGCGGTTTACACCCAGGATGATGTCTCCGTTCATCTTTTCGCTTTAGATACCTCCTTTCAGGCAGTACCTGTGAGGCTCCACCTGGATAGGAGGTCTACTGTTATTTCCGCGTACATTCCACCGTCAATCGACTTCGACTCGGGGGGACTTCTGCCACGTCGTGGCACGCTTACCGAGGCCCTTTCTCTTGCTCGGAGATCTGAACGGTAGACACCCTCTCTGTGGAGACTACCTGAGTAATCTCAGGGGTCAAGTCCTTGTCGCCCTGCTTAACAACTGGAGATAGGGGCAAGTTCTCGCAAGACCTCCTCCCGTTCTCCACGAGAATGGGACCGCAATCTTTGACCCCGCGACCGCTTTCTCCGCATTCTCTAGCCGTGATGCTGCTCCGCCAGCATTCAATGCACGTCGTGATGTCGCGGAAGGCCGCCGGCTGGACTTTACCTCCAAAGGCGGAGAACCCTTCAATCACAGGTTTACTCTAAGTGAGTTGCGCTCCGCTCTCGCTTCGTGCGCAGTCACTGTCCCTGGTCCGGACAATGTCCCATACGCCATGCTTCGACACCTGGGTGAGCGAGGTATAGCCTTTCTGTTAGATTTGTTCAACAGGATCTAGATATAAGGTATCCTCCCAGATTCCTGGCGAATCGCTAGTGTGCTCGCTTTTCGCAACCCGGGAGAGATCACTCTACCCCGACCTGTTTCCGCCCAATCTCTTAACTTATTGCGTGTGCAAGTTGATGGATAAGTTGGTAAATGTTAGATTACCATTTTTTCTGGACGGCGGAGGCCATCTGTCTTCTGCACAGTGCGGCTTCCGCAAGTTCCATTCCACGTCGGATGCTCTGCTCCGACTGGAAAATGCCGTCTGCAAGGCTTTCCTTCGTAGACAGCACTACGCCACGGTGTTTTCGATCTGGAGAAGGCCTATGATACCGCATGGCGATACGGTATCATGGAGACTCTCCACACGATGGGGGCGAGGGGACGCCTCCCAATGTTTATATCTGAATTTTTGCGAGATCGTCGATTCCGCGTACGGATGGGGGGAGCCCTCTCCGGCCCAAAGGAGCAGGAAGAGGGTGTCCCGCAGGGAAGTGTCCTCAGTGTCACACTCTTTGCCCTGAGCATCAACGGCATCACCTCGGTCCTGCCGGAAGATGTTCTCGCTACGCTCTACGTGGACGACCTTTCGATCTCTTTTGGCGCGGCCCAGATGCCAACTCTGGCGCGTCGACTCCAACAGGCATTGAACCGCGTCTCTCGCTATGCCGAAGCGCACAGGTTTCGGTTTTCTTTGGCCAAGACTAAGGTGGTGCACTTCTGCCGCCATCCACGGCGTCACTCCGACCCAGATTTGTTTCTTAATGGGGTGCGCTTGGATGTGCTTGTCGCACCGTTTCTTTGGTCTTGTATTCGACCGACGCCTTACCTGGGAGGCTCATATTCGCAGCAAGATCATACTCCAAAGGATCATTCTTATAGTATGATTTATTGGGATTCGGAGACAATTCGTTAACAGCCTAATCCACGATGCCTGTCCCTTGTACTCGGGACGAGTGCGTGCACACTGACTGGTGGACTTGTTGAATTTGGGGGGGGAGGCCGGCCTTCTTCCTTGTATTTAACTAGTTTTTAGTTGTTGTTTTTTGTTATTGTTGTTTGTTTTTTTTGTAGGTCGCACGCTCCTGCGCCGGGGAGGGGGACCTTCCCCCGACGCCGGAGATTGCTTCCTGATTGTTGTGATCTTCATTTTTTATCATTCTCATATTTGTATTTTAAAGTAGCCTAGTGCTAGGCTGTCTTGTTTCCGGCGACTTATGCCCAAGTAGACAGTCGCCAGATAGCCTCCTAAAAAATTTAAAAAATAATAAATTCATACTCGCAGCCTTAGGGTTTCTTGAACCCGTGCCTCGATATTCTGTGACATTCAGCGCCTGGGGCACTGATAGAGCTATTGCCTTACTTTATATCGAACCTTTGTTCGCTCGAATCTCGACTACGGATGAGAGTTTTATGCATCCGCACCCCAGCGTGTGCTGCGAAAGATGGACTCGATCCACCACACCTGCCTACGCCTGGCCACCGGTGCCTTCCGTACTTGCCCTATTGAGAGCCTATTTTTCGATGCTGGGGAGAAGCCACTCGCTTTGTGCCGTGCACAGTGCATTACTCGCCTGTACGCGCGAGCCCGGCGCCTCCCTCAGTCGCCAACAGCTCTCACTGCATTCACAGCTAATCTCGACGGTGTCTATGTCACCGAGAGATGCCAGTCATACCCTAACCCCTTCGTGTTTAGGGCCAAGAAACTCCTTCGAGAGCTAGGTATAGCTTGTCGGGCCGGTGGCACCCCTGGTTCTGCCTAGGACGCCATCCTGGAGGGTAATACCTTTGACCATTTGTCGCCACGCTTCTGCTCCCAAAGCTTCTACAGCGCCGGGAGTATTGTGCTCGGCCTTTTTGGAGCACACTTCGTGCCACGATGGAACCGTGCCAGTGTATACGGATAGTTCCACGTCCCAAGAGGGGTCGGTTTCCACACCGTATCCCTTTGTTTTGAAGTCAGCGGGGCTCCTCTGCCAGGCGCTGCTCTGTCTTCACCTTCTAGCTGGTTGCAATACACCGCTCGGTAGGGGAGATTACGCGACGTGCCCGGTTTGGAGACTGGATTGTGATTTATAACGACTCACAATACGCCCTGAGTGGCACCGAGGGCATTGTAATCTCCGCATCCCTTGGATCGCGATATACGTGACGTCACTGTTTTGTCTTTCTGGGCGGATGTCGAGATTATCTTCTGCTGGGTCCGCGATGACTGGGCGACCAGACTAGGGTTTCGCTCTTTCTTACACCGACTACATGGCAGGAATACGGGCTGCTTGGCAAAGATGATGGGAAACGGTCGAGGGGAACCTAAAGTTGCGTGCCATTGCGCCGCGACTGTTCCCATGGACCTATCCCCCAATGCCGCGGAGGCTCCAGGTTGCTTTTTGTCGTCTCCAAATTGGAAACACTCGTGGGACGCACTGTCATTTGATGGAGCGCTCGTCTGCGCCTTATTGTGATGACTGCGTTGTCCCCCAGACTGTTCGGCACATTCTTGTTGAATGTCCCAGTCTGGGCGATCTTCGCGCACGCTACCAGTTCTGGTACTGAGATGAGTGGGGTCGCTACCGCTTGTCCCTTGTACTCTGGACGAGTTCGTGCACACTGACTTCTGGACTTTCCTACTTTTTGGAGGAGGCTGGCCTCTTTTATTTGACCTTTTTTGTGTGTTTCTTTTTGTAGGTCGCACGTTCCGTCGTCGGGGGTAGGCCCGCCTTCCCCCGACGCACTAACATGCATAGGTGGGCGTTATCGCGATAACGATATTGGGTTATCCGATATTTTTTCCGCGTTATCGATTAATCGGTATCACCGATACTTTTGGTTCCAAACTAGCGATAATCGATAATTTCCGTTTTTGGTTCCAGTTTAGCACAGGGGCGAGCCGCGCGTGCCTTGGAGGCAGAAATAGGTAGGTCCGAGCTGGGAGGAGGATCCTCAAAACCTATGAGGAGATGAAGGAGAGTCTTACCAAGTAGGAAACTAAGAAACTATTCAAATATTCTTACTATTGTATTATAAAATAACGATATATATATATATATATATATATATATATATATATATATATATATATATATATATATAGTCAATAATCAATGTTGTATTATAATTTTGGAGTTATCGGTTATCGCGCCCACCTATGGTAACATGTGACCTTTTTATTATTGTTATTGTTGTTTTTGCACATTGTTATTTTACTGTAGCCTAGTACTAGGCTGTCGTGTGTACCGCAACTTATGCCCAAGTAGGAGGTCATCAGATGGTTTCTAAAATAATTTTTTAAAAAAATGAATTGTGTGGCCCACCATATTCTAGGTGGTCACTGATGGGTAGGATTTTATTTTGTTGTTGTAGATGGGGGCATTGGGGTGCTTTGTGTGCAGCCAGTTGCAAAGCGGAGAACTGTATTTTCTTTTTGGATACCCTTGGTGCCTCTGTGTGCCCAGGCTGGGGGTACGTATTTTAGGGTGGTGCGGATGAATTTGTGGTGATGTGTGTTAAGTGTTTCTTTCTGTTTTTGTGAGTTTCTTGAAGGCACTTAGTTTTGATGTGACTTTGGTAGTGATGTAGTGTGTGTGCGTAGCAAAGGTCATGCCTGGATCCAGGAAAGGGTTACAGTTGAGTAGGAGGGCTTGGCCTTGGCACATGATAATGGGGGGAGGGGGGGCATTCTGTTTCATTTTGGAGTTGGAGGCTGTGTATAGTGATGGTTAGGTCGTCTGTGTATATGTTCAGGCAGACTGATTGTTATGAGGAGGGAAGGGGGTAGAATGGCACCCTGGGGGACCCCGTGTGGAGCCTTTGGGTCCTGGACTGTGAGCGATGCTGTAGCACTTGGCCATGTCTGATGGAGAAGAGGTTGGCTATCCACTACTTCTCATATGGGGTGTAGAGAATTTTTTGTATGGCGAGGGGGATGGGGGGTACTGTGTCGAAGGCTTGTTAGGTTGCTCAGTAATGTGGTTGTGGAGTGATGAATGAGTGTGAGAGAATGGTGTGGTTAGTTTCATTCTGTTAAGGATTAGTTTTTCCGAGTCTTTTTAAGACGGTTGAGAGGTGTGGGTAAGTTTGGTAGCTTCTTTGGTTTAAGGATGGAGAAGGTGTATGCATGTTTCCAGGTGGCGGGGGAAGGAGGCAATGTTGTGCAGCCAGGAGTGCAAATATGCTTTGGAGATGAAGAGTGTTGTGGTTTGTTAGTAGCTGGCTGATCTTGGAGTAGTGGGTGATGAGCAAGTTGTTTTGGTCTGTGGGGCTCGGCATTTTGCCGTCTCTGGGGAGGAGCGATTTGTGGCTGGGGTTATGTGGTGTATTTTTTTATTGTGCGACATAGTTTGGAGTAGTTTGTTTTGTGGTGAATTGTTTCCAGTTGTTTAGTGGTGATGAAAGTCTTGATGTTGGATTTGGTGGTTATTCGTCTGTGGGTGCTCTGTTTTGCCTTAAGAGGTTTCACTGTTTTATGAAGTTGTCTATATCAGATGTGAATTTTGGGCTGAAGTGTTTCTTGCTAGCGTGGTGGACTGTGTTGGTAAGGTGTGAAATGACCTTGTAAGAAAGGGTGGAATTGTGAAGTTAGAAAGTGTATTTTCTATTTGGGATTTGAATTCGGTCCATTTTGTGCCTTTTTGTTAGAGCTGTAGATGTGTTGGGTGAGTTGGAATGAGATGGCCAGAGTGTAGTGTGTGGAAAATGTGCCAGGTAGTTCTGGTGGGAAGCAGAAAGTTGAGGTGGGGTTCTGGTTATGTTGGAGGGGTTTCTGTTGTTGAGGATATTCGATGGTGGTGGTGCCTCTGGTTGTTGCTGAGTATGTCAGGTTTGCCAGCCCGCGTGGTGAGCGTTCAAATTTCCCCCTAAGAAGAGGTTTGGTGAGCTGGCTATTCCTTGTAGTTTTGTGGTGTGGTCATTTTGAACAAGGGTTTCTGTTTGTCTGGTAGTCTTAGTGAATGGTCTCTCTTTGTGTATTAGGAGGAACATGTTGTGGTATGCTGGGTCTACGTGTGTTGTAGTTGTGGAAGGGTTTGAAGTGGGTGTGGGGTGAGAGATGGGATTCCTGTGTGTTGAGTGACTGGGTAGGTTGAAGGATGTGTGGGGGTGGCTGTGTATTGGTTGCAGTACCACTGGGGTGTGTAGTTATTGCTGAGTTGGATGGGAGTGCACCGGAGTTGGTGGTATTTGTTGCATGAGGTGCAGATGATGGAAGCGATGTGTTTGTTGATAACAGATGGGACATGTGTGCGTGTGGAGGGGGTAGGGTTCTGTTCTATTCCTCAGGCTAATGTAAGTAAGAGGCCGTGGTAGCACACGCCTGATCGGAGGCCCTCTTCCCCTCAGGCCTGCCCCCTTCAAAATACCTGAAGCAGCACTGCACAAGATCGCGCCTTGAGACCAGTGGCACATCATCAAGACAGAACAAATAGCCATCCCCAATCGAGCGCCCCACTTTGCATTGACGGGGGTGAAGTGGCCAATGAAAACACTCCAGCCACCTTCATAGGTGGATAAGGCATAAAAGAGCTCGATAAAGATGACCCTATAGAGAGAAACTGCCTTGTATTTTGGGGTCGGTGCAACCAGAGTGAACTTCACCTTCGAAGTGAGTGTCTGACTGATACTCCGAAGAATGGGAGAAAACATCCACACACGATCTCCTGCTTCACGATATAAAGCGAAAATGGATGCTGAAAGATGTAGCCATCATACGAGTCATAGCCCTCGTGAAAAACCTCACTTACTACTTATCCTCTTCTATCTCTAAGAACCGTAGGTCCTTAGCAATCCAGCTGCAACCACTAAGAGGATCTGTGTGTTGTGCAGAAGACAGTCGCATCCACCACCCACAACTAGCTGACTGGTAAAAGTCTCGCACCTTCAAATAAATAGATACCAAGAGCCGAAATCCTTCAAGTAAAGATACCAAGAACCCCAAACACAGTCGTAGACTGATACCGAGAGCCCCAACCCCATTGTCCAAACAGATACCCAGAACCTCACCACCTTGTCCAAACAGATACCCAGAGCCCCACCCACTTGTGCAAACAGATACCCACAAACCTACCCCTTTGTCCAAACAGAGACCTACCCCTTGTCCAAACAGATACCCACAGACCTACCCCCTTGTCCAAACAGATACCCAGAGCCCCTAAGAATAAGATGATAAGCCTTCCTTCCATTCATGGTCGATCTCAATCTCTTACCAGTAAATAAGGACCTGCTGTAAGGACTCCTCCTCCCCCCCCCCTGAGTCTAGGGATTTAGCACACCCTGTGGACCTCACAGACCTAGACTTTGGCTGGGGTTTTCTAGTCCGGGCTTTGAGTAAAAATGTACCCAGTACTTTGTATTTTAAATATCTTAGCTTAAAATTATAATATCGTTTTCTCCATTTGTTTTTTTGAGTTTTTACCTTTATTCGGGGTAGGAGCCATCCCCTACCCTCCTTTGGTATGTGTCATAAAAGGCAACTAATCCCGAATAAGGGACCGCTGGCCTAGGAAGACGCGCGCTTGAAAATTCTGCCCGTGCTAGCGATATACGCACTAGTGATAATGGGGCCCCTAGGGGCTAGCCTGTTACAGATGGTACCTAGAGGAGACGCACGTCCTCCAGGTCTGAGCGCTAATTAAGGAAAAAAAAAAATTCTTTACAGCGCCAATCTGGCGACTCCCTTCGAGGGCATAAGTCTGCAATTAGGGAAGCCCCGTCACTCTGATGGGGCCTGGGAGAGTTGTTGGTACCCTGTCCCCTAACTCCCTCTCAGCGCTGCCATTTATTTTGTTTACTCTACTATTATCCCGGCTACCTTCACTCGGTACCAGGAGGAACTGTTCTCACCCGGACAGAGTGCAAATTAAGGACACCCTGCCACTAGTTTGAATAGAACTCTCTGATGGGGACGGGGGAAGTTGGTGCACTCCCTCTCAGCATTCCTTAATTTCTACAACTATCCCCTCAACCCCTTGTCTAGGCTTAAGGATCTGACTAGGTACCCCATGTCTGTCAGGAGAGAGGCTTTGAGACCTCTATAAACAGCGCTCTTTAGCGCCTGGAGGTCGCAAACGACCAGGACTTGACGGGTCTTGGGCGTTAGAGAGTCTCAAGGAACCTGGACAGATCTTGGCCGTTCTATCGACGATTGGTTCGATCTATTAAGGAAATCTTTCTCTCGCTAGCTGCTCATTTGGGAGCTGCGGCCTTTGAGGTTCGATCTATCCACTGGGCAAATTGTAACCCGCGTTCCTCCCCGTACAAACCATCATTAACCCCCTTACACCACTGATAAATCCGAAAACCTGAGGTGGGGGCGAGACAACCCACCAACCCCCTTTTTTAGTCGCTGGCAACTCATATCTCACTATATCGGTTGGTCTCCGTTTTGTTTTGTTTCTTCTATTTTGGTCATAGCATTGTAACTATTCGGCTGATTCTAACGAAATTTGAAACTCTTATGTTGTTTCACATTTTCTTTCGAATGATATAATTGCCAAGGTCCTCCCAAGGTTAGTCCGTGAATTATTTGGCAATATTGTAACTATTCGATTGATTCTAACGAAATTTGAAACCCTTATCTTGTTTCACATTTTATTTCGAATGATATAATTGCCAAGGTCCTACCAAGGTTAGTTCGGGAATTATTAAAAGTTTTGAAGGTCGTAAGGTCATAAATCGGAATCAGTGAGAGCACGCGACGTTTTGGTCAGCAGACCTTGTTTCTTTACCAGTCACCAGTGTCGGAAATTCTCGTTTGTTGACAGGCTTTCAAAGGTGTTTGGCCAAGATTTCAGACTACGGCCCGCTCAATCAATCCTCACCCGACTTTGGTACTATGGCGAGCGAGTAATCTACGCCAGTGCTACTGACCGGTAGAGGGACTCCCCTCTAACCTGACTGCGGCAAAAGGGTTTGCCAGTGACATCTTGGGAGCCGATCCTGGCCAGTTTCACCTCGGTCATGCAGGTGCACATCTCCAAGAACCTAACGGAGAGTGCGCTTCTCCCTTCCATTTTTGACGAGTTCGGGGCTTTCTCCTTACCCCCTTTAAGGAATTGCGTCGGGTCCCCTTTTAGTTTAGGTTAGGTCAGAGGAGAGCATTAGTTAGTTTGATTGGTAGAGAGCCGAAGGTGAGGCTTCTGGCGAATATGTCGGCCATAATTAGTGCCTTTAGGAAACTATGGCTCGCCGTTTAGTGTGACGCCGCACTCTACCATGAACTACGTGAAACTAGTAGTTTATACGAGGTAACTAGTAGACCCATTAAATGACCACCGAAGAGTTGGCTAAGCATAGACTGGCCCTGGACCCACCCCTACATACTTCGTCACGTTCGATCGTGCCAGGCTCCCGGAAAAGGTGGTGCGGGCTGGTTGGTATCGCTACAGCATGACCGCATTAGTGCCATTTTCCCGGAGGTGTTGCTACCGCTTCGGCCATATTAATCGCTCATGTAGACGTGCAAAGTTGAGTTCATCCAAAATTTGTGTAAGTTGCTACAAGGTCGTACACGATAGGTCATCGTGTTGGCCATTTGTGTCCTGACACGCCAATCACTACCTGTGACGTATAACTCAATAATAAACAAAAAAAAATTACCCGCTCTTGCTGGCTTCCTCATACCAAGGAGTATAGCCGCTTCCGTGGTAATTCGTAACCCTTCCCTGGTAGTGCTGGTTCACAACTAGCCTCGTCTAAATCCAGGTCTCGCCAAACCTGACCGTTTTCCAAAAGGTGAAACTGCCGCCAGCCTCCAATAATCTTAACTCTCAGGAAGCAAACCCCACAAGGGTGCTCATGAGGCTATCTTCGGGGACTCATAAAGCTGTGCCCCGAAAGAGAGTCGGTACAAAAGGAGCTTCGTCTCCTAGGACCCCACCCAAGCTGGATCGGGGAACTCGAAGGGGGGCGGGAGCACTGTCTCCGAAGACGCACTACCCTCCAAATGTTTTTAAGCGGAGGAACGAAAAGACTCATGCGACCCAAACATCCCCCGGAGTCCTGCCTCCGGGAAGAGTAAGCCCCTTCCAGTGGATATCTTCTCTTTGAAGATAGCCCCAGCACCTCATCCAAATTAGTAATGGAGGGCCTATTTCTTCAAAGCAATTGCCGTGGAGTCCGGTCCAACTGGGAGGAGCTGCGGAAGCTCGGTTCCTCCCCTTCCTCGTTAACTTTTTGTGGATATGAAAGTTTTGCGACATCGGGATAAGTCTAGGCGGAAGGCTGTGCGATTTACACCCTGCATGATGCCTCTGTTCCATTTGATATAAATTCCTTTCAAGCGGTGCTGCTACACCTGAAGAGGGTGTATACTGTAATTTCTACGTACATTTATAGGGTTTAAGTGAATATTGGGTCAATATGGTAGATAGCTCTGATCACAATAAACATCAATACCTAAATTACGTTATTCAAGGGAATGAAGTTAAATGCTAACGTGGTCTGAATTTTGCAAACGAATTTTCTTAGGCCTAAACCTGGGCGTCGCTGGGGGAATACGTGAATCAAAAACAAAGAGTTAAGAAAATATATATGTTATTGAATAAACAGTTATTATTGAAAAGTGAAATTATACAGTACCAGTTTATGATTGGATTGAATTACGCGTGTGAATTAAATTTGCATGAGTTAACGAGAATGGATTTACAATTGATAAATATTAAATAGATTATAAATTAGTAAATGTTTTATAAATAATTGGATGATAAATTAGATTACAGTTAAATGGGTAAATAGGTAAATCGCTGATAAATATTAAATTGGATATATGGATTAAATTGGATAAATAGTTAAATGGATTGATAAATAGATAAATTGGATAAGTAGTAAAATTAGATAATTGGATATATGGATTAAATTGGATAAATAGGTAATGGTATGATAAATAGATTATAACGGAGTTGAAAGGGTCTGTAAATGAGAAAAGAATCACGCATTAATTCGGAAATATTTAGCTAAACAATTAGAATTCACATATTTCCAGACCTGTTTACCGAAGCAGCCGAGGAAAACGGACGAACCTCATGGGTTAATTTTAAGACGCTTGAGATAGCGGGAGTAGCAATCTCACGATTTATGTCAGGGTGACCAACCCTTCTTAAAATTATATATATATATATATATATATATATATATAGTTAAGATTAAATATTTACATTCGTAGGGGTATAGACCGCTACAATACTGCCCCACCGAGGAAAAAGCTCTCACAAAAGGTATTTACATAAACTTTGATTCTATATAGCGTGAGGCCTCCTTACAACGGGTCCCGAACGGGCTATGGTGCCGATTGGCTGACTCTGATGCGGGTCAGGTGGCGATTAGGAGTATCACTCGATTGAGGCGTGAGATTGTCGCGAGCGAGGACCGGAGCGTCGGGTAACGATTCTTTCTGGACCTCCCGAAAAGGCGACTGTTGTGCGTTGGTCGCTTGGTATTCTCCAGCTGCTGTCGAGTGGTTCTGCAACAAAAAGGGAGGCGGCAGCAGTTGGGAAGAAGAATTCGGGGGGGGGGAGTATAGAGATGGTTGGCGGAGGGTTTGCGAGTCAAGAGGTGGGAAGAAAAGTTGTAGTTTGATTTGAAAGAGGCGAAGAAGGGTTCGGAAATGGAGTCAATTGGTTGGGAAGTGTTGAAGGAATAGTTCGGTGCGGAAAGTAGGCTGGGATGACCACTGGACCTGTATTAATGGAAGAGAAAGGTAGTGGCTGTTCTAGATGACCGCCCTCTATGAAAGCGGGTTTAAGCCGATCGATGGAAACCGTATCCTGCTTGGTGCCAAGCTGCAGTACAAAGAATTTCGGCTTCCTGGAGACGACGAGAAAGGGTCCGTCATAAACAGGTTGCAAGGATGTGCGAGTGGAATCGCGACGGACAAACACATGAGAGCAAGTTGCCATCTCCTTTGGTACGAAAGGTTTCTGATTAGTAGGCAATCTTGTGGCGGCAGGCTTTACCTCAGACATCGCCCGTACTAAATAGTGTACGTGTGCAGCAGGATGTATGTCGGAAGAAAAGAATTGACCTGGAAGTTGTGTACCATAGACGAGTTCCGCAGCAGAGCAATTCAAATCCTTTTTCAAGGAGGCACGAATTCCGATGAGAATTGAGGATAGCTTGTCCACCCAAGTGATGTTGGGGTCAGTGGAGCGTAAGCTTTCCTTGAGAGTCCTGTGTAAACGTTCCACCTGAGAGTCACTCTGTGGATGGTAGCTAGTGGTACGGAGACGAAAGGAGCCAAGCACTAGCATGCTTGCATCCCATTGGTGGGATTCAAACTGGCTACCTCGATCAGTCATGATCGTTGAGGGGACACCAAAACGAGCAACCCATGTTGAGACGAAGGCTCGAGTTACAGTGGCAGCTCTGATTTCGGGCATAGGAACTGCCTCTAGCCAAGAGGTAAAACGATCGATCATGGTGAGGAGGTAAGTGCAACCACGCGGAAAAGGGCAGAGGACCAACCAGATCGATGTGAACGGCGTCAAAACGTGCAGATGGAAGTGTAAAGCAGCCAGAGGTGACTTTGTGTAGCGTTAAACCTTTGCACGTTGACAAGGGAGACATGCACGGGTCCATTTGGCCACGTCGGCGTTCATACCTGCCACACATAACGTTGTGTGATGAGCTTGTGAGTTGCTCGAATGCCAGGATGAGAAAGACCGTGAGTCTGGTCAAAAATGTGCCGAAGGTAAGCGAGAGGAATGAGTGGGCGAGGACAGTCAAGCAATGAATAGTCAACCAGGATGCGCCTGGAGGGACTGTCCAGCAAGTCGATCTCGCGAACGACGAGTTGAGAAGAGTGACGCAGTGTTTCCGTGTCTTCATTCGATGGGCGCAGTTTGGGAAAATTGAGTGCCCGAAATCGATGAAATGCGAGAGAGCGCATCTGGTACGACGTTTGAAGAACCAGGAACGTAGTGAATAGAGTTTGTCATCTGCAGGATAGAGTCAAGGTGACGAGTATTAACTACAGAGTGCACAGAGGAGGTGCCACTAGAGGTGAGCGCACCAACCAATGTCTTGTGGTCGGTAAAAACAGTTAATTCACGCCCTTCCAAGTATTGTTGGAAGTGATGGAGGGCGAGTTATATGCTCAGTAATTCGCGGGAAAACGCACTGTACCTATGTTGGGAAAGAAGAAGAGCCTTAGAGAAGAAGGCGAGAGGTTGCCAGGAGTCACCAACCTTCTGAGGTAGCGTCGCACCGACATGAGTAGCGGACACGTCCGAAGCAACGCTTATGGGAGCTCCTGGGCAAGGATGGGCCAGGGCGACAGCGGAAGCCATAGCCTCATTGGTGCGAGAGAAAGCCTCGCAAGCTTCGGGGGACCAGGAAAGAGGAAGGTTCTTCTTGTACTTGGCAAGCAATTTGTAGAGAGGTTGCATAATGTGGAAGATGTTGGAAATAAATCTGTGGTAAAAGTTTGCCATCCCACAGAATCGACGAAGTTGCTTTAGCGAAGAGGGTCGGGAAAAAGCCCGCATAACCTCAACTTTGTCCTCGAGATGACGAATTCCATCAGGGCAAATGTGGTGTCCCAAAAAGGAGAGCTGTGTGACACCAAACATACACACAGAAGTGTTGAGTACGATACCATACTCATCTAAACGTGCAAAAATCTGGCGAAGGTAAGAAAAATGCTCCTCTAAAGACGATGCTATCAGGAGGTCGTCTATATAACAAAATACGAAGACAAGACCTCTCAGAACCTGATCCATGAAACGTTGGAAGGTTTGACCACTATTACGAAGTCCGTAAGGCATTCGGTTCATGACGAAGGAACCAAATAGACTGGTGATAGCCGTCTTAGGGATATCATCAGGGTGAATCGAGATTTGGTTGAAAGCGCGAACCAAATCGAGCCGAGAAAAAATGGAGAAACCGAAGAGAGCGGAGTTAAAATCTGATAAGAAAGGCAGGGGATACCTATCCGGAACTGCACAGGCATTGAGTCGCCTGTAGTCCCCTACAGCTCTGAATTCCCCCGGAGTAGACTTAGGTACTACATGAAGCGGTGAAACCCATGGTGAGGTGGATGGGGAAGCGATCCAGGCCTCCATCAGGAACTTAAACTCCTTCTTCATTAGGGCTAGTCGACGGGGACGTGAGAAAACTGGTCCTCCTATCGTCTCTATTATTTGCACCACATTGTGCTCAATAGGTCTGTCCTTAGAAGGAGGAAGACAGAGGCTTGGGAACTCCCACAACAGTTGCTGGAAGTGGGGGGGGGGGCAGTTGCAGGGAAACGAACAGAGAGGAGAGAGCTGGTGCAAGGAAATAAGGAACCAGCAACTGTTATTTCGTGGTTCTGGCCATCACCTTGCGGCGACGAGAATCGACGAGAATGTCGTGCGCGGAGAGGAAGTCGAGGCTCAAAATTGGAATGTTGACGTGAACTATGATGAATGTCCATGATAAAACACGACTTAAACCAAAAGAGAGCTCGAGGATACGCCTCCCATAAGTCCTTATGTCCGATGAATTGGCAGCTTTAAGGACCAGATCAGAAGGGGTGAAAGCTTTCTCGACTGAAGAGGCTGGAATGACACTGCATTGAGGGCTAGTGTCAACCAGGAAGAATAAACCAGAGAGTGTGTCATGAATACTAAATGGGGGATCGACCTAATGAAGGGATGACGTTGCAGAGGTGACAGACCAAAGTATCACTTGCGAATTCAGTTTAAATTTCCCTGTGCTAACGGTGAAGTTAGTCTAGACGCAGTTTGAGATGAAGATTGAGCATTTTGATGGTACGAGCATGAGCTTGAGCATTTTTCTGCTCTTACACCAAATTTGAGGTGGTACCAGCAAAAGTCTGAAGGCTTAAAGATCCTAGTATGAGCAGCACGACAAGAATAAAGATTAAAGTTGTGGGCATGAGATTATGCCCGGTAAAAACTGCAAGGCTGAACACAGCCGACAGCGTTGCTCCCATAATTAGAGTGTACCAGCAGCTACCCTGAGAGTTGTCAGAATAGGGGGACTTAGGCCTAGATTTGAAATGAAACTGCTGTGCCTCACCTCTTTTGCTGGAGTTCCCTCGTTAGTGTTGCCTTTTTCGTTAGGAGGAACGACGTCTGACTCCTCCTTCTTGCTCACGATGTTGCTCTCGGTGAAGACCTGTTCGCACCTTTTGGGCACGAATATCCATATCAATCTTCTCCAGAACGGATAAAAGACCCGAAGACTGGGAGGATTCATCCTGAGGGTGTCCTGGCCGGTTGTAAGGAGTCTCGCCCGGTGACCTAACCTGAGAAATGGATACATGTGAGTGGTGTTTGACATTACAATTGTATGATGTGTTACGCCCCCTATTTTCATTGCTAAACGACCTGGTGCCCGCATTCCCCCAGCTGACGAATGGATTGTTATACAGTGGCGGCAACAAAAAAAGTGACATGTGACAATTCGGGGAAAATGAAACAGAAAAATGTAACTTACATATTTTATTATGAATATTTCATGAAAGTTAATACTTGGTCATGTTGCCCTTGCACTTGATGACCATTCTGAGTCGATTGGGCATTGATTCAGCGAGGTTTGCGAAGTAGGTGGGGTCGATCGTAACCCAGATCTTCTTCAGTGATTCTATCAGGTCCTTGATGCTGCCGGATGCTGTCTCTTGAACTTTGGATTTCATCAGATTCCAAGCATTCTCAATAGGATTTAGGTCCGGGGAATTACCAGGCCACTCCAAAACACTAATATTATTATCATTGAAGAACCTTTTTACTAACTGGGACCTGTGAGCAGGGGCACCATCATGCATGAAAAATTCACACCGATGAATTTCCCAAAATGGCAGCATGTGCTGCTTCAAAACTTCGAGATAGTTAGTCCCCCTCATGGTTACATTCTTGGGAAGGAAGTACAGACCTCCTCTACCCTTGTTTCCACTAAAGGCACCCCACACCATCACACTATCAGGGTGCTTCACAGTTTTCACGGTATATTTTGGGTCATACCGAGACACATTGCTGGGACGACGCACGATCTTTGACTCTCCTCTGACCAGCCTAAAGGTGCTCTCATCACTGAACATCACCCTCTTCCAATGGGCAGCTGTCCAATGTTTATAGGTCTTGCAAATATTGAGCCTTTTCATCTTCATAGCCTTGGTAAGAAGTGGCTTCTTGGCAGCGCGGCGAGCCGGTAGGCCTAAGTCCTTCTGTAAGCGATGACGGATGGTCCTGAGGGCGACGTTCTGGAGAAGGTCTGGGTGTTTTTTCTTGATTGAAGCGGAGGTTACAGAAGGGTCTGACATCACTTCACGCCTTAGGATATTATCAGTCCTTGGAGATGTCTTCCTAGCTGCACCAGTGCCCTCCTTCCTCTTTGGTATGGTACCTGGTGGCAATAACTCAGCTGCCCGTTTTAGGCGATAAATCGTATTTCTTGAGGTTCCTAAATCTGCTGCTACATCAATAAAAGACTTTCCCTGCTCTAATAGGGTCAAGGCACGGCTTTTCTCTGTCATAGAAAGCTTTTTCCGCCCCATTGTATCCACTTGCACAGAAGTTATAGCACGTCAAATGTAGGCACGAATGCAGGAAATCAGCACGCTGGAGCGTTGCACACCAAAACCTCACTGTACGAGCTCAAACGAGACAGTGAGTTCCAATAAAGCGCAGTTCTGTTGTCTTAGCTCAGGAGAGTCATCCACTCGTGGCATAAGCCCCGCCCCTTTTCATTGGCTTGTTGGCAAGTAAAATCGTGAAAGCGATTTTATGTATCGATTTCTATTGCCAATATTCAATGTCACCTTTTTTGTTGCCGCCACTGTACAAGGCGTCAGCCACCTCTGCCATCTTATCCACGTTCTCAGGGGAGGATATTAGTATAAGGGCTTAATTTGGTCCGGCATCCCACGCATGAATATATCTGTTATGAGTGGCGGGAGTTGGTCGAGCTGTGCTCTCTCGGCATGTGCCAGGGCCTTGAGATCGCCCAGACAGTGCGTGGGGCGCCTGTCCCCCATCTCCTGCGTATCAAGAAGGATACGCAGGTCCTCAACTTGTGACCTCCAAAATTCATCCATGAACGCCCTCTTGAACCTTCCCCAAGAACCAGAAATTACCCCCATCAAGCAGAGTACTCTTAAAAGTGATAAAAAAAAAATACTTAGAGGTTATTTCTGGGCTACGACGATTGTTTTATGGTCCTCAGGAACTGTCTGGCGCAGGAGGATGAGCTCCACCAATTTCCACCACCGATGAGATTTTGTGGGTCGAATGGCGGAAGCTGAATTGGAGAGAGGGTTGAGTGGGAGGCGAACGAGAGAATTCTTGCGTGGGGAAGGGAGGGGGGGGGGCGAAGGTGGATGAATACGTCGTTGTTGTTGCTGGGGAGGATGTTTGCGTGGTTGTTACCGTACCCGAAGTTGGGGCGTAGATTGGGGCTCCGTTATAATCCATTTAGAAAAATATGAGTCTACGCGAGAGAAAAATGGGACTGACTGATGCAGAATGCGTCGTTCGAAAATAATGCAACAAACGTAATGGTGAAAATTAATTTTACGAATTAATGAATGGATGCAAGATAATTAAACTATTCTGGGCACCATTTATAAGGTTTAAGTGAATGTTGCGTCAATATTGTAGATAGCTCTGATCACAATAAACATCAAAACCTATATTATGTTATTCAAGGGAATGAAGTTAAATGCTAACGTGAAGTCTGAATTTTGCAGACTAATTTTCCTAGGCCTAAACTTGGGTGACGATGGGGGATACGTGAATCAAAATCAAAGAGTTAAGAAAAATATATATTGCTGAATAAACAGTTAAATTATTTAAAGGTGAATTTATACAGTAGCAGTTTGACTGGATTAAATTTTACGCGTGTGAATTAAATTTGCATGAGTTAAGGAGAATAGGTAAATAGTTTGATAAATAGATTGATAATTTATAAATAGTAATTGGTAATATGTTAAATAGTTTTAAAATATTAATTGGTAAATGTTTTGATAAATATTAAATACATTATAAATTGGTAAATGTGTAACTACTGGTAAATCGTTAACTATGTAAATAGTTAAATTGTATATACATAGTTAAATGGTATGCTAAATAGATTATAAATTGAGAAATTGATTGACAATTAATAATTGATTTAGTTGATAAATAGTAATTGGTTGATTGCAATTAAATGGGTAATTCGATTGGTAATTATTATTTGGTAAATTAGTTAAATAGATTATAGTTTAAATTGTCTTATGTTGTGATAAATAGATTATATCGGAGTTGGAAGGGTCTGTAAATGAGAAAAGAATCCCGCATTAAATCGGGATTCTTTTGAGAAATTTTTAGCTAAAATTACAATTCATATATTTACAGACCTGATTCACCAAGACGAGGACAACGAATGAACCTCACGGTTAATTTTAAGACGCTTGGGAGAGCGGGTGTACCAATCACGATTTAAGTCATGGTTACCAACCCTTCTTCAAAATATATATATATATATATATATATATATATATATATATATATATATATATATATATATATATATATATATATATATATATATATATATATATATATATATATATGTATATATATATATATATATATATATATATATATATATATATATATATATATATATATATATATATATATTTACAGTTAGAAATAAATATTTACACTTGTAGAGGTATAGACCGCTACACATTCCACCGTCAGCCAACCTCAGCGCGGGAGACTTCAGCCGCGTCGTGGCACGGCTTCCGAGGACCTTTCTCTTGCTCGGGGACCTGAACGGTAGACACCCCCTTTGGGTAGACCACTCGATCTATCTCAGTGCTCAGGTCTTTGCCGACCTGATCGAAGAGCTGGAGATAGGTGTCCTAATGTGGAATAGTTTACGCATCACTGCCCGCGAATCGCTTCATTTTCTTCCCTCGATCTTCTCCTGTGCTCTCCGGATTCTCGTAATGATATTTTGTGATAGGTGGCCCATGACCCTTATGGTAGAATCTACTTTCCCATCACACTATAATTTTCTGGGCCGCTGTCACCATAAAAACCGGCCCGGTGGTGTTAGGGACAGGATCAATAATCCACCTTTCAGGCAATGACTGATTTTTCTATCCCATTCGAGGAGTTTAGGTCGGTGGATGAAGCCGTTGTTTTTCTCCGGCAACCTCATCACCGTGGGCCTACCTACTATTCTTAGAATATCTGGAGGTCATCCGAGTGTAAGACAGCCCTCAGACTGAAGCGATATGCCTACATGAACTATCAGCGTCACACGGACGATATCACCCGCGGGTGAATTTCCTCGAGCTAGGACAAGGTTTCAGTATGTTTAGAAGTACCCTGATGCTCTTTTCCGGCATCTGTGTATTCACTTAACGGGAGATACCCCCTCTTGCAGAGGTGTGAAAGCGGATAAAATAATTTGGGGCAAGTTCTCACAGATCCATTCTCCAGTAGCTCGTGTCCTCATGCCTCTACTCCCTAGTTTCCTCACTGCTGGCAGTGATGCGTTCAACTTTTTTGTAGAACGCTTTGTGTCACGTTGAATCCGTGCTAGTGTACGCGTATGGATCCAAACCTCATTAGGAGGTTGGCTTCCAAGCCGTATCCCATCTGTTTGAAGTCAGCATGGCTCTCCGAGTCGCTGCCTTTCTTTTTACCGCCGTGCTAGTGGCAATACACCCCCAACGGGAGATAACACGTCGGGTCTAGTCCGGAGATCAATTGTGAACTTTGGCAACTCAAAGCACTGTGTGATTCAACGGTTCACGGGAGCCGAACTGACGTCGAGATTATCTTATGCTGGGCTCCTGGACAGGTAGGGAATGAAGGCGCCATTGCGTACGCGAGGACTGGACGACCAGAGTAGTGTTTTGTTCCTCACACCGACTACATAGCAGGAAGTCTGTACCACTCTGGGATGCCTGGTAAATAAGATATAAAACGGCCGAGGGAAACTTAAAGTTGTGTACCATGATCAGTGGTGGCTCGTAGCTAAAATTAGTGTGGATGCTGCATCAGAATTTGTTTAGGACTGTTTCAATATTGTGTCAAAGGAAATTAACTTATAAAAAGAAAATTTATAGATAAACTTGATAAAATCCTAAACAGAACAAAATCAAACATTTTTTTACTTACGAATAGCCTTAATTTTTACAGTTCAAACTTGATCCACTGATTTAAAAACGAAATATATTCTTCATGTCCCCGTAAGGGGCACGTTGATTTGCTCTCCTGGCCGCCGTGCTGACGGGACTCAGCGCCCCGTTCGTCCCAGCTTGGCATCCTTTTTCTCCTTCTGCTAACCCCTACTTCGTCTTCTGTACCAATTCTCTTTCACTCTGCATCGTCCTTCCATCTACGTTGGTTTGGCGATCTCGGGGTATCAGAGCTGTCCGTATGGAGGCGCGACCCCTTGCTGGTCCTGCCTGTGTTGGTTGATGGGTGCCTGAGCCGGCATGGCGCTCTTGGGGGTCTTTGCTTCACCAACCGATAAATTTCAGAGGCTGGCCGGCCATTTTTAAAACGATGCTTGGGTCAGGGGTCAACGGGCTTACCCTCCTGGTTGGGCCGGCGCTCCGAGTAGGTGTCTCAACGGTAGACAGTAACTGCGCTGGTGTATTCTTCAGCGTCTCCTTCAGCCTTGAAGATACTTGACCCTGTTCGTTCGCTTGGGGCCCGTCTTAGTAGTGGAGCCTTTCACACCTCGCCTATCCCTAGCCTCTTTGTTGAGGGTGGCGTGCTTTCCTTGCGATACCACCGGCTGTAGGTGTGCCAACGATTCCTGTTTCGTGTTCAACAATACCCTTCATCCCCAGTCCATGAGTGCCTTTTCGCCCGGTCCTCTTCGATATCTTTTGATCGGCGGACATCTCTACCCCGGTCTCTGGGGCTCCGGGTTAGGAACCATCTCTCGTCCCTGGTTGTTGGCCCTCCCATTCCTGCCGGCTCCATGTTGGGGCGTCCGCCCTCCTGATGTATGTACTGCTTCTTGGCATTTCAAGAAAGGGTCTACTGATCCTCGTCTATTACAGTGCTTGTTTCTTGAACATGCGTGTTCTCATGTTCACCAGCGTCCCATCTATACTGACGGCTCAAAGTCGGACCTCGATGCTAGGGGCAGCTACCGTGTCCTCTATGGAGTCTTTTCGGTCCGCCCTCCCTCTTGTAGCATCCATTTTTACGGCAGAGTTGACGACCATTCTTTTGGCTTTTAATTTGATTGTATCCCTCAATTCTTCAGATTTTATTGTTTTTAGCGATTCCTGGCCTGCTTTGGAGGCGGTTCGTTCTTTTATGTCCACACACCCTTTGGTTTTAAGGATTCACTCCTGGCTGGTCAGAAATGCTTCTTGTTACAGGGTGGCGTTCTGTTGGGCTCTGGCTCATGTTGGGGTCCCAGGCAACGAAGCGGCTGATCGGCCACCCTCGAGGTGCCGGACGCAGCCCTTCTGCCCTTTAGGGATTCCTACCCCGTAATCAGGGTGTATGTCTTTTGTTTGTACCAGAGAGAATGGGATTCGTTCCCCTCTTCTAAGCTATCCCTTATTAAACGCTCTGTCCGTTCCTGGTCCTTTAGCTCTCAGCGACTCTAGTCTTGGGAGGTTGCTCTTCGCAGGTTGCGAATTGGGTACACGCGACTCACCCATGGCTATTTAGTTTCGGGTGGATGCCGAGTTGACCCTGGTTATCCCTTTTGCGGTAGCGAGCTGTCTGTGGCTCACATTTTAGTAGTTTGTCCCCGCCTCGCTTCCCTTCGAAATTCGGGCTTCCCTGTCCTCTCTGGCGTTGCTTTCCCTACTCGACTTCGCTTTATTTTATCAGAGGACTCCCTTCGGTTGTCCTCCCTCCTTACATTTCTATCACAAAGTGGCGTTTTATCCCTTTTATAAATTCTTTCCATTTTTTTGTTTCAGTTTATTGTTTTATCTTTTATCACGTGCCCTTCCCTGCGGCTGACCATGTCATTTGTTTATTGCCTCAGCCGCCCTTGTTTTTAGAATGTGTGCTGTATGCCCTTAATTTAAGTGTGTGTCTCTGTGTGCTGCACTGTTTTTTCTAATCCTTTGCTTTTCCCCATTTTTATTGAGTGTCTTTCACGCCTCTTCCGACTTTTTTCGGGCGACCCCGTTTTAACAGTGCTGCCATTAAGAATCCATTAGGAATGGGCAGCTTCCACCTTGCTTTCCCTTAAGCTAAACTAAACTATTCTTCATGTTTGAATTTGAGGAAAAGATTAATTATTTTCTCATTGATCTCTGGCTGCCTACTGAGGAATTTTTCTCCATTGAAAGCACCGCAAATGCATTTAGTCTTTCAGAATTCATAGTGCTCCTTAGAAAAGTTTTTCTTCTTTTCATTGTTGAATAGCAGCGTTCTGCCTCTGTTGTTCTCATGGGAATTGTCAAGATGATTTTCATCAGTTTCGTAATTTCACTAAGAAAATCATCTAGATTATTTTCCAAGATAAATTTCACTAACTCAATTAATTAATTAATTGATAAAAGAACCGAAAAAACATGAATTAAATTCAGCTTCCTATCTCGGACGTGTGAGCATGCGCAAAACAGCAAAACACCGCGTCGCTGGACCTGTGAAGCGCACAGTTCTATACAAGGATTTTTGTACTTTTTCATAAACTAGGGGATGGCTACTGACATTAAGCTTAAGGATTATATAATGTACAATTATAAAGAAAAAAATATGGAAAGGACTCATTACATTGAATGTTATCGATAATATCGACTGGAAATAGGGGTTGCTGCAGTTCCAGTGCCTATACACGAGCCGCCACTGCTGCCATCCCGCAGTAACTATTCCCTTGGACCTAATCCCCAATGCCGCGAAGGTTTCAGGTCACTTTATGCCCTCTTCAAATTGAACACACGTGGAATGCTCCTCTGCATCCAACTGCGAAACCTGCGTTGTACTGTTTGGCACATTATCGTTGAATGTCCCAGTCTTACTCACCTTGCCTGTCCTATTACAGGGACTAGCGTGTTCCCTACCACTTTCTTTTGTACTCAAAGATTGACAATATCAGGAACTTTAGTGATCTTGAAGATCAAGTTCAGAACACCAAAAAATGTGATCTTAAAGATCCGGATCAAGATCATGATTTTGAAGATCAATTTTAAGATCATTTATAAAAGTAATGAAAAATGTAGTCTTGTAGAGTAAACAATTATTTTTTTAATCGCACCTGAAAAGTATCATTCCTAACAGTCCCCTGAGTGCTGAGTCAATACAAGCATCGCATCCTACCCATGTACTATAAATTTCTACGGCTCGTGGATTTGAACTGTAGACACCCTCTTTGGGAGACTACTCGATCAATCCAAAGGGGTCAGGTGTTTGTCCACCTGATCGACGAGCTAGAGATAGATATCCTAAATGCGGATGAGTTTACGCACCATTGCCCAAGAACCGCTTTATTTACCTGTCTTAATCTATACCTGTGCTTATAAGTGTGTGAATGGTCTATGTCTTGTAGTTTCGTAGGTTGGGTTATTAAGCGATCGTAGCTTCCTCAAGGTGAAACAAAAATTGATAACTACCTCCCTCACAAAATACTGCTCCATATATAGTTATTCAATGAAAACTTAAGCAATGCAAAATTCAGCTAATTTGGATGACTGTTCTGGTTGCCGGAAGCAAGTCGCGTTCTCTTACTATTAGCGGAGAAATTGTTCTCTTCATATTTCAAAACGAATTAATGTTTTTTTGTACTCGCGAGTTTAGTGATTTCAATCGCTAAAGTGAAAATTTGTCATTTACGAATTTGTGCTTAATGCGTGTGAATTTTTTCACCCGCTTTTGAGGTCAGTGGCGGGACTGAACTTGCTGGACTACCCTCCCCCCCTCCCCCTCCCCTCTTCGACGAGTCAACTTCGGATGACTCTAACCTTGGTCGGACTTTCGATAAGCACCTCCGGTTAAGGGAAAAGCGCTTAGTGGAAAATATTATTGGATTGAGTTTGAAACATATACTCTAGGAGCTATTTTCTTATATTTTTTTCAACCTTCGTGATAGACTCTTACATACACAGACGCACATAGTCAACATACCAAAACACGCTCACTGTGGGGCTTTCTCTTTCGAATTGCTTTTGTTTTTACATATGTTAAATACGAACAGATGGAAAAAATAAATGAAAGAGACCCGGGGATTACACTAAAGACCCTCTCCGATGGCCCCAAGCTTGATCGTGGGAGGGTCTTTGCGAAAATTTATGGTGACCTAAACATCGCATTCGTGAGGCTCATCAACATACACAATGGCTATGGCGCCATCTGCTCAAAAGGGGTGAATTGCGAAGCACCTACCTCCATTAAAGCGACAGGGTGCTTAGAAAACATTAATCTAAAGCCTAACACACCACCTCGAATAAAAAGTCATCCATCCCCGCCTCGATCCTTGGGTTATGGGGCACTCTGAGGAATAATTCTTGCGGAGGTGGAGAAAAACCACGCTTGGGCAAGGTTGCTGAGCTAATAAAATCTATGGCCTATACTCATGGCTTCAAAATTATCTTTTGCGACACGGGAATGGCAAACAAGGCTGCGGACGAAGGTACGCTCCTCCTTAACGTCCGAGTCAGCCCTGAGCAGATCGAACATGAGGAGTTTATCAACCTTCAGATGTGCTTCAAGTGCTATAAGTATGAGGAGCACACCACGGCGACCTCTATCAGGAGTAACGATCTTTTATGCTCAATTTGCTCCTCGGATACACATTCGTGGAGGGATTGCAATAGAATCTCCTTGAATTGCTTGAACTGTACAAGAGGACATAAGACCCTATCCATGACTAGCCCAGTCAAGAAAGAAATGCTTAAGAGAAAATCAAACGAAAAAAGACAGGCTGAAGAAACTATGGTAAATAGCAAGGTTGCTAAAGCTGCCGTTGCGGAATCTCGAAAAAAATAAGACGCCTGCACGTCGAAAATGAAAACTCGACACGAAATTATGTGTTGCATCTATTACACAGGCCTGCGTTTGAAAAAAAAATTTATGTTCCCCAGGATTTTTTTGTGGTTTCTTAATGAATCCAACCTCCTGAGCTCAAAAATGAATGTATATTTGTTCAATCAGGTCAGATTTTCTCAGTACAGCATACACCATTTTCATTGAGATTACCTAATTTTTTTCTGAATTTAAAAAAAAAAACTTTCTCTATCTAATAATGCATTATTACTGTTATATCATATAAACAGGAATACACGTATGTAAACTATAATTCTTTTAATAAACAAAAAATAAAAGAATGCAACATAATAAAGAAAATAATTATAATTTCGAAGAACAGACGCCCTTGACGATTTTCGTTTGTGCCTATCATCTGGTGCATCACGCTTCAAACACCAACAGTAGTCAGCAAGCATGTTTCCGTTCAATTTACACTGGTACCTGGATTCCATTGTTTTTATGTCCTGGTGGAATCTTTGCCCCTGTTCTTTACTGTAATCCCCGCAGTTGTCGGGAAAATAATCCAGATGGGACTGTAAAAAGTGTATCTTTATAGACATTCGAGCTCCCAAATGTTTGAGACTTGTTAAGAGATGATTGACCAGGGCAACATATTCTTCTAGGCTTCTTTTATTGCCTAGAAAATTGATAACTAGAGCTTTGAAAGCTTACCAGGCATCTTTTTCTATGTCCTTCATTGATGCATCAAATTGCTGATCAAGTTCCTGATTTACAACAAGGAGTAACAACAAGGAAAGAAGGTACCCTAGGAGACCTTACGGTCCATTCAAAGAGGGTACCATTGGACTTGCAATCGAGCGGGCACAAAGCTGCTCAATTGTTTTGCGTCCCTAAACGGCCACTTTTCAAGACCTTGTCTAGTCTTGACTTGAACTGGTCAACAGATTCACTGTGGACAACTTCCACTGGAAGTGCGTTCCACTTACCGCAGATACTGTAAGTGAAAAAATTTCCACACAGATTGCGGTTGTAACGCTTCAGTTCAAGTTTGAAGCCGTAATTGCGCGTTCTGTTATCACTCAGTGTGAAAATATCCCGGTAGTCAACATTGTCGAACCCTCGAAGCATTTTGAAAACTTCGATGAGCTGACCACGCAGTCTACGGGTTTCCAGCGAGAACAGATCTAATTCCCTTAGTCTATCCTCATAACCTTTATGTCGGATATAGGGAATCAGCTTGGTTGCCCTGGCTTGTACGCGTTCCAATCTCGCGATGTCCTTTCGCAATGAAGGACTCCAAAATTGTACGGCATACTCCAGGTGCGGTCGGACAAGTGAGTTGTACAGGCACAGTACAATCTCCTGGTTCCGATAACCAAACTGGCGCTTAATATAGCCTATCATCCTTTGGGCCTTTTTCTCCGCCTCAATGCACTGTTTCGAGAACTTGAAGTCACTAGTGATAGTAACACCCAAGTCCTTCTCAGTGTCAGTGGATTCAATAGCAGTGCCCTTAAGGATATACTGAGATTGGGGGTTTCTGTGGCCGATATGCATCACTTTGCATTTACCCACGTTAAAAGGCATTTGCCACGTGTTCGACCACTCCCTAATCTTCCGAAGATCTTCCTGCAGGTGGGCAGTATTTCCATCCTTTGCAACGTTCATACCAAGCTTGGTATCGTCGGAAAATTTGGAAATCTTGGCAACCATGTCGTTGACGTAGATGATGAATAGTAGTGGTCCCAGGACAGAACCTTGAGGCACCCCGCTAGTAACGGGCACCCACTCAGAAGACTGTCCATTTACCACCACCCGTTGCCGTCTGCCACTTAGCCAGTTCTCGATCCAGCCGGCTACCTTTCCGTCTATGCCAAGCGCTCGCACTTTCCGGAGAAGGCGGCGGTGTGGTACCTTATCAAAGGCTTTCTGAAAGTCTAGGTAGACCACATCCACCGCCTTGTCCCGATCGTGCTCACTGAAAACGAAGTGGAAGAATTCTACAAGGTTCGTCAGACATGACCGTTGCCTTCGGAAGCCGTGCTGGGAACTCCTCAGTAGCAGGTTTGACTCTAAATACGACGTCACTTTGTCCACCATGATGCTTTCCATGAGTTTACCGGCTATCGAAGTCAGACTGATAGGTCGGTAGTTCGACGGTTGGTTACGGTCTCCTTTCTTGAAGATAGGAGTCACCTCCGCCTCACGCCAGTCTCTAGGAACGCATTTGGTCCGGATTGACATGTTAAAGATAGCGCACAGATGTCGTGATACTTCATCGCACACTTCCTTCAACACTTTAGGTAGAAACCCGTCCGGTCCAGGGGACTTATTTGTCTTTAGGTCAGCGATCTTTTTCTTTATTTCTCCTTCGGTGAAGTCCATTGCCTCCAGCTTTTTCCCCGAGTAGGAATCCGTCGGCTGGGGAATGGGACCACACTCTTCAGTAAACACTGAAGAGAAGTAGTCGTTGAGGAGGTTAGCATTTTCTGCATCTGAATGCTTTAATGTCCCCTCCTCATTCCTCAAAGGGCCAATCGTTCGACGGATTGGTTTACGGCTGTTCACATATCCAAAAAACTCCTTGGGATTCTCTTCACAGAGTCTCGCCACTCGGAGTTCCTCAGACCGCTTAGCCGCCCTTAAGCTGGACTTCACTCTCCTGGCTAGCCTCCGGTATTCGTCAAAGTCACCCGAGATCTTCAAAGGCCAGTACACATTTCTCTTCTCCCTAAGCAGTTGCCCGATTTATCGATTAAACCACTTTGATTGAACAGAAGACCGACGGGGGCATTTCAGAGGGATAAAATGCGATTGAAGACTCATGAATGTGGTTTTGAAACTGTTCCAAGAGTCTTCAACAGCATCGCACTCTTCTAGCCTCGCGTCAGTCAGTCCCGCGCGTAGACCTGCAAAGTCTGCTCTTCTTAAATCGAGTTTCCTTATTTACTAATTGCAGGCTCTGCCTTGGGGACTTTGACTACAAATCTAATTAGTCGGTGGTCACTGCCACCGAGCTCTTCGCCAACAGAGAGGTCCTCAACGATGTCATCCTCAGAGGTGTAAACCAAGTCGAGGATATTTCCTCCTCTCGTTGGCTCTCTCACCCATTGAGTGAGGAACTCGTTGTTCGTGAACTCCAGGAGTAGTGCGTTCTCGCCACAGGGTTCTCTGGTTTTCCAGTCAACTTGTGTGTTGAAATCACCCATGACGATACACACTCTGTCTTCGACAAGTTCTCCTAGTAGCTGGTACAGATCTCTGTCCTTTTCAACGAGTTGGGCAGGAGGTCTATAAAGCACCAGGGTCCTGTATTTGGCAGGACCTATCTCTAGGTCAACACCTAGTAGTTCATGGTCGGATACGATGTTGCAATCCGTCGAGTTGAGAGTATCCTTGACATACAACATCACACCGCCACCCTCTCTGTCTGGCCTATCTTTCAAGAAGAGCTGGTAACCGGGAATCGTGAATTCGCCTTCAAAGTCTCGGTTTGAGGTTTTTATCCACGATTCTGTTATGGCTACCATTTCGGGTTCTTCCGTCGCTACGAGGCCACGGAGCTCAGGAAACTTGTTCCTGATTGACCTCACATTAAACAGAAGAACTTTCAGAGAGTCCCCGACTGTAGGACTCCCTACGCTCTTCCGTTTCCCGGCTTGTTTGTTGGCGAGGCACCCCTTTTTGCGACCTCTGAGAAGGTTTTTCCTGGAGTGACACGGGCATACTGGCGTACGTCCGCCCTCACTCTGGGCCGGATACTCCTTTCGGTCCTCCCTACGACATCCTGGATGATGTTCGACAGAAAGGCCTTTCCTTTAAAGGAAAGATGTACCCCATCCCTTTGGTAGAGATCATTTCTACCATAAAAGGTGCGGTACGGGTCCACAAAAAAGACCCCCTCTGCCGTACACAAATCTGCCAGGCGCCGATTTAAAGACACATTCATCGAGTGAGCGGTCCGTGTTGGATCTCTCCTCGGAAGCATCCCGACTACCACGCGCTTGCGGGTTTTCAGCCCACAGTCGTCCACGGCACCCATGACCGTGTGGAGGATTTTATCTGTAGGGCCTACCCTACCTCCTCTCAGGTAGGGGTCGTTTCCACTGACCATCAGAGCAACGACTGAGCTCTCAGAAATCTTTGATTTCTCAGCCTCTACTCTGATGTGGTGGTTACCACATCCTGGCAGGCAGCTTACCTTAACGCTTGTGCGAAGGCGGGCCGCTAGCAGGGGCTGCAGGTCCCGTGCCTGGGAATCGCCCACAAGGATGACCCTGGCACATTTGCCTGCTGAGCTCGGATTCTTTATTTTCTGAGGCAAGCTCTCCGATTCCTCTCTCTTCCCCATCATGGTCTTTTCAGGGTTTTCTTTTTTCTTCTTCCTCTTATTCTTCTTCTTCTTCTCTATCATCTTTCCCCCCTTGTCATCCTTTTCATTAACTCCTTCTACCTTTTCTTCTTCTATTTCTCTCTCTTCCTCTTTCTTCTTTCCCTTTTTCGTCTTTTTTTTCTTTTTTCCTTTTGGTGTCGCTGCCACATTCGGGCACGGGCTCTCTGCAGAGGTGGTGTTTGCCACAGGACTCGAGAGATCGTTTAATTTCTCTTCGAGCCTGCGGATCTGGTGGGAGTGCTCCTCCTTGAGCCTCTCGATTTTCTGTTCGAGGTCTGTAGTTCTTTCCCTGTATTAGGCGACTACTTCCTCCACTTCCTTCTTTAAAATTCAAGTGGTGCATACACTGTCTGGGTGGCATTTCGCATAGCAGCCTTGCGGGAAATCAACGCACCACTTGCCCTTCTTACATGTGGCACACGTGAATTTTAGAGCTGCTGGACCTTTCTTTCCTGCCATTTTGAACACTCTATTTCTTAAGCTTGTGACCAATCAATATATAAAAATGTGTTGGTGAGTTCTCCCCGCGTGAGTCGCTCCCGCCTATGTATCGGAGTCGTTTCGGAGTCTTCCAGAAGGCACGCTCCATGTGCTGCTGTTCGTCCGACCGAGTCGTCAAGCCTCGGCGTGCCGTGGCTCCCAACCAAGCAGCACTGACGCTCCCCGAAGGGGCCACCTATTTCTCACCAGGTGAACAACAACGAAGCCCCCCCCTTTACTAAACTCCTACTAGTTCCCTTCACAACGGCCAGGATCTCGGAGTAGCGTTCAATGGATATCCCGCCACACCAAGGAACTCGACCCAAGGCTTTTTATTGGCCTCGCAACCAACCTGGGAACAAAGGGCCGTCACCTCGGACCGATGCTACCAGAGGCACCCGTCAACGGGCACTGGGAACGGTCAATAATTACGCGCCAGGGAAGGGGTTAACGGGGCACTACCCTCATCCCATTCATCGTGCCCCAACGCCTAGGACCCCTCTAGTCCTAGTCTCTCGCAACCAGTGAGCGTCGATTGGCGTTGTTTATAGAGGTTCCAAAGCCTCTCTTCTGACGCGTGAGGTAGCTGCCAGGTCCTTATATGTAGATAGAGGGAAAAAAGGGAAAGAGTGACATGATAGGAGTAGGCTTTTTTGTTGTTTTTTGCTTTTTGTATAAGTAGAAGAAATAGGATTAATTTTTAAAGAAAGAGGAAGGATAGAGTAGGATAAAAAAAGACAAAGACGCACTTAGTCTGGAACCTAATTTCCGACCAAATCGACAAGGTAAACCCTGCAAGGGGTGCCAGAAGATAGGTACCCCCGCCGACATAGCTCGAAAAGTCGAAGGTCCACACAAGCTCTCTTCCCGCCACAAGGGGGCGTCACCTCTCCCTCTGGTTTCTTTTGAAACCATGGAGCTTAGCGTCACTGATTTGTGGAAATTTTTGAAGAAGAAATTTTAAAGCTTGGCCTACTTTATTAAGGGTTTTGACATAATTTTTCATTATGCCAAGCTTTATATGCAGTGGAGGGAGGAGTATTTTTTGAGGAGGCACTAAAGGTTCAGCTATCACATTGTTTGATCTAATTCTAAATGCTTCTCGTGGAGGCGAAACCTTCTTCTCATAGTACATACTATCTGCACGACTGTCCCATAAACATAGAAAACAGGGATGCTTCGTGTAGCCTGTTTGCGTCCCAAGCGTAAGAGACACTACCTGGAAAAAAATTAGCACGGTATGTAAATTAAGTGTAATATTTCTAAAAACAAATTCAAAGTAATATTTCTTAAAACAATAAGAATATGAATATGTACTGAAAAATCCCGTATGCCGATGCATTAAATCATCGTATTGGAACTAATTGGATATATGCACATCTTATTTTGAGTTTATTGAGTTGTGTTGTATACCTTCTCAATTAGGATAAGTTCCTCATTAACCCAATAGGATGCATTAACCTATAGGGACACACTTCAACAAAAAATATAACTCAAAAATGACTCATGATTTCCAGATTTGCATTCTTGTAAAATGTAAGTTGACCAAAAGGTGTATACAAGTATTAACAATTAAAAATGAAAATGTCAATATCAAAAAGCTTAGAAATGCCAAGTGTAAAATGATCTTACCTTTAAGTCACCACATATCCTCCACTTATAGCTAGAGTAATTTATTGCATCCAGCAATTTTTTCATATTTTCATAACTTTCAGTAAGTTGGATTGAATGGCCTATAGGAACGGAAGCTATCTTGTTACCGATATTCAGTAACACAGCTTTTAAACTTCTACTGGAGGAATCTATGAACAGTCTCCATTCTAATGGGTTGTAGGGAATTCCAAGGGCCTCAACAAGTCCTTTAATATTGGCGCAGTATACTAAAGAGCTGGAAGAATGCTGTAAAAAATAGCTTCGAAACTCTTGTTCTCTATTTCTGTACCCCCCTAAATGTTGTTTCTTAAGCGAGAACATTAGTTTCACGAAATCGAGAGCCAAGAAGTTGTGTATTCGCCTTTAAAACCCCCAGATCCCTGGTCAGGTCATTTAACTGAACTTGAGTGAATGGTCTTGTGACCATATCATGTGTGGAAACCTGATAAGACTCAGATGTGTCATAATCTTGGTCAACTTCCATATTAATCTCTTCATGCACGTCTATATGTTCAGGGAAAGAAGTTATAGGAATTCCTGGGCCATGGGGCAGGGGTTTGATGGCAGATATGCCACACTATGTTTATTCTTCTTATTTATACCTGTGGAAAATATAATTACATATTACATAAAGGAATTGATTTGGAGTTGCAGATAGTACATAAATGTTTAGTAAAGGATATGTTCATGCTGAAGTGAACTATGTTAGTTTTTAATTTTATGCTTAGTCTTTGCATAATAATGACATTTTCAGGAGCCAGTATAATACAGAAAGCTTAAATACTTGATACAATGCTCACCTTTAAGATTTGTCATGCAAAAATAGCAGTCCGTAGTGTGGTCCTTGCCATCTCTCCACACCATGGGAACACCAAAAGAGAGGGACTTCTGTTCGCCCTGACCCCAGCGTCTTAAACTTATGTAGCATCCCTTGCAGCAGATATGTGGTGCAAAACTTTTATCTTGATCTCTTAGCCTTACTCCAAAATATGCATGATACAAAGATTTAATTACAGGAGGGATTGTACTTTGCTGCTCGGGAAAAGTCACTTTGCCGCAAACATAGCAAAATCTGTCGGAGCTATTCTTACATTTTCTGTTCATTTTTAACTCAACCACTATTATTATTATTATTCTTATTATTATAATGCTAAGCAATTTTTAACCTGCAAAATATAAACCTATTTTCATAATTACTTAAAATGTACACAAATTTTACTGCGAATAGAGCAGTGCAAAAACTATTGAAATTTGATGTAATTTAGGAGATGTATAAACTATAAAATTATTATCACCCCCTGTATCGCAAAAGCTGGAGGTGATAGAGAAAAACGGATGACAGATTCGGATTAGGAGGTCAATTTTATTAAGAAACACTATAGAAAACCTAAGGTACATTTTTGACGCAGACCAGTGTTATGCTAACATCGCAAATCTCTCCTCCCCGGGGACCTTTGCCAAAGAGCTAAATAGAATGCTGACGCAGAATGGCATACAGGAAATGTGAGAATACACGGTCTGAGGAGGTTCTAAATATTCGTCTCAATCCCCAGTGTGAGACTAGTTGCCAGAAGCTCTCCACCCCACAGAGCGCCCCAGATCCTTCCAGGAACCCCAGGATTCAGGCACAGGCTCAGGCAGCACGAGACGAAACCCCACGCACTGAAAAACCAAACGACACGTTAAACAAACAAGCAAAATCGGAAATGGGAAGTTTCGGTGATTGAGACTGCGAGACCCGAGGGAGAGGCGCATTCGCTCCGCCCCCAGAAAAGTTCACAGCCTCAAAGACGTATAAGGTCGACCTCTTCTTGCAAGAGGGAATCTAGGCACGTATGCCATTCAGGAAAAATAAACTTGAACGTCTACGCAGCCGAAGTTCCCATTTCTCGAAGGAGATGACTTCCCTCGATTTAACTGAAGGAGTATTATCCGGAAGGTAAAAATGGGAATTTTCTTCGAACGACTGCACGGAAAAATTATTCGAGGAGGCTTTACTCCAAGGCTTAATTATAATGCGTCCAAAAACCTTCACTACCCTTATAAGGACGGCGAATACAGGAAAATAACGCACTGAAAAAAACAATTACGCTACCAAACACTCCACAAGAGCCCAAGCTCGTTAGAGAATAAGCCCTAAAAACAAAACATATACACAGGAATATAACGTGAACAAGACAATGGACCAACTAAAAATACTACATTTTAATTCAAACGGTTGGACCGAGAAAAGACTACTTTACGGCAATATAATACGACAAAGTGACCCAGACGTTGTATTTATCTCAAAGCACGGGGCAGATACAAGCAGAAACCAAATAAAAAAATTTCCATACGAAGTCATAGCTAAAAATCAGCGGATAACGATTTGACGGTTGTGCAAGTTCTGTAAAACAGTTATTGACTACAGAATAATAAGTGGGCTCGATGAATCTTATTTAGCTTTGGGGGTTCGTGCGGCAATGGAGCCCCTGGTCCTAGGCAACAAGGTACCAGTTCCCAAGCAGTAATTACCTCTACCTAACTTCCTGCAGCTTTGTGGTCACGGCAGATTATTTTTTTTTTGCCGGCGACCTCAAAGGAGGAGTGCTGCCTCAAATTATACGTTGACCCACCGAGCAGGCAAGAATCTCGAGACACTTATTGACAGACAAATTATGACAAAAATTGGACCAAACTTCCCCACGTATAGAGCAGCTGCAAAACCAGACATAGTGCTCACCAGTACTTGTTCCCCTATAATTACTTCACTGAGCCGGGGCTCCCTGTCCCCAGCGACCACCAGGCTATCCTTATTAAAATTTCAACCGCCTATATTCAGGTCCCCATCCCAGAACGCAAGAGCTACGCTCGCGCATCTATTTTCAAGATATCCCCGGAGGACAATGACAACTTTGATTTAGACTTCGAAGACAGAATCATTGACGAACTAAACGACTGGAGTGATACGGCGGTAAAATTACTGCCGAGGAACTCCCGAAAACTTTATAATCCTTTCGTCAACGAGCACCTGGGCGTACCGGAATGACACGGGAAAATTTCTTAAGAGCCCACCTAACATCCTACTGGGACTTATGAATATCATGAATACATGCCTGAATGTGAGCTACTTCCCTGACGACTGGTATAGGTTTTAAATGAATATTGCGGCAATATCCTAGATAGCTCTGATCACAATAAACATAAAAAACCTATATTTCGTTATTCAAGGGAATGGAGCTAAATGCTAACGTGAAATCTAAATTTTTGAAGAGGAACTTCGTTAGGCCTAAATCTGAGGGACGTTGAGGAAAACGTTTATTAAAAACAAGGAGTTAAGAAAATATATATGTTATTGAATAAACAGTTATTATTGAAAAGTGAAATTATACAGTAACAGTTATGATTGGATTGAATTACGCGTGTGAATTATATAGTAACAGTTATGATTGGATTGAATTACGCGTGTGAATTATATTTGCATGAGTTAACGAGAATGGATTTACAATTGATAAATATGGTTTGATAATTAGAGTACACCATAAGGGATTAAGAAAAAGTACTACAAATGGGACTTCGATGCTCAATGCGACGACGAAACGGTTGAGGAGGCTTTGTATAACCAAAATATCGCCTTCCACAGAGAAACATTTGTAGAACTGTCCCCAGTAGAATACAAGAAGAAAAAAAACGGGAAACGGAAATCAACAACCCGTAAACACTAGAACATCCACACAAGCCAGAACAGAGAATGGAAAACCAAAACAACAGGTTAAAGGTCTTAACACTCAATGTGAACGGATGGGAGGGGAAAGCCACGGCATACGGCAACATATTCCGTGTGCTTGATCCCGACATCATACTAATCACGGAGCATGGTATCGATACGACCAACAAGCAGTTGAAGATACCAGGCTACAGAGTGATCTCAAAAAAACATTCTCAGGAGAGGTACGATGGTGTTGCCGTTGCCGTCAGAAGGAATCTCTCGTTCAAACGCCTTCCGGATATAGACGAGTCCTTCGTGGCGGTAGAGCTGCACACTTTAGTAGGCAAGCTCATAATAGCGGCGGCATACCAACCACCTCGACGAAAGTACCTTCCTTTCACAAACTTCTACACCCTGTTTGGCCACGGAAGAATGGTATTTCTTGGGGACGACCTCAATGCCAGATGCCGAACGGCTGGCTATAGTAACACGAACGAAAGAGGCCATAACTTGGAAATGATTATGAGAAGGAAAAACATCCAGCGTATAGGGCCGGATTTTCCGACCTATTTCACCGTAAGGTCCGCTAAGACGCCTGAGTGAAGAACTTAAGCAGGCTATCAACCAGCAACAGGCTGAAATCTGGGACAGCCTGATTGAAAAGGTTGACAGCGAGATGCGACCCGATGTGTTCTGGCGACTTGTGAGCAAGTTGAAAGGTCTTACAAGTAGAGAAAAGACCCGCATTAAGGAGGGCGATGACTACTTGGAAGACCCGGCGGTATTGGAAGAAAGATTCCGCATATTCTGGAAGAATGTCTTCAAGATAACATCAGAAGAAAATGCGGAATTCGACCTGGAATTCGAGGGCCAACTGATTGAAGATCTGAATCAGATTGTGCATCGCACGCTCCCACATGCCTATGTCGACGAGGGGAGGTTTTTGGCAGACCATGGGCGACCAACTACACCTGAAGAGGTCATGGCAGTCATAAAATCCTTCAAACAGAAGGCACCAGGCTGGACGGGAATCACCAGAAATAACTTGGTACATGCCCCCTGGCAGATCATTCAGGAAATCACGAACATCTACAATGCTTCCCTGAATACGGGGTACTTCCCAGACGGTTTAAAGATTGCTAAAATCATCTTTATACCTAAAGGGAGGAAGCCTGATCCTCTGGTGGACTACAGGCCAATATCCCTCCTGGAGATTATAGGCAAAGTCTACGAGAAGCTTCTGGCCAACAGGTTACAAGACCAATAGCCCTCAGCAACACGGGTTCCGCAAGACAAGGGGGACTGACACAGCCCCTGCCCGCTGTAAAACTGAGAGGAAATACGTAGACGTGGTGATGCGAGATGTACAAAAGGCCTTCGATAAGCTTTGGCTAAGAGGCTTACAATATAAGATCTTAGGCCTCCAGCTGAACCCAATCCTGGAAAGGGTCCTCTGCGACTACATCATGCGCAGAAAAGCCCGAATTTCGATCGAGGGCTACAGAGGACCCGAGTTTGAACTTGAGGCGGGTGTTCCACAAGGTGGCTGTCTGAGTCCGCTGCTGTACCTTTTGTAAACACTGGACTTACCTGATCCGGTGGGAGAGGAAGTGATGTACCTGCAGTTTGCAGACGACATCACACAAATCGTCCCCAGTTATTACAAACATGCTGGATATCAAGCAAGGCAGACAGCCATCGAAATCGACAACATCAATCGATACAAACAAAAGTGGAAAATCAAGACCAACCGCCGAAAGTTCTAGATCCTTCGAATTAACCGCCGAAGACGTGTGGATGTCTCAGTGAATGGCGATATATACCCATATGGTAACAAAGGAAAAGTCCTAGGTCTACGATTTACATCCAAAGGATATAGAGTGCACATTAGTGATAGAATCTCCCTAACCAAAATACAGCTCGGCAAACTGTATAGGTTTAAAAACCTCAGCTCCAAAAACCTTAAAAAGCTGTACACTGCTCTGGTGCGCTCAACCTTAGTGTACCCGGCAGTGGTCATGCAGGCTGCGAGTTCCACCTCTCTTAGACAAATGCAGAGAGTGCAGAACAAAGCAGCCCTGCTTATAGCTGGAGCAAGAAGGACGGATTATATTCAGCAAACAGTACTGCACGCAAGAGCAGGATTAACCCCTCTGAATATAGAACTCCAAAGGCTAGGGAGAAAGACCTGGGACAAAATAGAAGAAGAAATATTCCCGAATATGAACCACAATCTATATATTCCGAGAGCAGTTGGGGGACGTGCCACCAGGCAAGCCCTATTCCCGAGTGGAAGGAAACTGCTCCCGAGAGAATCAGATTGGTATATTTACGTGAACAGAATAAGTTCCCTTAAAAGGCGAAGCACGTACACGAAAGTGAAAAGAAGAAAGAAAAAAGAAGAAGAAACTACAAACAAGAGACAAAAGAGGCGAAGTGCCCAATGTGATATGAAAATATACGAAACAGAATCAAAAACTAAACCCCGACAAAGTGAGAAGTTAGCTATTAAGATAACAATTAAGAAGAATATATATATTTAGCAGATAAGAAACTTGAAAGGCTTGAATGCCACGACGAAGGAAAGAACAAATATATTTATCTAATTATGTAAGTTAAAAAAACAAAACAAAACAAACAAACAAATAAAGGGAAGAAAAATAAAAAACCCAAACAAGAAAACCCTTTGAGAAGCCCTCTACACCAGGGCAACACTTAAACTCTTTTTATCTTTATATACCTACTACACATTTTTCCTACTTCTTACATCAATTTCAATTTTCAAAATAGTAATTGATAAAATGTTAAATATTAATTGGTAAATTTGATTGGTAAATATTTTGATAAATATTAAATAGATTATAGTTAAATTGGATAAATAGATTATAAATTGTAAATGTTGGTAAATAGTTAAATGTATAAATATTATGATAAATATTAAATAGTTTATAGTTAAATTGGATAATTGGATATATGGATTACATTGGATAAATAGTTAAATTGGATAATTGGATATATGGATTAAATTGGATAAATAGTTAAATAGGTAAAATTGGATAAATAGTTAAATAGTATGATAAATAGATTATAACGGAGTTGGGAGGGTCTGTAAATGAGAAAAGAATCACGCATTAAATCGAGATTCTTTGGGGAAATTTTTAGTTAAACATTTACAATTCATATATTTACAGACCTGATTCACCGAGACGAGGACAGCAATGCGAATGAACCTCATGGTTTAATTTTAAGACGCTTGGGAGAGTGGGTGAACCAATCTCGATTTAAGTCATGGTTACCAACCCTTCTTGATATATATATATATATATATATATATATATATATATATATATATATATATATATATATATATATATATATATATATATATATATATATATATATATATATATATATATATATATACGAGGGGCGGTCAATAAGTTTTGCAATTCGGATATAAGGAAACGAGATATGAGGAAAAGTGTTTTATTATTTTTCAATATAACTACCCTCGACTTCAATGCACTTGCGCCACTTGTCCCTGAGGCTTCGAATTCCCGACAACCAGAAATCTCCCGACTGCTGTTCAATCCACTCCTGGACGGCGAGCTGGACATCTTCATCGTCCCCAAACCGGCGTCCACGCAGTGCAGCCTTGAGCTGGCGGAATAAAAAGTAGTCGCTAGGGGCCAGATCTGGACTGTAGGGGGGATGGTTGAGCTCTTCGAATCGCACTCGCGCAGGGCAGCTTGTGCAACTCTGGCCTTGTGGACTTTGACGACGTTGAAGTCGATCATGGGGCGTGAGGTTTCTAGGGACTCAACGGGCAGCGATCTTGGTCATGGCCAAATTGTCGTGGATGATGTTGATAACACTTCCATGTGATATTCCAAGTTCTCGCTCGATTTCTTCGACCTTCACCCGTCGATTTTTGAGGATCATCCTCTCCACACGGGCCACATTCTCCTAGTTGGTCACATCTGATGGGCATCCTGGACGGGGGTCATCTTCAAGGGACTCACGACCATGGCAGAACTCCCTATTCCAGCAAGCAATGGTTGCATAGGAAGGGGCGGTGTCGGTGTACACTGCAACCATGCGTTCATGGATCTCTTTTGCATTCTTGCCTTCCTTGGTCAAAAATTTGATCACTGCGCGGTGCTCAACCTTCTCCATTGTTGAAAAATTTGTGACTAACGATCTGCAAACGGCTACTGCTTCTTAAATAGACGAGGCAGGAGCGTGCGGCTGCAGGTCCTTACTTGTCATAACTTGTCATAACACCCCAACAAGCAGCCATCCCCCTTCCTCTGTTTTGCCCTACCGATTCGCAAAACTTATTGACCTCCCCTCGTATATTTATTTATTTAGGTAGGAGTTTTTGTTTTATGGATGTTTTATTAAAGACCAGGACTAGTTGAACCATGATTAGCTTCTTTCTTTGCTTTTCTAATTTCCTTATTACTTTTTTCGTCTCACCATGCATCTGCAAAACGGCACCATCAAGAACCACTACATGCAACATGGAATTCAACTAACACGAGAAATTTTATTACAAAACACTATTATCAAAAGGAGAAGTGACCGCACACGCCTTCATATCCTGAAAGCGATCCTAATCCAAGAAGAAAAACCGAAGATTAATGCCCAATTAACCGCCACCCAGCAAACCTTAAAACTCTTTACGGATTAACGGTCAATAATGACCGAAATCCCATTCTCAAATGTACCTTTTCTAACTACTTCCTGTTAACCACATTCCCCCTTCTTTTCATTATCTAAATTATCTTTAGTATATAAATGTAATGCCTTTAAATGTTTAACCAGTGTAAAATTAATTCGCTCCGAAGATGGTCAAACGTGACCGAAAGCTCAGCTAGCTTAAAATAAACCATGAATATCGGAACACTTATCTATAACCTTTCGCCAGACGAAAAAAGAATAATAAGGAAATTAAAAAAGCAAAGAAAGAATCTAATCAAGGTTCAACTAGACCTGGTCTTTAATAAAACACACACACATATATATATATATATATATATATATATATATATATATATATATATATATATATATATATATATATATATAATTAGAAATAATATTTACACTTGTAGGGGTATAGACCGATACACTGGTAGGTAGCCAAATCAAAAAAATATATTCAATCCCAAACAGTAAGCCACCGGACAGTCCAGCTAACTTCAGGCCAATATATCTCTTACAATTTTCAAGCAAAGTCTTTGAGAAGAAAATGGGAAACAAGGTTAACTCCTCCCTCGAAAATAACTCATTGAACAATTACTAACATGGCTTCTGAAGGAAGCGAGGAAAGGACACGGCTCTAGCCGTGATAACCGAGAAGTTAGCAAAAGTAAAAGCTGAAAGACGCCACGCAAATCTGGCACTCAGAGACGTCAAAAAGGCCTTTGACAAAGTATGGAGAAGAGGGCCGCAATACAAAATTTTACAACTGGACCTCGACCCCATACTTGGAAGTATACTCTGCGATTACGTAATGGAAAGGAGTCTACGGGTACATAAAAGGCTTCAATGGCCCTGAGTTCGAACTCGAGGCGGGGGTGCCACAAGGCGGGTGTATAAGTTCCCTGCTTTATAACATATATACAATTGACCTTCCCCAAACTCTGACAGAAGGCTAATTACACGTCTAATATGCGGACGACATACCGATGATCTGCACGACACCTTATCGGAATGTGAATTATATGGCACTGAGTACGGCGCTGGAAATCGAAAACATCAACTCTTTTGAGAGGAGGTGGAAGATATCCATCAATGCCCAGAATTTCCCGGTAATTCCAATATTCCGATGAACCCTCGCAGACATCCGTAAAGAAGGCATAGATACCCTTTCACCAGGGACCTGTACTTTCATCCTACTTCCATCTCACTTTCTTATTATTTCCCCCATTATTTTATCCTACTAAAAAACTCCTACTACTATATTCCTCACACATATATGTCGAATGTCCAATTTCTAGAGAAAGAGAGATGGTTGACCACGGGCGCCCGATCACAGTTGAAGAGACTTTGAACACCATTAAGTCCTTCAAGCAAAGGGCCCCCGGCTGGTCTGGGCTCACCAAAAACAACTTGGTAAATGCCCCACGACAAATTATTCAGGGCATGGTGAACACCATGAATGCATCCCTGAATACAGGCTACTTCCCCGACGGGTATAAGGTGGCAAAAATCATCTTTATCCCGAAGGGGAACAAGCCCCCAGACCAAGTGGCCAACTATCGCCCAATCTCTCTCCTAGAATTCTCCGGCAAGATCTTTGAGAAGATTATAGCCAACAGGCTACAAAATCAACTCGACGAGTTAGGAGCGCATAACCCCCAACAACATGGGTTCAGACCTAAAAGGGGCACGGAAACGGCCCTGGCGCTCCTAACCGAAAAGATCGCTCACTGCCGAGCAAAGGGTCAATATGTTGACATCGTGATGAGGGACGTGCAGAAGGCCTTCGACAAGGTTTGGCTGAGTGGACTTCAATATAAAATACTGGGTCTCCAGCTAAACCCGGTCCTGGAAAGGATCCTTTGTGACTTCATCGTGGACAGAAGGGCGCGTATCATGATAGAAGAGCACAAAGGACCGGAGTTCGAACTCAAAGCGGGCGTTCCCCAAGGGAGCTGCCTGAGTCCCTTGCTTTACCTGGTCTTCACCATCGACCTCCCTACTCCTATACACCGGGACACGATGTATCTGCAATATGCAGATGACGTCACACAGATCATCCCGAGTAGGGTCAGGAAAGCGAGGGATCAGGCAATCAACACAATTGCAGAGATCTGTAACATCAACCAATATGAGAAAAAATGGAAGATCCGGACAAACAGGGAGAAGTTCAAGATTCTCCCGTTACCCGAGAGTCAACGTGGCCCATCATAATAGATGGGAGGAGATACGGCTACTCCGCCGAAGGCACCATCCTGGGCCTAAAGATCTCCGACCGCGGATACTCGAGTCACTACAAGGAGAGGCAGATTATGGCGGGGAGAGAGATCCCCAAGCTATATAGGTTCCGTGGTCTTAGCTCGGCGAACATCAGGAAGTTATACCTGATGTTCGTCCGAGCTAAGCTCATCTACCCTGCAGTAGTGACTCAAGCGGCCAACAAGACCACCATGAAGAGGCTCCAGCGAGTGCAGAACTCCGCATCCCTCTGCATCAACAAGATCAGAAGAAGGGAGCAAATTCGGCAGAGGGTACTGCACCACAGACAGCGTCTGGAGCCCATTAATATCGCTACCCCAAAACTGGCCAAAAAAAGTCTGGTCTACAATGGCCAATGACATTATCCCAGAAGTAAGAAGAACTAGCGGCAGGATTAACATCCCTGCCAGATTGCGCGGGAAGGTCGCCCGAAATCGACGCTTCCCAAGCACAAAACACTGCTCCGAGGAAAACATAGAACACATATACACATAAACACAAAACCACAGCATACAAAACTTATAAGACAGACACTAATCCTACGAGAAAACAAGTAAAACAACGAAAACAGAACACAAACGCGAAGTGCAAATCAAAAATCGAGCACTAACAAAGGCTCGAATGCTC
Source organism: Ceratothoa steindachneri (assembly GCA_963969495.1). NCBI lineage: Eukaryota > Metazoa > Arthropoda > Malacostraca > Isopoda > Cymothoidae > Ceratothoa > Ceratothoa steindachneri. The sequence continues at coordinate 116,358,976 of OZ018333.1, read as the reverse complement.
GAAATCGCGACTACATTCAGAATTCAACACAATAAAGACATACAATAAGAAGAACACCAAAGAGATACGATTACAAAGACACACAACAAACAACAACAAACCAGAAGGAAACACAAGTTACACCAAAAAAACAAAAACGCCTGCGATGCCCCTAAAACAAGGGCAACCCTACCCCCATTTTCACCATCTTTTTTTATCTACTACTATCCAATTTCAAAGAGTGAGTATACCATCAATTTATTGACTGCTCAGACACCATTGAAGAAACAACGCCAATTCAGAGGAAAGTTGCCACCCGATAAAGGAGGTACAGGTAAAGAAGCGACGTCAAAAACGTGGATTCTTTTTCCCGTACGGGGAATTAAAAGATAATAATTCATTTGTAGATGTTAACAAGCGACACATCAACATTTTCATTATTTATTATTCGACTTCTCGGAACTCTTGAGTGAAGTACATTGGCAATTTACATTCCGCTACCTGGTAAAGGAGGTAACGGTTTCGGTGAGTCAGAACAAAGCCGGAACTTTGTAATGGCCTGTGAGCACCGCCAGTCTAACGGTGAATTTTATTCACACTTAAAAAACAGATAATACTACAATTTGTATTCGTCAAGAAAGAGATAATACTACAGTTTTTATTTCGTTAAGAAAGATATACTACAATTTTATTTTGTTAATAATTAAATAGGGGTTTAATATCTCATTGCTCCCTTCACAACACATTGATTTTCCTTTTCATGGAATGTTACTTTGGTTTTCTGTGAACCAATTATAGAATTTTATAAGACTTCAAAATGCTCATCTTTGAGGTGGTTTTGATTCAGATGCGACTCTACAATATGGTTCCAGCACCACATGCTGATGCACAGCCTGATTTGGGGTTGGAGGTAGTCGATGACCTCTATAATGATCACTTTCCCATTCAAATATCATTTTCTGGGTTGATACTGCCTGAGAGATCCCCTGACCCCGGTGGTGCTTGGCGCGGTTGTCCGCTTTTCAGACAATGACTGATTTCATTGTGCCAGTCGAGGAGTTTAGATCGGTGGATGAGGCCGTTGAGTTCTTCTCCGGTAGCTTCATTGCCATTGGCCTAACTAATATTCCTAGAACGTCTGGCCTTTTTGCACGCCGACGTGCTCAACGTGGCCAGCCGAGTTTGAAACGGCCTTCAAACAGAAGCGTTATACCCATAAGCACTGCCTGAATCATTTCACTGTCGGTGTATTTCGTCGATGTAAAGGGAAAACGAGGAACTAAGTTCTCTCGATCCTCAAAACAAGGAATAAAGATGTGCACAGGAAGGTGCTTAGATATTTGCAAGGGTTTAATAATACAATGAATGATTTAAATGTATTAAATAAATACAGTGCACAAAAGGGTCATTTTAGATAAAACGCGTTAAATACGTACAGTGCACAAACGCGTCACATCAAATTCAAACGTATCAAATGAATTTAGTGCACAAACAGGTGCATTAAATATGCCTCAGGATTAAACCACCAACGACAACACATCGTTACAAAATAAGCACTGCTACTCCGGACAATCGGTACAGGAAAGGAATATAGCCCCCCCCCCCCCCTCTCTTCTTACTTCATTTATAAATAACTGTAGGTCTTGACAACGAGAACCTAAAAATGGGGAGTAAGATGAAATGAAAGATTCCAAATACCTGTACGGAAATAGTGATGCAACACAGAGAGTCGCAACGAGCCTAAACGTATTCCGACTTCTCGGTGAGAGCGAGAGAGACGAGTAAATCGAGAGTTTGTAATGCATGCAACGACAGAGGAAATAGCAGCAGATGCTGGCAGGGGTCTGTAGGTATCAGCAGGTCTTCGCTGTATGAACTCCTGATCGGCTCTACTTTTTATAGTCAGGGGTCCCTATTTATATCCGTCACCATGAACGCCTACGTGACGAAATTCAGCCTGCTTTCAGTTCTTCGACCCGCGCTCCAGTCGCTAAGGTGTAAACTAGGTAAGTTATCGAACTCCGCTTCCCAGGAGTTACGACGTAAGTTACAAATTGGTCGTAAAGCACGTGGTGGGTTATCCTTACACCACCCCGTAACAAGAATCTACTGGGGGTAGATTAAAACATTTATACAACATAACATAAACATGAAAAAGGAGAGAAGAAAAAAAATTACTCCGGAAAACTAACAACAATAATAATAGCTAGGAGACCTACTAAATAGTTTTGTACCTAAGTTGTCCTTTCCAGCAATGGGGACAACTCTAAACTTGTAGGCCTAAAGTGCTAAAGCCCAACGAAGTAGTCTGTCATTTTTTCCCTTGAAAGTGGCTAAATACAAAAGAGGCTTTGGGTCAACTTCCAAAACAAATTTCTTACCACGAAGATTGAAATCAAACCTAGTGATGGAAAAAACAACTGCCAGACATTCCCTCGCGATGGTGGATCACCTCTTCTCTCAGTCAAGTAGTATCATACTGGAATAGGGGACAGGATGTGGATATTCCTCTCAATACTTTAAGAGAACAGCTCCCAGTCTAGGAAGAGAGAGCATCCGTTCAGATCGAAGCCGAGGCATTGAATGGAGCTAAACCCAAACCGACACTTGGATGGCTTGCCGGTCAGGTGGTGATCTCGTAGTCGTTCAAAGACACGGTTGGGAGTTTCAAGATGTTTATTCCAGCACGCAGAGAACACGAATATGTTGTCAAAGTAGAAGCATACGTTAGGTAGGCCAGCTAACACAAGTCTTATCAAGCGGATGTAGGTGGCACAAGCAGTAACTAATCCGAAAGGCATACGGCAGAACTCCATCAAATCTAGATGAGTAGGAAAAGCAGTCAAGCACTTTGTCTTATCGGAAAGAGGTACATGGTAGTAAGTCTTGCAGAGGTCAAGTTCACTAAAGAACTTTGTGCACGAGAACTTGTGAAGATCTTCCTCCATGCGGCAAGTAGGTTCGGCATAGAACACGGTGCCAGAATTAAGTTGGCGATAGTCCATGGCCATTCTTTAGGAACCATCAGTCTTGCTTACCACGACGACGGGTGAACAATGAGAGGAGGATAATTCTTTGCTGGAAGAGGGTTTCGATCTCCTTCTCGAAGACAGGCTTAAAGTGAATAGGCACTAGATATCTCTTGGCCTGTACCCTGTCGGTAGTAGTTAAAGTAATATCATGGATATGGGTGGAGGTATATTCAGGTTCATTGGAGAGAACATCCTGGTACCTATTCATAAGTTCCTGAAGCTGAGAGTATTGGCCCCAGTTGAGTGTTCCAGCCTCAAGGCTGTTAGTTGAAGAAGGGTTGAGCATATCCTCTTGTGTCAGGGGAAGCTGCAGACAATCAGTGTCTCCTTCCTCAACGACAGTTATTTTCTCTTCTTCAGGAGGGGTAAGTTATTCCAGGGTAGAAGTTTCGTCCAGTACTTCCACCTGCTGCACATGGGCTCTGCGGTGCTACTTTTTTTAACAGATTAGCATGATAAAGCCTGGGTCTCCGAGGAACCTCAATAAGAGAGTCAACCTTACCACGCCTTTCCAGTACCTTATAGGGTCCATTCCAGGCAACCAGCAGTTTACTGGTATCACTAGTTAGAAGTACCAGCACTTCATCACTTGGCTTGAATTGATGGTCTTTTGACTTTAGATCAAAGTAAGTCTAGTACCGGGAACTGCTAATGTCAGCATGGTGGGCAGCAATCTGGAAACATTCGGCCAGCTTCTCCTGAAGTTCGATAATGCACTGGAAACTGGTCCTTTCGTCTTCCTGGAGGGTGCGATCTTCCCACAGGTCTCTCAGAATGGAGAGTGGAGCTCTGATTGAACAACAATACAGTAGTTCAAAGGCCGAAAATCCAGTCCGGTCGCGCAGAAGTTCTCTGAGGGCAAACAAGGTTAGAATGAGATATTATGACACTCACGAGGCTTCTCGGCACATAACTTACAGAGGATAGCCTTCAGAGGTGTATGGAGCCTCTCAATCCTACCATTCCCACTAGGGTGGAAATGAGTGGTGAAGATCAGTTTCACACCTAGCAGCTTATGAAGTTAATTCATCAAGTTGGACGTAAATTGGGTCCCACGGTCCGACAGTATTTCTCGCTGAATCCCAACTTTGGAGAAAACTGTCAGCAAAGCTTCAGCGACAAATTTGGAGTCTATGTCCTTTAGGAATACAGCCTCTTGAATACCCGTAGCAAAATCAATGAGAGTGTTGATGTACCTATACTCGTTGGAAGATGCTGGAGAAAGTGGCCCTACCAAGTTCATGGCAATGCGAGCAAATAGTTCAGTGATGATGGGCATGGGCTGTAGTGGAACTGGTCGTACTCGTCTTTTTGTCGAAAAGCGTCGACACTTGTCGCAGGAACGGTAGAAGGCTCTGATGTATGTTTCAATGCCAGGCCAATAAAACTGTTCTGCGACCTTCAGCTCGGTCTTCCTATTGGCGACCAATCGGTCGCCCATCTATTATTGAAATGTCCTCATTTTGCCACTCTCCGGTCATCCTGTTTTACGGCCCTTTCAAGTTTCCCACGCCTGTTCTGCCTCCATTTTATTCTGGTAGAATAATCTTTTGAAGCCTCATTTTTATTATATCAGAGTGGTCTTTTCTCTCTTTTATAATTAATTTGCGAACCTACTAATAGAAAGAAAAGTGGGCTGGGTTTAGTGAAGGATGTAAGCTCCACGTCACACGGTGATTTACGCCTTGGATATAATATATTTAACACCTCTCGTTGTTCTGTTCCGTTCTCTTGTACTCGACAGTATTCCATGTGAATGCTGGCTCCAAGCGCCACAACCCGGTACACCGCCTCAACCAGCGGACTAAACCGCGTGTTGGGATGGTGTTTACACTGCACCACCAAGCTAGGCGGAAGAGCTGCCTCTAGCAAACAACAGCTAGTCACCGGGTGGAGATCTTCAACTGATCCAACGGCCAAGTGTAAGGGAGTAAACCTTCCAAATCAGGAGTGGAGCCCCGAAGGTGGACCAGTGCGCTGTGCTTACTTTCTCCAGCAGCTACTGCAGCCAACCTGGTGACAAACGTAGTGCTCTTCAGAAATGTCTCTCTTAAGAGTCCTGCGATGGTTAGCAAGTATACTGCGATGTCCAAACTCCTCCTATAAAATGATAAAATTAATGTAGATCAGCTTCGAGAATAAAACAACGAACCAGGAGGATCTCGGAGCAGCATGAGGCCCCAGAGGTGTTGGAGCTTGACCCACTAACGTGTGGACACTCCCTAGTCCCTCGCCAATTCCTGACCCACTGTCTTGTGGATGTCCTTGACTGAACAAAGACTAAGGGAGTCAACCCTTAATGCAAAATCAGCTGTGGTGACCCGCACTAGGCGAGCGTTATTAGACCGACGACTCGGCAGTCTCCTGCAACACTCCACAATGGCTGGTCGTCTTGGACCACCTTGCAACCAACCCAACTATGGAGGGCCAAGATAAGGAATGCACCCCCCGCCCTTCCCACTCTAAGCACTTTTGTGCAAGATTCTCTCTATGCCCAACTTATTCTTTTTAAGGGCATGAAGTGACGTCACCGCCGAAATCGACGGACAACTAACTAACTATTTGTTTGTGCTACCATCTAGTATTCACTGGGATTGGACATCTGCTCCTTTCACCATCATCAGTGCATTTTTATCATCTGTTAAATTGAAAACCGAATTTCGCTCTTTTCTAACTAAATAATAGAAATTTACAGACCTGCATCAGACAGAGAGAAAGACAAATACACTAGGCGTTTTATTATAGTTGGATATCTGCAGTTTTTAATGTAGTCACTAGTCCATAATCTAATAATATCTGAACTGCACAATATATTCAAATGGATGTCTATGTAAATGTAACATTAGTTTTGTATGGTACCAGTCACTTAATGTTGCTACTTACTACTAAATAGTACTAACCCTGAGATGCATCAGAAAATTGCTTGTTGAGTTGAGGCCAGAAGACAGAATTGTAGTTGTTTTTGTACACTGCATACAAATAACTTTGATACTGTTTCCGGTATTTCGACCATTCGAAAATATTTTCCGTTCAATAGCACAGATTGCTCCTTATTACCAACATTATCTAAATACATTGAATACGGTTTTGGTGACAACCTATAATATTGGGTTCCTTTCGGAGCCTGTTGAAGTTTTAAGATTGCACTCATTATTAAAAAATTAAATCTGTAAATAATGTTTTTAAATTAATTTATTATGAATAACGGACCTATAGGCTACATTTTATGGCTAGCTATATTATATTATAGGTGAACATACTATATTTTGCTAATATATATAAAATGAATTCAGATCTACGATACGTGCTTCCGATCCAAACTCCTGTATCTCTCGGTCCCTATAAACGCGAGTCCCAAGATACAAATCCTTAAAATGCAAAGGGTTCAAAATAAGGTTTAATTATAACGAGAACCCAAAGGAGAGAGAAGAGAAGGCAGAGTGAGCTTCATGGTGAACTAGGGTTAACCCTCATAAACGTCGAGCTTCACCAAGGAGAAAAAACAAATCTGGGAAACTGTACAGCGGCTCCTCCCTCTCGAGTTTGTACTCGAGCACATAAATAAGAATGACATAATACACGCAAAATAATTGACAAGTAACAGACTGCTCATCGACCACGACATAAATCCAATGTTCACGTAAAATTCCAGTACTCAAACACTATAACATAAGAAACAGAGCCAATACTTAATCCCTTTTTCCCCTTTAAAAATTAGCTATTTACTAATTCACCTAAACACAACCAACTTCCCATAAGATTTTAATACAAATAAAAACAAACAAGCATAAACAACGCCAAATCCGGGCCTAAAATCCCAGATTAGAAACCTCACCATAGCAGTAGGGACCAAAAAACCCTCTGCTATAAAGGCTTGAATGCCTTATATATATATATATATATATATATATATATATATATATATATATATATATATATATATATATATATATATATATATATATATATAGCAATTAAACCGACCTTTAGACCACTCGGCTGGTCAAACGAGAAAGGGAAAGAACTAATTGGGGATTCAAAGGACAAAGGAGAAATTGAGTTAAGCACGCGGAAAAATACACAAATGCATATATCTCCCCACTACTGGGCGAGCTTGCACTTTACTACTAAGATTAAAATCTAAAATCTAAAAAAAAACAGCCATGGTTAAATTTTTATATATTTTCTGAACTTCGTCAATTATAATAATTTTAAAAAGGAACTCTAAACTAAATTTCCCCCCCTTTCAAAATATCACGTTGCTAAAATAGAGTTATAGAATAGAAGATATATAAAAATAAATTTTCTGAACTTCACCATTTGTAATTCTTTGGGTTTTAAAAATTCACAAAATTTCGATATTTATATTTATTTCTGAAGTTTACAAGGACACACAAATACAATAATAATAAAAAAATGGTTCCACTATCCTAAACTAACTTGAATGTTCCTGGCACTCAGAAAGTCAACAATGACTTGGGTAGGGGACGGGAAACTTTAAAAGCCACATTTTCTTCAAAAAAGAAACACAAACACACACACACACAAATATATATATATATATATATATATATATATATATATATATATATATATATATATATATATATATATATATATATATATACCTTGACGGCTTGACTCTTGGTGATAGGAGCGATTCCTACTTACGAGGCGTGCTAGTCTTGCGGCTCGAGGGGCGTTTTACTCTTGACGGAGGGGTTGGAATTACTTGGGGCACGAATAAAGTAATTTCCAGGCTGGGTGAGACACTCTCGAATTGGGATGAGTAATCTCAGACGAGGAGCGAGGTTTCCTTGACGGGATGAGGACAGTGGTTCGTGCACTTCTCCAAAGAAAAAGTCGCACGAATTTGCCGATTGATTGTGGCTAAGCTCACGACAATCTGCCAAGCTTACGAGACCTAACTTCGAGGTTCGAGTCGAGACGAGGGGCTGTATCTGCGTGAAAGGGCGGGCGGTACTCTCTGACGAGTAACGGGTGACTTTAGGTTAAATACCCTGCTGGCTTCCTCGCTAGAAAGCCTCCAGGCATGGCAGTCTCTTGGGAGTAACCATTGGCGCCAGTCTCTTTAGGCCCATACGAAATGAGACGACCGAAGAAGCTTCTTCTCGGGTCGACCATAGCCTCCAGGTGGGGGAGGGTCGGAAAAATGCGTCTCACCGGGGGATAGGTCGACTGATCAAACACAGGTGTTACCAGCCGCTTTGAAGTTTCCCCACGCGAAGATAGTTCTCTCTCTTTGCGTTTAAAGATCTAGCTTAGGCCCACGTCGTCTCTGCTTGAAAGGTGCGGGGGGGGCTCAAGATGGACCTTAGGGTTCGTTCCCTCACAACATATATATATATATATATATATATATATTTCTCCTACTACTACATATATTCCTCACTTTATATTTCCAAATGAGGCGCGCTCTGTAAAGGAGGGTGGCCTTGAAGTCCGTCATACCAAAATGCCTATGCTTATGATATAACTAAATATTTCTTGGTGAAAGTAAATTCAATGCTAAGGTGTATGTTATGAAATGTAATTAACTCATATTTTCAATATTACTAAGTTAATAATAATTATAACACTTATTAGTTAGATATTGCTTTTATTTTCCTCGGCACACACTACTTTCCTCATATCCCCTTTATACCCGTTTCTGTCAATACAACCTAATGCAACCTTGTATAGTACTTTATATATTTTAGTCACCATGGTGATAAATTTACACACCGGTCATCGATGATATTAACGAGTGAATAGGCCCAAATGATACTTGTACCAAATGGACACGAATTGTTCTTATTAAATCCAGGCGTGCCTTATTAAATATATATAATGTAAATATAAGAAAGTCACAAAGTAGCGCGTAGGTAGAGCAATAAATGCCAAAAATCCCACAGGCAAATGAAAGGCGATTTCCAAGTACTTTCGAACTTGTTTAGTTGATTCTCAAGGATTTTCTGCATATATAATTTAAAGATTCAATATTGTATGAAAAATAGGATGGGATTTGTAAATGTACATATACTCTTATGTAAGAAAGCAAGCGTAAGATACAGAGAGGAGCGAAGGAAATGGTTGAACACCTGCATTTGATAAAGCTGCCCAAGTTGTGTCTTGAGATAGAATTATTAAAGACGGATATTTAAGGAGGAGCCCGAGTAAACACAGCTGTTGACCGGAAGAGATGGCGCAGCGACAATCGTATCAAATGAAAAATTTGTAAAGGGTACGGATCAAAGAAGTGAAGGGTTTCAATATTTGAAAAACAAATTCAAAGGATCATTAACTGATGCAAAAATAGAAGCTGGAGTTTTCAATGGACCACAAATTCGCAGGGTTGTTTCTGATGATTCCTTCACTTTATGTCTCAATGAAAAGGAACGCAAAGCATGGATATCCTTTGTGGAAGTCACTGAAAATTTTCTCGGAAATTTTAAATCTCCAAATTACCGAGAAATAGTAAACAATATGCTGGATGCCTATGGAAAGATGGGATGTAGAATGTCACTTAAAATGCATTTTCTACATTCTCATCTCGATGTTTTTCCTGAAAATCTGGGAGCGGTTAGTAATAAACATGGTGAACGTTTTCATCAACAAATTTTGGTTATGGAGACGAGGTATCAAGGAAAATTTAATCCAAATATGATGGGGGATTATTGCTGGTCTTTTAAAAAAAAAAAAACTTTGATGTCTCACAAAAGAAAAACGAGAAGGGTATAGCAAAGTTTCCTTAAGCTTTAAGTGCATAAAAAACTTAATCACTACAATAAAATCTTCATAACTTGGGTGGGGGGGGGGGGTAACTTCGCCAGTGATGTACACTGTCTGTCCTAAGCCAGAATAAAGAAGGAAGGTCTCCCACTTTTAAAATATTTTTGCTTAAAAATTTAAAAATTACAAAATAAAAAGATTTTTTTATTTATTAATCGGAACAAATGGCGAAAGGCAGCGGGAAGGGAAGGTGTCATTACACAAAATCTAGACGTGATAGAGAGTTTTGGTTTTCAAATTCGGATTTAGCGCCATCGAACTAATTAGAAACACTTATTCACATGTCTGTACCAAACAAAAAGTTAAAATTTGTTGTCTAGTCTTATAGAACGTTCCATGTCGCGCTTCTTGCATCAAAATATTCCGTTATTAGAATAAAAAGTTTATTTTCGTATATCCATCCTTGCATTGAACCTTCGATAAGCCCTAAAAGGTTTATTTTCGTATATCCATCCTTGCATTGAACCTTCGATAAGCCCTAAAAGGTTTATTTTCGTATATCCATCCTTGCATTGAACCTTCGATAAGCCCTAAAAGGTTTATTTTCGTATATCCATCCTTGCATTGAACCTTCGATAAGCCCTAAAAGGTTTATTTTCGTATATCCATCCTTGCATTGAACCTTCGATAAGCCCAGCTAAGTAGAAGAACACCGTAAGATCATTTATCTATAGAGTCAGATAAATAATTAGCCGTAACACGATCCTTCACCTATAAACTGGAACTACTCGCTCCCTCATAAGGTGGTGGTTTACGGAAACATCTTTCACTCACCGTCGTCAAGACCTATATAACTGGTAACCTTGTCTACAATACCATTTACCTAACTCCCCCAATAACTGACGACACCCCTCCTATAGAATCTCGCTAATAATTGCAACCCCGTCCCAATCCCTAACCCCCTAATGAGTCAAAGACTAGGAATTCAGCCATCTGTCTTCGTCTTCGGAATATGTGATTCTAGAATGACTTCATTCTACCCTAATTTATTAATTGCAGCAAAATTACTAGTGTATAAATTAATTGTAAGAAGAATCTCTCATGTATTTACAACGGTTTGAGATAAATGAAAATGGAATAGGACTTTCTGTTAAACATGATTGACTCACTAAGATGTTTGTGTGAATGTAACACAACTCTTCATTAGATAGCTACAATGACGTCATTGACAAAACAGACAGCAATCACTTTTCTATTTCCTGTCAGACATTCAATACTTAAGAGATTTTTACTCTGGCTGGCAAATTATTTTAAAAAGTTTATATTTTTTAAATTTTAGTGTAAAAGGGAGTTTTAGTATTTAATTCCAGTCATTTTTGATTACACAATAAGCTTCATTCATCCTTCGGGTGACCTTGAAGTAAAACTGGGAGAACCTAGTCCAAGGATGCCCCACAAGTAACCAGGTGGCCGAGAAAGTGTGATTTTTAAGTAAGTATAATGATAATTAGTGACGTGATTGTTTTGGTTGTTAAAAAGAAGTGGATAACACTCGAATCAAATAAGGGTGCCAGCAACGCTTTTCAGTTGAATGGCACTTAATCGAGTGACTCCAGATAAGTGCGTGGGTTTTTTAATTAGTGCTCGCGAATTCATTAATCACAACAGTTGGTACTCATTTCCTGCCCCGTCCGTTTTTTTAATTAGTGCTCGCGAATTCATTAATCACAACAGGTGGTACTCATTTCCTGCCCTGTCCGTTTTTTTTAATTAGTGCTCGCGAATTCATTAATCACAACAGTTGGTACTCATTTCCTGCCCCGTCCGTTTTTTTAATTAGTGCTCGCGAATTCATTAATCACAACAGTTGGTACTCATTTCGGTAACACTTCAGTTTCGGGGCGCACGGTAGGTGGCGCTGTTTATAGGCTACAATATATGTCTTATGACGTCAGACGGTAGCGTCAGATGTGAACAATTACGGAGTTATATTTTTTTGTATATGAGTATATACTGGGGGGCTGCACCCCCAGACCCCCATAAATGATTGAAACTCAGGATCATCGCAGGGTGGTCCCCCACAGTGATATCTCCCCCACGAGCAGTCCCCTTGAATTTACTGGGTGTTTTTTTCCCCAACAGCTTTTTACTGGCAGAAAAACCTAACCTAATGACAAACAATACTTTGGAGACTTTTCGGATCCTTCAGAAGGCGCGCTCCATGTGCTGCTGTTCGTCCGACCGAGTCGTCAAACCTCGGCGTGCCGTGGCTCCCAACCAAGCAGCACTGACGGTCCCCGAAGGGGCCATCGATTTCTCACCAGGTGAACAACGGAGCACGCCCCGTACTAAACTCCTACTAGTTCCATTCACGACGGCCAGGATCCAGGAGTAGCTTTCAATAGATATCTCGCCACGCCAAGAGACTCGACCCAAGGCTTTTTATTGGCCTGGCAACCAACCTGGGAAACAAAGGGCCGTCACCTCAGACTGATGCTACCAGAGGCACCCGTCAACGTGCACTGGGAACGGTCAATAATTACGCGCCAGGGAAGGGGTTAACGGAGCAATACCCTCATCCCATTCATCGTGCCCCAACGCCTAAGACCCCTCAAGTCCTAGTCTCTCGCAACCAGTGAGCGTCGATTGGCGTTGTTTATAGAGGTTCCAAAGCCTCTCTTCTGACGCATGAGGTAGCTGCCAGGTCCTTATATGTAGAAAGATGGAAAGAAGGGTAAGAGTGTCATGATAGGAGTAGGGTTTTTTTCTTTTGTATGAGTGGAAGAGATAGGATAAAAGTAAAAAAGGAGAAGGATAGAGTATAAAAAGGAAGGACGGACGCACTTAGTCTGGAGCCTTGTTTCCGACCAAATCGACAAGGGAAGCCCTACCAGGGGTACCCAGAAGAGAGGTACCCCCGCCAACATAGCTAGAAAAGTCAAAGGTACACACAAGCTCTCTTCCCGTGACAAGAGGGCGTCACCTATCTACTTTATCTCTCTCTCTCTCTCTCTCGAGAGAGAGAGAGAGAGAGAGAGAGAGAGAGAGAGAGAGAGACAGAGAGACAGAGAGACAGAGAGACAGAGAGACAGAGAGAGACAGAGAGTTACATAGATACACAGATCACACGGGCCTTACGGCCCGGCCTAGATGATCTGGCCTTAAATCTACTGCCACTTACACATAAAATAGTAGAAGTAAAGGATAGAAAAGTTTTAGGCTCTCCCCACCCTCCACTCCCTCCGGCAAAAGCCGTACATGAAATAATTTGGGAAAAGTACCTTGCAGGTGTAAGAAGACAGTACCTGAAGGAAATTTGCATTGAATAGTAATTAAATGAAATGAATGTGAAAACCACTTACATACACCTGAAAGAGTTATATTTTTGTAATATTATTTTATTTTGTAGCTTATGCTAAACAATTCCAATATTTGTTAAGTGTTTGTCTAATCTCATTTTAAATGAATCTATAGTTCTGCTGTCCACTACTGCGTTTGGCAAATTATTCCAATCATTAATAATCGAGTAAGTGAAGAAGTTTTTTATTACATCCATAGTGGCTCTTTTACCCTGAAGTTTTAAATCATGTCCACGGGTGGGACACTCCCCTGTCAGTGTGAACAAGTTATTGGCATTAACGTTGTTAAATCCTTTAAGTATTTTGAAGCACTCTATAAGCTGCCCCCTTAGTCTTCGTTTTCTGACGGAAAATAGATTGAGTTTTTTTAGCCTCTCGTGGTAAGGTTTGTTACGTACTGACAGGATAAGTTTTGTCGCTCTGTGTTGTACAGCTTCTAATTTATCTAGGTCTTTTATTAAGTAAGGGGCCCAGAACTGTACAGCGTATTCGAGATGGGGCCTGACAATACTTTTATATAGTGGCATAATTATCTCCTCGCTTTTATAAGTAAAGTTTCTTTTTATAAATCCTAGTGCTGTGTTAGCTTTGTTTGCAGCAGCTGCGCATTGGTTTGATGTTTTTAAGTTTTCTGTAATTATTACTCCTAAATCTTTAACCTGCGGGGTTGTGTTTATTAAGCCGCCTTGCATTGTATAGGTGTATTTTTTGTTTTTTGTTCCGCACTGAAGGATTTGGCATTTGTCGATATTAAATGGCATTTGCCATTTCTTAGACCATTCGGTAATTTTATTTATATCAGCTTGCAGGCTAGCCCTGTCCTCTTCGCATAATACTGAGTTACGTATTTTCGTGTCATCTGCAAATTTAGATATGATATTATTTATTCCAACTTTTATGTCATTGATGTATATAGTAAATAAAATAGGCCCCAGGAGTGATCCCTAAGGAACACCGCTGGTAACAGATACCCAGTCCGATTCCACGCCATTTATTATCACTCTCTGCTTCCTGTTTTTTAACCAGCTACTAATCCATCCGTATATATTACCGTTAATTCCTAGCGTACGCACTTTATTCATGAGCTTCTGGTGGGGAATTTTGTCAAATGCCCTTTTGAAATCCAGGTAAATTATATCTAATGATTTAGTATCGTTTTATAGGTCAAAAAGGTTAAAGAGAGAGAGAGAGAGAGAGTAACAAGGAGTAACAAGGAAAGAAAGTACCCTAGAAGACCTTACGGTCCATTCAATGAGGGTACCTTTTGACTAGCAATCGAGCTGGCACATCTCTACTCAAATGCTTTACGTCCTTAAACGGCCCCTTTTCAAGACTTTGTCTAGTCTTGACTTGAACTGGTCAACAGATTCACTGTTGACAACTTCCACTGGAAGTGCGTTCCAACTACCGCAGATACTATAGGTGATAAATTTTCCAAAAAGATCACGGGTGTAATGCTTCAGTTCAAGTTTGAAGCCGTGATTGCGCGTTCTGTTCTCACTCAATGTGAAAATATCCCGGTAGTCAACATTGTCGAACCCTCGAATTATTTTGAAAACTTCGATGAGCTGACCACGCTGTCTACGGGTTTCCAGCGAGAACAGATCTAATTCCCTTAGTCTATCCTCATAACTTTTATGTCTGATAGAGGGAATCAGCTTGGTTGCCCTGGCTTGTACGCGTTCCAATCTCGCGATGTCCTTTCGCAATGAAGGACTCCAAAATTGTACGGCATACTCCAGGTGCGGTCGGACAAGTGAGTTGTACAAACACAGTACAATCTCCTGGTTCCGATAACCAAACTGGCGCTTTATGTGGCCTAGCATCCTTTGGGCCTCTTTGCCCCCCCCCCTCCTCCTGTAGTACCTTCCAGCTGGCCTTGAAGCCCCGACTATGTGTATTGACTTGCCCGCTACTGTACCCCCCCCCCTCCTGTACTACCTTCCAGCAAGCCTTCAAGCCCCGAACATGTATATTGATTTGCCTGCTACAGTACTCCCCTCCCTTCCTCCTTCTCTAGTACCCTCCAGCGTGCCTTGAACTCCCCCTCTTCTCTCTGGCTTTATCTTATTTGATAGATACTCTTTTTGAAGGTTCGAACCATTGAAGAGCATTATGCCAAACATCCCTATTATTACTCCTAAGTCAAGCTTTGATTCCTAAATTAGAACTCCTCAACCCATTAGCCTCCTTACACACCTACACGCTGTGCACGTAGGCAAGACAGAGAGACCTGACGGAGGCCGGATCGCTCACATCGGAGATGACACATCCCTTTCACGAATGCCTTAACACTCACCTCAGCCTCCACAACACACCGAAATCCAAACCATCCTAACACGCATCAACAGAACATGGGTAAGCCAGAACTGTATACAATTCTCGGACGTTGCATGAAAACGTTGTAACAGGAACTTTGTATTCATAAGCTGTGCTTAACGGACATGGTAATGGAGGAAACTAATGGACAGGATAATGGAAGAGGATTTCTGAAGAGGCGCAATCGACGTTTCGAATGGAATCGACAGTTTCGACTAATAGAGCAGCAGCGCTTCCTGTTATGGGGCCGCCCGGAAAGTGTGGAGCGATTTCCACAATCGCCTCTTTAAACTCTTCTTTATTGTGCAGCTGGAATGTCGGGACGGCTGACGCTGCTGTCAACGTTGTAACGGAGTACTAAATAGGAAAGGGGTTCGGAGGGGAGCTAAAAACATCTAGGGTCTCAAGAGGAGGGTCAGCCCTGGTAGTCACAGTTGTGTACTATTTAATCTCTTCACAACCATTCGGAGAGGACGGCTCCGTTTTTCCTCTCTTATTTTCCTCTTTAATAATGCAAATCAGTTAACATTTTCCTGCACTTAGCTTCTTCCCTTGATTTTTTCCTTCTTATTGTGTATAGGACACACAAGTACTCCACATTATGCTGGTTCCTCCATACGGGATATCAGTACTCCAACGACTCAATTTTTTACACAGACCTAATGACCACTGGTGAATTTAAAAGGCAATAGCAACGAGGCCTAATCACGCCCACTCTCCCAACTGGGTCCAAGAGGGAGGAAGTGCGAACCAGCCCCCCCCCCTCCCAGTCCCCAGGGCCAAGCGAGACTTGTATTTAGTTGTTTTATGTTGCTGAAAACGGCGTCACCGAGTACAAAATATGAGAGTACTAAATATGAAGGGGGGGGGGAGAGGGGAGGCTACAAATATAGGGTCTCAAGTAGAGGGTCAGCCCTGGTAGTCACAGTTGTGTATAACTCTGTGGGAGTTGCAGACAAAAGGGAGAGTGAAAGGACAATGGAGGAATTAATGAACATGACAAGAAAGGGAAGAGATAAAAATGGATAATTCTTGGAGAGAAGAGGGAGAGATAGAGGAGAAGTGGAAAGGAGGGAACACCAACACACACATACTTTCTCTCCCCATAACCACTCTTATCTCTCTCTCTCTCTCTCTCTCTCTCTCTCTCTCTCTCACACACACACACACACACACACACACACACATACTTTATCTAAGTCTTTAGTGGAAAAACAAGTAAAGCTCCGCGTAGTCAAGCCAAAATGTACTGTCCGCCGGAGATCCCTAAGGCTCATTTTCCTTTGCGCCCGATCCTAGCTCCCTTCCCGAGCCATCAATGAACCAAGTTTGTTGTCAAACTGTTTTCCCCGATTAAATGTAATTGATTTACGATAAGCAACTCCTATGAATCTCCAAAAGAGATTCTAGGACAAAGATGCACCAAGAAACACCTAGTTTTGATTTAAAATCCCTTATTCCTAATGTAGCTGTAAACCAAACTAATAATTATTAACAAAAGATTCTTTGATCCACAGATATTCCATATATTTTCGATCTTTCCTTTTAAACAACCTTTACAACCTCTTTTAAGTCATATTTCAACTTCATCATACGAGATACCGGGTGAAATTTTCACTAATTATTCAGATATAATTTTACATCAATTTCTCGACTACTGTAAACTACTTTTTTAGGCCCTTTTGTTGACTGCTTTTTCGTGTTTGATGCACCCTATACAAGCTCGAAAGTTTTTTGCTTACATTAATACTGTGCATCAAAATATTGAAATTTCCATTGGAACCGAAAACCCAAATAGTACCACCTTTTCCGATATTTGAGTCCCGGAAGAAAATGGGAATATCTCACTTCAATTTATAGAAAACCAATTTCTACATCTTTTAGGAGTAACTTTTATAATTCCTGTCATTTCTAGAATATTCAAGAAGTACTAATTTCTGCGATTTCTATAATATTTAAGAAAGGCTGAAGGAATATTGGTATAGATATAGCCACTCTTTGACGTGTCCTTCTACCATGAAAGTCTTGCGGCACTCGGATATTGAAAGTAAGCACTTATTTCAATGAGTAAATGAAGAAAGCCAGGGTAACACTTCAGATTCGGGGCGCACGGTAGATGGCGCTGTTAGTCGGCTACAATTTTGGGCTACAGCATATCTCTTATGACGTCAGACGGTAGCGTCAGCTGTGGACAATATCGGCGTAATATTTTTTTGTATATGAGTATATACTGGGGGGCTGCGCCCCAGACCCCCCCCCCCCCACACACACAATTGATTGAAACTCAGGATCATCGCAGGCTGGTCCTCCTGCAGTGATATCTCCCCCGCGAGCAGTCCCCTTGAATTTACTGGGGGGGTTTTCTCTAAAACAGATTTTTACTGGCAGAAAAGCCTAACCTAATAACAAACAATTCTTACATTTATAGGTTTCTTGATTAGTTTATGGGTAATTGTGAAGACTATGTGAGGATGCGACTCTAGTTTATTTTGGGGGCTACTTTTCAGTGTTTTTCTGCTATCGCACTGGTCAATCACAGATCTGGATTCAGTTTCATCAATGACCAATCAGAAAGCTCTCTTTGTTTCAAGGCTTTTTGTGCTTTTTATATAGATCAAAAATTGTTTTTTCTTATATTTTAGATGTTTTTCCCCCTTATTTCTTTTCTATATATCCTACCTACCCTATGCCTGACATTATTTATTCTTTTTATTTACTTGTTACTTAATTTCCCATTGTTTAATGCTCGATTAAACCATATTTCGGTGTTGTTAATGAAGTCTCACGTCTTAATTCTGACGAAAACAGTACTTTTTCATTTTTTTCTGTTCCGTATTTATTTCTCTTCTTTGATTTTTTTTAACAGGTTTTTTTACGACCTTCATTTTGATTATTGTTCCAAAAGGATGCATTTAGTATTAGTGTTTTTATTACTATATATGTGCAATTCAAGAAACACAAATTGTCAATTTCAGTAAAAAAAAAAGTCACGAATTTTCCGAGAACAATGAAGTACTTTTCCGTCCACGCGCCTCATATTTAAACAAAATGGCATTTTCGTGTGAAGTTTGTTCGTTACCTATTCAACGTTTCGGTGCTATTTTAACCGACAACGAGAAATATGTTGCGTTTCTCGAAGCCCATGGGCCGTGTAGTGGAAGGGCAGTGGGTTTTTGGAGGGTTCGAACGTGAAACAAAGAGAATTTTCATTGTTTCGGTGGCAAATCGAAAAAGTGGATTTTGCCGGGCATGACAGTCGTATCTGACGGATGGGCAGCCTCTTCAAATTTGTCATCTGAAGGATACGAACATCTTACCGAATTCTGGCTTGCTGCCGGTAAACTCTACCCACCCGTCTGACGTAAGTATTAACCATTATTTTGAGCGTCAGCTCGTTGCTGGGTACGGCTCGCCGCGGGGATAACACTGCGATGACCCTGAGTTTCAATCTTTTGAGGGGGAGGGTCTGGGGGGCACAGCCCCCCAGTATAAAAACGAAAATCGACATAAAATTCTTCGTTTTCATCTCTAAAAAAGTAACACCGAAAAGTAGCCTAAAATAGCCCCCAAAAAAACTAGGCCTAGGATCCGGCCATTGTCTTCACAATTACCAGTTTATGCGCCTCTAGATAATCTAAAAGTTTTTCGCGATTATACAAAGTAAAGCCGAATTCGAATAACAAAGAAGCACATGGAGAGCACGAAAACACAATAACGAAAGAAAAACATTTGCAAAACGGGTCCTATTTATAAGCTACGATGTTGCCAGTAAGAAGCTGTTATCGTTCGCAGTAAACAAAAAATACGAAAACAAAACAAAAAAACAATAAAAGACATCAAGAAACCTTACCTAACTTAGAAAAAAAACTATAAACGAGCGCAGCGCAGATATTTAGTAAATAATAGACTAAAAGTTACAAATCCCCCAAAACAACAAAAAAATATAACGCAGTGATTATCACATCTGACGTCATAAGAGATATGCTGTAGCCCAAAATTGTAGCCGACTAACAGCGCCATCTACCGCGCGCCTCGAATCTGAAGTATTACCAAAGCCAGTCTTTAGTAAGGAAAAGACAGACAGAAACTTCAAAGCAAGATTTATGAAACCGAAAATGAATAAATTAAACCACGCGAATGTGGTAAAAAGATGAAAGGGAAATGAATTTTAAAAAATAGATATGACCTCTATCAGACCTAAATTACGAGACGAGGTAGTCTATCTATCAGACTGAACTAACGAGAAGAGGCAGTCTATGTGAGCTATTACTACTCGGTTACCTCTTCGCTCTCATTGAGGTAACCATAATAGTTTGTACTACATCTATTTCTAGAGGCATCAAAGAAATTGGATCGGTGTGAGTAAAGGGCAAATGAATTTAATAGTCTGCACTCGGTGGCTTTATCGCAGGTAGAAGCAGGAGGCACTATTTCAATAAAACTAAAATTCTTTACTTAATCCCTAATGCTCTAAGATTGATTTATATTTTAACTATGTCAGTTAACTGTGTATTAAAGGGTGGCTAGTTTATATAATATATTTAAATTGCTTGCTTTTTGTTGTATGTGCGAACTTTTGAATTGGACTAAATGGTCTAAAATACAGATGAAATGGCAAGATAAACAACATCTCTGAATTGAAATGTGATTATTACATTATAGAGTGACAAAATAAATGAAAACAGAAAAGTGGAAGAAGGTGAAAGTAGCGAAAAGTTCGTGGATGTGGGGAATATAGATTGACCAAATCCCCCAAATAGGAGTCTGCTCAGGGTCTTCCTGACAAACAAGGAGTCTGGTCAATAAGGAAGAAGAAGGAAGCTAAGGAGCATGATTATAAGGAGATTTGTATTGGGGGTCATGATGGAATTCTTAGGGGAAGAAGAAAGGGAGAACAGTATGATAGAGGAATAAGCAGGAGAGAGATAGAAGAAGGTGGGAGGATAAATATATCGGGAATTGTCTATATTAGTTACGAGTCGAACAAATTATATGATAAATAAAATGGCGGATAGTAAAATAAATCATTTTCCCTTATTTCGGGTGAGAAAAATTATAATATTAATTAATTACCGGCATTTTAAAATGCGGGGCGCGCCTCAGGTCAGAGCCAGCGCCAGCCCCCCACCCTGTAAGAGGCACCCTACTGAGGGCGCGAGTGGCAAGAGCCGCCCAGTTGGTCCGCCACTCACCGACAATCGAGCAGCTAGAGATGCTGAGAACAGCACCCCCGCCGCGTTGATCGCCCCCCACGCCCAGCCCTGGCGACGGGTGGTGACGACCGTCGCCAAACACTAGTAGCAGACAAGCCACGCGTGGGACACTCCGCCGCGTCCTGCTGCACGCCAACACTGGCGGGCTCCCCGCTTTGTGCAATGTATTTAGGCGTATTTGTATACTCTTTTATATATTATATTATATTTACGTACTATGTATAAATGTATTGCACAATAAACCTATACAAACAAAAAATTATAATGCGGGCGATAATTTGAGCGATAAAATTATCCATAAAAATGCGCAGAATTTTATAGATTAAGTGAGCATTATATTTTTTCATGGGGCACTGTATATTGATTATATTATTGCGTCTTATTGTTATTTTTTTTTACTATTGCTGAAGTTGGAAACGAGGTTTTAGTTGTAAATTTCCAGACAATCCCCCACCATGATTTTTGGCCACAAAAGGGTAATTTTCTGTCGATTTTAGGGGACAGGAACGCGAATATGACGTTCCTTGCCGTCGCAAATGGCTCACTCTCCCATCACCTAGTTCAGTCCTACCTAGCATCCTCATCAATAATTCTATCCAATATATACTTGAAACTCTGCAGAGAGGACGCTTCTAGCACATGAGTAGTGTTTTGAACTTGTTTCTACGAAATTATGCAACGGTCTGTTTGATTGTTTTGTTGTTGTTTTTTGGTAGAAGTTGGTGGATGTAAGGTCGTTGCGTATGCTTGACGGGATGTTAGTATGGCAGAGGAAAGTTACAACACACGCATATATCAGCTTTCATTTCAGAGCAAACAACAACTCTTCTCACACATCATCAATGAACACAGGAAGTTTCATTATCAGGTGAATGCATAATTAATCTGTTCGTTTTATTTCATTAAATAAAAAACTGACGCACGCCTGCACAAAAATAACAACGCTTGAAGAGCAAAATGCATCTGGAACGTTCTCGGTTGCTTTATTTAAAGGGGTTTTGGGGTCCCGGATCTCTTTTGCCCAATTTCAAGGTTTCTTATAGAAATTTGCCATGACCGCCTCCATTTCAGAAATGATTCTTTTTACCATATTTCTCAGACGTTTTGGGTTAGGTTAGGTTAGGCTCCTGTCTTTTATTTCTAATACGCTTTCGACAGTCATAGCCAAAAGTCTTGAGATTAATATATATTTTTCTTCTTTTTTTTTAATTTACTTGCTAGCAATAATTATTCTAATATTTACATTATGTAATGTTTGTTAAGAAATCAGGATTCAAAAATAGGAAAAAACTGTATTCGTTCACCTAATCCAAAATTCTGGCGTGGTCATATTCCAGTAGGAGGTGAGTTTCAGTCTCTGGAGCTTTGCTATTCGACCAATAGGGGTTAAATGAAGGATGATATTTAATGGTAATCTATTTCGTAATATTTGTTTGTAAAAATAAATATTATAATTTATTTCAATTCCACAATTGATTCTTTCCAAAGAAAACTGCAACCATTGTTGCTCTGCACCAAAAGTGGCCTGAAATAGAAGGAGATATTTGCTAACGGTATTGCATTAAGGAGCACCATCTTTAAGATCATTGATGACTGGTTACACTCAAAGGAACGCCCCAAAGGTTTCTTGGTAAGGTCTTAGCTCAAGGTTCGGGTTGCCTCCAGTGCCAAACTTGTTTACGATTGGAAAGAGGCCATCCGTATACACTGGCACGGTTCCAGCGTGACAGGAAGTGTGCTCCAAAAAGGCCAAATGCAATACTCCTGGCGCTATACAAGCTTTGGAATCAGGGGCGTGGCGACAAATAGTCAAAGGTGGTACCTTCCAGAGCAGTACCAGAGGCGCCTCCGGCCAGAGAGTTATAACGAGCCCCATTCTCATGGAGAAACGGAAAAGGGGTCCTGAGAAAATTTGTTCCGAATCCTTTTGACTCGCTTTCATATCTCTGCAAAAAGGGGTTTCCTGTTTAATGAAGACACGTATGCCCGGCAGGGAAAGCGGCGGGCGTGCTTCGAAACATACCGGAACCTAGCCCTAGTTCGACGAAATTCACCGACAGTGTAATGGTTCAGCTGATGACCAGGAAAGCAGTCAGCGTGCAAAACAGCCAGAGGTTCTAGGAGTAGTAGCCGAACCCACCGCGATGAAGTTAACGAAGAAGAACTCAACGGCCTCATCCACCGACCAAAATTCATCGACTGAGACAGAGAAATCACAGTCATTTTCTAAAATGCGAACCACCTCACCCGCTCCAAGCACCACCGGGGAAGTGGGGCGGGTCCTTCAAGCTGCAACAACTCAGAAAATATTTGAATAGGAAAGTGATCACTAATATGAAGGCCAAGGACAACCCCCAACCTAAAATCAGGCTGTGCATCGGGAGTGCACAAAGTTAGATCGAGGCAGGAAAATGAAGTAGTTTGGGGACAGTGATGCATAAACTCATCCACATTTAAGGCATCCATCTCCAGCTCGTCGATCAGGTCGGCAACTTCCTGACCCCTGGAATTGATTGAGTAATCTTGCTAGAGGGGGTGTCTACCGTTCAGATCCCCGAGTAAGATAAAGGGCCTCGGCAACCGTCCAACAACGCGGCGGAAGTCCCCCTCGTCGAAGTCGACTGACGGTGGAATGTACGCGGAAATAACAGAATACCTTCTATCAGGGTGCAGCTACACAGTTACTGTCTGAAAGAAGGTATTTAAAGCAAAGAAAAGAACGGAGACATTATGCAAGGTGCAAATGGCTCATCCTCCTACTCGGCCACCGTCCCTTTGTGGTGGACTCGCGAAACCATTATACTCTGGGAGGGTGGGTATGGGCCAAGCACTCAGCATGGTCTCCTGAAAAAAGATTGATAACAGGGTACGGGAGGAGACGAGCCTCCACAACTCCTCCTAGTTGGCCCGGTTTCCGAGACAATTCTATTGAAGCAATATGTCCCCCACGCCTAGCTCGCATGAGATGCAGGTGCATAGTTCGAAGAGATAACCCTCGCGGGAATGGCCGTACGCTTCATGGAGGCAGAACTTCGGGCGTTCTTAGCCAAACATTGTACTGGAGGTGCCCTTGCCTTCCATAACTTATCGGGGGAGGTTGGGCTCGCCATGCGAGTCTTTTCCTCCCTCTCGCCTCGAAACCTTAGGCGGCAGCCACCCAGCCCAGCCTTGGTTGTTGGCGTAGAAGCAGAAGCTCCTTTGGTGCTGTCCTTCTTTCGAGAGACAACTATAAGTACCCTGGGAGACAGACTAACGACCAGCTTCAGGGGTGTTGGCTTTTGTGAGTCTAACGACTCGGTGGAAGCGCACGGCCGTTTTGCCTTACGGGAAAGTTGAGGGCGGGGGGAAGCCTTGGTTTTAGCTGATGCTGGATATGAGCCCTTTGTATCACCAGCTCTTCGGGGAGTGACCTGGGTAAGTAGAATCCGTCAAAGTCTTCCGAATGGGTGCAGAAGCGACCGCGGTCGTAAGGGTGGAGGAACCAGGAGCAGAGGAACCAGGAGCGCTAGGTGTGCCTGGACTAAGTCCTTAGCCTCGCGAAATTAGAGACGATCCTGTTCTTGAACAGCCAGAATTTACTTCTCCAGGAGATACGCTCCACATTGCTTCGAAGAAGTGGGGCGCAGTTCTTGACTCTTTCTGCCTCTCGGTTTGACCTTAATACCTTTGTTATAGCTAAATCTTAATGTGAATTTTCATGTCCCTCTCCTACTTCTTCATTTGTGATATCTTGTCTTAGAGGCGGTCCTTTATCTTTTACTAGCTTATATATACCCTTATTATATTATTTTCTCTTGTAGTTATCCTTGAGAATGAACTGCATAAAGTTCGAAAGTACTTGGAAACACCTTTTCATTTTTTCCCTGCGGGACATTGCATTCATATATATATATATATATATATATATATATATATATATATATATAAAATGAAATGAAAAGTGAAGGTATCCTTTCTTTGTATGACCGAGAGCTATCCGCCAGTTGTGGTTGGCGTGCAAACTAGCCAGCATCTGCCACGTTCAACCTTATGTTGCCTCGGAGAACTTACAGCAGATGACGCCGAAAAGCTGCGAGAATAAAAAAACAACATTGCCCTGGCAAAGACTCGAACTTCAGTCCTCTAGTTATACATACCAGTGCCATACCACTGAACTAACGGGACCAAAACGCAAAGCGATATATTTCTTTCCAAATAAATTTATTCCGTTCGCATATCCAAAGATCACGCCCATCCGAACCTGCGATCGTAAGACGGTAAATACTTGAATCATGAATACTGAAAAATACAGTAATATTTATTGACAACAGAATATTTCTAATCACTGTGAATTTATGCCGCATTTAACGCTCCACCTTGAAACAAAATATCCTCTCGTTCATAACCTCCACCAATAAATGGTGCTTTTTTTTCATTCAGTCCAAAGTCTATTGTTTAGTAATGCTATGATATTTGGGGTGTCTTACTCCAATAATTCGAGACTATCCACAATATGTATGTCATTAACATATATACGTATGATAGTTGTATGTATGTAGACTTAAGTGGAGGTATAGAAGTGGCATGGAAATGAATGCTTTATTTTTCATTACAACATGTCGGAATTGCCAACCTTCCTGTGGAAGGTAATATTTCCACATCATCCGTTAAATGTTTGCCCCTTTTTTTTTCTTTTGGTCTCTATAAATAGTAAAGGAGAGGCTTTTCCTTTTCATTATTTGTTAAAAACTTGGTAAACAAAGACGGTAAGCAACAAATATAGTTTTACTTTCATTTTAATCATTTTGTATCTTATCGATAAACTGTTATTTTGATGAGTTTTTAATTTATATGTGAGCATTATTTTTATTCAGCGATATCTGATATTTCGATTGTTTACCCTCTCTATTAATAAATCTAATACAATTACCTTTACCCCACGAATGGGGGCAGTGACACTTGCATTTCTTTCCCTAATGGGGACAAGTTTATAATTTGGGGCATATGTCCCCCACGTTACATTTTGTCCGTTAGCGTTTGCAATACTTCTTCCGGGCCGTAGTACTTGTAGTTAACTAGCTTTGCGATTAGTTATCCTTAATACTTATCCTATTGCAAATCTTTCCATTTAGGCAACTTTATCTCTCTCCTCTTTCATCTTTCTCGGGGTGAAAATACCTCGTTGTATTTCAAGTCTCTTTTATTCTCTCTCTCTCTAGTCCAGTAGTAATGTTTTGCACTAATGCAGTAATACTACTACAGCAATGCAGTCGTTAATTTCCTCTTTAAAACTACCTGTGTTCTTTGTTTTTCAGATAAAGTATGAAACTTCTCATCGTTCTTTTCGCCATCGCCCTCCTCATCGGTGAGTTTCATTGAGCATGAGACCGTGGACGTGTCCAAGACCCTCTAATGGAACCGTTTTCTCCTCGGTTATTTGTAGGTTTAAAAACCCCTCTCCTTTTGTGTTTGTCCATCAGTGACAAAGGAGGGGGAGGTCAGACATAGAAGAAAACAAGAGTAAAAGCGTAGCCTTGTCTCCCCCCCCCACCCCCATCAACTCCGAGCTTCGGGAAGCCTAGATTTTAATCCTTTACCCGTTAGGAGCCCGATTCCGGACTGGTCCAACCTGAGGGTCATATTTGCTTCCTCATCCTTGGGATTCGAAAATGGCCCTTGTTGCATAAGACGCGGGAGATCGATTACCTCACGTAAAATGCCCCAACTTTTTTTCCTCTGACAGCGAGGGCATCTGCGTGGAGGAAGCCCTGCATAGTCACGCAGGAATACAGACCCGTCTGCGGAACCAACGGAGTGACGTACAGCAACCCGTCCTCACTCAAATGCGCCGCAAGGGATATCCATAGTAAGTTAACCATGTATACGGACACTTGGATTGCGTTGCTCGGGATGAGCTTACTTAAAGTCGAGTTAGGTTATGTTAGTTTGAGTAAGGTAAGGTTTAGTTGAGGTTGGTTTGGGCTCCAGTGGCAGAGCCTAGTCAAGCTGACTCTAGATTCGGAAGGGGGCCCCGAGTTGAAGCAGTTAGCACGGTGAGGCCACGTGAGACCACTTACGGCCAGCGATGAGGTTCAGTGGCGGGGTTTATGAAACCAAGGCAGGCATATCCACTAAACTGGTTCGGGAAAGTGGTTCATAACCTGGCGAATTGATGAAGATTTCTAAACTGAACCGAGCCAGAATTGACTAAAATATAGACCACTGGTTCCGTTCTGATAACTCTCCTAAGCATGGACCATTGCGCAGCTCCCCTTTACGATGGTTCAAGCGTGTGGTTTATACCTGGAACACTTATAGGCTGACTTGCCATTACTGGATCTCATTACCTCAACCTCTCATTTACAGGTCTGGCGATCGCCCACTACGGCGCTTGCTACTCACCTCACAGGGTCCCATAAAAGGCTAATGTTCATCATTCTCACTCACAACTCCTTGACCGACTGCTTGCTTCAGCTTGTAAGGTAGAACATCAGCCCTCCCCGGTGGGTCACCCAGGTCCCATGAATTTCCACGTGAACCCCAACTCACGCCTACAATATCTAGCAACCTTGTCATCGACCAAATTGATCCCATGTTTACGCTTTAATATTATAATAATTAAATATCAAAAATTGTTTAGGTGATAAATTATTGATTTTTTAAGCTGAAACCTTTAATAATTGCTAAATAAATTTCTGTCAACTTTTATACGATCAATTATTCTAAAAATAGCCCTCGCCATTGAGTGGTTGTGCGGCATATGGTGAGAGGGTGTTATTGACTGAAACGTTGCAAAAGACTCCATTTAATCTTTTTTCTTGTTGATAACATCGACTTGGCGGTGGGCAAAGAGATGATTAGTGGCTGTACATAAGATTTGTGTGGGAGGATACATGTATTGAGTGAAATAAGGAAGGATACAAGAACTCCCATCACTGGATCCTGGCTCATGATGATTTAAACTAGTTCTCCAAGAACAGAGTGAACAAATGTGTATGATGTGAGGTTGGATAAGAGCTATGTATGGTGTGAAGTAAAGTAATAATGATTTGAGGGGCTACGGCCATGTAAAATGATTGAAAAGGAAAGGACTTGGAAACGAAAGATTACAGTGGATGTGTTGGGAGATCGCAATAAATCGGAATTGATTTAATGTAACTAGAATCTGTTTGAAAGTAGAGGAGGGACATGATGTTTATTCTTGAAATATGAGTATGTTGGATGAGAGCTGTATGGGGTTGGAGGTTAAAAAAATAACATTCATCTGATGACCGTGGATGAGCGCATCGCGGTTCCCCAAACGTTAACAATAAAGAAAATCAATAAATAAAGAAAAAATAGCAATCAAGAGTCATGTTTAGATGCCCACAGGGAGGCTCGAATCAATCAAGGACACAAAAGCGTAGTAAAAACCTAGGAAAGAAAAAATAGCTCGGAAGACGAACACATCGTCCCAAATCTCTCTGCAAGCATAAACGCTCAGGTGATTAGGAGAGGCCTACCTCCTTTTGGTTTTCAAAAATAATACCACTTCTTTGGATACAAGAGGAGAAGTTAGTAAGTGTGGACTAGGGTATGTAATAGTAAAGAATAGAGGTAGGCGAGCCCACTGAGTGAGTGATCACCTATTATTATTATAACCTCGCAATAAAGCAGGGAGGGCGTGTCTGTCCTCTAGTTTTCACTTGTAAAAAGAGGCCTTAACCCTTTATTGAGGCGTAAACCGCTCATCGTATTAGTCACGCCCCAATGACAGGACCCTTCAAACCTTGTTGTTCGCAACCTTTGGACGTTATAGGGCGTTGCTTACAGAAGTTCCAAAGCCTCAATTCTTTCACAGCATGAGATAGCTGCTCAGGTCCTTAAAAACGAAATAAAAGAAGAAACGATACTCAGAGATTTAAAAGAGTTGCAAAAGAGGAGCCGAAAGTGGGCACCAGTTTCATTTTGTTTGGAGTGGCTGTAGTAGTATAGTTGATATCATCGCTTACGCATTCTTTCGAGTATTTGGTGAGGCAGGGCAATGGAGCTTTCAAATAACAGCTACATCAAACACAACTATGCTCCGTCTGAAACCGCAGATAAATTAATTAAGAAGGTTTTGAATACCAGTTTACACGTGGAACAACCCTTGCGGGCGTATATCGAAGTGCAATTTTGATATATCCCATTTATTCAGTGTCGGGGAGAGAAAAATGCTGGTCAGATTGCTGATACCTACTGTGCAGATAGCTTGTCCCCTTCATCAACAACACACTCGTTCCTAGCAACCTGTTAATGCCCAGTGACCAAGAAGAAGATAATTTAGATATTCCTCAGCGTCAAGGATGATGCAAACGAGGTGATCCGGATATTCCAATCCCTCAAGAGGTCATAGCGCATTCTGTAAATCGCTATGAATTACAAAAAAAAGACACCGAACTGGGCATAATGCAACCATCTCGGCTGGGAAGATGGATTTAGCGCCAAACGGGTCCCACTGGCTTCAAGTGGGCTGAGGGACGACATAGGAAATAACTCCACTTTAAAACATGGAACTCTCTATAAACTGTCAAGGTCCAAGCGTGACATGATATAATTTGATATATTATCAGAGTAAAACAAACGCAACACTCCTGGTATTTAAGATATTTACGCAAAACCTTCGAGGAGTTTCGTAGCCCATCTCCCGGTGGCAAGGGAACAGCTTAGATCGGCCGAGGGAAAAATAAATGCCATAGACGAAGAGGAAAGAGCCTACGAAACCTTCTAAAAATAGGTATAATTTAATTTAGCCCAGAAGCTAAGGAGCGAAGGTGGAGAGTGAGTGATGTGGCTAAGTGGAGAAACAGTGATATGGTGAAGTGTAAGAAAGGGATAGTGGATTCCTTATATTATTAAACTAGCATATATGTGGAGAGTGCACAGCTTTATGTTCATAGTTGCGATTGTATCATATACGCCCGACGTTATTGGCCAATGTGGCTGATCAACTAAAGGGTGCGGTGGAAACTTGCCGCCGTTGACAACTCTAAATTTTGTGCATGCGTTTTGTCTGGCAACGAATCTCTATTCTTCCTCTCGTAGTAGACTTTGTTTTTCATCGTCTGTGGAGGACGCAGTAACATGGCTGAATTGAAGTCCCCCTAAATTGGCAAAAGGCAATCGGTGCGGATTGGGATTCGGTCCGGGAGCTCCCATTTGACGATCTTCGAATGCTTGGGTATCAATCCGCTGCATGTGAAGAGGAACTGGAAAGAGTTGGAGGAATCAGGGTCCGATTACGAGTGTTCGGAGGCTCATACCTAAACCTCACTCTAAGCGTTCCGTGAGGAAATGAACCACCGAATATGTGGCTGAGATCCAGGCCTTCATTGGCAACGATCCCAGTAAGTCAATCACCAGGGACAAGAGGGCCAGAGTCTTTCACTTAGTACATAGGGACATTCGCTACTACTCATACAAGATGAGAAAATAACTTTGCCATATACAGTTGCAACAAAGGGACAGGAGCTTGCATCAGCACCACCAATGTATCGGATGCGCAGTTCGTCCTTCCAACAACGTAACCATAAAGGCACTCAAACCATAAAGGTGATGCATGGTATACTAATCTTTGTATTCTCTCACACACTTTTAACTCTTACTCGTCTGATAGATGCTGGTAACACTGGCAATTTCGCAATAACTCTGTATATGTAGTGCCATGGCCCGAAGTTTTGATACTACTATATTTTTTCCTATAAAAAATATAATTAATCCAATGTTAGCTTTTGTTTTATTACGTTTGTATTATACTTTGAAGGTGAAATATACAAAAATAGGGACCCTGAACCCATTTTATTAATAAATACAGTCAATATTTATAATGATGTGTCTTGTTTTCCGGACTGCTTCAATTCGTTTTGGCAGACTTGAGACCAAAATTGTGATTATATCTTGATGGATATTGCTCCATTTTTGTTCAAAAAGAACAAACAGCTGTTCACAATTGGATTGCTTCTGTTTATCAATCGCCAGTTTGATTATTAGAGTTATGAGTAGTGATGAGCATAGCTGACTTACGAGCTTTTATTGTAATGATAGAAATGAGTAGGGAGTAAGATATATACAAACTGCCCCTTTTTATAGGGTTTAATCAACTATATTCCTAATACATCTAGAAAACAAAATATTAGTAACATGAATACATATGAACAAATATAAATGAGTAAAGGGGAACATATAACAGTCACTCACACCAAAATGAATTCATTCCTTTTCAAAATTACAAAATATACAAGATAAAGAAAGTTAAAGTAGAAATCGAAATGATTCCAAATCAAAGGGACGTACAGATTTATGAATAGGTAAAGATCTTGTTGGCAGAGGCAACTGTATTTTGGTGACTATTCACACTGTTATCAGCATCATGGAATTGATCTTCTTGTATCTGGATAATTGTTTTCCTCTCATTTCCCAATATGTTCTCGTTGGCCTCATGAAAGTTAGTAGTTGTAGATGGGAAACTGGAATGGGAAACTGGATCGGAAAGGACACATGGATTTCGTGATCCGAGATCATTAACATAACATAACATAATTTCATGGATGACAAAAGCCACAAGGGCCTATCAAAGGTCATCCGGATATGTCAAAACGCACCCACAAAAAGCATCCATAGGATTGTGTCAGATCATGCGTCTACAATATACAATTTAAACAATCCATAGGATTGTGTCAGATCATGCATCTACAATATACAATTTAAGCAATCCATAAGATTGTGTCAGATCATGCATCTACAATTTACAATTCGAACCATACACAGGAATGTGTCAAAAACAAAAAGCATCATCATGTGGAATAATCAAAGGACATGGAGCTAAATTACGCAGAGCAACAGTATCGGTTATAAACTGATTCATAGAACGTTGAAAAGCGGAAATCCCGATCGTAACACCCATAGGTATTCGCCTGAATTGATAAAGACTCTTACCGGCCTGAAAAACAGTGTAAGGTCGGTCCTCTGAGCATATTTATATCTGATGATATGCATTGGATAGATCAATAATGCTGAAATAGTGATTCTTAGCGATATTTGTAACTATATCTTCAATCCTGGGTAACGGGTAAGCGTCCAAAGGGGTGTACTTATTTATTGTTCTAGAAAAATCTACCACTATTCTTTTTTTCTTATTTGCGTTGATGTCACTACCACTTGTGCGCGCCAAGGCGAATTACTGTTAATAATCCCCTCACGAAGAAAATGTTTAACCTCATTTTCAATGAAATCAGCATCTTCGGAACTGTAATGGCGAGACTTAGTAGCAATTGGTGTGAAATCTGAGGATAAGTTTCTAAACAGTTTAACTGGGGGAATCTTTAGTTTATTCACTCCACACACGGTTAAGGGTGGTTCTGTGCCCCAATAATTTAAGCTAATGCTTTTATGAACTCTTAAAAATGGTAAGCTAAAAATAATATCAGTACCTGCGTTTCGAAGTACAGTAGCTTCGACATTCTCATAAGTGCGACCATTCATCGAAACGTTAACAGTACAGTAACATTTAAAATTTACTGAGAAAGAAGAAGACACTTATCGAAACAACAGACGATCGTTCATGAAGTGGGAAATGCATAGCTGTTACTACAGCCTCATTTATAAAATTCTCTGAACTTCCACTGTCAATCAGACCTTAAGTAACTGAGGATCTTCGTTCAATTAAACAGGAACAGTAGGCAACAGCAAACCGCTGGTAGCGCAGGTGGAAGGCCGAAGCAAGCGTGGCAGAAGATAGTGAAACAGGACGTTTGGATTTTGACTTAAAAACTTTTGCAAAATGCCCAAGCTTCCCACATTTACCACAAATTAAATCGCGAGCTGGACAAAGTGTTCGGTCATCCTCAGGATGGCGACGACCACCACAATTGTAGCATGTTTGCTTGATTTTTTAAATATTTTTAAAACAACCGCTGTAATTGGAAGGCTAACTTCTTCATATTCTTCTTCATTACTAGAGGTCATAGATGTACCAGGAACAGCTGCAACACTAGCAGGTACATGATCGGGAGTAACTAAGTATGATTCAGATCTCAGCGATGCTTTCTCTAACGATCGAGCTTGTTGAGTAGCATTGGTTTATATAAGCCTTTTATTCTTAATGAGTCGTGCACGAATGCTCGAAGACTTTAACCCTCGTATGAAGGAATCCCTGATACTCTTATCACGATAGACTAGAGCAGTAACATCCTGAAAGTTGCAATCCACAGCAAGACAATTGAGAGCTTGAAGGTATTGGTCAATTGATTCTTCTGGAAGTTGAATTCGAGTAGAAGGCAAATGTCTGGCATGAATTTCATTGGGAGCCTTAATGTAAGCAGCTTGCAACAATTCGATAGCCTTCGAATAATCAGCACAGCCCTCTATTACATCCGCGACATGAGGACCAGTGTACAAGTAGATTACTTCTAACTTGTCTGGAGAATGATCATATATTGTAGAAAGGAAGTAGCAGGAATTCCTATACCAAAGCTTCCACAATTTGCCAGCGTGAGGATCCGAAGTAGGTACATCAAATTTGTCAAGTCGTATGACTTTATCCATAATAGTTGATTAAATTGTTATGAGTAGTGATGAGCATAGCTGCCTTATAAGCTTTTATTGTAGTGATGGAACTGAGTAGTAAAGTATATTCAAACTGCCCCTTTTTATAGGGTTTAATCAACTATATTCATGATACATATAGAAAAGAAACAAAACAAAATAGTAGAAATATGAATACATATGAACAAATATAATTGAGTAAAGGGGAACATATAACAATTATCGTCCACAATTTCTCTATTAGTTCAAATCTGGCGAATTCCAGGGCAAAGGTCACAAAAGTTTTATGTTATTTTCATCCAAGAACTTTGTTATTGCTTTTTCTTTGTGGCACTGTGAAGCAGCCACAGACATGGCGAGTCTCCAGATGCTTCACCGTGGGCACGAAATAAGACCCGGGAAAGCGCTCCCCTTTTCTCCTCCTAACGAATGATCTTCCAGAAGCTCTGAATAAGCGGAAAGGAGCTTCATCAGAGAATATCACTTTGCCCCAATCTTTAACAGTCCATTCTTTATTTCTATTTCCTACAAAAGCGGAGCCTGATCTTTATATTTCGTACAAAAGTGGAGCCTGTCCATAATGCTCTTCTTAATGAGATGAGATTTCTTCGAAGCCCTTCTCGATTTGAGACTTTTGTGGAAAAGTCTCCACTTTACTGTACGCGCTGAATCGTTCACAACACTGGAGGTAATGTCATGCTTGAACTGGAACCTTACTAGGAAGTGATCTTGGCGTTCATTTGAAACTCTTGAGCGTCCATAAGGCCTTTCCACAGAAGTATAACTAGTCGTTTAAAGCCAATAATGATCCTAAAGATGAGTTCCTTGATGCATGCAACTATACATATACTGTCACTTCAAACAACTTTGGTGCAGAACAATGATGGTTGCACGCTTTCTTTGGAAAGAACCATTTCTGTAATTGAAAAAAAATTAAAAGATTTATTTTTATCTCCAATATTACGAAATAGCTTAAAATTACACAGCATCATTCATTTAACCAATATTTTTGTGATTTTTTTGCCCTTTGGTTGAATAATTGTAGCGTGCGAGAAGTTCAGGCGAGCGGCTTAAATGTTTTGCTTGAATGAGTCTTTTTTGGAGACTCAGGATCGCCGAGTGGTTTAAGACTCTCGCTAACGTTAGGCTGTCCAGCGACGCGGGAAACGCGTTCGAAACTCGTTTCGCTACTTTTCTTTCTTTATTTTTCTTTGCCTCTTTTCCTACACAAAGCTATCTACATAATAAAGCTTTAAGGACTGAAATTCACCTCTTACAGAAGGAGGGCTAGAGCGCAATTTTGTATTCAGCGAAGGAATACAATATTTTGTTCTTATTATTTTGAAGTATTGACTTTTTAATAAACCAGCAATAATTTAAATATTTGAATAATTATTCCCATTACTTACATTTTAAAAAACAATATATATATATATATATATATATATATATATATATATATATATATATATATATATATATATATATATATATATATTAGTCTCAAAACCTTTGGCCATGACCGGACAGCCATGCAAATTTGTTACATCCATCCCGTTCTTTTCGCCTCATTAAATATTGTCGGACGTGTGGTAGTACCGTCGCAACAACGGACATAAACCTACACATTGTACATAACCATGTCTGTATAATAATCCAAGGAATCCACTATCCTTTTCTTGCATATCGCCCTTCTTCTCAACCATCTTATTTCTCTACTTGGCTACATCACTCTTCACCTCTCACCTCCGCTATTCGTTTAATTATTTTTGGGGAAATTACATTCTTATTTTTCTTCATTCCAAATTTTATTGAGAGGTGTAATAAGATATTCGAACCGCCTTATCTTATACGCCCACCTGAATTGCATATTCCAGGGGGGGGGGGGTTACCTCCCCAACTTTACTGCTTTACATACACCAAACTCTTTTAGAGCTTTTTTTTTTTTACGGACGGCCTTTGTTAGTTTACGTCTTCTTTTTAAATGAATTTGAAAAATCCTCTGCCTCCGTAGGCAAGGTTTTGAACGTACAACCCGATTTATATATATATATATATATATATATATATATATATATATATATATATATATATATATATATATATATATATATATATATATACACACACACACACACACACACACACATCTATCTCCTTCTCCAAGCCAGCGTCACTTCCTGCACCCCCCCTTCCCTTCCTCCCTTGTCATTCCGCCCTCTATTTCACTGACCTCCTTAACTGGCTTGTTGAGCCCAACTCCGTTATGTTTTCGCCAGGGTTGTGGGCTGGTATTTGTTTCTCTTGGGCGGGTTGTTTTTTTTTTTTTTCTATACAGGGTCAGAAGTGTGACCTGTAATTGTTGGTATTCTCGCAGATTCTAATTTTGGTGTAAATGATCCCCTAGGATTGCAAGCTCCTTAACTTAGTTATAATAAAGTCTAATTTAGGTTCAAAGGATCCCAGTGGGTTGAAAAAAAGTAGCCAATTTTTAGTACTCAATGACCTTCATGGTTGACAATCCTTTGAAATGAATAAATAAACAGTAATTTGATGAAAACGGTATAACCATCCTCTAGATTGCATTGTTTCCTCGGTTGGATCAGCTTCTGCAATTTAATTTTCTTTTGAGTTTTTTGGACAAATTGGATGTGGAAAGTTCTTTGATTCATTGTGTAATAATAGGACAGGAGTCACCACTTGAAAGATAAAAACATGTATTGGTTAGATTTGCAAAAATACCATTAGAGTGGTACACTTGTGCAGGAGGTTGTGGGTAATCCAAATTTGAATGTGATCAAGGGTAGGTTAGAAGAGTATCGGGAGAGAAGATATTTTTTTGGTAAATATGTAGACGAGTGGCCCGGCCGATAAGATGTACGATTTCGTCCGTGTTCCAAAATGTTTCACGTTTTTGGAGTACATTTATAGGGGACGGCTCATGGGGGGTAAACACGATGCGTGGACCGCACTACGATGATCCTGAGTTTCATTAAATTGGGGGGGGTCTGGGGGCACAGCCCCCCCAGTATATAATCCTAATTTTTATAATGTTCTGACGTTTACAAAGGTGAATGCTTTAACTACATCAAATCAGTGCCTTTAATCATTTTGCGAATTATAATAGGGGTTGGGGGTGGGGTATGACATCAGAAATGACACAGGTGAACGATAATATTTGCACAAAATAATTTTTCCGGCTGGGCCACTCGTCTACATGTTTACCTCTTTTTTTAGTTTCATAAAGTTCATATTTTAATATCAATGTATATGTGGTAGTAGCATGCTTTAGTTTTTGATAAATGTTAAATATAACATAATTCAACGGATGATAAAACTTGCAACGATCTATCAGAGATCATCCAAGGTATTTAAACATGTTTTGTGTAATTTTATGTTTAAAATGGAAGTTAACAAACTTCACTTTATCCTTACACAAAACTGTTTAGTTAGATTGCGAATACAGAAAGAAGTGGCCGGTACAATGTATGTGAATGAATTGGTTTTGGGAGATTTTTTCTTTGAATGCATAGCTCTCCTCTGTGGCAGAACTACCTTAGTGGACTGGTTTAGTTTTTCTTGGCAAGTGATAATTTATTATTTCAAAAAACACTGAGAGAAAATTGGGGTAAATATGTAGATTAGCAACTCGGCTGAAAAAGTGTTTTTTTTGGTAAATATTTTCGTTCACCCCAACCGGAATATTCATGCGCGTTTGAGTCGTCTGACGTCAGACCCCACCCCCATCCCCATTATAATTCGCAAAACGATTAAAGGCGCTGACATGATTTGGTTAAATCATTCACCTCTGTAAACATTAAGACATTAGTCTATAAACAATTAGGAATATATATTGGGGGCTGTGCCCCCAGACCCCCCCTCAATTTAATGAAACTCAGGATCATCGTGGTGTGGTCCCCCTATTGTGTTTACCTCCACATGAGCCGTCCCATTAAATGTACTCCAAAAATGTAAAACATTTGGAAATACGGATGAAATAGTACGTCCCATCGTTCAAGTTGCTAATCTACATATTTACCAAAATTGGCAGCCCAGGAAAGTAAATGAGGCCAAGTTCTAAGCAATGATCTATATATAAGGATAGTGGTAGCAGGTTATATAAACAGCAGAGTTTTGGTAAATATGAAGATCAGCAGCACACCAAACACGCATATTCATGCGCGTTTGGTTAAATAAAAATGTTAGAACATTATTCTATAAACAATTATGATTATATACTGGGGGGTTGTGCCCCCCCAGGCCCCCCCAATTGATTGAAACTCAGGATCATTGTAGGGGGCTCTCCCCCTGCAGTGATAAACCCCCCAAGAGCAATCCCCTTGAATTTACTCCAAAAAGGTGGAACATATTGGAACAGGGACAAAATATTTTACCTCCCATCATTCGTGCTGCCGATCTTCATATTTACCAGAGTTTTGATAATTCTGCAGATTAACACCCCAAAATTGCCAGCATATCATTTTAATAAACATGCCGAAATAATGTACCTCTAACCTTGTATAACATAAGAAAATAAAATTAACTATTAACATTAAATACAAACTTATGAGTGTAACTGAGGTCTTTTTATAGCATTATAGAAGAATTCTTGAGTTGCAAAATAAGGGCTTAAATACATAGGTATTGTCTTTTAGTAACTTTATTAAAGGTGCTAGACCTTTGTTGCCATCAAAATATTACTCTTATGGCACTATTACAATGATACAAAGAAGTATTACAGGCTTTAGTAGCCTAAAATGTATATGCCACTCTCGTTCAATATTACCAAATGGAACATTGATGGATGAAGTTGGCTCATCTTCTTTTTTCTCACAAATTCTTTACTTATAAAATCAGGCAATGGCTTTGCCACTCCCCCCTACGGTGGAAGCTTGTGCACTGCTACTAAGATAAAAATTTAAAATCTATAAAAAAGCAGCCATGGTTAAATTTTTATAAATGTTCTGAACTTCGCCAATTATAATAATTTTTAAAAGGAATACTAGTATACCACCTTAATAAGCTACTGTCGAACCCAGCATTAATTCAATAAATGTTAATGCTATTAGCTACATTTTTCAACATGTTTAAACTTATTTACTTTAATGATTCTAATTTGATACTATCTTGTTGAAGGAAAAATGCCTAAAGAAAGTACGAACTTCATATGGGAGAAAGATGTGTGCAAAAATAGACTGTCAAATGTCTTTTTTTATCTCTATTGCTGCAAAGATTGTATGTGTGGGGCGGCGGGGGGGAAACTATTGATTTTCTGTTATAACATAACATAACAATTTCACGGATGACAAAAGCCACAAGGGCCTATCAAAGGTCATCCGCATCCATCAAAACCCACCCACAAAAAGAACCATTGCCAGGTGAAGACAAAATCAAAGTCCCCCACAATATAATATAACAGATGACAAAAGCCACAAGGGTCCATCATAGGTCTTCCAAGTCAAACGGCCTCTTTTTTAAGGCACCCAAACTCCCAAGAAAACTACATCCAGAGGATTGCGTCCAGAAATAAGGGTATCACCAATCAAGGCTTGTCAGGAACTAAATCATGCAGCTATAGATATATACAAACAATAATATATACAAAACTTAGGAACCATCACAACCTTCCCTCCCCATAAACTCATCCAACCTACTCTTAAATACATTTAAATTTGGACTACCTACTACCCTCTGCGGCAATTTGTTCCAGAAGTCTACAACTCTATTGGTAAAAAAATATTTTCTTAAATCCAACCTACACCCTTGCTTTTTAATTTTCAGGTGGGGACCTCTAGTCCTATTTCCATCATCTAACTCAAAAAACTTGCTAACATCCAATTTATCTATCCCAGAAATTTTTTTAAAGAGCTCAATCATATCCCCTCTCACACACCTCCTTTCAAACAAGAACATATTTAATACCCTCAGTCTATCTATATATTCAAGGTGCCTCAGGGAAGGAATAATCTTTGTTGCCCTTCGTTGCACTGACTCAAGAAGGTTAATATCATGTCTAAAATGTGGGGGCCATGCCTGTATACAGTACTCTAGATGTGGCCTAACATAAGAGTTTTAGAGTTTAACAATAACCTCCTTACTTTTGTAACTGACATTTCTCTTAATGAAACCCAGCACTCTATTTGCCCTATTTCTTGCTTCAATACACTGCTTAGAAAACCTTAATGACTTATCTATTACTACTCGTAGATCTTTCTCATCCTCTACTGAACTCAGCCATTGCCCATCCATTTGATAGTTAAATTCTCTTATCTTTTCCCATGTTAATAACTTTGCACTTATCAAGGTTGAAAGTCATTTGCCACTTATATGCCCAGGATAACAATTTATTTAAATCCCCCTGCACTTTAAAATTATCATCAATATCTTTAACTACAGCTGCTAATTTGGTATCATCCGCAAAAATTGACACTTTATTATTAACTGCCTCCTCAAGATCGTTTATATAGATGACAAATAATAATGGACCAAGAACTGATCCCTGAGGAACCCCACTGATAACATCCCTCCACTCTGACTTTACACCATTTAGCACTACCCTTGCAGTCGCCAGATAGCCCCTTAATTAAAAAAAAAAAAAAAATAGCACTACCCTTTGCTTCCTGTCTTTCAGCCACTCAGCTATCTAATTTGAAACACCCCCACCTATCCCAATAATTTTTAATTTATGAATTAGTCTCCTTGTAGCGGGCTGAAAATATATCTCTAATCCCAATCGATCCAACCCGCTTCCTACACTGTCCGGACATGAGAAATCGAAGGAGAATGAAACGGATTGTATATACAGTCCCTTTACTTACAAAAAAAGTACAATGATAATTACAGTTATATTTACAGCAATTTATATTTACAAGGGAAGTGTGCACACTTCAAAATGAGGCCAAATTCCCCAATCCAAATAAGATACCAAAAGAGAATTTTATAACAGGCGAATACAACAAATTTACTTATATATCTACACAAAACATAAAAAAAAACACAACAACAACCGAACAAAAAGGGGCACGCGCTATCACTTGTGTGCTGGAAGTGGGTGGTAGTAGGCTAACTTAGAAGGAGGCAGGATTGTCAACCAAGGCGGGTATGGTGGTCCAGGTGTTTAGCGAGGTATGAAAGCCCTCCGTCTCAGGGCTGGGCGGAGCACTCGTCTAGAGAACCCTTCTTGCCATCAGTCCACGCTTCCACTCTCTGTAGAAGAGATATATCCTCCATTTATGACCCATTTACTTATACATGGAAGAGAAACTAATAAGTCGGCATTACCCGAGTAAATTTATCGACTAGCTTACCTCTTTCCAGAATATGGCGCTTTGCTAAAAGAATATTATAAACAAAGTACAATCTTGTTTTAATTATAGTGATATCTCAAAACTAGCTACTATCTTTCCAGAATATGACGCTTTGATAAAAGATTAATTTAAGCAAAGTACAATCTTTTAATTATAGTGATATCTCAAAACTAGCTACTATCTTTCCAGAATATGACGCCTGGAAAGAAAGAAAAACATGGTAATCATTTTATACATAAAATAAACAAAAACAAAACAAACCCATTCCCATTCACACACATTCTTACAGAGGGAGGGAGAGGGTACTGAGAAAAGGGGTGGGAGAATGGCCCTTTTACATACACTCACATTCGCTCCACCACATCCTATGTGGTGCCTTATTAAATGCTTTACTAAAATCCAAGTAAATTACATCTACATTCTCTCCCTTATCTACTTGATTTGTTACGAACTCCAGAAAGTCTAGTAAATTAGTCAAACATGATCTACCTGATCTAAACCCATGCTGAGCATCGCTGATTAACCCCTCCCTCTCTAGATGTTGGCAAATCCCTTTTTTAACTATTTTCTCAAGAATTTTACAGACTACAGGAGTTAGGCTAACTGGTCTAAAGTTATTTGGATCCTCTTTACTACCCTTCTTAAAAATGGGGACTACATTCGCTCTCTTCCAATCATCGGGTATTTCTCCATATTCCAGTAACCTAGTATACAACTTCTCCAGAGCTATTGAGATACTTTCTACCCCTTCTTTAATTATCCTAGAATTAATATTATCAGGGCCGGAGGCCTTGGTAGTATCTAACTCACCTATTAGTCCTTTTATCGTCCTCCAATTCACACTATTTTAACTCTGCAGACTTGTTATTAATTTTATAGTAACTAAAGAACTTTCTAGGATCTTTGTTGCTATCTTGAGCTAATTTAATTTCTGATACCCTTTTGTTCTTCTTTATAATCTTATTTAACTCATTCCTAGCCATTCTATAATCACCTAAATTTTGAATATTATTTTCTACCTGTAATTTTTGATATGCCCTTTTCTTCTCTGAAATTTTTCTAGCTATCTCCTGATTCCACCATAATGGTTTCCTACTTTTGTTCCTAATGGCCTTCATTGGGATACATTGTTCTTGGACTACATTTATTATATGCTTGAAAGTATCCCACATCCCATAAGCATTTTTACTTCTGAATTCTACATCCCAGTCTACAAAATTTAGCAAGCTTCGGAGTTGTACATAATCTCCCTTATGAAAATTTGGAACTTTTACAGCATTCTCGGTTATTTTACCCTTCTCAATTCCCAAGTTAAAACGAACTATCTGATGGTCACTATTTCCCAATGCTTCCCCAACAGTCAATTCTTGAACTAAATGATCACTGTTAGAAAGTACTAAATCTAATATATTGTCCCCCCCTCGTTGGCTCATTAACAAATTGATTCAAAAAATTATCCTCAAAGCATTCTAGGAACCTGCCACTTGTTCTATCCCTACCTATCATATTTTCCCAGGAAGGTAATGGTTGAGTGTGCTTTCCTGAAACTGTGCTCTGTTTGAGACAGGTATGTTTGGGCTGATTCTTTGGTGTATTTGTTTTTTGAGTGTCTTTGATAGAGTGTACAGAAGTGAAATTGTGTAGTAAGAGTCGGCTTGAGTTGAGTATGGATATGATGGGTAATATCCATCTTAAGGCTCGGGGCTTGAGATGTTGTTTGAACCAGTGGCTTTATAATATTTGAGCGATTTGATGGAGGTTTATTATATTAAAGTAGGGATGTTTGGTCTTTGAATATCTGTGTGATTTTTGTGTGGATTTGTCTGTTTTGTATGCACATTAGGAGGAAGCAAATGTTCAAGCTGTGTAATTTTATTTATATGGTTCTCCAGAGTTGGGTTGTGGTCTATTGTGTTGTTGCATTAGTTCTAGTTTTCTGTTTGTTCTTTAGTAATTAGGTTAGTCATGTGAGTGTTTAGTAATTAGATGTGTTGTGTTTCTTGTTGTGTGGGGCCCTGTTTTATTTTAGGATGTTGTACTGCTTTATGCAGTCTGCTATTTCCTTTGTGAAATTGTGGTTATATGTTTTTCTGTGGCTGTGAAAGGAAGTGATTCCTTAGCAATATGCTTTGGGTACTGTTAAGACAGCTAGTTGAAAACCAGATATATAATGTGAGAACATGTCAAACATTTCCACTTATCTACTATTCAAATGGAAAATAAGTTGGTTCTACACAGACTGATCGAATAGAGAGAAAAGTTAATAATTTATTCAGCTTTTTCCCTTCAGTATTTTTACTACTTTGATTGTATCAAGGTTGTATCACATTTCTAAACTAAAGCCAAGAAGCTTTCTAGAATTTGACTCTAAAACCAGTGAGTTTTTTTTTTTTTTATTGCAGGCATAAGTAACATAAAACTGGTAGAAATATATGATCATTTACTTATAAAATTTGTTAATTAAATGTTTTTATCCCTTTTTTTTTTAATTCAAAATTCAAAGTCCTTAAAATGAATTAGGTATTAATAAAAACAAGCTTAATACATCAGGAAGTTCTCCACAAGCAGGAATGCTGATATGGAGGTTCTTTATATTAAAGAGGAGCCGTGCTTGAACATTAAACTAGAGGAATTTGAAGAAAAACCATCAAGAACAAATCTGGTAATTAATGTTTCATACTTATTAGAGTAATTTCTTCCAGTTATCATCACCCTTGGTATTTGATATTGCTGAATATCCCCAGCATCTCTGCTTAGTGTGGTTGCATTTGTCCCCAACAACAACACACAATAAGCAGAGATGCTGCTCTGCATAAATCACTGCTTTCATTTCTTACTAAGAGGAGAGGCGTCACCCTCAAGGTAAGTTAGTGCTTTACACTGGGGTGTATCCGTCTTGTGGAAAGGTGAGGATTTTATTAGTGGTGAACTCATTATGCTCTCAACTGCGCCCAATATCTATTTAACAGAAATAATTATTGGTGTGACCCCCCCCCTCCCCTAACTTAGAGGGTCACAGTTGGAAAAATAAAAGGTAAAATGGTTATTGGGTACTTAGCAAAGGATTAATACTAGGGTGTCCTTTCTGCTTCATAGATTCCTGGAGAAAATTAGGGACTGATACCTCAAAGATCTGCACTAAGGAGAGCTCAAATGTCCCAGAGGTGATATATTGTGCTTAGGCACAGAGGGGGTTTAATGGCCCTGTAGACCCCTTTATGATGGGCAGAGGTTCTCAATGAGGTTTAAATCATGGCAAGTCCTCTATAGTCCAATCCACAGATATCGAGCCACTCCTTAATGAGCTTAGACATGTGTGCGTGGGTGCACTGTCCCGCATAAACACTTCACTCAGGCAAACATCAAAACAATCCTAGTGGTGGTTGCAGAGCACCTCCAAGTACCTCTCCTGGTTCTTCTCCCAGACTGCAAGTTTGCTGATGCCATGATACACTAAAGCACTCCACACCATAACATTGAGTGTACCTAAGGTTAAGAGGATCTGACCCACATTTCACCCTGACCTTACCCCCCTTGGGTGCCTCATCACTACGCAATACCTTATGCCACTTCACACTGCATTGCAAGCTAAGTATTTCTTAGCAAATGCAACCCACTTTTTTCAGGGGGGGGGGGAGGGGTTATGGGCAGTTTTAAGTGGTGAAAATGGAGATTGTCAGAGAGTTGTAGCTAGATGGTCCTAACGGAGGTCCCTGTAGGTGCGCAACAATTTGCCTTCCTGGCCACCGTGCAGATGGGACTCAATGCCCCATCTGGCCCCAGCTTAGCCTCTTCTTTCTGACACCCTGTCTTCTTACTCTGCTCCCTCACTTTCCCTACAACCTCTCCCACAACTTTCTCTGGTTGGCCTCTAATTTCACAGATAGATGCCGACCAGCTTCCTCTCACCTCTCGGATCGATGCTCAGAGTGGAGGGGACGTTTCCTTATCCCTGAGCTCCCGTTTGGGATGGTGGGGCTTTAACAACCTGCTTCACCTTCACCTACTTCACATTCCCTTTCTTTCTCCTTTCACTAGCTCTTTTTTTTATGCTATGCCATGCCTAAGGTGGAGTTGCCATGCCAATGGACTGCCAGGTCATAGGCGCGAGGAGTGGCCTCAAATGGAGGTAGCTGGTTTTGCTGCCCCCCTGTTTACCCCTCTCAGAGCAGACTACTGTAAGGGATGATGAGCGTGTGCATCCCA
This sequence comes from Ceratothoa steindachneri, assembly GCA_963969495.1. Taxonomy (NCBI): domain Eukaryota; kingdom Metazoa; phylum Arthropoda; class Malacostraca; order Isopoda; family Cymothoidae; genus Ceratothoa; species Ceratothoa steindachneri. Next base: position 116,314,286 of record OZ018333.1, on the reverse strand, counting down.
TGAATTACAAAGGGTCACCGTGCCCAATGATGAGTCAATAATAAAAAAAACTCTCCCTTTACCTTCCCCTCTACCATCACTGGACCCCCCCCCCTCCCCGTGCTGTCTCATGGGACCCTCAAAATTTCTTCTACCAGAGAGAAGGCTTACTCCTCTCCTTTGCCTATGGGTGCAGGGGACTCCCCATCACCTCCCTTCTCATGTCACTTTTTCCAGCAGCAGTTTCCCCTTTACTCTCCAAGGGGACTGCCAAGAAAGGTGCTACTACTGTCACCGCTTCGGCCATGTTAATTGCTTATGTAGATGCGCAAAGTTGGGGTTACTTGAAGTCTGTGTAAGTTGCTCCAAGGCTGCACATGATAAGTCCAAATTGTGTGTGGCCAAGTGTGTCATTTGCAGAGAACCGCACCCCGCTTCTTTGAAATGATACAGAGCATATCTCCTTGAGAAGGCAATCCTGGCCATTCAGGCACAGGATTGTCTCTTATTTCAATTTGGCCCTGGTGCGCCTGAGCTGCTTAGTACATCCTATGCCTCAATATTAAGAAAGACACCATCTTCTCCTGGCCCCTCCAGGGCTACGGTCGTTTATGTGCCCATTTGGAATGCTTCTGTGGGTTCTACCCACCTGGGGTGCTTCCCTGGTAAAGATGGCATCACAAAGGGTTCACACCCATCCCCGGCTAAAACCAGGGCTCCCCTCCTTTCCTCCAGCATGCCTCGACTGAGTCGTTAGACTCACAGGAGGCAACACCCCTGAAGTTGGTCACCAGGCCATCTTCCGGGGTTTCTAAAGCTGACCCCCAAAAGTAGGACAGCACTAAAGGAGCTTTGGCTCCTTCAGCCACACCCAGTGCTGGGCTGGGTGGCTCGGACATGGTGGATCCTCTAAAAGAGGGGCTCCCACCTTAGAAGCTGCCCCACTCACCTAAGTTTTTGAGGCAGAGGGAGGAAAAGACTTGCATGGCACGCCCAACCTCCCCCAATAAGTCCTCGAAAGCGACAGCACATTATCCAGCCAACAGCGCCTGGAGTTCTGCCTGTGGGAAGTGCACAACCATTCCCGTGAGGGTCTTCTCTTCAAAGAGGGCTCCCATATTTCCTCTGAGCTAGGTTGAGAGAACATATTCTTTCAATGGAATTGACACAGACTCCGGTCCACCTGGGAGGTGCTGCGGAGGCTCGTCTCCTCCCGTCTTTCATCCCTTATCAAGGAGGGTGGTGATGTTCAGTCACCTTAGAGATGGTGGTTTGTAATCTTACAGTTTTTATTCCTTACTTAACCATCCCTCTTTTTTTACCCCTCAATTCTCAGTGGTAAACACTTGGTCCCAGGGGTAGCTGTACTCACTTCCAGCCTGAGTGGTAATTAGTGATGCTCCCATCACTGGGTTGACTTGAACTTGTTGATTGGTCCTGGAGAAGTTGTTTGCATGCTTCCTCCTTCGCTCTCTCTCAGCATTCCTTTTTCTCTATGACCATCCCCTCAATCCTATGTCTAGGGCTTAAGGACCTCACCAGCGACCCCAACCTGTGTCAGAAGAGAGGCTTTAGAACCTCTAAACAATGCCTGCATGTTGCAAGAGACTAGTCCTTCAGGGCACCAGGGCATTGGGATGTGAACAATGAGAATATCGGTTTTGCCCCAATAACCACTTGCCTGTATTTAATGGACTGACCCTGTGGCCATTCTCGGGTGCATAGGGATCTACTGTTTGTGATGTGTAGGCTTTACTGCATTGTTGGCTGCCAGGCCAATTAAGAGTCCCTGGTCTGCCACAAAATATCCTTAGATTATGGTTGTACTGTTGAGGATTAGTAGTCTTCCTAGTAAGCATGTCCACCCTGTCTCTCTGGCTGTCTAGGTGGGAACTGCAACCTTTGGGGGATGATTAGCCACTGGCAAATTATGGTTGGTGGAAGTTGCTGTCCTAGGTTGTGAACACCATTCATTAATGCACCCAGGGTGGACCCCTGATAAGTCTGAAAATACAAGACAGGATAGGTTAGAATCAGGATATAGCCCATCACCCCCCTGCCCCCGTCTCTTTTTTTTCTTTAGTGGTCGCAAGTGTATGAGTTTTCTTTGTTTGGTAGGTCTTCACAAACTTTGGCCAAAATATTGCACTGTCCTCCATAAATCCTTGCCCCACCGTGGTGTTGGGGTGGATGAGGAGCTAAGATATACCACCACTCTGACCGGTAGAGGGGCTCCCCGCATACCTTAGGAATGCAGTAAAGGAGTTTCCCTTTCGCCGTCATCAGAGCAGCTCCTAGGCACCTAGAACAGAAGATGTGCCACCTCAATTTCCCCCCTGCTGTTGTAGTCAGGTGACCCACCACAAACCCTTTGAGGGGTAAGAGGGCGCATCATCTCCTGGGCCTTCCCGAGACACCATAGATCTGAGGTTTGTCAGGTTGATGGTAGCCAGCATGCTTGCTCTCCCTTTCTTACCAATGCATGTCAGCCCCAGTGATGGCCCTACGAATCCCTAGTTGGATACCCGACACCTAGGGGGAGGGAGGAGTTGGAGGCCCCTTGTAAGGTAGAGATGTTCCCAGATGGCAGGGTCTTCAAAGGGGGTGAGGGACCCCCTGCCTAGTGCCCCCTCAGAAACATCTGGCCAAGGCTGGTCCATAGATCCTTGTTCCCCTTTCTGAGGGAGGAGAAAAGAAGGTTCACTCCCCAAAGACAAATCAAAGAGGACGAGGGATTCCTCTCCCTCTGCAGGGGGTCCAGTGATGGAGGGATCTACTGCCATTTCAGCAAGCTAAGATTGGCATGTCCAGCTCCGAGGCACCCTCTGGAGGGAAGGCCCAGACCAAAACCAAAGTCTGAAGTTCAGTGAGAGGAGCCTTGATTATGTCAAGGCCCCTCATTCAGAGATCACCTGCTGTTTTCTAGCCTGCCTCTTTCAAATGTGTTTTAGTTAAATTACTCCGCTGATGGTAGGTAGCATGTTGGCCAAAGGCAAAATGATTTTTCAAAGGACGATATTAGCTAGCTTGATTGGTAGAGAGCCAAAGATGACCCGTTTCTCATGAGGGGAGCCTTCTTGCGAATGCATTGGACCCTTTTCATGCAGTCACGATTAGTGCCCTTGGGACACTTAATGGCTCGCCGGTGAATGTGATGCCACAATCTACCATGAACTTTGTGAAAGTAGTAGTTTATGCAAGGGAACTCATGAACTACTCCTTAGAAGACATCATGGAAGAGCTGGCTCACAAAAGAGCAGTCAAGGTTGAACGTGTGATGAGAAAGCAAGGAGGGGCTTTGAGAACCATCTCTAGTTCTTTGTCACTTTCAACTGCGAAAGGCTTGATAAGTCTCTGCATGCCAGCTGCTATCACTACAGTGTGAAGGCATTCATGGCACCGTATATATGGCCAAGTGTGTCAATTGTGGAGAGCCGCAGCCTGCTTCTTCAAAGCAATTTGGTGTGTAACTCATGGCGAAGGAAATCCTGGCCATACAGACTGCAGATCATCTCATTTCTCAAGGCTAAGGACTTGCTGATGGAGCACCCAGTACTACCTGGGACAGCCTATGTCTTAGTGTTAAAAAGGTACCCTTTGCTCCTGACCCATCAAAGCCTACGAGCACTGTCGTTTATGCTCCCATTCAGAAACCCTCTGCATGTTCTACCTTCTCTGCCTCATCTGGGTGCTGCCCTGCTAGAGTTAGGTGCTCAAAGGGTTTACACCTAGCTTCAGTAAAATGAGTTTTGCCTCAGGCATGCGTATGGCCATTCCCATGACTGTCTTCACTTCAAAGAGGACCCCCGCATCTCCGATCTTGGCCCAAGGTCATATTGAATAGCTGTTGACTCAGAGCTAACTTGGCAAAGAAGGTGGGAGACAGTGGAGGGGAACTTAAAGTTACATGCCATTATGCCGCGACTGTTCCCATGGATTCCCTTCTCCCCAATGCTGTGATGCTTCAGTTTGCTTTCTGTCATCTCCGAATTGGACACACTTGCAGGATGCACTGCCACTTGATGGAGCACTTGCCTGCAACATACTTTGAAAACTGCATCATGTCCCAGTCTGAGTGTTCTTTGTGCACGCTGCCTGTCCCAGTCTGAGTGATCTTTGTGCACGCTGCCTGTCCCAGTACTGGGATAAGCGGGGGCACTCCCACCTACACTCAGGACAGATTTGTGCACACTGACTTGGGGAGTTTACAACATTTTGGAGGAGGTTGGCCTCCTCCACTTTATTTGACCTTTTTTGTTTTTTTTTGTAGGTCGCATGTTTCTGCACCGGGGGGGGAGGGGGCTTTGTCCTTTTTTTATCATTGTTATTTACATATTATTTGTTTTTTTTAGTATAGCCTAGTAGTAGGCTGTGTTGTGTACGGCGACTTATGCCCAAGTTGGCAGTTGCCAGATTGGCTACCACACTGGGGGGGGGGGGGAAGGCAAGAGCTGCCTGTTCTTATCCTGTTCCCTCTTTTAGTGTGAATAGATCTTTTTTTAGAAGAATCTAAGCTTTTAGTAGTCTCCTCTCAATGGGAACTGCTTTGAATTTCTCTTGATTAGTTCTTATTTTCCACTTGGCCGCATAGATATTTAATCTTTTGGTTTCTGCCATTGTCATACGAGCTTACATAGGTCGGTCCTTCCAAGGATACTGGATTATCTGGCTGAAATCACCGGCATATTGAATGTTGAGGCAAGTGGGGTTTGCAGGGGCTGGGACATCTGCAGTGTATATTGAGTAGAGATTCGGGGAAAGGTACCCCTCTTCAGGAGGCCCACATTGAGTGGAAACTTCGGTCCATCCATGCACCCTAAACTGGCATATGCTACTCTCTCCATGATGTAGTCACAGAGAGTTCTTTTGTAAGTTTTCACTTAGGCCCAGTCTTAGGATCTTGTACTGCATCCCCCTTTGCCATACCTTATCAAATGCCTTTGATACATCCCACAAACAATATCCACTTAAGTCCCTTCCCGTTTGTCTTGGGCAAGCTTTCTGTGATGACATTTATCGCCATTTACGTACTTCGCTTTTTTCTGAACCCAAACTGGTTCTTGTTGTACATGGAGTTCTCCTCCAGTTGAGACACTCCTCTTCTGTTGAGGATCTTCTCAAAGAGCTTTCCACCAAATTCCAGGAGAGAAGCTTCACAAGACTGTGTGAGCTGAGCTAAGGTTCACTTTCCGGCGCCGCATCTGATAAACTGACCCCCCCCCCCATCCCTTCCACCACCCAGGGCCATCTGCTTCTGGCAAGCCCATATAAATTATGACATTGGACTTATTAAGAATTTAGTATCAGCCTACCCTCAAAGCGACGCATAACTCTCGATCGGTTCCAAGAGCCTGAAGGCAAGATTTCTATTTAGATTAATTGATAGTCTAGCGACAAGAGACTATTGTTCTGAATTTCAGTTCCGTTCCTGTCTCAGCAAAATACTCCCTCGACCCATATTCTCGAGGTTAACTGTAGTAATTGTAATTTCCATTTGCAGTCCCTCTCTCTCTCACTAAGCCTACTGCTAATTAAACTTTGTGATTCAAGTCTCCCATTCTGCGGACAGTTTGTTAGTTTGTCGGTATTCGTAACCACATCCGAGCGTCCCTTTAAACCATCTAATCCGAATGGGTACTTATATGAAACCCTTTCTATTAATTTGTATATATTGGTTGTATAGTAGTAAAGCTTCTTTTGTTTATTCAGTTTTGATATCCCAGAACCTCCAAGATAGTTAAATATTTTACCTGTTAAAATTGCACTCTTAACATATTTTTATCATTACCCAATGCACATTGCGGCTTAATCCACCCACACTTTTCTTGCTCTTCTCGGACAAGGGAATCTGACCTGACCTACAACATAGAAAAAATATATATATATATTCCTCATTATTTACATTATATATTAAATTGGTGTCAGGTTTATGGGGTTAATCTTGGTTCTGGCTCTGGATATTAGAAACTGAAGAAATAATCTTTGCATAGGCTACTTGTAGAACAAATTTGTATTTACCTGTTCCCATTGTTGTTGTGAATTTATTTTTTGTGATATTTTTTTAGGTGATTTTTTTGGTTCCTGCATCACAGGTATTTTCCCTACAGAATTTCTTCCTTTTAGGGCTCATACTATCTGCTATAATTGAAAGATAGAGTAAGAATTTTATTGTTTATTTGTATGTTTGTGTTATTTGGTGTGCTCAAGGGGTAGATGCTGAGGCTTCATCTCAATCACAGGGAGAGATTTTGCTAAAATCTCGACTCCCCCAAATTTTTTCTGAGTGAAATAATTGCGTTTGTTTTTACAAGTGTTTTTTTCAAGGGGGGGAGGGTCTGTATTGATTTCATTTTGGGTCAATCAAAACCCATTTGCACTTCCGTTCATGTATATAAGTAGTTCAAGCGTTTTACAAGTAATTTGGATTCGACAGATCCCACTACATTCTTTTGTTGTTGTTTTTTTACCCTCTTGACGTAAAGTTGGTGAACTAGACAGCGTGTCTTCCTTCAAGATCTTTAAAGGCAACTTTAATGAGTTGTTTTGATGATCTTTGTTGTTTTAGACAACCGCTTTTGTTCCATAATGCTGAGCATTTCCCCATCATAACATGATTGATATTTATAAAAGAATATATTTTCCATGCCTGTTTTGCATCAGGTATGGCAACAAGACTGTGTGTGTTAAATACAACGCACACGCTTAAGTAGGCTGAAGCTGCATGGGTCAGACAAAAGGTCTTCTTACTGATCTAAGGCACTTCTCATTAAGAAACTATCCTCCAGCTCGTGCTCACCCTGATCTTCTTCACCTACCTGGATACATCTTCTGAATCTGTGGACACATTTGCAGCAGTGACTGCAAATTCCTTAAACGCTTTAACAAAATTAGAGCCGTTATCAGTGACAGTGCTCATGATTTTCTGCAGGGGGATATCGTATTCATTGATGATATTCTCCATATGTTCAGCAATCTTACATAACATGATTTGAAGTGACAGCATGCCAATACTCCACTGTGATGGACAAGAGCAGCTTCCTCAAGCTAAAAAAAAAAAGAAGCAATAATAGTCCAATGTTTGTCTCATAAATGTTTCCATAAATTTTACATATTAATATAGTCAAGATAAATTCAACAAAGAAATAGGTCCGCTTTCAGCCAAGAGCTGATAACTCCCTAACTGTAAAGACATTTTCAATTTCATATTTCATAAAGAGCAAAATCTCAACATACCCAATGAACTGTAACGCCCAACAAACTACGCTGATGAGTTCACCTAAGTAAGAGGTGCTGTCTAGTTTATTTTTCAGTAAAGCTCTTGTCACTTTCTCTTCTTCTATAAGATTTCAGCCTAGCATTATTTAGACCTGCGGTAGTGGAATGTGTAATTATTGAGTAAAATTTTATATATAAAATGTAGCTATATAGGACTGTTAATAAATATATTATTAGTCCTTCATATTCAGAATTACATAGTAAAATATTGACTTTCAGTATTGTTAGGAATATATACATTATACTTTATTTTCTACATTTTTGACATAATGATATACAGGTATTGCTACTATAACAAAATACATCGTTATAGGAATTTATCTAATAACTACATATAATCGATCAATAATTGTACTAATTATTCCTGAAAATTTTTTATTCAATAATATCTTCAAGTAAATAATAACGCTTTACAAATATATGTAGATAGATTCTCATGAAATTATTGCAATATATTAACCTCTGTCGTTTGTATATGTTTTCCTTTATTTAACTGTTATATAGCCTGCATAGTGACCAATGATCCGAAGGATTTAGTATTCAGTTGTCTTAATCTCACAAAAGCTGTTGCTCCATAGTTGATAGGGGTGCACACCTTGTATGATAAAATCAGCAATCAGCTTATCAACAACAACCTGCTTGGTATTCACCGCAAAACACTACGGTAATGTCTTTACTTTAATACCGCTGCATGAAGGACCATCGTCTAGTACTGAACATTTTCATTTTGAATCTTTTCTTTGAGTTGTCACGTTGTTATCTACTTTTTGCGCCAAAGCAGGATGCTTTCTTTGTTGATAAATGTACATGATCAGATAATTGAAGGATATTTGTTTTACATTGCCATAGTTCATATTAAATTCAATCAGCATCTACTATAAATAAAAGTGTTGCAAAAGAAGCAGGTAGGTTCAAGTATGGTAAACCTACGCTACTTAACATTATCGTTAGCTACTAGCAATTTTGCTATTTTTTTAAAATAAGAAATAGTGAAAATTGTCAATTCAATTAAATATCATATAATTAGCTTTAATAAATTCTTACCTTCAAATAAATGCAGAGATTGGAAGTAGGATTGCTCGCCGCAGAGATTTTGCCATTGCATGATGCACATATACACTACATTTTTTTTGGCGGAAGATTTCACTAAATAATTTACCATCTAGTAAAGGATGACTATAATTACATGATTCTTTATCTTCCTCATCTTTATTATTGTCTAATCTCTCCATTTCACACTCTTTCAAAGAAGCTGAAGTTGCCATGCAGCAGTTGAAATAACGTTGAGCGCTCTCACTATACAACCGAACACAACTGTGACCATCTGTTAACTGAATTTGAACTGATGCAAGCAATCTTCCCTCACCTGGTCACACAGTCAACCGTTTGTCTCATACAAGTTGCCACAAGCTAAAACATGCATTACACATTCTTAACAGCTATATAAACCTATTATCAGTAAAGTATTTAAATACTTTCAACAGTATTTAAATCAATGATTTAAAATGTATTTACAAATACAATTTTAAATAGATAAATGTATTTAAATACTGCCCACCTCTGCCCTTGGGGCCTCTAATTTGAAACTGGTGCGGTGAACGGCTGTAGTATTTTCACCCTTGTATGCGATACAGGGTGCATATGTATCATGGTTTCGGACAAGCTACTTTCACCTGTAGTCCTGGATCACAACAAGTTCATCCTAGTACACAACTACTTGGGGCGCGGAAATAGATTCCCCATCAGCAAGTGTTACATAGGGTGCACTTATTTCACTGGCAGGGCTGAGGTTGTCGCAGCACCCATTAAATTTTATGTTGTCCTAATTGGCCACTGCCCACAGATATCCCCACCCCCCCATGTGGCTCAACCTGTTATGACCCATTCTCAAGCAAAAAAGGAATTAGAAGCACCCTTTCCCTTTGGACAAAGGCACAGAATAAGATGCATGAAGCCATTAGAGGTAATAAGGTAATCTCTTTCCTTATTAAGGATGATCTTTATCGCACATGCTCTGAGGGAAATAATACAGAGTCCCGAGCATTATGTGTCCCCCACTCCCATGTTCATCTTGTCCTGCAAACTGCCCACGATAGTCTCTTTTCGACCATTTTAGTCATACTAAGACTGCTCAAAGGATCTTTTAAGTATTTTTATTGGCCAGGTGCAATGGCCGAAATTCTGTGCTACTGTCGTTTGTGTGACCTCTGCCAGAAGACAGCAATTAAAGGGCTAGTTAAGCCTGCGCTTTTAAGCATTCTAAAGGAGCTATTCACCAACCAGAAATTGGATTAGGAAATCCAGTCTTCCTAAACTATCTGCTTGATTTAACACAGAGGTTAGAAAAATGTGCTGAAATAGCATACCAAAATGCCGATACTAACTTGGATAAGTACAAGACCTACTTCAACTGCACATCTAAGGAGAGAAAATTTAATCCTGGTGAAGAAGTTTTATTGTTACTCCAGACAGACAACAATAAATTGTTCAGGCAATGGAAGAGCCCCTATGAAGTGGTTGAAAAATGCAGCCTCATCGACTCTGTGATTGAAACTCCATCAGGAAAGAAGATTTTCCAAATAAATATGCTAAAACATTACCACCATCGTGTGAGCACTAACCAGAATGTGGCAATAGATGAAGAATCGTCTATGGAGTCTAGTTATCCCTTACACCTCCTTAGAGTAGTACAAGTTGCCTGCGTAGAAAGATAACGAATATCCTTTACATGTCTTGCCAGACGCAAATGATTCCTCCTCGGCAGAATTAAAAATAAATGACCAGCTGTCCCCCCTTCAGAAGGACCAATTGCAGATGCTCCTAAAACAATTTGGTGATGTCATAACAGAGATTCCAGGTTGTGCTGCTCACTTTGAGCACAACATCCAGCTGACCACCCAGGAACCTATCCGCTCCAGCTCGACCACCCAGGAACCTATCCGCTCCAGCTAGCTCGACCACCCAGGAACCTATCCACTCCAGCTCGACCACCCAGGAACCTATCCGCTCCAATGTATCCATTGCCCCTACACCTGAGAGAGACATTTAATAATGAGATTGACAAATTATTAAATTTAAAAATCATAGAGCCCTCAGAATCAAATTATTGTTCCCCGGTCATTATGGTTAGGAAGCCAGATGGGTCATACCGTATGTGCATCAACTTTAGAAAGGTTAAATTCGGTCACCGTATTCGATGCAGAGCCAATCCCCATCATTGACCAAAATCTCCATCTTCTTGAGAAGGCCAAATTCATTACAGAACTGGATTTGTGTAAGGCCTACTACCAAATCCTATTAAGAAAAGAAGTCAAGAAATTCATGGCTTTCCCTACTGAAAAGGGACTTATACAATTTTGTCAGCTCCTCTTTAGTCTTGTGACAGTATGTAGCAATTACAATCGAATGATGAGAAGGATTTTAGATGGCTTACCTAATGTAACCTTCTACTTCGACAATGTCTATGTGGCCACCCAAGACTGGAATCAGCACTTGACTACCCTCCAAGCCCCTTTTACATAGACTCCAGGAGCATAATCTGATGATTGGCCCCAGCAAGTAACACTGCTTTTAATAGAATAGATTATTTAGGTTTCCATATTGAGAATGACTGGCTAGCTCCCCAGGAAGAGGAAATTCAGGCTATTGTAGAAATGCCCTTGCCTACAAATAAGAAACAATTATGATCTTCCATGGGCTCTGCATCTTTCTATCGGCGATTCATCAAAAATTTTGCCTTTATTCCCGCTCCCTTGTGCGAATTATTGAAGAGGCCCCCCCCCCCTCCCAGTTCCCCAAGTGGACGCCGTTGTCAATCAATAGCTTCACCCAACTTAAAGGAAAATGCATGTCAGTGCCTATCCTCTACCTGCCCAATCCCAATAAGCCGTTTGGCATTCAAACAGACACCAGCAATCATGGAATAGGCTGTGTCCTGATCATGTACGGGAACAATGGTGAGAGGTTTCCCATCACATATGCTAGTTGAAAATTAATCGACCGTGAAAGGAACTACGCTGTGATTGAGTGAAAAGCACTTGCAATAGTTTGGGGAATACAAAATTTTAAAATGTTTCTGATTTCTTTTACTTTATTTTAATTATTATTGTATAACTTTAGGATGCTATTAACCCGGTGCAGGTGAGCCTCCATTTAAACGTATAAATGATAATTGGGGCTATTGTCAAATTATTTTTTTGCCTTAGTATAATAATCTGTATACATATTATACCACCCTAGTCCCTCTATCTTTGTGTTTTGTTTTAAGTATTTTGCAGATTTAGAACCATGTATCCTTCAATTTTGTCCATTATTGTCATCTAACTATGAGGTACAAGCAACCCTCTTATTATTATTCGATGTCACTTCTTCCCTGGAAGTTCTATCTCAGGAGGGAGGAGATGTCATAGAGAGAGAGAGAGAGAGAGAGATCACCATGCAGGTGGGAGAATCTTCAATCTGTGCCTGATGGAAGCACTTCCTGCGATAAGAGGCAGCGATGGGCACACCGTGAGAGCCAAAGGGTCGTGACAAAATCATTACAAGACTGTGTGAACTGAGTCATGGGTCTTTTCTTCTGCAGATGCATCTAATAAACTGAAACACCCCCCTTTAAATGCCCGAGGCAAGCCGCTTCAAGCAAACCCATAGAAATGATCAGACGCTGGACTTGGAATTTAGTATCAGCCTACCCTGAACGCGATGCGTAACTCTCGATCATCTCCCGCACTCCAAGAGCCCGAAAGCAAGATTTCTATTCAGATTAATTGTTCTGAATTTTGGCTCCGTTTCTATCTCGGCAAGATACTCCCTCGACCCATATTCCCCTGTAAGGGGCGCGGCGATTTGTCATCCTGCTGCCGAGCTGAGGGGACTCAGCACCCCATCCAATCCCAGCTTAGCCTCTTCTCCTTCTTTCAGACAGCCTGTATTTTTCCCTTACTTCCTCACTTCCCCTACAACCTCTCCCACAACTTTCTCTGGTTAGCCTCTAATTTCACAGGGTAGATGCTGACCTTCTTTTCAGCCAACTGTTCCAGATTAGGGCTGAGAGGGGATGGGAAAATATTCCCTATCCCTGCACTCCAGTCTGAGATGGTGGGTTTTTAACAACCTGCTTCATCCCCACCCATACCTTCCTGGGATCCCCTTTCCTTCTCACTTCACCACCCCGTAAGGGGCGCGGCGATTTGCCATCCTGGCCGCCGTGCTGACGGGACTCAGCACCCCGTCCGACCCCAGCTTAGCCTCTTCTTCTTCCTTCAAAACACTTGTTTCCTCGCTTTTCATACAACCTCTCCCACAACTTTCTCTGGTCAGCCTCTAATTTCACAGGGTAGATGCTGACCTTCCTCTCAGCCAACCGTCCCGCATCGGGGCTGAGGGGGTGGGGGACAATGTTGCCTAACCCCTGAGCTCCGGTCTGGGGTGGCTGGTTTTTAACAACCTGCTTCATCCCCACCCATACCTTCCTCACATCCCTTTTCCTCTCCTCTTCACAATCTATATTTTTTACACCATTTCTAAGGTGGAGCCGCCATGCCGATGGACTGCCAGGCCACCAGGTGGGAGGGGTGGTCCCGAATGGCGGCGCCTGGCTCTGTCGGGCTTGTAAGCACCTCTTGCAGTGCGGGCAACTGCGAGAGGTGATGAGCTATTGCGTCCCGTAGCACAAATAGGGTCACCATGCCCATGGATGAACTCATAAAACCTCAAACCCCTTTAACTCCCCCTTGCTCATCGACAGAGCTGCCCTCGGGCAGTTCCCCTGAAAAAATGGAGGTCCCTCCCCCTGTGCTTGCGCAGGATACCCTCCATATTTCTCTAACCGGAGAGGAGGCTTACTCCTCTCCTTCGACTACGGGTGCAGGGGACTCCCCCTCACCCCCTTCTCTGGAGGTGCTTTCGGGCACCTCCCTTTTTCCAGCAGCAGTCCCCTTTTTTCTTTCCAAGGGGACTGCCAAGAAAGCCAGCAGGCAGTCCTTAGCCAGCCACTCCACATCAAAGCGGCTCGGTAGGGCAAACCCCCTTTAGGGGAGAGAGGGAAGTCAGGCCCCTTCGGTTGCTTCCCTCAAAAGACCTGCTGGCAAGAATCTTAAACCTTGCCGGGGTCAAGGCCTGTGCCTCCCCGCAAAAGACTGGTAAGGCTGCCAAGGGGACCTGCGATGTCCTGGGAGGGGATGACCAACTGGAGGCCCCTCCTGTGATAGACATGGTCCTTGAGGAAACCCAGCCTCAGAGGGTAGGGCCTTCCATGGGGGGGAATCCGGGCTCGGCGCCAAGCACCGATCCTGAATCCGCCCCTATGCAAGGTCCTCCTCAAACGGCTGAGGCCTCCGAGGCAGCACAAGGAGGGGAGAGATCGCCTCTGACCGGTGCCCCTGCAACCACCAGGACCTTTTCCATTTCAGAGAAGGACCTGGCTGAGGCCGGTCCATCTGGCCTAGGGGCTTCTATCGGCGGAGGAGAGAAGCGGGTTCATTCCTCGCCCTCCTCTCCTAAAAAGAAGAAAAAGACAAGAAAGACTAAGAAGACTCGGGGCTCCTCTCCATCCGCTGGGGCTGTGGGGATGGATGGGTCGGCTGCCACTTTGGCAAGCAACCAAGCCAAGACCGGTACATCCGGCTCCTCTGCCCCCCGGGTACGGAGCTCCTGACTATGACAAAGATGAAAAGTGCACAGGGCGGAGCCTCGATGACATCAGGGCCCCTCATTCAGAGGTTACCTGGCGTTTTTGAGCCCGCTGGCTTCAAACGCTTCCTCGTTATTCGCTCCACTGATGGTACCATGTTGTCCAAGGGCAACATGATCCATCAGAGGAGAGGATTAGCTAATGTAATTGGTAGAGAGCCGAAGGTGACCCGTTTCGCGGACAGGAGCCTTCTGGCGAATGCGGCGAAGCCCGCCGAGGCGGCCAAGATAAGTGCTCTTCGGACACTTCATGGCACCCCGGTGAGTGTGAGGCCATGAACTTTGTGAAAGGAGTCGTTTATGCGAGGGAACCCGTTGACTACTCCATTGAGGACATCACCCTAGAGCTGGCCGACCATGGGGCAGTCAAGGTCGAACGTGTGATGAGAAAACAGGGAGGGGCCTCGAGACCCACCCCTACACTCTTCGTCACGTTCGACTGGGACAAGCTCCCTGAGTCGGTGCGTGCCGGTTGGTACCGCTATCGCGTGAAGGCATTCGTGCCACTTCCGCGGCGGTGCTATTACTGTCACCGCTTCGGCCATACGAATCGCTCATGTAGACGTGCAAAGTCGGGGTCACCCGAAGTCTGTGTAAATTGCTCCAAGGTCGCACACAATAAGTCCAAATCGTGTGTGGCTGGCCAAGTGTGTCAATTGCAGAGAGCCGCACCCTGCTTCTTCAAAGCAATTTGGTGCATATCTCCTTGAGAAAGAAATCCTGGCCAATCAGGCCCAGGATCGACTCTCATTCCGCGAGGCAAAGGACTTGGTCCTGGCGCGCCTGGCTCTGCCTGGGATGTCATATGCCTCAATAGTTAGAAAGGCACCCTCTGCTCCTGGCCCATCCAGGCCAACGAGCACGGTTGTTTCCGCGCCCATTCGGAGCCCTTCTGCAGGCTCTACCCAACCCGGGCGCTCCCCTGGTAAAGCTGGCGGCAAAAAGGGTTCATACCCTGCCCCGGTTAAAACCAGGGCTCCCCTCTCTTCCCCCAGCGTGACCGTTTCCTGTAAGGCGAAACGGCCATGCGCCTCCACCGAGTCGTTAGACTCACAGGAGGCAACACCCCTGAAGATGGTCGCTAGGCCATCTTCGGGGGTTCCTAAAACTGTTCCCTGAAAGGAGGACAGCAACAAAGGAGCTTCGGCCCCTTCGCCCACGCCCCGAGGTGGAGCGAGTGCATCGGAGACGGTGGTTCCCTGAAAAGAGGGGCCCCCGCCTCCGAAGCCGCAACGCCCGCCTACGGTTTCGAGGCGGAGGGAGGAAAAGACTCGCATGGCGAGCCCAACCTCCCCCAATAAGTCCTCGAAGGCGACAGCGCTTTGTCCGGCCAACAGCGCCCGGGGTTTTGCCCCCGGGAAGCGTACGGCCATTCCCGTGAGGGTCTTCAGTTCGAGGAGGGCCCCCGCGTCTCCTCCGAGCTAGGCCTGGAGGGCATATTCCTTCAATGGAATTGCCGTGGACTCCGAGCCAACTGGGAGGAGCTGCGGAGGCTCGTCTCATCCCGTTTCCCGTTAGCTATCGTTTTGCAGGAGACCATGCTAGGCGTGTGCCCCCTGCCCGCCCTTCCGGGGTATAAGGGTCTTGCAACCCCACCACCGCGGGATGGCCGGGCTGGGGGATGCGCGGTTTACACCCGGCATGATGTCTCCGTTCTTCCTTTCTCTTTAGATACCTCCTTTCAGACAGTGGCTGTGCAGCTGCACCTGGATAGGAGGTATACTCTGATTTCTGCGTACATTCCACCGTCAGCTGACTTCGACGCGGGGGACTTCCGCTGCTTCGTGGCACGGTTGCCGAGGCCCTATCTCTTGCTTGGAGATCTGAACGGAAGGCATCCTCTCTGAGGAGATTACTCCATAAATCCCAGGGGACATGTCCTTGCCGATCTGATCGAAGAGCTTGAGATGGGTGTCCTAAGCGGGGATGAGTTTACGCATCACTGTCCGAGAACCGCTTCATTTTCTTGCCTCAACCTATCTTTGTGCTCTTCGGATGCACAGCCTGATTTTGATTGGGAGGTGGTCGATGACCTCCATGGTAGTGATCATTTTCCCATTCAAATATCATTTTCAGGGCAACTGCCGCCTAAGAGACCACCTCGGTGGTGCTTGGCGCGGGCGCGGTGGCCTGCATTTCAGGAAATGACTGAATTCTCTATCTCAGTCGAGGAGTTTAGGTCGGTAGATGAGGCCGTTGAGTTCCTCTCCGGCAACCTAATAGCCGTGGGCCTGACTACTATTCCTAGGACGTCTGGCCGTTTTGCACGCCGACCACTCCCATGGTGGTCGGCCGAGTGTGAGACGGCCCTCAAACAGAAGCTTTATGCCCCCGCCGCTCTTCTTGGCGGGCATACGTGTCTTCACTTAACGGGAAGACCCCTTTAGCTGAGGTGTGGAAGCGAGTCAAACGGATTCGGGGCAAGTTCTCGCAGGACCCCCCTCCCATTCTCCAGGAGAATGGGACTGCAATCTCGGACCCCGCGTCCGTGGCGGAATCCTTAGTGACCGCTTAGTGACGACAAGTTTACTGTGAGTGAGTTGCGTTCCGCTCTCGCTTCGTGCGCGTACACCGCCCATGGTCCGGACGATGTCCCGTACGCCATGCTTTGCCCCCTGGGTGAGCGAGGCATGGCCTTTCTGTTAGATTTGTTCAACAGGATCCGGGTGGAAGGTCTTCTCCCAGACTCCTGGCGAATCGCTACTGTGCTCGCCTTTCGCAAACCGGGGAGAGATCACTCCACTCCCACCGGTTTCCGCCCAATCTCTCTAACCTCTTGCGTGTGCAAGTTGATGGAGAAATTGGTAAATGTTAGATTAGCCTATTTCCTGGACAGCGGAGGCCATCTGTCTTCTGCACAGCGTTGCTTCCGTAAGTTCCTCTCCACGTCGGATGCTCTGCTCCGACTGGAAAATGCCGTCTGCGAGGCTTTCCTTCGTAGACAGCACTACGCCACGGTGTTTTTTGATCTGGAGAAGGCCTATGATACCGCATGGCCATACGGTATCATGGAGACTCTCCACACGATGGGGGCGAGGGAACGCCTCCCAATGTTTATATCTGAATTTTTGCGAGATCGTCGATTCCGCGTATGGTTGGGGGGGGGAGCCCTCTCCGGCCCAAAGGAGCAGGAAGAGGGTGTCCCACAGGGAAGTGTCCTCAGTGTCATACTCTTTGCCCTGAGCATCAACGGCATCACCTCGGTGCTGCTGGAAGATGTTCTCGCTACGCTCTACGTGGACGACCTTTCGATCTCATTTGGCGTGGCCAGATGCCAACTCTGGAGCGTCGACTCCAACAGGCATTGAACCGCGTCTCTCGCTATGCCGAAGCGCACAGGTTTCGGTTTTCTTTGGCCAAGACTAAGGTGGTGCACTTCTGCCGCCATCCACGGCTCCACCCCGACCCAGATTTGTTTCTTAATGGGGTGCGCCTGGATGTGGTTGAGTCGCACCGTTTCCTTGGTCTTGTATTCGACCGACGCCTCACCTGAGAGGCTCATATTCGCAGCCTTAGGGTCTCTTGTACCCGCGCCATGGACATTCTCCGTTCCGTGACGTTCAGCGCTTGGGGCGCTGATAGGGCTACCGCCTTACTTTTTTATCGATCCTTTGTTCGCTCGAAGCTCGACTACGGATGCGAGTTTTATGCATCCGCAGCCGAGCGTTTATTGCTGAAGGTGGATTCGATCCACCACACCGGCCTTCGCCTTGCGACCGGTGCCTTCCACACTTCCCCCATTGAGAGCCTGTTGGTCGATGCTGGGGAGATGCCACTCGTTCTGCGCCGCGTGCAGTGCATCACTCGCCTGTACGCGCGAGCCCGGCGCCTCCCTCAGTCTCCAACAGCTCTCACTGCATCCGCAGCTGATCTTGATGGTGCCTATGCCGCCGAGAGACGCCAGTCATACCCTAAGCCCTTTGGGTTTAGGGCCAGGAAACTCCTTTGAGAGGTAGATATAGCTCTCGGGCCGGTTGCGCCCCTGGTTCTGCCCAGGACGCCACCCTGGAGAGTACCACATTTGGCTATTTGTCGCCACGCCTCTGCTCCCAAAGCTTGTACTGCGCCGGGAGTATTGCGTTCGACCTTTTTGGAGCACACATCGTGTCATGCTGGTACCGTGCCAGTGTATATGGATGGCTCCAAGTCCCAAGAGGGGGTCGGCTTCCACGCCGTATCCCCTCTGTTTGAAGTCAGCGGGGGTCTACCAGGCGCTGCGTCTGTCTTCACGGCCGAGCTGGTGGCAATACACCACTCGGTACGGGAGATTACGCGACGTGCCCGGTTCGGAGACCGGATTGTGATCTATAGCGACTCACAAAGCGCCCTGAGTGCTCTTGGGGCATTGGAATCTCCGCATCCCCTGGTTCGCGAAATCCGTGACGCCACGGTTTTGGCGAGCCGGGCAGATGTCGAGATTATCTTCTGCTGGGTTCCTGGACATGCAGGAATTGCGGGTAATGAGCGCGCCAAAGAGTCCGCGAGGACTCTGTGACCGGACCAGCGTTTCGCTCTTCCTCACACCGACTACATGGCAGGAATATGGGCAGCTCTTCGGACTGATTGGCAAAGAAGATGGGAGACGGTCGAAGGGAACTTAAAGTTGCGTGCCATTGCGCCGCGACTGTTCCCATGGACCTATCCCCCAATGCCGCGGCGGCTTCAGGTTGCTTTCTGTCGTCTCCGAATCGGGCACACTCGTGTGATGCATCGCTATTTGAAGGAGCGCTCGCCTGCGCCCTATTGCAACAACTGCGTCGTCCCCCAGACTGTTTGGCACATTCTTGTCAAATGTCCCAGTCTGGGTGATCTTCGCGCACGACACCTGTCCCGGTACCGGGATGGGCGGGGTCGCTACCACCTGCCCCTTGTACTCGGGATGAGTGCGTGCAGATCGACTGGTGGACTTATTGACTTTTGGGGGGAGGCCGGCCTTCTCCCTATTACTTAAGCAGGGTTTGTTGTTTTTTGTTTTGTTTTTTTGCATTTGTTTTTGTTTTTTTCCTTTCCCCCATTTAGGGTGTTTTTTTTTCTTCGTTTAATTTTATTTTAAAGTAGCCTAGAGCTAGGCCAGTTTTAATACGGCGACTAATGCCAAGGTAGGCAGTCGCCAGATAATCTCTAATCAAAAATTTTAAAAACCCAGCCCCGGCTAAAACCAGGGCTCCCCCGCCCTTTCCCCAACGTTGTAGCGGGCCGAAAAATTTAGACTAACCCCAATCGATCCAACCCGCTTCCTACACTAATCCAGACATGAGAAATCGAAGGAGAATGAAACGGATTGTATGTACAGTCCTTTACTAACAAAAAAAAATACAATATTTACAAAAAATATGGGTAAATATGCACCCAATGAGCCTATTTATATATATACTAAAACAATCCTATCTTGGAACCCAATCAATCAAAAAAAATATATATTAATACTAAGAGTGAATATACAAAAGGGGACAACCAAAACAAGAGACAACAAAAGAGGAGTTTTCTTACGTGGTACCACGGTTTACGATTTGCCGGCCTCCCCGGGGAAAAATCTTGTCGGCAGTCACTCTTGTGACAAAATTGGGTGTGCGGGGCTTATGGTGCCTGCCACCTCGGAGCTCAGTTGTCTTTAAGATCTAGCTAAGTACACTTAGAAGACTTCTTATATCTTCTTTAAATATCTTCAAAATATTTTCGTTACAGTCGCTCTTGCAAAATGCAGGCAATGTTTTTGTTTGTTTTTTTTCTTGTTTTTTTTCTTCTACTCTGGTACTTTAACGCTGTCTCATAAAATCTTTAACATTTAGTAGCTAATAAAAAAACATGAGATGTTAAATAACCTTATACATACAACATGAAATCAAATACATATGTACAAAAGAAAATATAATAAAAAAACCCATTCCCACTCACACACACATTCTTACAGAAGGAGGGCGAGTGTATTGGGAAAAAGGGTGGGAGAATGGCCCCTTCACACACTCACATTCGCTCCACCACACCCCTCCTTCCTTAAGCCATTCGACCACAGTCACTCACAATACACTCTCAATCCTTACTCACAGTACCTTTTATACTCAATCACATCCTTCTGCACCCATTCACACTCGTCTACTGGTCCCTGGCTACGCGTAGCAATCAGTTGGGGTTGATCATCAGTCTTCCTGTCAGTCTCATCATCACTATTAATCATCTCGTCAACCATACTCTTAGCCCTCATTACCAGTTCTCCCATCTCACGACAGAATTCTTTCATACTCTTCCATACAGAACCTTCTCTCTTCATACCCCCATTCATCAGCTCCTCACTCACAGCTCTCATCCAACTCAAGGTACATTCTTGCAAAACAGACAGGTCAGTCACATCCCCCGTATTCTCGACAGGCATACCAGAAACCCCTTCGACTGGTTCCCACCAGAAACCTGAAAAATCAGCCACTTCATCGTTCACTACATCAAATTCGCCCCTACTGTTACCATTCGTAAAAACCGAAAAATCAGCCACACTAGGTTCATTCTGCCCAAACACACTATCATTCATACTGTTCCCAAAACCAGAAAAATCAGGCACAGGCAGCTCACTCACTCGTCTACTTATACCAGCCAAATCACTTACCTGTTAACGCAAAAACTCAATCTCCATTTTAAGATCCCCCATACCAGAAAGACTCTGCTCGGACTTACTTTCATTCTTCCTTTCACTCTTCTTTGTACGCTTTCTACTCCTTGGGACTAAGACTAGCTCTTTCCCAGACAGATCCATACTATCACATTCAATCTCATCATCATGCACTTTACCTCTCTCTCTACACAGTTCATACACTGGATGACTCACCAGGTAGTCAGGAGGTTCTCTCCATCTCCTTAACTGACTCTGATGAGCCCGCACTCTCTCAGTCATACCGTCATTCAAACTCTCCAAAACATATGTCACCCCATTTTCCCAAACTCTCACAACTCTATAAGGTCCATCAAACTTCTCACTCATCTTTGACACATTCAACCTACCCTTCACTTCTTTCACCTTCAATACTTTTGCACCTAATTCAAATGAACGGAACCTTTCATGTGCCTCACGCCATACACTCTCCTCACTTTCACTCAAACGAAACCTATTTTTCACTCGCCTTTCAAAATTCATCACAAACTGACATGGGGACATTCCAGTTGCGCTATGCACAGTTGAATTATACGCCCACAACACTCTCCCCAGACATACATCCCAGTCATTCACTGTCGTACTCATCATTCTCAACATCTCACACAAGGTTCTTATAGTACGTTCAGCCAATCCATTTGAAGACGGTACATACAGAGTTGTTCTCACATGCTCCACACCATTCTCTCTCAACATTTGCTCAAACACTTCTCCTACAAATTCAGGCCCATTATCACTCAGACATCTTCTAGGTTTCCATACACACATAGGAAAAAACAACTGCTCAACCACATGCGCAACAGTCACACTCCTTTTATCTCTCACAGGTGCTGCTTACACAAACTTACTTTTATGATCAACCATAACAACTATACCAACATTCCCAGCACTCGTACGCGGCAAAGACACACAATCAATCACTACCAATTCAAACGGTTCTTTTGCATCAACTTTCAACATCGGTGGTTTCACTTGCACACCTTGCACCTTTTGCTTCTGACACCTTTCACACGTAGTTGCAACATCATTCACAACAGTTCTCAGAAACGGATGGAACACACGTTCCTTCATACACTCCCACAGCTTAAACTTACCAATATGCCCATAATTATCATGCACAACCTTTACCAGACCAATCATACCAACTAAGGACATCACAGGTACATAGATATCATCACCATCCTTCACATGCCTCACAAAATATACAACATCCATACAAACAACAAAATCCTTAGCATACCTTTTAAAATCACTTAAACACTCTGGCCATTCATTCAAATCAACATGCATCATTACACACTTCTTCAACTCAACAAAAGGACACATCTCTTGCATCTCTAGAATATCATCACTTAAAATCTCATTCTCATCATCCATGACCAACTCAATCATGCCACAAAATTTGACAACATTCTTCGCACACTCATTCAACTTCATCACCTCACATTCACCTTTCATAAGACGATCCTTATCAGCATCTAAAGACAAATCATTCAATCTCATAAAGTCTACACCAAGCAAGAAACAACAGGGCATTTGCTCATCTTTCAGAATCACAAAGTCATGCTTCACATTCACACCATTACCCAAACTCACTTTCAGACTAACCTGTTCCCATGCCACTATCATGCCATTCCCTAATCCACTTATCCGTAACTTCACAGGTTTATGCTCGCAACATCTAAACTCTTCATACTTACTCAGAATATTCTCATTCACTAAAGACACTTGCGCTCCAGTATCAATCAAACCACAGAAAAACCTTTCACCAACTTTCACTCTCGCTTCCATCATATCAGGTCCACCATGTTCGCAATACACAGAAGGAACAAGCACACCAACATCAGCACTGATATCCACACTGTCATTAACTCTCATATCATCACTCACCACACGACGCTCATCTTCATCCAGACAATCATTCTTCTCTCTTATATATGAACACTTTTCAATCACCCAATTGTAGTGCACACTGCTCAAACATTGCAGATGTACCACATTAGGATTCAAACCCTTCATCTTCTCATCCTTGTACACAATCGGCCTCTCACCACCAAAGTGCACATAAACAATCACTCCATACAAACGACTCACTACAATCAACACTTCCTGAAATGGCGGGACCCTTTGCATACACATCGCTCTCAATTCTTTCATGAAGTTCCGCACCTTTGCCATACCAATGCTTTCAGGCTTCCTACACACTTCATTCATTACCTCCTTCCTTAAATCATCCACACTATCGGGCACTCTCACATCTACTCCATCACTCTTCAAATCTTGCAAACCATTCCATACACTCTCAAACAAGGAATCACCACCACCCTTACTCTCTTTTCCATTCATAATCCCTTTCGGCAAATACTCAGGATCACTCACTCCACACACATTTTCATCATTCGTACCAGGATACCTTGACATCAAATCAGCCACTCCATTCCGTTCACCAGGCACATACTCAATCACATAGTCAAAGTCACTCAAATCTTCCAAAGTCCTTGCAATCCTACTATCAGCCCACTTCATACGCTGCAGATACACAAGAGGTTGATGATCTGTTTTTATCACAAACCTCACACCATACAAAAACGGACGCAACACTTTCAAACAATATCTTATCGCAGCCAACTCTCGTTCCACAGTCGAATACTTTCGTTCTGCAACATTCATAGCCTTGGATACATACCCAATTATTCGCCTGACATTCTCTCCATTCAAACGCTGCTCTTGCATCAGAAAACCTCCCATACAATACCCACTCGCATCTGTATACAATTCAAGCATTTTAGCATTTACACTATAATCTGGGTACACCAATTCAACCTCTTCAGCCGCTGCCTCTTTCAGTCTCTCATACGCCTCATTCATCTTATCATTCCACTTGACAACCGTACTACCTTTCTTGCCCATCCACTCAGTCAGAGGCTTACTCACACCAGAACAATCATGTATAAACTTTCGCTGGAACTCAATCAAACCCAAAAAGGACTTCAGTTGCTTCACAGTCACTGGTTTAGGAAACATTCCCACCTTCTCAACATACTTCGGTGATTTTCGCAACCCATTCTCACTCACCATATGCCCAAGGAATTCCACTTCTTTCGCAAACCATTCACACTTCGCCACTTTCACCTTCACACCAACACTCTCCAATGTTCTCAACACATCATTCACCAATCTCATATGCTCCTCAAAAGTCTCAGTCATAATCAAAATATCATCTATAAATGCAATCACATTCTTACTCGCAAACTTACTCAACACAACATTCATTGCCCGCTGGAAGGCTCCGGGAGCATTAGCCAACCCGAAGCTGAGGTTCCAGGACTGGTAATGCCTCTTTGTGGAAGAGAAGGCAGTTACCGGCCGGCTCTCCTCAGCAATAGGCATCTGGTAATACCCCCGTACCAGATCCAGCTTCGTAAACCACTCCATCCCATGCATACTTTATACACACTCAGATACCACACACATCGGAAACCTTTCTTTCACAGTCTTTTCATTCACCTTTCGATAATCCACACACAGACGCAATCTTCCATCCGGCTTACGTACAGGCACAATTGGACTATTCCATGCACTCTCATTCTCTTCAATCACTCCCAATTGCTCCAATTCCAAACACTGCTCCTCAATCTCATCAGCAACCGGACGTGGGAAATGCCTCGGCTGCTGATAGATTGGGGAGTCCTCCTTCAGGACAATCTTGAATTCCGGGAGCTTTGCAACCCCGAAATCCAGATCACCCTTACTGAGGGCTCCCTTTCGTTCAAATATCATTCGATACACATCCTCCCTTTCATACTCAGTCAAACATCCATCCAATTTCACCATGTCCTTCACCTCATTATACATCCATTCACATGTTTTTTCATTCGAAATATTCACCCTGATATCCGTGCTATCATCCATACCTACCTCATTGACAGTGGAGAGGTGTCCTAGTACATCTCCGACTTGGATACCCCTCACCTGTCCCTTCACCCTGGTGTCTGCCTGCACACATACAAAAGGATCATTCATTCTCATCAAGCCATCAAACACACAAGCAACACGCCTTACCTTATAGTATGCATACTTTCCATCCAATATCACGGTGTTTCCACTCACATTTAAACTAACATCCTTACTCCAACTCACTCTAACCGCCACCCTTTCACCCTTCACAAGTCTTACATTCTCCATAGCAGTCACCTCAATACCAGTAAACACACTCCTCAAAACACTACCATCTTTCCCTACATATAACTTATACACCCCATTTTTACCAATCTTTCTCTCAATCTGATCACTTGCAGGATGCACAACCATACGATTCATTTTCATAAAATCATAGCCCAAAATCACACCATACTCACTACTCACCTTATCAATCACCGAGAATTCACATTCATTCATCATCATACCATGCATTCGAACAGGTGACCTTATCATTCCAATCACAGGCACTCTCCTATTACCAATACCTACCAAACTACCCTTGCACTCAGACAGGAGGGCTTTCTCGCTAACCTTGTCATACACATCTTTATACACCAAGCTCGCCTTGCATCCAGAATCTATTAAAGCCAAACACTCAATTCCATTCAATTCCACCTTCACACTCAGACACTCATACTTCCTACCAGACAGCACTTTCACACTCGACAGACTTACCAACACATTACTCACACTCATGCACCCAGAGGATACTTCACCAGGTACCCTCTTACAATTCAGTTTCCCGCTTCAGACTTTCCATTTACACCTTGCGCTCTCAGTCTAATCCAACACTTTTCACTTGAATGTCCTTCCATCGCACAATAGCTACATACATTCCTCTGGTCACGACACATCCTCGCATAATGACCAGCCTTTCCACAATTACCACAAGCATACTTCACACTCCCCCCAGCAGTTGCTCCACCATTCAACCTCGGACAATCTTTCTTCAAATGGCCTATTTCTTTACACTCAAAGCACTCTTTCACACTTTCCTGGCAATCCTTTATCATATGCCCTTTCTTACCACAACCAAAACATGCACCAGACGTCCACCTACATACTGCCAACATATGACCTTTCCTTCCACACCGATGACATTCCACAATCTTTCTCCCACAATTCGATCTCTCGTTTGCTGGGACATACCTCGGTTTCTCACTCATATATCCGTTCCCACGCTTGAAATTCATCTGTCCCCTTCCATTCGACCACCCTCCATTTACCCATCCATTCTGCCGGCCCAGGAAGTTCGACATCACTCCAGCTGGTGCAGCCTTCAGGGCATCCCTGTAGCTGACATACTGCTGGGGTGGATGAAAGCTCCTGGGCTTCTTACCCCCAACATTCACACTGTACCATCCATCCTCTTCTAGATCGCTTTCATCATCAAATCGTCCATCTTCCAACAGCTCCAACACATCCTCCCACATCAACCGTTCACCTGTCAGTCTCATTCTCTCCTTTCTCTTTCCACTCAGCCATTCACTCACCTTTCGCGGGATCGTGTCCAAAAACTTCCTCATCAGTGGTTTACATTCATTTACATCATCATCACCATACCTCTTTCTTGCCATACTCTCAAGCCTATGTGCATAGATGTTCACACTTTCACTTTCCCCATTCGAGCCTTCTCAAATTCATTTACCCTTTTATACTTCACACTCTCTTTCATTCGTTTCACCTGTCCAATCATCCGCTTCTTCACCACATCGTACCTTGGTTCCCCCACACTTGTAATCACGCGGAAAAACTCCAATACTTTTCCCTCCAAACATTCCCCCAAAACATTCATCCAGTATCCCTTATTCTCCGGGTACTTGAGCTTACAATATCTCTCAAATTCCCCGAAGAATTCTTCCACACTTTTCCCACCATGTAACCTAAATCTATCTATCTTTGGCACTTCCCTTATCAAAATACCCTTTCCCACATTCACTTCATTCTCACTTGAGCTGCCTTCACTCTCACTCATATCAATCATACCATCACTCTCTCCTTCATCCGAGTACAATGAGTCCACACTCTTGCCTCTTACCTTCCTATCCTTCCCCTTTGCACCACTCTTCCTTCTTCTCTTGCATTCAACTCTCTTCCATTCTCCGTCCTTCCTATCACCCATAATCACCCTATCCTCTCTAGACTCGCACACACTCCCATTAGTCTTATCCCCTTCAGTCAGAGCAGGGGTCAAGGTTGCGGGTCCTGGGGCCGGTCTTGACCCCTTCATCATGTCATACAAGTCCTTCATCCATTGGTCGACCTGCTTCTGTCTCTCGTCCATTTCTTTCCTCATCCTGTCTGTCTTCTCATCCATACTCATCACATCACTCTTCAATCCATCAATCACGTTCCTCAACATCATACATTCCTCCTCTTTCTGCCTCAATTCCAGCCTCAATCTCACAATCTCATCATGGAGGCCCTGTTCCACAGAAGCCATCCTCCCAGGTTAGTAACAGCGATAGACAAAGGTGAAAAACAACCAAACTACCTGCCACGCTAATTGGGTATGGACTGCAATCCAATCCCGTCACGCTCCCGGTTTCGAAGTCTCACGTCCCTATTCAGGCGCCAAATGTAGCGGGCCAAAAAATTTAGACTAACCCCAATCGATCCAACCCGCTTCCTACACTAATCCAGACATGAGAAATCGAAGGAGAATGAAACGGATTGTATGTACAGTCCTTTACTAACAAAAAAAATACAATATTTACAAAAAATATGGGTAAATATGCACCCAATGAGCCTATTTATATATATACTAAAACAATCCTATCTTGGAACCCAATCAATCAAAAAAAATATATATTAATACTAAGAGTGAATATACAAAAGGGGACAACCAAAACAAGAGACAACAAAAGAGGAGTTTTCTTACGTGGTACCACGGTTTACGATTTGCCGGCCTCCCCGGGGGAAAATCTTGTCGGCAGTCACTCTTGTGACAAAATTGGGTGTGCGGGGCTTGGGTGCCTGCCACCTCGGAGCTCAGTTGTCTTTAAGATCTAGCTAAGTACTCTTAGAAGACTTCTTATATCTTCTTTAAATATCTTCAAAATATTTTCGTTACAGTCGCTCTTGCAAAATGCAGGCAATGTTTTTGTTTGTTTTTTTTCTTGTTTTTTTTTTCTTCTACTCTGGTACTTTAACGCTGTCTCATAAAATCTTTAACATTTAGTAGCTAATAAAAAAACATGAGATGTTAAATAACCTTATACATACAACATGAAATCAAATACATATGTACAAAAGAAAATATAATAAAAAAACCCCATTCCCACTCACACACACATTCTTACAGAAGGAGGGCGAGTGTATTGGGAAAAAGGGTGGGAGAATGGCCCCTTCACACACTCACATTCGCTCCACCACAACGTGACTGTTTCCCATAAGGCGAAATGGCCACGCGCCTCCACCGAGTCGTCAGACTCACAGGAGGCAACACCCCTGAAGTTGGTCACCAGGTAATCTTCCGGGGTTCCTAAACACTGAGTTAGTGTTGCCTTTGGCCTGCTACAAGGGTTGTTTCTGCGCCCATTCGGAGCCCCTCTGCGGGTTCTACTCAACCCGGGCGCTCCCCTGATAATGCTGGCAGCACATAGGGTTCACACCCAGCCCCGGCTAAAACCAGGGCTTCCCCGCCCCTTTTCCCAATGTGACCGTTTCCCATAAGGCGAAATGGCCACCGGCCTCCACCGAGTCGTTAGACTCACAGGAGGCAACACCCCTGAAGCTGGTCCCCAGGCAATCTTCCGGGGTTCCTAAAGCTGTTTCCTGAAAGGAGGACAGCAACAAAGGAGCTTTGGCTCCTTCGCCTATGCCTAGTGGTAGGCTGAGTGCCTCCGAAGTCACACTTCCCACCTAAGGTTTTGAGGCGGAAGTAGGAAAAGACTTGCATGGTGAGCCTAACCTCCCCCAATAAGTCCTCGAAGGTGACATCGCCTTCAATGCATTGTCCGGCCAACAGCGCCTAGGGTTTTTCCTCCGGGAAGCGTACGGCCATTCCTGTGAAGGTCTTCTGTTCAAAGAGGGCCCCCTGCATCTTCTCCGAGCTAGGCCTGGAGGGCATATTCCTTCAATGGAATTGCCATGGACTCTGGGCCAACTGGGAGGAGCTGCGGAGGCTCGTCTCCTCCCGTTCCACGTTAGCTATTTTTCTGCAGGACCAGCGTTTCGCTCTCCCTCACACCGACTACATGGCAGAAATACGTGCAGCTCTTCGGGCTGCTTGGCAAAGAAGATGGGAGAGGGTCGAAGTGAACTTAAAGTTGCGTGCCATTGCGCTCCGACTGTTCTCATGGACCTACCCCCAATGCCGTGAAGGCTTCAGGTTCCTTTCTTTTGTCCCCGAATTGGGCACACTTGTGGGACGTACTGCCATTTGATGGAGCGCTCACCAGCACCCTACTGTGAAGACTGTTTGGCACGTTCTTGTTGAATGTCCCATTCTGGGCGATCTTCGTGCACATTACCTGTCCCGGTACTGGGATGGGCGGTGTTGGTACTGCCTGTCCCTTGTACCCTGGATGAGTGCATGCACATTGACTGGTGGACTTGTAGACTTTTGGAGGGAGGCTGGCCTTCTACCTTTTATTTAACTAGTTCTTTTTTGTTTTCTTTATAGGTTGCACGTTCCTGTGCCGGGAGTACCTTCCCCTGATGCAGATTCGTGCTTCCTGCTCATTGCCTTTTCCTTTTTTTTATTTTTAGTGTTGTGTTTTTTTTTTGTGTTTGTTCTTGAATCTTATTTTAAAGTAGCCTATTACTAGGCAGTTTTTAATACGGCGACTAATGGCCAAGTAGGCAGTCACCATATGAGCTCTTAAATTTTTTTTTAAAAAAAGGCAACATGTGCTATGGTTGGATGAAACAAATTATCGAGTTCAGCACAAATAATATCAAATTATGTTTCACATAAAAGTGGTGTGGTTGATCTCCCAAATATTCACAGTAAAATAGAGCTGGATCTATTATGTTATGAGGCAGTGTGACTACCATTGGTAGACTTTATCTAATCAATGGAATGACAAAAATAGAATACTACAGAAAGACTTATTATTATCTAAAGAGCACATGGAAATTGGTTTCTTCCTGTTTAAAGGAAGATGGAATAATTGTTTTGGAATGGCCATCAGAGTTTCCAAACCTCAACCAAATAACAAAACTTATTGCATGAACATCCATGCAAGACCCTCAAACCTTTGATGAAATTTTGTTTGAACCTTGTCAAAAATTCTTATAATCATTTCATAAAGGTCATTAAGCAAAAAGCTATACTCCTAACTATTTGCTATTAAATTGTATAGGGTTTCATTACTTTTTGATTGCAAATTTTCCTTAAAAAATTTATTCTGTTTGTCTCTCTCCAACTCGTTCATGTTTTGTAGGCGTCTATTAATACATTCATCTCGCACCTAAAATTTTGTTTGTCTGCAATAAACTAGATGGACTGTGGTAAAAAGATGTGTTATTGGGTAAGGGCGTGGATGCTTTCTGGAGTAAGTGTATATATATATATATATATATATATATATATATATATATATATATATATATATATATATATATATATATATATATATTCCTTGGATTCACTAAACAGAAGTATAATAGAGTACTTAAATATTTGGTCATTTTTGTCAGATGCTATAAGCTGTGCTATCTTCTTTATTCTCTCATACCATCTTTTCATTATTTCCTGATAACCCTATGGTGTTAGCAAAAAAGAGTGTTACCAATTACAATAAACTTGTATGTGGATTTTCATGTCATTTAAGATTGGTTTACTAAAAAATGACAGGAGTCTTAAACCAGGGTTGCCTTCTCCTGACAAAAATAAATTTTGTTTTGCCTCTTTAAGAAATAGATCAATTAAAACATAAGGAAACGAGTCTCCAAAAGACTTATCAATACCTAACTTATATGAGGCACCTCCTGTAATTCTGGGAGATGTTACTGGTTTGTTGTTTTTTTGTTTTCAGAATAATTCCCCTGAGCCCAACGAAACCGCTTTAGATCTTAGCCCAACTAAGGTGAAGAGTGAGCAACGTGTAAAAGAAGAGAAAGTTGATTCGGATATAAATAATGAAGATGATTCGGATACAAATAATGAAGATGATTTGGATACAAATAATGAAGATGATTTGGATTCAAATAATCAAGAAGATTTGAATTCATGTACGCAAGAATATTATAATATAAATAGTGAGGAAGATTTGAATATAAATTGTCAAGTAGATTTGAAAATAAATTGTGAAGAAGATTTGAATATAGATTGTGAAAAGGATTTAGATAAAAATAATCAAGAAGACCAATCGCCCAAAATCTTCAAGTGTCTCCATTGTGACTATCAGACTGACCAAATAAGATGCTTCAATAATCACGTATTGATACATTCAGAAAAGAAGTTTAAATGTCCCCAATGCAATTATGAATCGACTCGAAAGCATAGCTTGAAGCTTCATTTCCTGGAACATTTGTCTATAAAGAGGTTTAAGTGTTCACAATGTGATTTTGCCACTAATCGTAAAGAAAGCTTAAAGCAACATTTAGTTACGCACAGCACTGTTAAAGCACTTAAATGTCCAGAGTGTGACTATGCAACTAATCGTAAAGAGGGTTTGAAGAAGCATCTATTAACACACACCGACATCAAACCGATTGAATGTCCTCATTGTGATTACAAAACTAATCGAAAAGAACATTTGAAATCCCATTTAATGAAACATTCTGATATCAAGTTATTTAAATGTTCTGAATGTGACTATAGCTCTAATCAAAAAGCAAATTTAATGGTTCATCAATCAAAACATTCAGGGATAAAGAATTATGCATGTTCTGAATGCAGCTATACCTCTATACTTAAGTGTCGCCTCATGCTACACTTAATGACACATTCTGATACAAAGCGGTTCAAGTGTCCTGAATGTGAATATGCAACCAACTACAAGCATTGTTTGAAGAGGCATTTGGTAGTTCATTCTCACAAAGAGTGTTTTAAATGCTCTTACTGCGCCTTCTTCACGAAGCATCAGGGTATTTTGAGAAAACATGAAGCAAGGCATCTGCAAGGTTAAATGTGCACAATAAGTAGACAATTCTCATTGGAAAAGCTACAGATATTTTCAACTTTTGCATTCATTACAGGCTATAACAAACCTAAGGGACAAATTAACACCATTGTAATTTTTGCTTCAGCCATATCTTTTTGCTATGATTGACATTGTTTCTACCAATCATAAGAAATAACTGTCAGCATATTTTTCAATATTGAACTGGTAAATGTGTTGAAATAAAATTGCAAACAATATAAAGTGAATAGCTCTTTGAACTTGAAGTTCAGATGAGTGACTTACGGATAAGAAAAGTCATGTGGCTTTTCTCGTCCATTGAATTATGTTAAAAAGGCTGATTTCTTGAAATAAGTTATTTTAGGCATCTTATGGATTAGTAAAGTGATGCAATGCAACTTCCATTTGTAATAATTTCAGTTTCATTGTCCATTAAGATGAACAGATGTTCAGTTTTTATTCATTAGAGTTCTATTTAAGTGAAAAATTGTAGGGTGAAGATATTATTATCTGTGCTTGCATGTCATTTTTCTTCATCTATTATTTTTTCTCCTTTGCTTTCTCATGAGAATATCTCATTCTTAAAGGCATTTTAATGAGTCCTGTACTTTACATCTGATCTTTTTTCCTTAGGCAGCAGTTAAGTATCTACCGGTGGGGCTCTGGTCAAATTACTTCCTCATTTAGGTATCTTTTCAATAGTTTCTTTAAGTCTCTCGTTAATCTGGGTTGTGTCAAACAAAAGTCATGTGTGATTTTCATTGCTACTTAAAAATTCTATGGAGAGATGGTAATTTTTGCGCCACTCCCAATTTGGAATTTCTTTTAAATAATCCTTACTACTTATATCTCTTCTATGAAGAAATTAATTATATTGGGTGATCCTAAAGTCTCTAAAGGTAAGAAAATTTCATCCATCATACAATTATTATGGTTAATTCGGGGATTATACCCACCTTCAAATTTTTGGATAATTTATATATATATATGAAAAACTCACAAAGTATCACGTAAGGGTAGCAAATTAATGCAATGTCCCATAGGAAAAAATGAAATGGTGTTTCCAAGCACTTAATAAAGTTTGAAAGTACTTGGAAACACCATTTCATTTTTTCCTGCGGGACATTGCATTTATATATATATATGTTTAAAAACAATTGTGCGCAC
Source organism: Ceratothoa steindachneri (assembly GCA_963969495.1). Taxonomy (NCBI): domain Eukaryota; kingdom Metazoa; phylum Arthropoda; class Malacostraca; order Isopoda; family Cymothoidae; genus Ceratothoa; species Ceratothoa steindachneri. The sequence goes on along the minus strand of OZ018333.1, from coordinate 116,281,481 downwards.
AGGGGCGGACTTGTATCAATTTTTTGTCATAGCATCTTAATTAAAAATTTGCCCACATTATGTAGTGAAGAAGCTATATAGAGTATATCTAAGATATACACCAGGGTTGTCCAACCTTTTTTCCCAATGGGCCAACTTAGAAATTTAAGTATATTCGCCGGGCCACAGAGGTACTTAAATATAATTTTTTAAAAGTTCAAAGATATTACAAACTAAATAATGTATATTAAGAGGAGAAAATTAAATTAGACTAATAGAAAATAAAATAAAATCAATTTGATTTGGGGGATTGCCTTCTTTTTAGGATATTCTCAAAATCTGGTTTTCAAAGCAAATGAAAATATTCCAAAAAAATACTGCGTAAAAATAAAATCTGAGTAAGTAGTGGGCCGCAATGTGGCCCGCGGGTTGGACGTCCCTGATATACTCTATATTTCATTTGCATATTTAAAAAAAAAATAGATATTTATAACAAAGTGCCTATAAACTTTAGTTATAATCCCAAAATTAGCCATTATTACATATGTGCGGTAAATGTTAAAAATGTCCTTGTGTTCAAACTCAAAGATTGATCCTTCTCACTTTATTGGCAAAGATATTATAATGACTTTTTTTCTTCATTTTTATTAATTATTTCACTTTTCAACCAGTAAATTTTCTTATTGCAGAGAGACTTTGGGATCACCTTGATATATGTATAGGAGTATCTCTCAATTGCACCCTAAATATTAATTTGGCTTACATTTGTTCATTTTACTATTTTACTATTTGTTCCTTTGACTGTCAGACTGTGGAAAGAGTCTGACAAGTCCTTTCAGATATTTGTACTTGGGGTTGGATTCTTTAGAGCCTCCAGTTCCGTGGAATAGACATTGGTGAGTGTGGTTAGTTTGGGCCTGTCCTGTGGCTATTATGATGCATAAATTGATCTTATCTTAAGTGGACAAAAGTCATAGGTGACCCAGAGCCCCCTCATTCTCACTCCTTCATCTTGAGTACACAAGTACTCAATTTGCAATATAATTTTTCATGTTGCTTCTGTAGTTATTAGAATCATCTCTTATGAAGTTGTAAATAGTTAAGAAAATCATTGAAATTGGTGTTAGTTGTAGTCTTCTATTATAGTGAGTCTCCTGCTCTTCCAAATACACCTTTGCCCCATGGTAAATAAAGGTAGGGTCTATCCTGATCTCTTCAGGGGGGTGGGGGTATAGTCGCGTTAGTTGTCCTACAACACACCACTGATACCATGGTTGTGGTATTACTTCTCACTTTTGTAAAGGTGACCAATGTGTGCATTCTTCAGTAGATTGACACAAGAGACCCTACTTGCTGGAGTACATCATGGGGGGTGGGGTTATTTGGAGCACCAAGTAGTCTTGTGCAGGGCAGCTTCTACATATTTTCACTCTACTGGAGATGCCCTTATTGGTTTTCATTTAGTCTCAAGTTTGAGGTTCTCTCCCCATGGGGCTTTTATAAGACCCCCACCCCCAGTTATGGCTCTATCCTTCGGCCCAATTATACCCAGGGTATTTCTTGGGGGGGGGGGGTAGAGATGACTACTTGGGTATTGTGACCTGAAAAGGGCATGCAGGGGCAGGAGAATGGTCGACCCTTGCTATTTTGGGCTCCCCAAGTAGTCTCTTCTGTAAACTAATCTGGCTGGCTTCGCATATGTTCACTTCTATTGACTTCATTTTATGAACCCATCTCAGAAACTTTGCTGATGCCCTCTTTAGTCTTTTATTTATTTACCCTTTGCCATTTTTGTTATCCATCCATTCACTCTGAACAGGGAAAGGAGGAACACGTAGGTATGAGGCCCCACTCTACAAAAAGAGTGTGTGAAACAATCTGTGTACCTACTCTTTAGGGCCCAATTAGTAGGCAATGTGTTAGAGCTGTGTGTGTATGTGTACGCATCACTATAAATTTCATAGTTTAATTTTTATTGTTTCTGTATTTAAATCTTTTATACTTTTATCTTTGATTAATTGTTTAAATTAAAAATGAAATTTCCCTTTCAAATTCTTGTAATGAAATTGATTCCTTTTTTTAGTGTTATCATAAAATATTTTCTTTCTGTGTTTTCTTATTGTGAATGGCCACTGATTGACCCTAATTTATCCTGCTCAGCAAAGCTGATTATCAGGAGGAGGTAATAATTGGGGGTGGGTGAACGCAACGGCAATTACATCAGAAAAAATGGAAGAGTAAAAGAGAACTTCAGGCCCTCAGCCAGAATTCAAGAATCCTCTAGGGACGGCTGTGCCCTGGGGATATCTACCTGACCAGCCATTAAGTGGTCCAAGTCATGTTAGTCTGATGGAAGCAGGAATGTGGAATGAAAACCAGTGAGCACTCAATGAGCACTTAGTGAGATTTGTACGGCAGGTGAGATGTAATCGCCACTGATTGACCTTAATTCAGCCTGCTCAGCAAAGCTGATTATCAAGAGGAGGTAATAATTGGGGGTGGGTGAACACAACGGCAACTACATCAGAAAAAATGGAAGAGTAAAAGAGAACTTCAGGCCCTCAGCCAGAATTCAAGAATCCTCTAGGGATCAGCCTATAAGTGCTCGAAGTCACGTTAGTCTGATGGTAGCAGGAATGTGGAATGGAAGCCAGTGAGCACTTAGTGAGACTTGTACAGCAGGTGAGATGTAATCACCACTGCTTGACCCTAATTCAGCCTGCTCAGCAAAGCTGATTATCAGGAGGAGGTAATAATTGGGGTGGGTGAATGCAATGGCAACTACATCAGAAAAAATGGAAGAGTAAAAGATAACTTCAGGCCCTCAGCCAGAATTAAGTGCTCTAAGACATGTTAGTCTGATGGAAGCAGGAATGTGGAATGGAAACCAGTGAGCACTTAGTGAGACTTGTACAGCAGGTGAGATGTAATCACCACTGCTTGACCCTAATTCAGCCTGCTCAGCAAAGCTGATTATCAGGAGGAGGTAATAATTGGGGTGGGTGAATGCAACGGCAACTACATCAGAAAAAATGGAAGAGTAAAAGAGAACTACAGGCCTTCAGCCAGAATTAAGTGCTCTAAGACATGTTAGTCTGATGGAAGCAGGAATGTGGAATGGAAACCAGTGAGCACTTAGTGAGACTTGTACAGCAGGTGAGATGTAATGTGAATCATAAAGGCCATTCTGTATGTAGTGACGACTCACTATTGGAGTGAGCTGTGTGTATATACAGAAGGAAATAGTTCCTGCATTGCTACATATGACTATTATGGGACTCATTAATTCATGATTACATCAAATTAATAAATATTCTATGTAAACTCATGGCTGCTAAAAGTAAGTGACCAACCCTTCTGATGAATGTTCACAAATATTAGTTTAAAAAAATGACTGGGCCTTTATACAATCCAGCCTGAGTGTAGTTATTGTAGCTCTTTCAGGCTGACTAATGATACAGGATTGAGAAGGGTCAACAATGCCATCAGATGCAGGCAAGGAAATGGTAGTTCCAATGGTGATGTATATGGTTGTTTTTCTCAACAAACGACTGGTGCAGTAGGATCCTGTTGATGTGGGTTCAGCTAAGACTCGGTGAAAAAGGAAGGGGTGATAGCATTTGGGAAGGAGGAGTAAGATGAAGAGTGCGGATAAGAGAAGGAATTAAAAAAGACATTCATTGGGGGTCTCTGAACCAGTAAAAGTGCTAGTAGATGGAGCAGAAGGTAGGATTTAGGTGATGGCAAAATACAGTCATAGCCAAAAGTTTTGAGACTGCTATATTTTTATTTTTCATGTATGAAAATTAATAGAAGGAATCAAACATTGAATTTTACTTAGCTCATTTCAATCATGAGCAAACTTGGCACTGGAGGTAACCCGATCCTTGATCTGGGACCATACTAGGAAGCGACCTTGATTTGAAGCCCTTGAGTGTCTATAAGACTTCTTCACAGAGGTGTCATTAATGATCCTAAAGATGGTGCTCCTTGATGAAATACCCTTAGCAACTATCTCCTTGCTTTTCAGGTCAGTTTGGTGCAGAGTAACAATGGTTGCCGTTTTCTTTAGAAAGAACCATTTCTGGAATTGAGAAAAAAAAAATAGTTTTACCCCCAAATATTATGAAATAGATTATAATTAAATAATATCATTTATTTAACCCATATTTATCATCATTGTACACTTTCGATCGAATAGCAAAGCTCCAGGGAATGAAAATCTCCTACTACAGGAACAAGACTAGAATGAAATTTTGGATTCAATGGAGTGTAGTTTTTTTATTGTGAATTTTAATAAGCCTGCAATAATTTAAATATTAGAATAATTATTCTTATCAGGCAAATTAAAAAATATATTAGTTTCAAAACTTTGGGCCATGATGGTACACAGTATCCTGCTTTATGCCATTCTATAGAACACAGAACCTTGGTTTTCAGGAAAGGACTAGGAATCATCTATCATTCTGATGTGGTGGACTCGATCTACTACACCGGTCTCCTGCCCCGCAACCAGTGCTTTCTGCACATCCCTCACTGAGAACCTACTTGTCACTGCTAGGAAGATGCCATGTGCTCTGTGCCATTTACAATGCATTTTTCACCTATATACACAAGCCTGATCTCCCCCCTCCCCATCAGTTGCCAATGGTTATCAATGCATCCCCAGCCAATCTCGACATGCCTATGCCAGTTATACCCTAAGCCTTTTGGGTTTAGGGCCAGGAAACTCCTTCGAGAGCTAGGTATAGCTCTCGGGCGGGTGGTGGCCCTGGCTCTGCCCAGGATGCCACCCTGGAGGGTACCACATTTGGCTATTTGTCGCCACACCTCTGCTCCCAAAGCTTGTACAGTGCTGGGAGTATTGCGTTTGACCTTTTTGGAGCACACCTTGTGTCACACTGGAACTGTGCCAGTGTATACAGATGGCTCCAAGTCTGAAGATTGGGTCGGCTTCCATGCCGTATCCCCTCTGTTTGAAGTCAGCAGTGCTTTACCAGGCTCTGCCGCTGTCTTCACAGCTGAGCTGGCTGCAATACACTGCTCCTTACGTCGATATCACGTCGGGCACAGTTTGAAAACTGGATTGTGATCTTAAGTGCTCTCAGGGTATTGGAATCTCCATACACCCACAGTTGCTTGAGTGCCCATAGGCAAAGTGTGGATCTCCGAGGCCTGAGGAAGCTGGTTTGTTCCCCCTGTCCCTCTATGCTCCCTTTTTTTCTAAGAGTATCCTCTCCTTATTTCCTCTATCTAGGTTTAAGAATCTGACCAGGGACCTTTATAAACAACAGGTCCTGGAGGTCACAAGAGACCAGGACCTGAAGGGTCCTTCTTTTGTTTTTATGACCATCTTCTCAACCCTTTGCTAGGCTTAAGGGCCTAACCATCTACCGCAGGCTGCAAGAGACTAGAACTTGAGGGGTTTGAGGCATTGGGGTGTTAATAATGGGAAAATTGGTTACCTCCAAATAATTCCTTCTCTGCACCTAATGGGCTGACTAACTCCCTGTACCTAATGGATTGACCAACTCCTTGACCTAATGAATGGGTTGACCAACTCCCTGCACTTAATGGGCTGACCAACTCCCTGCACCTAATGGGCTGACCAACTCCCTGCACCTAATGGGCTGACCAACTCCCTGCACCTAATGGGCTGACCAACTTCCTGCACCTAATGGGCTGACCAACTTCCTGCACCTAATGGGCTGACCAACTCCTTGCGCCTAATTGGCTGACCAACTTCCTGCACCTAATGGGCTGACCAACTCCCTGCCCCTAATGGGCTGACCAACTCCCTGCACCTAATGGGCTGACTAACTCCCTGTACCTAACCCCGTAAGGGGCGCGGCGATTTGCCATGCTGACGGGACTCAGCACCCTGTCCGGCCCCAGCTTAGCCTCTCTTCCTTCCTTCAAAACACTTGTTTCCTCTCTTTTCACACAACTTTCTCTGGTCAGCCTCTAATTTCACAGGGTAGATGTTGACCTCCCTTTCAGCCAACCGTTCCACTGAGGGGGTGGGGGACAATGTTCCCTAACCCCTGAGCTCCGGTCTGGGGTGGCTGGTTTTTAACTAACTGCTTCATCCCCACCCATAACTTCCTCACATCCCTTTTCCTCTCGTCTTCAAAATCTATCATTTTTACGCCGTGTCTAAGGTGGAGCCGCCATGCCGATGGACTGCCAGGCCACCAGGCGGGAGGGGTGGTCCCAAATGGCGGCGCCTGGCTCTGCCGGGCCTGCAAGCACCTCTTGCAGTGCGGGCAACTGTGAGAGGTGGTGAGCTGTTGCGTCCCGTGTAAATAAGAGGGTCACCATGTCCAATGATGAGAATAAAAAAAAAACCCAACCCTCAACTTCCCCAAGAAAAACGGAGCTGCCCTCGGGCAGCTCCAGCAAAAAAATGGAGGTCCCCCCCTAGTGCTTGCGCAGGGGACCCTCCATACTTCTTTAACCGGAGAGGAGGCTTACTCCTCTCCTACGCCTACGGGTGTAGGGGACTTCCCCTCACTCCCTTCTTTGGAGGTGCTTTCGGGTACCTCCCTATTTCCAGCGGCAGTCCCCTCTTTTCTTTCCAAGGGGACTGCCAAGAAAGCCAGCCACTCCACATCGAAGCGGCTCGGTAGGGCAAACCCCCTTAGGGGGGAGAGGGAAGCCAGGCCCCTTCGGTCGCTTCCCTCAAAAGACCTGCTGGCAAGGATATTAAACCTTGCCGGGGTTAAGGCTTGTGCCTCCCCACAAATGACTCTTGACGCTGCCAAGGGCACCTGCGATGTCCTGGGAGGGGATGGCCAACTGGAGGCCCCTTCTGTGATAGACATGGTCCTTGAGAAGACCCAGCCTCAGACGATAGGCCCTTCCATGGGGGGGGAATCCGGGCTCGGCGCCAAGCTCGAACCCGAGTCCGCCCCTATGCAGGGTCCCCCTCAAACGGCTGAGGGCTCCGAGGCAATACAAGGAGGGGAGGGATCTCCTCCGACAGGTGCCCCCACGACTACCAGGAACTTCTCCATTTCGGAGAGGGATCTGGCCTGGGGGCTTCTGCCGGCGGAGGTGAGAAGCGGGTTCATTCCCCGCCCTCCTCTCCAAAAAAGAAAAAGACTCGGGGCTCCTCTCCATCCGCGGGGGCTGCGGGGACGGATAGGTCTGCTGCCACTTTGGTAGGCGACCAAGCCAAGATCGGCACATCCAGCCTCTCTACCCCCCCCGTGTGCGGAGCCCCTGACTAAGACCAAGAGTGCACAGGGCGGAGCCTCGATGACATCGGGGCCCCTCATTCAGAGGTTATCTGGCGTTTTCGAGCCTGCTGGCTTCAAACGCTTCCTCGTTATTCGCTCCACTGATGGCACCATGTTATCCAAGGGCAACATGATCCATCAGAGGAGAGGATTAGCTAGTGCAATTGGTAGAGAGCCGAAGGTGACCCGTTTCTCGGACGGGAGCCTTCTGGCGAATGCGGCGAATCCCGCCGAAGCGGCCAAGATAAGTGCTCTTCGGACACTTCATGGCACCCCGGTGAGTGTGACGCCGCACTCTACCATGAACTTTGTAAAAGGAGTAGTTTATGCGAGGGAACTCGTTGACTACTCCACTGAGGACATCACCCTAGAGCTGGCCGACCATGGGGCGGTCAAAGTCGAACGTGTGATGAGAAAACAGGGAGGGGCCTCGAGACCCACCCCTACACTCTTCGTCACGTTCGACTGTGACAAGCTCCCTGAGTCGGTGCGTGCCGGTTGGTACCGCTACCGCGTGAAGGCATTTGTGCCACTTCCGCGGCGGTGCTATTACTGTCACCGCTTCGGCCATACGAATCGCTCATGTAGACGTGCAAAGTCGGGGTCACCCGAAGTATGTGTAAATTGCTCCAAGGTCGCACACGACAAGTCCAAATCGTGTGTGGCCAAGTGTGTCAATTGCGGAGAGCCGCACCCTGCTTCTTCGAAGCAATGTGGTGCATATCTCCTGGAGAAAGAAATCCTGGCCGTTCAGGCCCAGGATAGACTCTCATTCCGCGAGGCTAAGGACTTGGTCCTGGCGCGCCCGGCTCTGCCTGGGACGTCATATGCCTCAATAGTTAGGAAAGCACCCTTTGCTCCTGGCCCATCCAGGCCAACGAGCACGGTTGTTTCCGCGCCCATTCGGAGACTTCTGCGGGCTCTACTACACCTGGGCGCTCCCCTGGTAAAGCTGGCGGCAAAAAGGGTTCACACCCAGCCCCGGCTAAAACCAGGGCTTCCCCCAGCGTGACCGTTTCCCGTAAGGCGAAACGGCCACGCGCCTCCACAGAGTCGTTAGACTCACAGGAGGCAACACCCCTGAAGATGGTCGCTAGGCCATCTTCCAGGGTTCCTAAAGCTGTTCCCCGAAAGGAGGACAGCAACAAAGGAGCTTCGGCCCCGAGGTGGAGCGAGTGGCTCGGAGACGGGGGTTCCTCGAAAAAAGGGCCCCCCGCCTCCCAAGCCTCAACACCCGCCTAAGGTTTCGAGGCGGAGGGAGGAAAAGACTCGCATGGCGAGCCCAACCTCCCCCAATAAGTCCTCGAAGGCGACAGCGCTTTGTCCGGCCAACAGCGCCCGGGGTTCTGCCCCCGGGAAGCGTACGGCCATTCCCGTGAGGGTCTTCAATTCGAGGAGGGCCCCCGCGTCTCCTCCGAGCTAGGCCTGGAGGGCATATTCCTTCAATGGAATTGCCGTGGACTCCGGGCCAACTGGGAGGAGCTGCGGAAGCTCGCCTCCTCCCGTTCCCCGTTAGCTATTTTTTTGCAGGAGACCATGCTAGGCGCGTGCCCCCTGCCTGCCCTCCCGGGGTATAAGGGTCTTGCGACCCCACCACCGCGGGATGGCCGGGCTGGGGGATGCGCGGTTTACACCCGGCATGATGTCTCCGTTCTTCCTTTCTCTTTAGATACCTCCTTTCAGGCAGTGGGTGTGCAGCTGCACCTGGATAGGAGGTATACTATCATTTCTGCGTACATTCCACCGTCAGCTGACTTCGACGCGGGGGACTTCCGCCGCGTCGTGGCACGGTTGCCGAGGCCCTATCTCTTGCTTGGAGATCTGAACGGCAGGCATCCTCTCTGGGGAGATTACTCCATAAATCCCAGGGGACAAGTCCTTGCCGATCTGATCGAAGAGCTTGAGATGGGTGTCCTAAACGTGGATGAGTTTACGCATCACTGTCCGAGAACCGCTTCATTTTCTTGCCTTGACCTATCTTTGTGCTCTTCGGATGCACAGCCTGATTTTGATTGGGGGGTGGTCGATGACCTCCATGGTAGTGATCACTTTCCCATTCAAATATCATTTTCAGGGCAACTGCCGCCTGAGAGACCACCTCGGTGGTGCTTGGCGCGGGCGCGGTGGCCTGCATTTCAGGAAATGACTGAATTCTCTATCTCAGTCGAGGAGTTTAGGTCGGTAGATGAGGCCGTTGAGTTCTTCTCCGGCAACCTCATCGCCGTGTGCCTGACTACTATTCCTAGGACGTCTGGCCGTTTTGCACGCCGACCACTCCCATGGTGGTCGGCCGAGTGTGAGACGGCCCTCAAACAGAAGCGTTATGCCTACATGCGCTATAAGCGCCGCCCGAACGATTTCACTGTCGCTGAATTTCGTCGGGCTAGGGCTAGGTTCCGGTATATTTCGAAGCACGCCCGCCGCTCTTCTTGGCGGGCATACGTGTCTTCACTTAACGGGAAGACCCCTTTAGCTGAGGTGTGGAAGCGAGTCAAAAGGATTCGGGGCAAGTTCTCCCAGGACCCCCCTCCCGTTCTCCAGCAGAATGGGACCGCAATCTCGGACCCCGCGTCCGTGGCGGAATCCTTCGCGACCGCTTTTTCTGCATTCTCTAGCCGTGATGCTGCTCCTCCAGCATTCAATGCACGTCGTGATGTCGCGGAAGGCCGCCGGCTGGACTTTACCTCCAGAGGCGGAGAACCCTTCAACGACAAGTTTACTGTGAGTGAGTTGCGTTCCGCTCTCGCTTCGTGCGCGGACACCGCCCATGGTCCGGACGATGTCCCGTACGCCATGCTTCGACACCTGGGTGAGCGAGGCATGGCCTTTCTGTTAGATTTGTTCAACAGGATCTGGGTGGAAGGTCTTCTCCCAGACTCCTGGCGAATCGCTACTGTGCTCGCCTTTCGCAAGCCGGGGAGAGATCACTCTACTCCGACCGGTTTCCGCCCAATCTCTCTAACCTCTTGCGTGTGCAAGTTGATGGAGAAATTGGTAAATGTTAGATTAGCCTATTTCCTGGACAGCGGAGGCCATCTGTCTTCTGCGCAGTGCGGCTCCGTAAATTCCACTCCACGTCGGATGCTCTGCTCCGAATGGAAAACGCCGTCTGCGAGGCTTTCCTTCGTAGACAGCACTACGCCACGGTGTTTTTCGATCTGGAGAAGGCCTATGATACCGCATGGCGATACGGTATCATGGAGACTCTCCACACGATGGGGGCGAGGGGACGCCTCCCAATGTTTATATCTGAATTTTTGCGAGATCGTCGATTCCGCGTACGGGTGGGGGGAGCCCTCTCCGGCCCAAAGGAGCAGGAAGAGGGTGTCCCGCAGGGAAGTGTCCTCAGTGTCACACTCTTTGCCCTGAGCATCAACGGCATCACCTCGGTGCTGCCGGAAGATGTTCTCGCTACGCTCTACGTGGACGACCTTTCGATCTCTTTTGGCGCGGCCCAGATGCCAACTCTGGAGCGTCGACTCCAACAGGCATTGAACCGCGTCTCTCGCTATGCCGAAGCGCACAGGTTTCGGTTTTCTTTGGCCAAGACTAAGGTGGTGCACTTCTGCCGCCATCCACGGCTTCACCCCGACCCAGATCTGTTTCTTAATGGGGTGCGCCTGGATGTGGTTGAGTCGCACCGTTTCCTTGGTCTTGTATTCGACCGATGCCTCACCTGGGAGGCTCATATTCGCAGCCTTAGGGTCTCTTGTACCCGCGCCATGGACATTCTCCGTTCCGTGACGTTCAGCGCTTGGGGCGCTGATAGGGCTACCGCCTTACTTTTTTATCGATCCTTTGTTCGCTCGAAGCTCGACTACGGATGCGAGTTTTATGCATCCGCAGCCGAGCGTTTATTGCGGAAGGTGGATTCGATCCACCACACCGGCCTTCGCCTTGCGACCGGTGCCTTCCGCACTTCCCCCATTGAGAGCCTGTTGGTCGATGCTGGGGAGATGCCACTCGCTCTGCGCCGCGTGCAGTGCATCACTCGCCTGTACGCGCGAGCCCGGCGCCTCCCTCAGTCGCCAACAGCTCTCACTGCATCCGCAGCTGATCTCGATGGTGCCTATGCCGCCGAGAGACGCCAGTCATACCCTAAGCCCTTTGGGTTTAGGGCCAGGAAACTCCTTCGAGAGGTAGATATAGCTCTCGGGCCGGTGGCGCCCCTGGTTCTGCCCAGGACGCCACCCTGGAGGGTACCACATTTGGCTATTTGTCGCCACGCCTCTGCTCCCAAAGCTTGTACTGCGCCGGGAGTATTGCGTTCGACCTTTTTGGAGCACACATCGCGTCACGCTGGTACCGTGCCAGTGTATACGGATGGCTCCAAGTCCTAAGAGGGGGTCGGCTTCCACGCCGTTTCCCCTCTGTTTGAAGTCAGCGGGGCTCTACCAGGCGCTGCGTCTGTCTTCACGGCCGAGCTGGTGGCAATACACCACTCGGTACGGGAGATTACGTGACGTGCCCGGTTCGGAGACCGGATTGTGATCTATAGCGACTCACAAAGCGCCCTGAGTGCTCTCGGGGCATTGGAATCTCCGCATCCCCTGGTTCGCGAAATCCGTGACGCCACGGTTTTGGCGAGCCGGGCAGATGTCGAGATTATCTTCTGCTGGGTTCCTGGACATGTAGGAATTGCCGGGAATGAGCGCGCCGATGAGGGCGCCAAAGAGTCCGCGAGGACTCTGCGCCCGGACCAGCGTTTCGCTCTTCCTCACACCGACTACATGGCAGGAATACGGGCAGCTCTTCGGACTGCTTGGCAAAGAAGATGGGAGACGGTCGAAGGTAACTTAAAATTGCGTGCCATTGCGCCGCGACTGTTCCCATGGACCTATCCCCCAATGCCGCGGCGGCTTCAGGTTGCTTTCTGTCGTCTCCGAATCGGACACACTCGTGTGACGCATCGCTATCTGGTGGAGCGCTCGCCTGCGCCCTATTGCAACGACTGCGTCGTCCCCCAGACTGTTCGGCACATTCTTGTCGAATGTCCCAGTCTGGGTGATCTTCGCGCACGACACCTGTCCCGGTACCGGAATTGGCGGGGTCGCTACCGCCTGTCCCTTGTACTCGGGACGAGTGCGTGCACTTTGACTGGTGGACTTGCTGACTTTTTGGGGGAGGCCGGCCTTCTCCCTATTATTTAAGCAAGGTTTGTGTTTTGTTTTGTTTTGTTTTTTGTTTGTTTTTTTCCTTTAGTTGCACGCTCCTGCGCCGGGGGGACCTCTCCCCGACGCACCAGCTTGCTTCCTTTCCCCATTTTGGGGTGTTTTGTTTTGTTTTTTTCTTTAATTTTATTTTAAAGTAGCCTAGAACTAGGCCAGTTTTAATACGGCGACTAATGCCCAAGTAGGCAGTCGCCAGATGAGCCCTTAAAAAAAAAAAAAAAATTCCGCACTTTCCCCATTGAGAGCCTGTTGGTCGATGCTGGTGAGATGCCACTCGCTCTGCGCCGCGTGCAGTGCATCACTCGCCTGTACGCGCGAGCCCGACGCCTCCCTCAGTCGCCAACAGCTCTCACTCCATCCGCAGCTGATCTCGACGGTGCCTATGCCGCCGAGAGACGCCAGTCATACCCTAAGCCCTTTGGGTTTAGGGCCAGGAAACTCCTTCGAGAGGTAGATATAGCTCTCGGGCCGGTGGCGCCCCTGGTTCTGCCCAGGACGCCACCCTGGAGGGTACCACATTTGGCCATTTGTTGCCACGCCTCTGCTCCCAAAGCTTGTACTGCGCCGGGAGTATTGCGTTCTGCCGTTTTGGAGCACACCTTGTGTCACGCTGGAACCGTGCCAGTGTATATGGATGGCTCTAAGTCTCAAGAGGGGGTCGGCTTCCACGCCGTATCCCCTCTGTTTGAAGTCAGCGGGGCTCTACCAGGCGCTGCGTCTGTCTTCACGGCCGAGCTGGTGGCAATACACCACTCGGTACGGGAGATTACGCGACGTGCCCGGTTCGGAGACCGGATTGTGATCTATAGCGACTCACAAAGCGCCCTGAGTGCTCTCGGGGCATTGGACCTCCGCATTCCCTGGTTCGCCATATCCGTGACGCCACGGTTTTGGCGAGCCGGGCAGATGTCGAGATTATCTTCTGCTGGGTTCCTGGACATGTAGGAATTGCGGGGAATGAGCGCGCCGATGAGGGTGCCAAAGAGTCCGCGAGGACTCTGCGACCAGCGTTTTGCTCTTCCTCACACCGACTACATGGCAGGAATACGGGCAGCTCTTCGGACTGCTTGGCAAAGAAGATGGGAGACGGTCGAAGGGAACTTAAAGTTGCGTGCCATTGCGCCGTGACTTTCCATGCACCTATCCCCCAATGCCGCGGCAGCTTCAGGTTGCTTTCTGTCGTCTCCGAATCGGACACACTCCTGTGACGCATCGCTATTTGATGAAGCGCTCGCCTGCGCCCTATTGCAACCACTGCGTCGTTCCCCAGACTGTTCGGCACATTCTTGTCGAATGTCCGAATGTTCCAGTCTGGGTGATCTTCGCGCACGATACCTGTCCCAGTACCGGGATGAGCGGGGTCGCTACCGCCTGTTTCTTGTACTCGGGACGAGTGCGTGCACATTGACTGGTGGACTTGTTGACTTTTGTAGGGAGTCCGGCCTTCTCCCTTTCATTTAACCAGGTTTAATTGTTTTTTGTTATTTCTATTTATTGTTGTTTCCTGTTCAATTTTTTAAAGTAGCCTAGAACTAGGCTGTTTGTTTACGGCAACTTATGCCTAAGTGGGCAGTCGCCAGATAGCCCCTTAAATAAAAAAAAAATCCATCACAGGAGAATGCCAAGAGAATAGCCATGCGCCCCAGAATTGTCCGCTCCTGGTGGGAGTGTTCGATTCGGCCAACCCTTCAAGAGGACCAAGGAAGAGCGTGCCCCGCACTGATGTGCAGGAGGTCGCTGACCTCCTGACCCCCCTTTCTTTCCCGATGAAGGTAGGTGTGCCAGGCAATACAACCCTAAACGAGAGGACTGAAGAGCCCTAGATAGGGATCCGTGATACCTTAGGGCAGCGGTTCCCAAACTTTTCCAGTACGTGACACGTTTCAGTATTACAAAACCTACACTGACCCCCACCTTTATAAGCCTTCTGAAAGTGTACTAATTTCCAATAGCTGATACATTTTAAAGATTAATCAAAGTATAGAGAGAGCAATAACCACAAGCAAAAAATGTGTATTAATATTTATTATCAAGGATTGTTTTAATCATATATTTTAATGAGAAAGATGTATTTGCTTTTTTGATACAAGCAAATCAATACGCGGGTCTGTGTGGCTCAGGGCACATCGCATGTCTGCTTCAGCATCCAATCTGTTTCTGGCCTTTGATTTGATTACCAGGAGAGTCGAGAAACCACTTTCACAGAGGTAAGTCGATGAGAAAGGAATGAGAACCTTCAGGGCAAATTCGCTGGTTTGGGGGAAAGCGGATAGCATTTTGGCCCAGCAATTAGAGCTGCTGACCTGTTGTTGCTGATGAGCTCCAAGAATTCCTCTTGTAGGTCATCAGGAAGATTGTCCACAGTGCACCGGAAAGGACTGCGGGCAAGTTTCAACTGTACATTCTCATTTGCATCAATCTCATGAAAATAGTGTCTGAACTCTTCTTGGAGGCTTGACAAGTGTTCCTTGATCTCTTGTTGCAGCTCCTCTGCAAGTGGTTCTTCACCAACGTCCTCAGTCAGGCGTTGTAAGGGAGCTACAAAACCTATCTATAAAAAAACTAACAATCCCTAGAAACCTTGGAATCTCCATGACCCCCCCCAAAAAGGGATGGGATGGTCACAAGGTCCTCCCCCATACACTACACACACACACACACACCTGAGCTAGACAAGCTGCCTGAGGTCACCCAACACGCCACAGATGGTAGGGTCTTCCATGGGGGCGAATCCAGCTTCGATGCCAAAAATTGAATCTGACCCTGTGCAAGCTTATCCTCAGCTGGCTCGGGCCCTCTAGGACTCACCAAGAGCGGAGGGACTTCCTCCACCGGCTGTTGCCCCTCTGACAGCTAAGACCGCCATCCTGGAGAGGATATTGCTGAGACTGCTCCATCTGGCCTAGGGGCGCCTTTCGTTAGTGAAGAGGAGAGAGAGAGAGAGCGCGCGCTACAAGAAAGGAAGTACCCTAGGAGACCTTACGGTCCATTCAAAGAGGGTACCTTTGGACTAGCAGTCGAGCGGGCACAAGGCTGCTCAATTGTTTTGCGTCCCTAAACGGCCACTTTTCAAGACCTTGTCTAGTCTTGACTTGAACTGGTCAACAGATTCACTGTTGACAACTTCCACTGGAAGTGCGTTCCACTTACCGCAGATACTGTAGGTGAAAAAATTTCCACACAGATTGCGGTTGTAACGCTTCAGTTCAAGTTTGAAGCCGTGATTGCGCGTTCTGTTCTCACTCAGTGTGAAAATATCCCGGTAGTCAACATTGTCGAACCCTCGAAGTATTTTGAAAACTTCGATGAGCTGACCACGCTGTCTACGGGTTTCCAACGAGAACAGATCTAATTCCCTTAGTCTATCCTCATAACTTTTATGTCGGAGAGAGGGAATCAGCTTGGTTGCCCTGGCTTGCACGCGTTCCAATCTCACGATGTCCTTTCGCAATGAAGGACTCCAAAAATGTACGGCATACTCCAGGTGCGGTCGGACAAGTGAGTTGTACAGGCACAGTACAATCTCCTGGTTCCGATAACCAAACTGGCGCTTAATATAGCCTAGCATCCTTTGGGCCTTTTTCTCCGCCTCAATGCACTGTTTCGAGAACTTGAGGTCACTAGTGATTGTTACACCCAAGTCCTTCTCAGTGTCAGTGGATTCCATAGCAGTGCCCTTAAGGATATACTGAGATTGGAGGTTTCTGTGGCCGATATACATCACTTTGCATTTCCCCACGTTAAAAGGCATTTGCCACCTGTCCGACCACTCCCCAATCTTCCCAAGATCTTCCTCCAGGGGCGCGGAGATTTGCCATCCTGGCCGCCGTGCTGACGGGATTCAGCACCCCGTCCGACCCCAGCTTAGCCTCTTCTCCTTCCTTCAAAACACTTGTTTTTACTCCCAGTTTCCTCGCTTTTCATACAACCTCACCCACAACTTTCTCTGGTCAGCCTCTAATTTCACAGGGTAGATGCTGACCTTCTTCTCAGCCAACTATCCCTGATCGGGGCTGAGGGGGGAGGGGACAATGTTCCCTAACCCCTGAGCTCCGGTTTGGGATGGTGGGTTTTTAACAACCTGCTTTATCCCCACCCATACCTTCCTCACATCCCCTTTTCTTCTCACTTCACCATCTATCTTTGTTTTTACGCCGTGTCTAAGGTGGAGCCGCCATGCCGATGGAAGGTCAGGCCACCAGGCGGGAAGGGTGGTCCTAAATGGCGGCACCTGCCTCTGCCAGGTTCTGTACGCACCCCTTGTAGGGCGGGCTACTGCGAGGGGTGATGAGCGATTGATTCCCCTGGAACAAATAAGGTCACCATACCCATGAATAAAAAAATAAAAAATCTCTCCCCATTTTCCCTTGTTCATTGACGGAATCGCCCTTGGGCAGCTCCACAGAAAAACTGGAGGTCCTCCCCTCTGTGCTTGCGCAGGGGACCCTCTAAACTTCTCTAACCGGAGAGGTGGCTTACTCCTCTCCTACGCCTACGGGTGTAGGGGACTCCCCCTCACCCCATTCTCTGGAAGTGCCTTCGAGCACCTCGCTCTTCCCAGCTGCGCCCCCCCCCTTTTCTTTCCAAGAAGACTACCAAGAAAGGCAACCCATTGAAGCGGCTCGGTAGGGCAAACCCCCTCAGGGGGAAGAGGGAAGCCAAGCCCCTTCGGTTGCTTCCCTCAAAAGACCTGCTGGCAAGAATATTGAACCTTGCCGTGGTCAAGGCCTGTGCCTCCCCATACAGGACTTGTGACAACGCCACCGACGGGACCTGCGATGTCCTGGGGGGGGGGGAATGGCCAACTGGAGGCCCCCCCGAGATAGACATGGTCTTTGAGGCAACCCAGGCTCAGACGGTAGGGCCTTCCATGGGAGGGAGTCCGGGCTCGGCGCCAAGCACCGAACCTGAATCCGCACCTATGCAACGTCCTCCTCAAACGGCTGGGGTTTCTGAGGCAGTACCGGGAGGGGAGGGAACTCCTCCGACCGGTGCCCCTACGACTGCCAGGACCTTCTCCATTTCGGAGAAGGACCTGGCTGAGGCCGGTCCATCTGGCCTGGGGGCTCCTGCCGACGGAGGGGAAAAGCGGGTTCATTTCCCGCCCAACTCTCCTAAAAAGAAAAAAAAACTAAGACTCGGGGCTCCTCTCCATCCGCGGGGACGGATGGGTCTGCTGTCACTTTGGTAAGCGACCAAGCCAAAATCGGCACATCCTGCCCCTCACCCCCCACCCCCCCCGGGTGCGGAGCCCCTGACTATGAATAAGAGCAAAAGTGCACCCGGCGGAGCCTCGATAACATCAGTGCCCCTCATTCAGAGGTTACCTGGTGTTTTCGAGCCCGCTGGCTTTAAACACTTCCTCGTTATTCGCTCCACTGATGGCAAGTTGGCCAAGGGCAACATGATCCATCAGAGGAGAACATTAGCTAGTGTAATTGGTTGAGAGCCGAAAGTGACGCGTTTCTCGGACGGGAGCCTTCTGGCGAACGCGGCGAGTACCTCCGAGGCGGCCAAGATAAGTACTCTTCCAACACTTCATGGGACCCCGGTGAGTGTGACGCCGCACCCTACCATGATCTTTGTGAAAGGAGTAGTTTATGCGAGGGAACTCGTTGACTACTGCATAGAGAACAACACCTTATAGCTGGCCGACCATGGGGCTCTGCCTGGGACGTCATATGCCTCAATAGTTAGAAGACACCCTCTGCCCATGGCCCATCCAGGCCAACGAGCACGGTTGTTTCCGCGCCCATTTGGATCTCTTCTGCGCGTTCTAATCAACCCGGGCGGTTCCCTGGTAAAGCTGGCGGCACAAAGGGTTCACATCCAGCCCCGGCGAAAACCAGGGCTTGTCCCAGCGTGACCGTTTCCCGTATGACGAAACGGCCACCGAGTCGTTAGACTTAGGAGGCAACACCCCTGAATTTGGTCGCCAGGCATTCTTCTGGGGTTCTTAAGGCTGTCACCCGAAAGGAGCTTCTGCTCCTTCGCCCACGCCTAGTGGTGGGCTGAGTGGCCCGGAGACGGTAGATCCTCGAAAAGAGGGCCCCCCGCCTCCGAAGCCGCAACGCCCGCCAAAGGTTTCGAGGCGGAGGGAGGAAAGACTCATAGCGAGCCGAACCTCCCCCAATAAGTCCTCGAAGGCGACAGCGCCCGGGGTTCTGCCTCCGGGAAGCGTACGGCAATTCCCGTAAGGGTCTTCTGTTCGAAGAGGGCCCCCGCGTCTCCTTCGTGGTAGGACTGGAGAGAATACTCCAATGGAATAGCCGTGGACTCCGGGTCAACTGGGAGGAGCTGCGGAGGGTCGTCTCGTCTCATTCCCCGGTAGCTAGTTTTCTGCCCACCCTCCCGTGGTATTAAGGTTTTGCGACCCCACCACCACGAGATGACCGGGCTGGGGGATGCGCGGTTTACACTCGGCATGATGTCTCCCTTCTTCCTTTCACTTTAGATACCTCTTTTCAAGCAGTGGTTGTGCAGCTTCACCTGGATAGGAGGTATACTATCATTTCTGCGTACATTCCACCGTCAGCTGACTTCCGCCCCGTTGTGGCACGGTTGCCGAGGCCCTTTCTCATGCTTGGAGATATGAATGGCAGACATCCTCTCTGGGGGGATTACTCAATAAACCCCAGGTGACAAGTCCTTGCTGATCTGATTGAAGACCTTGAGATAGGTGTCCTAAATGTGGATGAGTTTACGCATCACTGCCCGAGAACCGCTTCATTTTCTTGCCTTGATTTATCTTTGTACTCTTCGGATGCACAACTTGATTTTGATTGGGGGGTGGTCGATGACCTCCATGGTAGTGATCACTTTCCCATTCAAATATTTTCAGGGTAACTGCCGCCTCAGAGCACACCTCGGTGGTGCTTGGCGCGGGCGCGGTGGCCTGCATTTCAGGAAATGACTCAATTCTCTCTCGCGCAGTCAAGAAGTTTAGGTCAGTAGTTGAGGCCTTTGAGTTCTTCTCCGGTAACATATTGCCGCGGGACTGACTGCTATTCCCAGAACGTCTGGACGTTTTGAACGCCGACCACTCCCATGGTGGTCGGCCGAGTGTGAGACGGAGTTCAAACAGAAGCGTTATGCCTACATGCGATATAAGCGCCGCCCGAACGATTTCACATTCGCTGAATTTCGTCGGGGTAGGGCTGAGTTCCGGTATATTTCAAAGCATGCCCGCCGCTCTTCTTGGTGGGCATACGTGTCTTCACGAAACGGGAAGATCCCTCTGGCAGAGATGTGAAAGCGAGTCAAAAGGATTCTCGCAAGTTCTCCCAGGACCCCCCTCCCGTTCTCCAAGAGAGTGGGACCGCAAACTCGGACCCCGCGTACGTGGCGGAATCCTTAGCGACCGCTTTTTCCGCATTCTCTTGCCGCGATGCTGCTACGCCAGCATTCAATGCACGTGTGAATGTCACGGAAGGCAGCCGACTGGACTTTACCTCCAGAGGTGGAGAACTCTTCAACGACAGGTTTACTCTGAGTGGGTTGCGTTCCGCTCTTGCATCGTGCGCGGACACCGCACATGGTCCGGACGATGTTCCGTACGCCATGCTTCGGCACCTGGGTGAGCGAGGCATGGCTTTTCTCTTACATTTGTTCAACAGGATCTGGTTGGAGGGTCTCCTCTCAGATTCATGGCGAATCGCTACTGTGCTCGCCTTTCTCAAACCGGGGAGAAATTACTCTACTCCGGCCTGTTTCCGCCCAATCTCTCTAACCTCTTGCGTGTGCAAGTTGATGGAGAAATTGGTAAATGTTAGATTAACCTTTTTCCTGGACAGCGGAGGCCATCTGTCTTCTGCACAGTGCTGCTTCCGAAAGTTCCACTCCACATCGGATGCTCTGCTCCGACTAGAAAATGCCGTCTGCGAGGCCTTTTTCGTAGAAAGTACTACGCCACTGTTTTTCGATCTGGAGAAGGCCTATGATACCGCATAGCGATACGGTATCATGGAGACTCTCCACACGATGGGGGCGAGGGGACGCCTCCCAATCTTTATATTTGAATTTTTGCGAGATCGTCAATTCCGTGTACAAGTGGGATAGCCCTCCCCCACCCAATGGAGCAGGAAGAGGGTGTCCCGCGGGGAAGTGTCCTCATTGTCACACTCTTTGCCCTGATCATCAATTGCATCACCTCAGTGCTGCTGGAAGATGTTCTCGCTACGCTCTACCTGGACGACCTTTCGATCTCTTTTGGCGCGGCCCAGATGCCAACTCTGGATTGTCAACTCCAAATGGCATTGAACCGCGTCTCTCGCTAGGCCGAAGCTCACAGGTTTCGGTTTTCTTTGGCCAAGACTAAGGTGGTGCACTTCTGCCGCCATCCACTGCTTCACCCCGACCCAGATTTGTTTCTTAACCTGGTGCGCCTGGAAGTGGTTGAATCGCACCGTTTCCTTGGTCTTGTATTTGACCGACGCCTCACCTGGGAGGCTCATATACGCAGCCCTAGTGCCTCTTGTACCCGTCCCATGGATATTCTTGTTCCGTGACGTTTAGCGCTTGGGGCGCTGATAGGGCTACTGCCTTACTTTTATATCAATCCTTTGTTCGTTTGAAGCTCGTGTACGAATGCAAGTTTCATGCATCTACAGCCGAACATTTATTGCGTAAGATGGACGCGATCCACCACACCGGCCTTCGCATTGCGACCGGTGCCTTCCGCATTTCCCCTATTGAGAGCCTGTTGGTCGATGCTGGTGAGATGCCACTCGCTCTACGCCGCGTGCAGTGCATCACTCGCCTGTAGACGCGAGCCTGGCGCCTCACTCAATCTCCAATAGCTCTCACTGCATCTGCAGCTGATTTCGACTGTGCCTATGCCGCTGAGAGAGACAAGTCATACCCTAAGTCTTTTGGGTTCAGGGCCAGGTAACACCTTCAAGAGCTAGGTATAGCTCTCGGGCCGGTGGCCCTCCTGGTACTGCCCATGACGCCACCCTAGAGGGTACCATATTTGACTATTTGTCGCCACGCCTCTGCTCCCAAAGCTCGTTACTGCGCCGGGAGAATTGCGTTCGACCTTTTTGGAGCACACCTCGTGTTACGCTGGAACCGTGCCAGTGTATACTGATGGCTCCAAGTCCGAAGAGGGGGTCGGCTTCCACGCCGTATCCCCTCTGTTTGAATTCAGCGGGACTCTGCCAGGCGCTGCGTATGTCTTCACTGCTGAGCTAGCTGGTGGCCATACACCACTCTGTACGGGAGATTACGCGACGTGCCCGGGGATGTCGAGATTATCTTATGCTGGGTAGCTCGACATGTATTAATTGCGGGGAATGTGCGCGCCGACAAGGGTGCCAAAGAGTCCGCGAGGACTCTGCGACCGGACCAGCGTTTCGCTCTTCCTCATACCGACTACATGGCAGGAATACTGGCATCTCTTCGCACTTCTTGGCAAAGGAGATGGGAGACGGTTGAAGGGAACTTAAAGTTGCGTGTCATTGCGCCGCGACTGTTCCCATGGACCTATCCCCCCAAATTAAATAATAATCCCACGAGTTTTGAAATATACATAATAAACATGACTTAAATGGCTATAGAAATACAAAAAATTATAAACTATAGCAATAAAGTCGAAAGCAAGGCATGAAGAAATCGATTAATAAGACAGAAAAAAAAGATTAAATAATCCCATGAGCAACAAATATGAATAGTAAACATGAATCAAGCGGAATACAAAAAAAAATTACTATAAAACACAGCAAGAGAGAATTATATGAGCAGGACAAACAATCGAAAATAAGTTAGATCAGGGGGAATGTAATCGAAGCGGATATTAATAAATGGAGCGAAGCAAGTAATTCTTTTAAGTGATTGAACATTAAATAATACGAGTAAACTAAGGCACGAAAGTTTAAATAGTAAATAATCAATAATGGAGGGGTCAAAAGGACGGCTAAAACAATAAATTAAGGAAAAGTCAATAATAAACCAGATCGTTTAGATATTAATGGACAAACTAAAATAGAAATAAAAATTTCTCTGCACGAGTACTAACCTTATAACGGTGAAGCTGGGAGTAACAACTGATAGTACGGACACAATTAGGCAAAAAGAAAACTATTAAGGGGGATGTGGTTGGTTGTACATCTGTCTATATAGTGAATAATTTAAGGGATGATGAATAATCATTGAGTTCCGGGTTTATTTGTTTGATGTAAAGAGATTCAAGAATTTTTAAACTTAGAGAAGAGGAGGCAGAAGAGAGTATACTAAAGGAATCAGGGTCAAGTGGGTGGTTAAGTTTTAGTGAATGTTCTCGTATAGAGGAGTGTTCGGGTTTGGAGATGGAAATGTTGGTTCTGTGTGATACTCCGATATGCTTAGCGATCCTACATCTTAATTGTAGACTTGTTTGGCCTACATAGCGACTTTGGCATGTCGCACAAGTGAATTGATAAATGATGGAGGAACGCAGGCATAATGGGAGTGATTCTTTGTGCCGAAGGAAGGTAGATAGTGTGTCCCTAAGCGTTATAATTAATTATCCAATCTAACGTGTGACGAAAAAATATTATTACTCGGCAGTCGTACAAAGCTATTCGAGGATTTAAAAACGGGTTTTAAAATAATTATATCGTAATTAAGTTACTTTTGTCCTAAACATTTTTTTTAAATGTGACGTGACTATTTGGGGCAATTGTACTTCATTTCCGGTGTGCGAAATCTCTACTTATTTTTTACACTTTCTTCTTTCAATTTTCACACTTTCATATATATATGTGTGTATGTTTATTGACACGTGGAAAGAGAAATTTTTCATTCGGTGAATGAAAAATTGAGGAATTAGAAATGAATACAAAGAAAACTGCTTCCATAACAAACCTCATCAATCTCTAATCTCTGAGAGGCGAATCTAAGACCTCGAGGAAAGAATTCGAAAACCGAAGCGTCAAGCGTCAAAATAATACACAAGCTCGGTCTTAATGAGCCTTAGAAGGGGAGGAATAAGGGCCAGATCGTCCTTAGCTTAAGTTTAAATTTAGAAAGTAGTTAATGAACGAGGAATGAATGGTACTACGCTTGATTGAGTAGTGGCAACGGCCTGGAGATTCCGCCGAGTCATGGTAGGATGACAAGGCTGGAACATGTCCAAAAAAGCCTTAATTTCTCCCGCCTAAATAACATTGGTTTTACGCACCGTGCTTCGCATAGGGGAAGTTTCCTCCGCCCAAACACATGATTTGGAGCATGAAGCACTCGGGTATAGGTGGATGGTTACCAAACAGGGAGAGTTTGGGAGCATGAGGCACTCGGGTATAGGTGGATGGTTACCAAAGAGGGAGATTTGGGGAGCATGAGGCACTCGGGTATAGGTGGATGGTTACCAAACAGGGAGAGTTTGGGAGCATGAGGCACTCGGGTATAGGTGGATGGTTAACAAACAGGCAGATTTGGGGAGCATGAGGCACTCAGGTATAGGTGGATGGTTACCAAACAGGGAGAGTTTGGGAGCATGAGGCACGCGGGTATAGGTGGATGGTTACTAAACAGGGAGATTTGGGGAGCATGAGGCACTCGGGTATAGGTGGATGGTTACCAAGCAGGGAGATTTAGGGAGCATGAGGCACTCGGGTATAGGTGGGTGGTTACCAAACGGAGATTTGGGAAGCATGAGGCACTCGGGTATAGGTGGATGGTTATCAGACAGGGAGATTTGGGGAGCATGAGGCACTCGGGTATAGGTGGATGGTTACCAAACAGGGAGATTTGGGAAGCATGAGGCACTCGGGTATAGGTGGATGGTTACCAAACAGGGAGATTTGGTAAGCATGAGGCACTCGGGTATAGGTGGATGGTTACCAAACAGGGAGATTTTGGGAGCATGAGGCACTCGGGTATAGGTGGATGGTTACCAAACATGGAGATTTGGGGAGCATGAGGCACTCGGGTATAGGTGGATGGTTACCAAACATGGAGATTTGGGAAGCATGAGGCACTCGGGTATAGGTGGATGGTTACCAAACAGGGAGATTTGGGGAGCATGAGGCACTCGGGTATAGGTGGATGGTTACCAAACAGGGAGATTTGGGGAGCATGAGGCACTCGGGTATAGGTGGATGGTTACCAAACAGGGAGAGTTTGGGAGCATGAGGCACTCGGGTATAGGTGGATGGTTACCAAACAGGGAGAGTTTGGGAGCATGAGGCACGCGGGTATAGGTGGATGGTTACTAAACAGGGAGATTTGGGGAGCATGAGGCACTCGGGTATAGGTGGATGGTTACCAAGCAGGGAGATTTAGGGAGCATGAGGCACTCGGGTATAGGTGGGTGGTTACCAAACAGGGAGATTTGGGAAGCATGAGGCACTCGGGTATAGGTGGATGGTTACCAGACAGGGAGATTTGGGGAGCATGAGGCACTCGGGTATAGGTGGATGGTTACCAAACAGGGAGATTTGGGAAGCATGAGGCACTCGGGTATAGGTGGATGGTTACCAAACAGGGAGATTTGGTAAGCATGAGGCACTCGGGTATAGGTGGATGGTTACCAAACAGGGAGATTTTGGGAGCATGAGGCACTCGGGTATAGGTGGATGGTTACCAAACATGGAGATTTGGGGAGCATGAGGCACTCGGGTATAGGTGGATGGTTACCAAACATGGAGATTTGGGAAGCATGAGGCACTCGGGTATAGGTGGATGGTTACCAAACAGGGAGATTTGGGGAGCATGAGGCACTCGGGTATAGGTGGATGGTTACCAAACAGGGAGATTTGGGGAGCATGAGGCACTCGGGTATAGGTGGATGGTTACCAAACAGGGAGATTTGGGGAGCATGAGGAACTCGGGTATAGGTGGATGGTTACCAAACAGGGAGATTTGGGAAGCATGAGGCACTCGGGTATAGGTGGATGGTTACCAAACAGGGAGATTTGGGGAGCATGAGGCACTCGGGTATAGGTGGATTGTTATCAAACAGGGAAATTTGAGAAGCATGAGGCACTTGGGTATAGGTGGATGGTTACCAAACAGGGAGAGTTTGGAAGCATGATGCACTCGGGTATAGGTGGATGGTTACCAAACAGGGAGATTTGGGAAGCATGAGGCACTTAGGTATAGTGGGATGGTTACCAAACAGGGAGAGTTTGGGAGCATGAGGCACTCGGGTATAGGTGGATGGTTACCAAACAGGGAGATTTGGGGAACATGAGGCACTCGGGTATAGGTGGATGGTTACCAAACAGGGAGAGTTTGGGAGCATGAGGCACTCGGGTATAGGTGGATGGTTACCAAACAGGGAGATTTGGGAAGCATGAGGCACTCGGGTATAGGTGGATGGTTACCAAACAGGGAGATTTGGGGAGCATGAGGCACTCGGGTATAGGTGGATGGTTACCAAACAGGGAGAGTTTAGGAGCATGAGGCATTCGAGTATAGGTGGATGGTTACCAAACATGGAGATTTGGGGAGCATGAGGCACTCGGGTATAGGTGGATGGTTACCAAACAGGAAGAGTTTGGGAGCATGAGGCACTCGGGTATAGGTGGATGGTTACCAAACATGGAGATTTGGAAAGCATGAGGCAGTCGGGTATAGGTGGATGGTTACCAAACAGGGAGATTTGGGAAGCATGAGGCACTCGGGTATAGGTGGATGGTTACCAAACAGGGAGATTGGGGAGCATGAGGCACTCGGGTATAGGTGGATGGTTACCAAACAGGGAGAGTTTGGGAGCATGAGGCACTCGGGTATAGGTGGATGGTTACCAGACAGGGAGATTTGGGGAGCATGAGGCACTCGGGTATAGGTGGATGATTACCAGACAGGGAGATTTGGGGAGCATGAGGCACTCGGGTATCGGTGGATGGTTACCAAACAGGGAGATTTGGGGAGCATGAGGCACTTGGGTATAGGTGGATGGTTACCAAACAGGGAGAGTTTGGGAGCCTGAGGCACTCGGGTATAGGTGGATGGTTACCAGACAGGGAGAGTTTGGGAGCATGAGGCACTCGGGTATAGGTGGATGGTTACCAGACAGGGAGATTTGGGGAGCATGAGGCACTCGGGTATAGGTGGATGGTTACCAAACATGGAGATTTGGAAAGCATGAGGCACTCGGGTATAGGTGGATGGTTACCAAACAGGGAGATTTGGAGAACATGAGGCACTCGGGTATAGGTGGATGGTTACCAAACATGGAGATTTGGGGAGCCTGAGGCACTCGAGTATAGGTGGATGGTTACCAAACAGGAAGAGTGCGTATAATTAGGGAATACGAGTGTTAATTAGAATGATTAAAATTTTTTGATTCGCACCGTCTTATGGGTCTTTGAATTAGGCCCCACAGTTTAATAGACTATCCGACACGGGTCGCTACAAAATCGCCACCCATCTGGGTAAAAATTATATGTAATGTGGTTCAACTTCGCTCAGCCACAACCTCTGGAAAGTTACTTTTGTCACGACTTACTTTGCTCGTCCGTTTTTTTTTTTTAAACTGTTTCGATGCGCGCGCATTCAATGAGGCACAGAACCTGAGTTAGTTAGAAAGCAGCAGTATACACATCTGTGTGTGAGCAGTCCCGAAGCAGGGGTCGATTCTCTTAGTCTAGTGGGAGCCTGCGAGTTGATAAGTCAGCCAGGGAGACGACTGTTGACCCAAACGCTGGATATCTGATCTAGGTCAATGGCTTTCCGTGGGTCTTCTCTCCCCTGAAAACCCGCAAGATTTAGTTAGACTTAAAGAAGTGACGACTTGGGGACCCGTTTCTCATCGCGCCCCTTTGGCGGATTCCTAGCGGACCCTTGCTAACAAACAAGTTAATTTATCAAAAAATCTCCCAAGGGGAGAGTTGATACTTTATTACACTCCCATCTCCACCGTAACCCCGTCGGAAATGGGGGCAATACTCCCTCTCTGGAAAAGAGTGCTTGTAGCCGGCCTATGTCTCCTCTCGATCAGCGCTTTTAGTTATCGGTCGCGTCCTGGGGTCCGTTCGCCAGCAACCCCGGATGGACCTGCACCACCCTATCCGGCTTCCTCTTACCTTGGGGAAGGGGTTGATCCCCCGGATTCACAACGGGGAAAGAGAAGGTGTAAGTTTTTAGACCTCCCCAAATACGAATTTTCGTGAGAAGAATGAGGTTAGCTAAGGTTGAAATGAGTTAAGCTAGGGTGTCTTTTTGAGAGGTGTTAGGTTAGGTTAAATTGAGTTGTTAGATTGGTAAATAACGAAGCGAGAGATCCGTGAATTTAAAATAGATTTAAACCATACTCAACCCCATGTCTTATTACCCCCTAATCAGGTAGAGGAAGATAGGTGCGGCTTCCCAACGAAAAAATGTTGGGGGTCAAGTGATAATGTTAAATAAAAATCAACCAGTCTTTTTGAAACATTAACCACACCTGTTCTTCGAAGGATGGTGGAAAATCACACGATGTGACGGCTTCGCTAATGCTTAGCGGATATAATTTTTTTAATAAATGATCGGATTTCTTTTTGGAAGAACTTGCAATGGGACTAAGGGTTGAAGGCGCTGAAATATTGAATATATATATATATATATATATATATATATATATATATATATATATATATATATATATATAAATCCATTAAACCACATTGAAAGAGAAAACGGAATAATTTTTCTTTGCAGTAATATTTTTATTACCTTTTTCGAAAATCCGTGCAGGTAACCGATTCGAACCAGGCACACTGAGGCAGCGAGCACGGCTTTGATCACAGTTAAAAGTATGCCGTTAGTACACTACGCATACTTTTAACTGTGATCAAAGCGGTGCTCGCGTCTTCAGTGTGCCTGGTTCTAATCGCTTCCCTGCACGGATTTTTCGAAAAAGGTAATAAAAATATTACTGTAAAGAAAAATTATTCCGTTTTCTCTTTCATTGTGGTTTAATCGATTCATTTCCATCATTCTCTCAGCTACTTTGAGATATATATATATATATATATATATATATATATATATATATATATAGTGTTTGCAAATTAGTTCGGACAGTGGTAAAACAATACAATTATTTGATAATTGTTGTTTATATTTGAAAAGTACGTCAATGATAAGTTAAATAGTACATTTAATATGAAATATGACTGCCCTTTGCTTTTAGAACCTGCTTCACTCACTCTGGCATAGATTCAACCAAATCTTAACACATTTCTGATAGTTCTTCGTTATGGTACCAGGTATTGATAACGACACAAATTATCTTCTGCATCGTCGAACAGTCGGTTTTCTCGATTCTACCTCTAATTATAGCCTATAGATTCTCGATGTGGTTTAGGTCAGAAGAATTCCTAGACCAATCTATAATGGTAAGTCCACATTTTTTGAAGAATGTGCGCATTATTTGGGAAGTATGGCACGGAGCCAGATCCTGCTGGAAAATGCGCCCTCCATCAGGAAAGTCTTTCTGCATCGCGGGAAGCAAGTGAATCAGCAGGATGGCCTTGTATTTAACTATTTAACGTTGTTCAGCATTACATCAGCAGTAACAAGCCCCCTCTAGGCCTTTAGCGCTAAAACAACCACAAAACATCTTCTTAGGTGGGTATTTTGTCGTCTGTTGAATGTGTCCTGGCTGAAGTGATTCATCTCTGCTTCGTCTTACTACCACTGACCTATGCCCATGTACTTCAAAATGCGATTCCTCTTAAAACATAACTTTCTTCCAGTCAGCTGCCTTCCATCCAGCATACTTGCGTTCCCAGGTAAGACGTTTTGTCTTCGTAGCAGAAGTCCATAACTGCTTACGTACCGGTTTTCTAGCAAATCTGCCAACTTTGAGGGACGGTTGAACAAGAAACATTTACACCAACTAAAGACAAATCTCTCCGGAGGTCTTTACTGGTTTTCTTGGGATCCTTCACACTCTTTTTGATGAGAGCCTTGTCATCGTGAAGTGCTGTCTTTCGTTTTCTTCCACATTTTCTTTGTTGCAGTATTGAATGTTCACCAGTGTCTTCAGCTCTTTTTACAATGTCGCTAACAGTTGACTTTGCTACCTTCATTTTCTAAGAAATGAAGGTAGCATGTTTTCTAAGAGCTATAATACTTGCACGCTTCTTGGGTGTGATATCCATAATAAATTTATCGTTTAATAATGATTGGAAGGTGAATATTCCGCCAGAACCAAGTACACCACGGAATACGCTCCCAGCAATAATCATCCACAACAAGCTCTGGTGTAGTACTGTCGGTCTTAGTGTATCTAGGGCACAACCAAACTGTTGCCAGTACACTATTCTGCACGGAAAACAAAAATAAAATTCATTAGAGTTGCCAAAAATTAGGACATATGAAATAGTCCAAAACTTTGGTACTGTCTGAACCAATTTGCACACTACTGTATATATATATATATATATATATATATATATATATATATATGGAAAAAATAATAATATACCACAATATATGAATCCGAATTATTTACAAAACTGGACTAGTTTCGGCTTAACGCCATTATCAACTGTATGGAGTTTCAAAATGAAGCTGAAAACCAAACACGCTATTGATAAAATCATCTATATTTGTCTGGGGTTGAACGTTTCTAAGAAACTAAGATACTAAAGGGTTAAAATTGCTAGTTTTCATAAAATACTAAAATTGAATAGTGTAATTTATGATAAACTGCTTAATACAAGAAAAGAAATTTCAATAATTCATGATACAATATAAAGATTGGAAGCAGATTGATTTATATTTAAATTAGGTTTAAGGTTTTGGATGTAAAGTGATTTTATATATATATATATATATATATATATATATATATATATATATATATATATATATATATATATATATATATATATATATATATATATATATATATATATATATAGCAGCAGGAATATGAAGACATATGCGATGGTTTTGAACATTTAATTTTCCGGACGTTTCGGTCATTGACGATGACCATCATCAGCGAATTCTAAATACCAAAAATTATTTTTAGAAGAATAACTAAACACAAATCAAATTAGTGAAAATCTATTAATAAGAAATTGATGTAATATCTTAAAAAAATTAACTAAATTAAATAATAATCCCACGAGTTTTGAAATATGCATAATAAACATGACTTAAATGACTATCGAAATACAAAAAATTATAAACTATAGCAATAAAGTCGAAAGCAAGGCATGAAGAAATCGATTAATAAGACAGAAAAAAAATTAAATAATCCCATGAGCAACAAATATGAATAGTAAACATGGATGATGAATAATCATTAACCCGGAACTCAATGATTATTCATCATCCCTTAAATTATTCACTATATAGACAAATGTACAACCAACCCCATCCCCCTTAATAGTTTTCTTTTTGCCTAATTGTGTCCGTACTATCAGTTGTTACTCCCAGCTTCACCGTTATAAGGTTAGTACTCGTGCAGAGAAATTTTTATTTCTATTTTAGTTTGTCCATTAATATCTAAACGATCTGGTTTATTATTGACTTTTCCTTAATTTATTGTTTTAGTCGTCCTTTTGACCCCTCCATTATTGATTATTTACTATTTAAACTTTCGTGCCTTAGTTTACTCGTATTATTTAATGTTAATCACTTAAAAGAAATACTTGCTTCGCTCCATTTATTAATATCCGCTTCGATTATTAATCGATTTCTTCATGCCTTGCTTTCGACTTTATTGCTATAGTTTATAATTTTTTGTATTTCGATAGTCATTTAAGTCATGTTTATTATGCATATTTCAAAACTCGTGGGATTATTATTTAATTTAGTTAATTTTTTTAAGATATTACATCAATTTCTTATTAATAGATTTTCACTAATTTGATTTCTGTGTTTAGTTATTCTTCTAAAAATAATTTTTGGTATTTAGAATTCGCTGATGATGGTCATCGTCAATGACCGAAACGTCCGGATAATTAAATGTTCAAAACCATCGCATATGTCTTCCTATTCCTGCTACGAATAAGGTTCCCAAGGAACGACTCCATCACTAATATATATATATATATATATATATATATATATATATATATATATATATATATATATATATATATATATATATATATATATATATATATATATATATATCGACAGGAGTTGATTGGTCCGTATTGGAACAAACAACATTCTATCTCTGCTACATGATTCGAGTTTGTTCTTGAGGGTGTCCACCAAATAAGTTCGTATTTGGATTTTTATAAACAACTTGATGAAAAATAATTATTTTTTAATTTCATATTTAATGGTGAAGAGCTAGAGCTTGGTAAATTTTATCCACGGAATGAGTTAAAAATATAATTTAACTGATAATCCAAATGAAAAATAATAATAAATTCTACTTAATAACCAAACAGGGTTGGACTTTCGGTACTTCCCTTTCGTAGTCCGACGCGTGGTGCCAGAATGCATGGATGATGCTCGCTGTCTGCCCAGCGTCCAGTGCCAGGCACTAAAGGGAGATCCCCGGGGAAAGTGCCACAATGGATTCGCCGTCTGCTGCACACGTGAGTCATAAACACACACACACAGGCATATATATATATATATATATATATATATATATATATATATATATATATATATATATATATATATATATATATATATAAACAGAAGGTAGAAAGTGCGAAATAGAGAAAAAAATCAGAGAAAGCGAATGATCGCAAGCATGACATTTCTCTTCTGTGCACCGCCAGTGGAGGCACCCTGTGGCTCGACGGTCAGGGTCAACGAGACATTCCTGGTCAACGACAACTACCCGAAGCCCGTTACAACCCTTGGCCACTGCCACTATGTCATTGACAAGGTAAGGGAGGGCTCTTGGTTCCGGGGATTCCAGGAGTCAACACCTAGAAACCCAGGGACCCTTGTATCTCTTTGTCTCTCCCGAAAGGACTGTCCCCCATGGATCCCTTACATTTCAAACGTGGAGACCAAGAACTTGGTAATTGACACCGGGATGTTGATAGTCATAAAGTCTTTTAATTTATAATAATTTTTAGATTTTATATACTTTTTTAATTGTCCCCTATACTCAAAAGGGGGTGTATCCCTA
Organism: Ceratothoa steindachneri; assembly: GCA_963969495.1. NCBI lineage: Eukaryota > Metazoa > Arthropoda > Malacostraca > Isopoda > Cymothoidae > Ceratothoa > Ceratothoa steindachneri. The sequence continues at coordinate 116,249,064 of OZ018333.1, read as the reverse complement.
AGTTATCTGGTTTCTCCTTTAATGGGAGACGTCCATGTTCATCATAGAGAAGTGTATTTCTAAGTGAGTGGTTGTGGTTGGAATATTTATTTAATTATCACTCCCATGTTCCGAAGAACCTTCTGACACAAGTTTATGGTTTATATTGCGAAAGTCTTTGATATAAAACGCGCTGGGAATATAAAGAAAGGGGTCTGTGGTATAACCCGGGATTCACTTTATTACAGGCTTATAATATTTTCAGATGAGCCTGTAGATAGCTTAGAGTAGGAAAGCGGCGCAAAGAAAAATAAAGAAAGAAAAGTAGCGAAACAAGCTACGAACGCGCTTCCCGCGTCGCGTGACAGCCATTAGCTTGAATCCTAAACAACTCGTTAAGCCACTCGCCTGAACTTATCTCACGCTACAAGCCTGTAGTGGAAACAAATATATATATATATATATATATATATATATATATATATATATATATATATATATATATATATATATATATATATATATATATATATATATATAATGATTCGTTCTCGTCTAGAGGTGTGCAAACAAGGACAGAGACTAGGGATTTAGGGGGTGAATCGCTTGAGGAAAGAGAAAGAGATTCAAAACTATTTTGAAGGTGAAACAGAGGGAGAGATATGAGATAGAGATATAGGCAAATAGAAAGAGATGTACAGAGAAAGTGATGGAGAAAGAGCTTGAGGGGGACAGCGAAAGAAAGAAAGGAAATAGAAGGAAAAATGAGAGATAGAAAAGAGAAAGCAAATGGGAAAACACAAGAGAGAGAAAGAATAAAAGAACGGGAGTGAGAGAAGGCTAGAGAGGGAGACTGGGCGAAAGAGAGGGCTAGGGAGTGAGTGGCAGAGAGTGAAGAGGAAAATAAACCGGAAAAAATGGAGAATAGAGAAAAGAGTAGGAGAGGAAAAGGTGAGATAATAAAGAGGAAAAAGATAAACATAACAAAGGTTTAAAGCTTGACTTGAGTGAGTCTTTCTTTGAGACTCACGATGGCGCAGTCGATTCGCCGCTCGCCAACGGTGATCTGGTGACGCAGGAAGCCGTTCGCAATTCGCCTAACTCTTCTTTCGTTCTTTTTTTTATAGCCTCTTTCCCTACACATCTTTATTTTTACTAACGGGGCTAAGTTTACGAAACTTCGCGGCATTGTTCATTGAAGTTTGCTTATCTGATACAGGCAAACAAATAAATAATACTCGCTTATTAACGTAGTCAGTCTTGGGTTTGCGGCAAAGTGTTTGTCTATGTTTAAACTAATCAACTGTAGTGCAGTGAATGACGTTGAAGGAAAGACCATTCCAAAATTAGCAATTCGGTCTAATAATTTTTTTACTCTTCCGAGTTAAACAGTTTACCTAGATTTTTACAATCATTTCCTCCTATGAAATTAGATCGGTCGATTATAAAGTACTTGTTACATTTCATATTAATTATGTCATTGACAATTTTAAATGCTTGAATTAAGTCGTCTCATATGATACACTAGGTTAATAAGAGCACTTTGCATTTATTCGCGTTAAAGCACATTTGCCAAGTTTGGACCAACGTAATAACTTTTGTAATGAGATTGTGTATGTCAGACCTTCATCAATGTCGTTAATGTGGATTTGAAAGAGGACAGGCTCTAAAACTGAGCCTGGGTGAACCACCCTAGTTAAATTGAGCCATTTAGATTCATGACCATTTATGACTGTGTTCTTTTGCTGAGTCACTTTTCAATCCATCTTGAAATGTCACTTTGTTATTCTGTGCGTTTACAATTTTATCATTGGACGTTTGTGAGGAACTTTATGGAAGGCATTTTGGAAATTAAGGTATTTAATATCAACGGGTTTACTCTCATCGTATAGATTAAGGATATCGTAGATGGAGTCTAAAAGGATTGTGAGGAAGGACCGTTTGTTACTGAAGTCATGCTGCGTACCTTTAAAAGGGTGGTTTGCCTCTAAATAGTTCAGAGTTCTGTTCCTTAGGATTATTTCCAGAATTCTACGCACAGCTTAGGTGAAGCAAATTAGGCGACGGTTGCCAGCTATAGATTTGATGCTATTTTAAATATTGGCATTACATCAGAGGAAAGTGGAAGGAGCAAATGAGAGGGGAAAAGAGAAAGGATAAAATAGAGAGAAAGGGAGAGGGGTAGAAGGAAAAGGAGAGAAGGGAAATGAGATATAAAGAATGAGCTTATCAGAGAGGGTGTGCGTCGATCTGTCACCTGATCTGCCATCTTAAACGAAGCAGAACGGAAGAGTCCACTACAATGATTTCTTTGACTAACAAAACAACAACTAAATTTGTGCGTTCTCGCTTTCTCTCTCTCTCTCTCCTCTCTCTCTCTCTCTCTCTCTCTCTCTCTCTCTCTCTCTCTCTCTCTCTCTCTCTCTCTATATATATATATATATATATATATATATATATATATATATATATATATATATATATATATATATATATATATATAAGTTAAAGCTGAATCCGAAAGAAAATGGGACAGTTCTATTTTATAGAACCAGAAGATGGGTAATGTACCCAAAACGTCGTTATAATTAAATGAGAACTGTTACCTGTCTCATTTTCGGATTCAGCCTTAACTTATATATATATATATATATATATATATATATATATATATATATATATATATATATATATATATATATATATATATATATATATATATATATATATCATGAGCGCGAAAGAATGCTGACATAAATCCAGCAAACCGAATGAAACAGGAAAATGGAATAATTTTTTCTTCGGAAAAATGTTATTTCCTAATTCGAAAATCTGTACTGGAGTGGAACCGAGAGCAACCACTTTGATGTCAATTAAAACAAAGCCTTTTAACCACTCGGCTACGCGGGAGAACAAAAATTCTTCCGAATATTTATAAGGCGAATTAATCAATATCATCTTTAAACGAGAACACAATGGAAGTGTCACTTAAATTTTCATTTAGGAAACGCGCGAATGTTTGATGAGATCACGATCTTGGACCAAGCGTGATGAAAAGAAATTGATAGTAACGAAAGAGGTTAAAACGACCGTTTTCTTTGCGTTTCATTCTTCCAACTGCATTTAATGAAGCACCTAGAGACGATCAAGTTTAGCAACAAAAATCTTTGTACCTGCAATAAGTGCTTTTGGATGATAGTTGTAGGGAACAGGATAGCTATCAGCTTTATTGCCTCTGTTTGAAGCACGTAAGTCACAAAGTAGGTGACATCTTTCTTAGAAACCATGTGCAAAGGTGACGCCCATGGGGATCCACATTGCCAAATAATTCCTTTCTTCTCCATTTTAGCAAATTCTTCTTTGGTGCCATAAAGTTTTTGTGGTGAGATGTGGAGCGGTCGAGGTTTGCACAGACGGATCAGGCGTTTGGTTGTTTTTAACTGGTTGCCTATCCACATGGGATGGAGTTTTGTGTGTGTGTTTGTGGAGGAGGGAAAGAAGAGAGTAATTCCGCATTGTGAGTTAATCCGATGGGAATGCGAAGGAAGTTACAGCAATGTTATGACTGACTGTGTAGGTAATGACGTATGTAGACGGAGCTGTTTAGACGTATGCCTTTTAATTGACACACCTCCTCATGGCGGCTGCCCCAGGCAAGCGTCGATACTTTAGGTCCCCGCTCTCGCTGAGAATCGAACCCGGTACAGAGACCTGCAGTTTGAAAGCTGATTCCAATTAGCAAGCGACAGTTCCTTTTGATTTGGATCCTTGCGCCTTTTGTCCTTGTTTCAAAAATCCTTGTGCAATTTGTTCCTTGCCCCATTCGGTCCTTGCACATTTCACAAGGTTTATACTTCTTGCAATTCCCCCCCCACTCAATTAGTGGCTGAGTTGCCCTCCAGTGTTCATCACCCCTATTACACTTCCACAGATGAACCGGGACATCTGCCAACTGCGGCTGGACTTCATCGCCCTTGTCCTCGAAGGCCCAGACCAAACTTCCCGATGCCAGCTCGACACCTTCAGCGTGAGCAGTGGCACTGGATCCAGTCCCCTCCTCCTCTGTGGCACCAACAGTGGCCAACACAGTGCGTACTGCAATGTCAAATAATAATTAATAATAATGATAATAAACTTTTTGCCACAATTGACATGATGAGCAAAGCCACCGGCTTGAAACACTTGAAAAAGAGGTCTCCGATTACCTTTCTTTCCTGCTTCTTCTGATCCGAAGGCGAAGTGAACTGATTCATCAGCGCTCAAGGTCGAACCCCCGGCTTACTTTCCGCAAGCAGAAGGTTCGAACTTGACCGTTGATGAATCCGTTCCTATTCGCTTGAAATCGACAAAAACAAAGCTTATTCCATGCGTCCCGCAGGGGCCGAGTCACTTCTCTTCATGTATCTTCCACACCCACTTGCTATTCCGAAGCGTTGTGAAATGACCTAACCTCACCCATCATCTTTTGTACACACCAACTTGGCCCTTTACAGCAACGGAGTGCTATGTGCTGTAGCATCTCGTCCAGTCAAGGCATCGGAAGTTCTGGGTCCATTTGGGGATTCAATAGACACTTGTGCAGGAAAATGTTTAGCGTGGAAACTGAGAGCACTCTCACATAACTCAAGATCTTGATCAGAACAGTTGTTGTTTCAGTGACATTAAAAAATCAAGATCGACTGAACCATTGATCTGATTGCAACCTTCATCAGCCTTTGTGACCGTTGACCAAATCGAGTAGATTTCTCCGCTTACTCTGCCCTTGGGGAGTTTCCGCAGTGGCCATCTAACTAGGCTGGATGTTCTCCTCTTGTTGAACGTCTCTAAATAAAGATTAGTCATTCCAGAACTTGATGCATTACAACCACGTACACTTTCGTCCTTGCAAATTTTAACTTTACTCACCTAAATCATACCTAAAAATATTGCAACTGTTGTAATTTTTACCACCAAGATTCATGCCTAATCATACTCTATTCCACAAGTTTTTCATTCCCCTTCATATTTGTCTCGCAGATGCAAACATCTGCATTCTCCCCTTGCCCCATTTACCCCAACCACTGGAAGACGCAATGCAACTTCTTCCTGTACCACAAAATAATAATAATGATAATAACAGCGCTTTATCGACAGTGTATGTGGACGTAGGCGATGGCTCGAACTCTGTGCGAATCAACATCGCGACGACCGAGGAGGGGTTCGAGCGCTTGTGGAAGATCAAGGTCACGCAAATCGCTTGTGACTCTCGTTACAAAGGTACGCACGAAAGGGAGGCTCTGTGTGTGTGGGGGGGGGGGTTTGCTTATTTTTCTTGCTCTAGACCCCAAACGTCGGAGAAAATATAAAAGAATGATAATGATTTTATTCATGATATCATCTCCCTCCCTCCAGCTCCAGCCGACTGCCTCCAGCACTTCGCAGGCTTCTCTGGTGCCATCAAATCCTTCAACTACCAGGCGAGTCATCACTCTTAACTTTTCACCAACTTCACCAAGGAGATCCCATCACACCTTGACCCACAAACCCCCACCTTTTTCCCTATTAAAAATCATAAATCTTTGCGAATTTATCCACACAAACAATTTCTTTAGTTGATATAATTAATCATTTTCACGAAAAAAATATCAACAAACAACAAACGCTGCGGCGATTATTTCCTTTAACAATACCAGAAATCCCTTCATTTTTATCCCCCGCCATTAATTTTCTGCCTATTTCTTTTTCCCTGGATTCGTCCTTTTTTCCATCGTGTACGCCAATGTACAACCTTACTCCAGGACAATGACGGTGCACATCAGATCGGCGGACTCATGTACACGGCCTGTGTACAAGCCAGAGCGGGCTTCTGTGGGATCGCCTTCCGGAGCGACGATTTCTCCATGAGCAACGACGGCTCCTCCGCGGGTGAGCCAACACAGAGCGGAAATTTCATTCACACAGTAGCGAACAGAGACGGATGTTCGCTTCAATTACAACACACAGAGTAGAACTTTTATTTGCAACGTAACGAACATAGAGTAATAGTGAGGGAGGGGGGCGCCATGGTAACACAGAGCGGAATTTTCATTTGCACCGTAACGATAAGAGGGAGATATTCGCTTCCAAGGAAACACAGAGCGGAACTTTCATTTGTATAGTAACGAACAAAGGAGACTAGGCGCTTCCATGGCAACGCACATAGTAACGAACAGCGGGGGTGGGTAATTAATCTTCGTTGCATTGTAGCAGAAAGAAATGCTTTATTCCCAGGATACGTCCCAGAGCTCGATATTAATTCCCGGAACAACAGAACAGAGGGGAAATACTTATAAGTTCCCGCAGCAAAGTAACAAATAAGGATATTCATTTGGGGGGCAACGCAAAAGCACGGTAATGCCCGTTGACTAGTTTAGCGGAGGTATTGAATGTGTGTGTGTGTTTGGGGAAGGTATGTCTGCCTCTTCGTGTACAAAATATTATTGAGAGATTTAGAGTAAACTTTGTGCAAGGGTGGGGGGGAGGTGTATGTGGCCAAGGAAGAGGTGATTAGATTAGGAGGCGGATACAGATCATACAAAAATAATGAACTAGTCAAATTGAAAATATCCAGGGATGGACAATTTATGACGTTCTACCAATACACAATTTTATCTGGATCCATATTTCTATCACAACATTTTCCAAAATATTTGCCAGAGAAAATCTAAGGTTTCCAAAATTGGTGTATAATAATCTACACAATTTTGAAAACCTCGGATTTTCTCTGGCAAAATGTATGGGAGATGTGATAGAAATACGGAGTTCTGATCTTTGGGGGCGATACTGTAGTAGGACTGCCGCCAATGTCTATCTGAGGAGGACTGCCGCCAATGTCTATCTGAGGAGGACTGCCGCCAATGTCTATCTGAGGAGGACTGCCGCCAATGTCTATCTGAGGAGGACTGCCGCCAATGTCTATCTGAGGAGGACTGCCGCCAATGTCTATCTGAGGAGGACTGCCGCCAATGTCTATCTGAGGAGGACTGCCGCCAATGTCTATCTGAGGAGGACTGCCGCCAATGTCTATCTGAGGTAATGTCGATGCAAAATGCTGCGGGCAGATTTAATCTCTCTGTTAAGGATAGACAATAATATCTAGATGGCCGGATCCGCCATTATGGAAAATCAGCTTTTTTTATGATTCCCAAATGACTAAAAGAGGACACATGATTCCTCATGGGACAGTTCGGTCTCAAGGAATTAACTGGTGTCGATTCAATCCGCCATTGCGGAGTTTATCATTGTTGAGTTTTAATGACACTGGCGTCAGCATAGGTAAGCGCCATCTGGTGACTGTCTAGTTAGTTGATTGAATTCGCCTCTTCCACTGGATTTGGCATCACTGGCTCTGTATTCGAACCGGGTCTTCTCTCCCCAGTTTCGGGGGGCGGCGAGGGGCGCGCGCTGACCGGCAACGCCGACTGCACGACAGACTTCATCTCCATCTTTACGGCATCGAGGGAGGGGCAAGTTCGACCCGACCGTTACTGTGGCAACCGACTTGAGAACATCACCAGTAAGCGCCCCCTCATCCTGATTACCCCACTTCGGGGATCTGTGCCCCCATTGCGAACTTGGCTCGTCATAAACCCCCTCCAGGCTCCAGTATGAAGGATTGCTCTTGTTGTCCTCTCTCCATAGAGGAGAAAAGACCCTCGATCATTATAGTAGTTCTCATTTTACGCGTTGCCAGAGACGTAATAATACTAATAATATAATAATGATGGTAATGATACTGATAATACAACCGCATCGTCAGGGAGGCGGGGTATTCGGACCCGGGACATTGGCATAGGAACGGGAGCACGAAAAGGCCCCGGGCCCTCCTCTTTTTATGCGTGGCTCGCGGGAACTCCCGATCCCCCTCCTCAACCACACGGTCTCTCACAATGACGTCATCCTTTCCTTCTCCCACAGCCTTTTCGAAGCCGTTTGAGGTGCGCGTTGTGACCGATTTGCAGGAGGAGGGCGCAGACAGGAATAATCGCGGCTTTATGCTTCATTACGTCCAAATACCTTGCTAACAACCCCCACGGAGGAAAAGGCGAAATTTCGGTTAGGGGAGAGGCAAGAAATAGCATTACATCTTATGACCCCGAAATTAACTTTAATATTATTTTCATTTTTTAATTCGTCTTTTTACTTTTAATCTTTTTTTAGAAAATGTTATTTATTTACTTTATCATAAAATTACTTCACAATGACATTTTATTAATAACGCGCTTTAAATATTTCATTTTGTATATAAGATTTTAGATTTAAGCCCATAATTGTAATGGGGAAGATGCTGAATTAGTTGGTGATGAAGATATTGTCACTCGCGTTGATCGAGTGCAATCCTCCTTCGAGCCACTTTATCTTGGTACAAATTAAAACCCGCAAAAAAATACGATGAAGATATTTCAAAATTATAGTCTGTTTTTTTATTCAGACAAAAGATAAATCCACAAATGAGGGAAAGTGGTGGAAACGAACGAAACGGTAGGATTAATTGCGTCCTAAACACGATGGCGATTCGATATTTGGATCGTCTCCCGACCACGAACCCAACACCGTTCGATAACACTGTCCATATTATTTTAAAATGACTTATGTTTTGTGGAGTGAAAAGTCACACATTGCTCTCGTCTTCTCCACACCTCAACAATTAACACCCATTTAAAAATTCCTCTCAGCACTAATTAAAAAAGAAATCACTGGTCAAAATTTTGAAATAAAGCACAATAAATGTTCATTTTAGTTTGGATTGGTAGAGAGTAGTTGTTCGAGTAGCATGACTCGATTGATATATACAGGATTTAAATTCCTTTCAGGTTTTAATAAGGGTACAAAAAAACATGATATAGAGCTAATCAAGGATCAATGGCTTTTTAAGCGACATCCGATTGCGCAGAGAGGATACCGCAACCCTCTTTAGGCACTAGTAGCAGTCGACCAGAAAATTAATACCCCATCGACCTTGATAGCATCCCTCCATCACCCGGATGTCCTGGTGAACACGCGCCCTACCATTTAGTGGTCTCCACAATTCCCTGAAAAATAGCCCAGATGAGATTTGATGATGTGCATTTTCAATGCTATGCCATCACCTAGCAGGAGGATAGTCACTCCCCATCAGCTCATCTACAGCTTTCCGATACTTAGGAATCCGGTGACTGCCCAGGAAGTTCGCAGTGAGTGATTTAAGAGCGAGCCAAGCGGTGAATTGAGTGAAATTCAATGTTTCATCAAAATAGCCTTGATGAACCATCTTATCTGGGGGCCACAAAATAGTCGGGAGCAAGATATTGCGCATTCGACCAGAGGCTGGGAAACTAATGTGCAAAACAGGTTGCAATCTTTTTCTAGAGAGCCACTATCGTAGTCAGGCTGTCCAACAGGCAAATATGCGTGGATACTTTGTGCAACTACCTAGGAAGATGCTAACTACCAATCATAGTCCTTGTAGTGGCGAAAAGGCAACCGACTTCCCATGCTGGTATGGGCTTTTCCTAGTTGAACCGTGTGCGGGAGAGGGATTGGAGAAAAGTTGTTCAGAAGAACCGCCTTATGACTTCTACTCGACGAGTCTAAGAAGATTCCATTCTGTGGTGTCATTCTTCAAACCCATAGAATCGGCCAAGTGAGTGATGGTGTTGCAGCGGACGAGCGAAGACGCTTCATCAAACGAGCGGTTCCGATACTAAAAGAACGTTGTTTCCGGCGCCAAGAGACGTTTCTCAAGAAAGCGAAAACCCCTAAACTGAGCAGTCATTCATTTAGATTCAATTAGTAAGTAATTTAACGTAGGTTATGAACACATGTTTTTCAACAGATATGAGGGGTGAATGGCTTACCTTGTCCACCTAGTTTGACTCCAAAAATATCTGCTATATAGCTATAGTTACACTGCCTTGACTGAAAAAACATTATACCCCGGGGAATTGGGTAGGGGACACGTGCCCAACATTGTCTCCTGAAGTCAAACAGCTAAAGAGGAGCGAGAAGAGACGAGCTTCGTGGCTAGTCGGGAGTCTGCAGCAGTTTAATTGAAGGGAAACTTTCTCGAGAACATCGGAGACGGAGCCCCAGGAGCTGTTTTTCCCAGAGGGTGGACCCTGTGTAACCGGTTACAATTTGTACCCGGAGGAGCTTCACCTCTACGCAGCCTCAGTAGAAATTAGGGAGGCCCCAGCACTGGGTTGACTTGAACTCTCTGAAGGGACTTCGGAAAGTTATTGGGTTGCTTCCCCCACCTTTCAGGTCTAGTTTGCATCATTATTACTAATAACATTATCATTTTCTATATTATTGTTAATTTTATAAGTATTTTAATTAATTATTATTGTAGGAGAATCGTCATCCTCCCGTTCTCTCTCAATGGAGACCCGAGATGGTAACCGCAAGAACATCCGGGCCAGGCACGTATCCACAGACACTCGCCACTCCTCTGTATGAAAAGCCGAAAGGTTGTAAACTGCACGATCTCCCCTACGAGAGTATATTAAATTTCACCTCAAATAAGAAATTGGAGACGCGTTTCTCTCAAGCTCGAAGGCTAACGGGAGCCGAGGTAAGACTTGGTGAGAAAAACCGTTGGAATAAGAACCCTCTTGGGCCCGTCCACAAGCTCCCCCCCCCCCTCTTACCCCTCCCCCAGTGGGGTGAGGAGGTATAAATAAGAAACACTTAGGAAAAACGGGGTAGAATACGTCAGTTTCCAGGCTACGAAGTCCCCGGATTAAGACCAGGCTACCGAGACTGGACAGGTAGATTACTTGTATCGCCAGAGTACGAAGTCCCCTACAAGAGAGGCAGGGCTACCTAATGGGCTAAGAAGCAGCTCATCCTCGAGCTAGTCCCTGGTTATCAAACCGAGCGTTAAGTTAACTTGTTCAAGTTCAACTTACTCTCGTCAGAGAGACTCCTCATATCCTGGTGCATCCTAAAGCCCAGGGATATCCCTCGTCTTTGGGGAATTAAGAAAAGAAGAGGGAAAAGGCTTCCCCTCGAGTCCGTTACACGGTGGCCACACCAAACTCATAAGTTAACTTGGTTGAGGAACCAAGTTCAACTTACTCTCGCCAGAGATACCCCGCCTACCTTGGTGCCGCCTAAAGCACCGTGATTGTTCTCCCCCTTGAATACCGTGTAGACCCCCATCTGCTACACTCGCCATGTACCTCGTGATCTCGACCACCTCCATCTGGCCGTCGGCACACGTCTTGGATCCTAAGGTATTTAAAATCCAGTAGAGACAATTAGCCTAATTCTTGTATATTGAAGTGCGTATCGAAGTTAGCCAATTTTAGAGGGTCAAGTTAATTGAAGTAATTATTGTGTATTATAATATTCGGAGTATTTCTGTGGTTCATGTTTTGTCTTTGTGTAGTAAACTTGTTAACTTTAAAATATAAGCTCATTTGGGGAACTCTTGTGCGTTTCTCTCTATCCTTACGTGTTTGAAGCGGCTCTTTCTTAAAACAACAATATTAGCACTCTTAGATCAAAGCCTACTTCATCAAAGAAGTAACTCACGTACCACAAGGTATACCACGACAAAAGTGGTGTCCGGTGTGGAGGGATCAAAAGGGGCATTCTGCTACAAATACAAATTGTTTGAAATTCTTATATTCTGGTACAAAAATGTATTTACTTGCTCATTATTATTATTTATGGGGTGAATGCATATTCAGGAGAGTTGCGCAATCCCTACATATAATATCAGTAACATATAATGGTAGGATGACACGTAAGGGAGGTAGGGGACAAGTTTGGTTGCTCTTCTTTGTCTAAATTGTTAATATCCTTTCGCTTGACCCCTGACCAAGACAACAGAATACTCCAAATTTTTATCTGCCAAGGAGTGGCCATATTTAATTCATTAAGCACTTCTTAAATATCTTGGAAGTCGCACAAATGAGTACTTCTTGAATATATTAGAAGAAATTATAAAAGTTACTCCTAAAACCAGTAGAAATAGGTTTTCTCTACTATGAAGTGAGATATTACCATTTTCTTTCGGGCCTAAACTATCTGAAAAGGTGGTACTATTTCGCTTTTCTATTGCGATGGTAACAGAATATTTGGATGCAGAATTTGAATGGAACCAAGACCCCACCGGGCTTGAATAGATGCATCGAACGCAGAAAAGTAATGATCACTAAAAGAACGGGGAAATAATAAGAGAATAATTAGAGAACAATTCAGCCGGTATTATGAAGGCGAACTATGACTTAAAAGAGGTTGTAAAGGTTGTTTAAAAGGAAAGATCGAAAATATATGGAATATCTGTGGATCCGAGAATCTTTTGTTAATAATTATTAGTTTGGTTTACAGCTACATTAGCAATAAGGGATTTTAGATCAAAACTAGGTGTTTCTTGGTGCATCTTTGTCCTAGAATCTCTTTTGGAGATTCATAGGAGTTGCTTATCGTAAATCAATTACATTTAATCGGGGAAAACAGTTTGACAACAAACTTGGTTCATTGATGGCTCGGGAAGGGAGCTAGGATCGGGCGCAAAGGAAAATGAGCCTTAGGGATCTCCGGCGGACAGTACATTTTGGCTTGACTACGCGGAGCTTCACTTATTTTTCCAATAACTACTGAGATAAGTAAATGTGTGAGAGAGAGAGAGAGGGATAAGAGACTGGTTATGAGAAGAGAAAATATGTGTGTTGGTGTGAGAGGTTATTACAGTTCCCCTCTCCCTCCTCTGCCTTTCTTTCCTCATTCTCCTACAATTTCCCATTATTCTTCATCCCTTTCTTGCCACATTCCTAAATTCCTCTATTGGCCTTTCAATCTTCCTTCGATTGGCCCCTTCTACATGGTCATTAGGTCTGTTTAAAAATAGAGCACTTCCACCGATGGAGTACTCATATGGAAGTACTCATGCCAATAATGTGCAGTACTTGTGTGTCTTATATGGGGTACACATATAACCATACCCCCCTCCCCGGACTCGGCACGGATGGCTCCGCTAAAGTCACTAATGTTTTGTGATCACTGGTGCGAAACAGATTGCCCATCCTTCATTTGACACATCTTTGTGGACTAGATATAATCCAACGTGGTATAGTGATGATTTAATCATTTTGGTATCAAATTGACTTTGGTTCACCATTTGGTGGGAAATTTAGCCTCAAAACGCCCCGGGTGTTGTTCAAGTCTCAAGTCCGAGAAAATAGTCGCATTTCAACAGGGTTAGGCGAAGATCGGTGAACCTAACACCCGACTTGATCTTGGTCCTTTTGTTCGCTGGTTTGAGAAACACGAGCTACGTGGTGGGAATGAGCGGCCTTCGCTGAGAATTGTAAATTGATGGAATTTCCTTATCAAAACCGAGGGACTTTAATAAATTTGCAAGAGATTTGGGACTCCCGAATATTCAGTTGCACTCATTTATGTACCTGGTTCGGCTTCAGTTTATGGCTCGTAATATGGACCCGATTTGCAATCCTTTCGTCCGTTCCCTCTTTCCTTCCAACATCCTCAAGGACCAAGGATGGGTGGGTCTGTCGGGGTCCTACGCAGGACCACCAATTGGAAAATTCAGAACTGGACGATAACAGAAACTTATAATCAAATCACCTCGAATTATCTCCCTCCTTGTTGTTTCTTGCCTTCTTTATTTTTGAAATTTATTCAAGTTTTGGGGTTGTGATTGTTTTTTAGTGCAATTTTAACTCTATTTAACATTTCCTTTCTTTGGGATTTGTAATGAATGTGCCTCGGCAGCAATTTCAGTTAGGGTGGGTCAAATATTTGTATTAGGGTTTCAGTATTTTAGGGTTACTTAGTGTTATTTAGAATCGTGTTTGCTTATCTCATTTAGTGCAGTTGTCGGCGACTGTAGCTCAGATGTCTCTTCGTTTCGCCTGTAGGAAGGTGTAGGAGGAAATCGAAAAGGTGTATGAAGGAGTAGGAGTAAACGAAAAGGTGTAGGAGTAAAACGAAAAAGTGTAGGAGAATTTCGAAAAGGTGTAGGAGGGAATCTAAAATGTGTAGCAAGTGCGATGAGAGTCTCAATTACTTCTCGAAGCCACTCATCTTCCCATGTGGTTAATGGGGGAAGGAACCACATGGCCTCCCTCCCCACCCCTTCATCATAGAGAGAGAGAGAGTGAATTGACTGGAGTCGATTCAAGTTAGTGAATTGCGGTGAACGGGATAAAGCTCCATTACGCTCTGAAGATGGACGGCAATTTTCTTTTGCCCATCAAATTCGTGACCTTGGGAAGGTAAAGTACTGATAATTCCACCCTTTTGGTATCATTATTATTATTTTTATGGGCCATAAACAAAAGGACGCACTCCCATGGGTGAGTGGCGTTTGGGGGCGGATAGTTTGTAGGGGCGATATTTTGGGTAGCATTTATGCAGCCTCGCAGCCTCTCCTCCCCCCTCTCCCCCAACACCCACATTCAGTGGGCAAAGGGGGACGGGGGTAAAATATTAATAATAAAGATAATAATAGTAATTTAATAGTAATCATTAAAATAATAATAATATAGTAATCATTTAATACTACCAATAATAATTAAAATGATAATAACAAACGTTTGATTTGCAGTTGTCGTCGAGGGAAGCGAAGCGGCAAGTGATGGCACCCAAGTCACTATTTCCCCCCTGGAAACTATCCCCTCTTCGGACCCTAAATCCTATGGGCTCTCCTGGCCCCTTGCCCCACAAAGGGGGACGGAGGAGATACGGAAGAGGTGAGGTCATTTGGGCCTATTCTATTCTATTGAGTCTATTTATTCTCTTGGTCTAGCCTCTCCCCGGTCTTTATTTGAGGAGGGAGGACTTATTTTATTTATTTACGCCTCCGCCCATTTGGGGGCGGAGTTCCCTAATCCGATAATGAAATTCTCAGATAGAGCAATCATCATTGAGTATAAATAACCGAATTGAATAATAGTAAATAACTTTTTTTTAGATTAATTATTGCATAATTAATTATTGCAAATACGCCCTTTGTGCGTATTTTACTTGGTTCATGCCCACCTAGGCAGATGAGAGGCTAGAGCTTGTTCGCCATTGTTTATGTTCTTATTTTATATTTGTTTCCACTTTCAGTCCTCACGGAGTATAAATAACCGTATTGAATTGTATTAAATAACTTTTTTGGTTAATTAATTACACTCGTGAACACAATCTTCGATCTGACACTTGTTTGTGACTAACTTTTTAGCCTCTGAAGCCTAAAATGACCCCAGTTTTTCTGTATCACATCAACTTTTTTCAGCTACTGGTTCAAAAGACAAAAAATACCGTATCTAACAAATTTGGAAAATAATAAAACATGGATGGAATATTTGTACAAATTGATTTTTGCATACAAAGGATATTTTTACTGTAAGTGAAATTGGGTGCAAGTAGTTAATTTACGTTAATGGCTTTCCTGGTGTGTTCAATATGTGGACAAGTTTGCTTTATACTCCAAAATTAGTCAGCCAACCTATTTACATCCCATCTACTCTGATACTCTTCGTTCGTGACCTTCAAATCTTGGTGGAATCTTTCACCTTGTAATCTGGGTAATTTAAAATAATAATGAGTTATCTGCTATTTTTGAAGACAATGAAACCATTCTTATCTGATCCACTAATGTTCCATTATTTTCCTAAGTTTGCCAGTGGCCGTTTACTGGTGTTGGAACAATGTGTCTTTACGCCGTATGCAGACTGTCTCCAAAGTTGAGCTGGCAAGAAGCTAGAGACCTTTGCAAACAGTGGCGGCCTGGCGCACATTTGGCCATTCTGGCAGACGGTTGCCAATTGGCAGATGCTCTTCAGTACATACGGAGTACAATCCCAACCTCCGCAGAAGGTAATATTAAAGGGTTAACTGTATTTTAAATCATAACATAGTTTACATATTCATGGCAAGAGTAACTGTTTCTCGAAGTTTTATACAGACCCCGTAATACCATTCGGTCTATTGTGATGACAAGCAAATAGACAAAGAATACAAATTTGGACGTCTTCCGAGAGTCCCCTTTCTGGTTCTGTCGCCGTGGCAACGACATCTCTAAGGGGGAAAAGTGAGTTGCCTCTGTGACGCGATTTTTCCTTCGCCCTCAGATCCGACTAAGAAATGCAACTATTGGATTGGAGGATCTGACGCGGATACCACCGGCAGCAACGAGGGGAATTGGAGGGGGTGGAATGGGATCCAGATGCCGAGGGGAGCTCCATTTTGGGCGCCCAGTATTTAGTAAGTGTCGCCCTCTTATTGGTCAAGATATTTGTTGGAATAAAATTCTGCCCACTAACTGGATTTAAGACCTTGGAAGTGAGGGTATAGCGGGGTACTGACCCCTCCCACCCCACATTTTCAAGGTTTTGCACTAAAATTCATACCAATAAGGCTGCTTCCTTGGGAAATGGGCTCAAAAAATATAAAGAATTGGAATGGTAACCAACTAATCCTCTTATTTCCCACAGCACCGCCCACACAGCCCCTGAAAAGGGCGAGAATATTCTGGATTTCGCTTATCTTGACCAGGATTCTTTTTACTGGATGAGAGTCCCTGTCTCTCAAAGATACCGGTCTACTTTGCCAAGCTTCCTCTTACTGGCCACCATCCCGATAGATAGGTGGCATGCTTCTTAATGGACTGCAGGACTAGAATGATCTAGCCAAAGAATTTGACTAGTTATCTAAGTTCTTCTGGATCTCCGGGTCATTGGGGATTAAATTAACTCGAGGTGTACTAGTGAAAACTAGTGTCGTCAGAAGAGGAATTTTAAATACCACTTGTTATATAAAAGGTTATTCTTTCTTATTTAATTAAATGCTATATCACATAAAGCAGTGTTTCAAGGAGTATATGTATTGATGTGAAGTAAAAAGAAATGGTTTATGTGCTACTTTTTGTAAATAAGCTGCACTGACCAAGTTAGAATAGGATAGCAATCTGCAGCTGCAGCCTTGATCCTCCCCGGGCAGATGATCCTCCTCGAATCGACGGGGCCAGAGATTGCTATCGTCACCGCAGGCACCCCTTTAGAATTGGGCAATGATAACCATTTAATGGGGTTACCATAGCAATCTTTCGCACCATCAGTCACGCCAGGAGGATACTCATTCACACCAAACAATCTATCAGTTCCCATATATATATATATATATATATATATATATATATAATGACGTTTCGGTCATTAACGATGACCATCATCAGCGAATTCTGAATACAAAGAATTGATAAGAAAAAACAAAAAAAAAAAACACCACAGGAATCGATAATGATAACCGAAAGCAAAAAGTGAAAATGAAATATCTAATCCTAAACCGTTGAAAGCAAAGGGGTGAAAATCTAGTGATAAGAATTGGATTAATGGCGTAAAAAGAACTAAATTAAATAATAATCCCATGAGTATAGAATATGCATAATAAACATGAATTTAATTCGTATTGGAATACAAAAATTATAAACTATAGCAATAAAGTCGAAAGCGAGGGATGAAGAAATCGATTACTAAGAGGGACAAAAAAAGAAGATTAAATAATCCCATGAGCAGCAAATTTGCTATTAAGTAGATAGCTTTTTGTTTTGGACTTTTAGGAGTCTTAATAGGCGATGTTGTACATCGCGATGGTTGGATAAATAACCACGGACTGTACTATGGCTTGATCAATTTTCCTCTTGTTTTTCATGCTTAGGGTAACTAACTTGTACAGTAATGCCAGGCCGCTCTTCCCTCGAGTTACCCTCTCAGTTACCTGCTTTTTATAACCTGATTTCGTCAGGGTTAGTCCAACACCTTACATTCTTTGTCCTATCTGTAGCGTCGTCCTTCTACCTATACACCCGAGATGCTCCTCCTGATATTATACTTCAAAGAATGTTTGTTTCTTTTATTTTCCTGCCTTAAACACACCAATTAAAGAGAAAAAAAAACCCTTTAAAAACTGATTCGAGGAAAAGGAGACTAAAACATGTTTCACTCGATTTCTCAAACCAGAAATCCTCCAAAATCTATAATTCTTTTTCGATTTTTAATTCATTTATTTTCTACTGCACAAGTATTATAACAAAATCATAATTAAATATAATTAATAACCTAATGACTCCCAAAATATGAAAGGTGAGAACTACGTACGCTTACATAAGAATAGTTGTACCTTATAGCGAAGCTTATGCACACTTCATTGGTTTGGCTCATGATAGTGCAGAAATGGGAACTGAATTATAACTCTAAACCTCACTTCATCACTTGTATCTTTTGTTTCAAGTGTACTAGAACGGTTTTACTAGTCTCCTTGGTTCTGTTACTTTTTTTTGCTTTCTTTTTCCTTTATTTCATGGGAACTCGAAGAAAAGGATTCATTCTGGCGTTAACCTTTTTCTTGCACCAACAACTTATCTTTGTGGATCTGTTTCTTGCTTAACTTTTCTTCTTGATCTTATCGGTCAAGTTCAAACTTAGAATTCCATTGACTGATGAGGTAGAAGCCCTTTTTACAGCCGCATAAATAAATAATAAAAATGAATAAAAACAGCAACAAAACGATAACTGGACAGCAAATTCCACCAAAGAACTATTTCTGAATAAATATCAAACTATGATTTGGAGCTAATTGCGACGGGGCAGAATCTGTCTGATAAATGGACTAATTTGGTGGTAAATTTGTTAACTTTAGACTTTCATTCCAAGCTGTAGTAGACAAACTGTCCGGAATGTGCTACATGGCTGCTTTCGTACTTGTTTCTATTCTCCGTACGATCTTCTGCACTCTCTTCACCACAACGACGAGGGATATTTTGTATGGAATCGCCGTAAACCCATATGTTAAGCAGAACAACACGTTACGCCGACTTGACCTCAATCCTAGAGATGACCCAGACATGCCCTCGTTCTGGTCTAACTTGTAATATAAATCTGGAGTCAGTGACAGCTGCCTTTGCGAGTGGGTGTTGCTCTGGCAAGTTTTAGGGCAAGTTGCTTCCTTAGAGGAGGTTTGCGTCGTATTGATTAATCGCACACTTCCTAATCCCCTGGCAAAATTAGCTGTATGGATGGCGGAATCACTACGTACACCTAAATCTCGTTGGATGTAATGGTTGACATTATCTATTTTTACATATTATATCCAGCCACTGAATCCTCTCCGAGATACCACAAAGTCCTTATTGTGTGGTATCCCTCCCACCCAAAGAATCGGCAACAGTCGTCTATGTTCCAGCAACCCCATTCGGAGCAATGAGCCCCACTTCGTTTCCACGCTTATGCTTTAGTTGGCCATTTTGATCCAAACTTTTATATCAAATTATAATTTGGTTTTGTCCCCTGCAATGCATCGGGTAATATCAGAATCTATGGAACACAGATGCAGTTAACATTTTTTTAACATTAAATAGATCGCTTATTTTAAATTTTTGTTCATCATAACTAAAATTAGGCCGTTACAGGCGTCCATTCGTAGTTTAAATTGGAGAGAAAATGGATTTCCTTT
Organism: Ceratothoa steindachneri; assembly: GCA_963969495.1. Classification (NCBI taxonomy): domain Eukaryota; kingdom Metazoa; phylum Arthropoda; class Malacostraca; order Isopoda; family Cymothoidae; genus Ceratothoa; species Ceratothoa steindachneri. The sequence goes on along the minus strand of OZ018333.1, from coordinate 116,229,618 downwards.
GGCAATTAATGGACTGAACACTTCAGCGAAATCATGTCCATTAAAATAAACTGGCGTTGTCGGATAATCGTCATAATTTGAGGCATTCGTAATTAGATCTTTATACATAACTCCGTTCCTAATTGGGAAATGTTTAAAGTGTTGTAAATGGTTGGAACCAAGTTTATATTTTTCCACGTTGGTTATGGTTGGTTCACCATTATTTACCTTAACCACAGCACTCTCGGGTGAAACAGTGATCAAAGCAGTGAACGGTCCGGGGGACGAGAGAATAGGGCTTAGAACCTTCGTGTAATGGAATAAACCACATGAAAATACCAGCTATTATTCCATTATTGATACGGAATAATCGTGATGGCGAGTATAACCATTCAAAATGACACCATTTTTAACATTGGGGCTATCGAGATACAAGACCAGAAGTTAACCAACTACCAGTGGTTTAAATAGTAGTTCAAACACAATGGTTAATGGAAGCACGGAACTTAGGAGCATTATCATTCATCGACGGAGTCTTTGAGGCTCCGTCTCGAAAGAAGAATTTGTAGTGAACAAAAAGTCTTTCCAAGGTCATGACTTTACGGTCAATTCCACATAAATCCTCGAGCCTTTGAAGTCATCCTCGAGCATTTGAAGTCATCCTTGGGCCATTAAGAAAGTGTGGACAATTGAAGGACCTTTTGGTAGTCGAGGCCAACGCCGATAATGTATTTTATGGGTCATTTTTGACCCTCATTAAAAAGCTAATTTCCTTTCTGTTGCTCCTCTTGGAAATCGGCTTAACCGAGACATTTTGGAGGAGTTTCGCCACAAAATAGAACTTTTTTCCCGGACTAATTTTACTTAAGGGAAGAAAGTGACCAATATGAAGCCTTTTGGGGTATATCTAAACGGGATCAGTATTATTTTTCAGCATTGGGGGACCTTTTTCCTCCAAATCAAGATGGCTGTATCCTCCCCAGCCCCCCCTTAGGGATTGAAGAGTGTCCCCCATTTCGCCTGATCCAGAATCAATGGGGAGAGGGGGAGATTATAACCCCCATGATCAATAATTCAATGAAAATGAATCGGGAATTAATATCATTGCCATTGCACGCCATTATTGGGCCCTTGGTGGGTCGAACCCGGCCGGGAAGAGAGAGTGAGAGGTTCAAAGACGACCCGAGAGAGGGCCACAGTTTATCTTGGGGGCCATGGAGCCCGGAGGGTGTGGCTAGGTTACAGTGGTGGCAGAAATGCTCTCCAGTAAGTCTTCTTCTTCTTCAGTTCTTCTTCAGTTCTTCTTCTTTTCTTCTTCTTCTTCTTCTTCTTCTTCTTCTTCTTCTTCTTCCTGCTTCCTTTTCTTTTCCCTTTCCCATTTCCTTTTCTTTCCTTTTATTTTCCCTTTCCTTTTTCCATTTCTTCTTCTTCTTCAACTTCCTTTTCATTTCCTTTCCTTTTCTTTTTATTTTTCTTCTTCTTCCTCTTTTTCTTCTTCTTCTTCTTCTTCTTCTTCTTCTTCTTTTTTCTTCTTCTTCTTCTGCTTCTGTCCTTCTTCCTTTTCCTTTTAATTCCTTTTCCTTACCTTTTTTTCCTTTTTCCTTTCTCTTTTTCTTATCCCTTTCCCTTTTTATTTTATTTTCCTTTCTTTTTCCTTTTCTTTCGTTTTCTTCTTCTTTTTCCTTTTTTTTTTCTTCTTCTTCTTCTTCTTCTTCTTCTTCTTCTTCTTCTTCTCTTCATCCTTCTTCTCTTTTTGTGTCCTTCTTCTTTTGCTACCTTTTTTCGTCATCTAATTTTCTTCTTCTTTTATTCTTCTTCTTTTTTCTTCTTTGTTTCTTCTTCTTCTTATTATAAATATGATCATTTTGACAATGATTCTTATTATAATTTTGATGGTTATGATAATAATAATTATTAATCTTATTTATTATTATTATTGGATGTGAAGTTGTTGTGAAGGCGACGGAGGTCGTCAGCGGATCGGCGGCGCCATTGTATATAAACAAGGGCGTTGGGCAACGCCAATTCCTCGAACTGCGTCGCTTCTCAGTTTTCCCCCGGGTCTTTTTAAAGGGGAACTTCATTCGGGTCTCGCACACACAAGGGATATATTCACATAGTGGTCATTTTGAGGATACATACCACAGGGACATGTTCCACCCCACCATTATATCCACTGGCCGGCTACATGAAGGGGGTTCTTGGGAATACTGGGGTTCTCAGAACGCCCCCTTTCTTCTAATTCTCTAATTCAGAGATCAGTGTAGTGACTTTGTCCCCAATTAATTCAGTGCCCCTCTCCCTCCCGTGTGTGTTGGGAACAGGAGGGCACGTAAGCCCCTCAGAGTCTGTTGCAACAAGGGTGCCTATCATAAGCCCCCTGAGGGCGGAACTTCAGGGGAAAGTGAGATTTAGATGGAGAGTGATAGTGTCCATAATTAGAAGCAATTTTATAGCCGGTACAAAATAATAATAATAATAATAATGATAATGATTTGCAAGGCTCGGAGCTTCATTCGGTGCCTCTTTTTTACCTAGAGAGCTAATCAGGTTCAAAGTGGGGCTGGCTGCAAAGTGGGGCTGGCTGCGATGTAAGTGAACGCTGTTTACTTTTCCTCCGGTTGGTCGCGGCAAAATTGAACATTTTCACATTTCTTCAGAATCGGAGTGGATAAATTGAACATTGATAAATTTCTTGAGGTTGGGCGCCGCTAAATTGAACATTGTTCACTCTTCTTAAGGTTTGCCGTGGCTAAATCGAACAATGTGCACTTTTCTTAAGGTTTGTCACGGCTAAATTGAACATTGTTCACTTTTCTTGAGGTTTGTCGCGGCTAAATTGAACATTGTTCACTTTTTTAAGGTTTAGCGAGGCTAAATTGAACATTGTTTACCTTTCTTCAGGTTTGACCTGGCTAAATCGAACACTGTTCACTTTTCTTGAGGTTTGTCACGGCTAAATTGAACATAGGTCACTTTTCTCGAAGTTTATCGCGTCCATATTGAACATTATTCACCTTTCTTGAGGCGTGGCGCGGATAAATTGAACATTTTTCACCTCTCTCTAGGTTTGAGGGTGCTCAATTGAACATTGTTCACTTTTCCTGAGGAGTGTCCCGGCTAATTTGAACATTGTTAACCTTTCCTGAGGGTTTGCGTGGTTAAATTGAACATTGTTTACTTTTCTTAAGGTTTGGGCGGCTAAATTGAACATTGTTCACTTTTGTGTGGTTTGGGGCTGCTAAATTGAACATTCTTCCCTTTTCTTGTTATTTGGCAGGTAAATTGAAAATTATTCATCTCTCTTGAGATTTAACGTGGATAAATTGAACATTGTTCACTTTTCTTAAGGTTTGGCCCTGTTAAATTGAACATTGTTTATCTTTCTTGAGGTTTAGCGTGGGTTTCGCGGCTAAATTAAACATTGTTCACTTTTATTGAGGTTTAGCCATGCTAAAGTGAACATTGTTCACCTTTCTTGAGGTTTGGCGTGTCTAAATTCAACATTTTCCCCCTCTTTTTAGATATGGTCTGGCTAATTTGACCATTTTTTCACCTTTCTTGTGGTTTGGGTGGCTAAATTGATCATTGTTTTTACTTTTTTTGCTTTGGGGCAGCTCACTTGAACATTGTTCACTTATCTTGAGGTTTGTCACGGCTAAATTGAACATTCTACACTTTTGTTGACGTTTGTGCGACTAAACTGAACATTTTTCAATTTTCTTGGCGTTAGCGCCCGTTGTATTGAAAAATATTCACCTCTTTTTGATATTGGCATGGTAAAATTGAACATTATCTACTTTTTGTGGTTTAGGGCGTTTACATTGAAAATCGTTTACTTATCTTTTGAATAAGTAGGCTAAATTAAATATTGTTGTTTTCCTCGGGTTTGGGCTGCTAAATTGAACATTCCTTACTTTTCTTGGGGTTAGAGGCACCTATATAGAACATTGGTCGCCTCTCTTGAGGTTTAGCGTGGCTAATTTAAACATTGTCTACTTTTCTGGTGGTTTGGTGCGGCTAAATTTAACATTGTTAACTTTTCTTGGGGCTTGGTGCGGCTAAATTGAGCATTATTGACCTTTCTAGAGGTTTGGCCTGGCTAAATTGAACATTGTTTATCTTTTTGAAGCCTGACAAGTTAAATTGATCATTGCTTACTTTTCTTGGTGTTTGAGGATGCTAGATTTAGCATTGTTCACTTATCTTGAGGTTTTGCGCAGCTAAATTGAACATTGTTAATTTTTGTTAGGTTTTGCGCTTCTAAATTGAATATTGTTCACTTTTCTTGAGGTTAGACTCGGTTAAATTGAAAAATTTTCACCTTTCTTGAGGTTTGGCGTGTCTAAAGTGAACATTGTTTACTTTTCTTGAGGTTTGGGGCGGCTAACTTGAACATTGTTCACTTTTCTTGAGGTTTGGCGTGGCTAAATTAAACATTTTTTACTTTTTTTCGATTTGGGGGCTGCTAAATTGAAGATTGTTATTTTATTCGCGTTTGGGGCGGCTAAATTGAACATTGTACACCTTTATGTGGAGTTTAGGGCCGCTAAATTAAATATTGTTTACTCTTCTTCTGGTTTGGTGCAGCTAGATTGACCATTGTTCACTTTCTTTGGGTTTGGGGCAGCGAAATTGAACATTGTGCACTTTGCTTGGTGTTTCGTGCCGCTAAATTAAATATTGTTTACTTTTCTTGGGATAGGGGCAGCTAGATTGAGCATTGTTCCCATTTGTTCAGGATTGGGGTGGCTAAATTAAACATTTGTAATTTTCTTTGGGTTCCTGGCGGCTAAATTGAACATTATTTTCCTTTCACTAGATTTGGCGTAGCTAAATTGAACTTGTTTACTTTTCTTTTTATTTCGGGGGCTTAATTAAACATTGTTCACCTTTCTTGCGATTTGGCCAGGCTAATTTGAACATTGTTTACTTTTCTTCTGGTTTTTGGAGGCTAAATTGAACATTGTTCACTTACCTTGAGGTTTGGCGTAGGTAAATTGAACAGTGTTTACCTTCCTTCTGGTTTGGGGCGGCTAAACTGAACTTTGTTCACTTTTATTGAGGGTTGGCGTGGCTAAATGAATATTGTTTACTTTCTTGGCGTTTGGGGCAGCTAAATTGAGCATTGTTAATTTTTTAAAGGTTTGCAATGGGTAAATGGAACTCTGTTTACTTTGAGGAGGAGGGGCTAAATTGAGCGTTGTTCGCTCTTCTTGCGGTTTGGGGTTGCTAAATCGAACATTGTTCACCCTTCTTGATGTGGGCGTGGCTAAATTGAACATTTCCCTATTTCCTTAGGTTTGCCTGGGCTAAATTGAACATTGTTTACTTTTCTTGTTGTTTTGGGCGGCTAAATTGAACACTGTTAACTTTTCTTGGGGGTCTGGTACGGCCTGATTGAACATCGTTTACTTTTCTTAGGGTTTGAGGGGGCTAAATTGAAGATTAATTACTTTTCTTGGGCTTTGGGTTGCTAAATTGAGCATTGTACCTCTTTGTTCAGGTTTGGCGTGGCTAATTTCAACAGTGTTTACCTTTCTTAGATTTGGCGTATCTAAATTGAACATTGTTTACTTTTCTTGATGTTTGAGGCAGCTAAATTGAACATCGTTCACTTCTTTTGAGGTTTGGCGTGGCAAAATTAAACATTGTTTACTTTTTTTCCTGTTTCGGCTGCTAAATTGAACATTGTTAACTTTTCTTGGGGCTTGGGGCGGCTAAATTGTATATTGTTCCTCTTTCTTCAGATTTAGCGTGGCTAAATTGAACATTGTTTACTTTTCGTTGGGTTTGGGGCTGCTCATTTGAACATTGTACACTTTTCTTGATGTTTATCTCGGGTAAATTGAACATTTTTCACTTTTCTTGGGGTTTAGGCGGCTAAATTGAACATTTCTCCCCTTTCTTGTAGTTTGGGTCTGCTAAGTTGAACATTGATCACCTTTCTTGAGGGTTGGCGTTGCTCAATTGAACATTGTTCACCTTTCTTGAAGTTTGGCTTGGATTTATTGAATATTGTTCCCATTTCTTCAGGGGTAGGTTGGCTAAATTGAAATTGTTTACTTTTTCATTATTCACCCTTCTTGAGAGATTTGGCCTGGCTAAATTGATCATTGTTTACTTTTATTGGTTTGGAGCCGCTCACTTCAATATTTTTCACTTTTCTTGTGGTTTGTCACAGCTAAATTGAACATTGTACACTCTTCTAGAAGTTTGTCGTGGTTAAATTCGACATTTTCACCTTTCTTGGGGTTTGCAGCCCCTAATTTAAACATTGTTCACCTTTTCTGAGATTTGGCTTGCTAAATTGAACATTGTATTATTTTCTTTGTGTTTGGGTCGGCATAGATTGAACATTGTTCACCTTTATTGAGGTTTCGCGTGGCTTAATTGAACATTGTTCCCCTTTCTTCAGGTTCGGCGTGGCTAAAGTGAACATTCTTTACTTTTCTTGGGGTTTGGCGCGGCTAAATTGAACAGTTTAGTTTTCTTGGGCTTTGGGGCGCCTAAATTGAACATCGTTCCTCTTTGTTGAGGTTTAGCGTGGCTAAATTGAACATTATGCAAGGTGTCTCAAAAGCTACCTTTCCATGCCAAAAATCTAGCGGTCCTTCGCAGCATTGCCTAATTGATCTCGCGGCGTAGCCACAGCTTGAAGCCGAATTGACAAATAAACCAACCGGGAAAACGATGCTTCTTCCCCAGAGGGGAAAATCATTAAAACTTTTCGATTTAAAAAAATATATATATTGAATTTTCCCTATGTCCTGACCCTAGGGGTCACCCTGTTTACTACGTTCCCCCACAAAAGGTGAAACCCACTTCTGGGGTGTCACAGCCACGGATCTACCAACCTCTCTTATGATTAAAAGATGTTATTTTTCATTTTCTCGATTGCAGATTCGTACAATCCCTTTTTTTTAAGGTTCCTCTCTTCATTATCCTGTCCTACTCCGTTTCATTTGTTGACCTGAATTGATTCTTAGGGTATCCCCTGGTCCCTAAGTCTGTAACCCCCTCTTCCCGTGGACTTGAAGAGGCCTCGGTCTGAGGTGAAAGGTCGCACCCTCGATATTGGTCTGACCGGATGAGGCGGACGCGAGTCGTGGTCGGGTGCTTCGCCCTCCTATTTTGGAGCCCCGCCAAGGGCCAGGCGGCGAAATCCGAAGAAGGGGGACCCCGGACAAGATTATTCCCCCCATCGCCGTTCGGCAATATTTTATTCCCCAGGTAAGGCGTTTGTTTCGGTATCTCCCCCCTTCCCCTCTCTTTCCTCACTCACCTATCTATCTATCTATGTATCTATCTACCTACCTATATATATATATATATATATATATATATATATATATATATATATATATATATCTTCTATTCTCTTTCTCTTTATTTCTCTGCTATTTTATTTCTTTCTATGCCTCTCCTCTCTTTCTTTATTATAAAAATCGCCCTTTTATCTCTCGAATCGCTCTCTCTCTCACTTGTTTATATACATTCTCTCCCATCTCTCTTTCTTTACTCTATCAATTCTGTCTGTCCGTCTCTTTGTCTCTCTCTCGTTATTATCTATATATTATCGTTCTTTTATTTCACTCGAATCTCCTATCTCACTACTCTCTCTTCCCTCTTTCTCGTTTTCTTTCTTATCTTCCACGTTTCTCTACTTTCTCATCTCTCTCTCTCCTTACTCTCTCCCTTCTCATCTCTCACCTTCCTCTTTCTTTCTCTTCACTTAACATTAAGAAGCAAAAATAGTAATAGCCTTAATGGCTCAGAATACACACAATAAACCTCAAATATTTCCCGCCCGTAAACCAAATTCCCTCCGGCCCGGGACAATACGCGATCCTATCTCTCTGGTGACCTACACGCTATGACGTCACTCGCTCCCAGTCTGTCGGTGGTAGGGAATGTATTGACAACCTAGATTAAGCCTGAGTGTTAGGGCAGGAAGGGAAGGTGTATTTCTCCAGGAAATGGGAGTAGAAAGAGTACACATAGTCGAATGTACGGACTCCCTAGCGGGTGTACATGTGTGTGTCTATTTTTTTTAAATACACAAACCAACGAGGAAATTTTTTACCAAAAGGGTCTTAGAAAGTTGCGAAATTAAGGGAGGGGGAAATATTGTAAGGTTTAAGGTCAGTAGGGCGCGCAACTCTCCCAATTTTCGGTTGGAAATCCGGTCTATGACCCTCTTAACTCATTTTATCAGGTGGAATTCTCCAAGCGAAGAAGATGAGCGCCCCCTAGCGTGGAGACAGGTTACTTTTGTACCTGTATCAGTCCGTGGGTCTGGGGAGGCTTTGAAGGCGAATTCATTTGTCCCCGGGATTCACCGAGAAACGCCGCAGCCACCAGAGGAGGACCGAGACCCTTGGAAACACTTGCCAAATGGTCTCCCCCACTCTGGCCTCGTGGACCTTGATTCGGTTCTTCGTGTGTCCCAGGATGTGTTGACGGAAGCTCTAAATCTAGCAAAGAGTACTTCAAAGGAGTACGCTAAAGACTTTGGTGAAGGAGTGACTTCAAAAAAAGACTTTGATGTGTTGGATCAATTAATTGATCGGATCCAAGTATCTTCAGAGATTCTGAAGAGTTCTATTACATCTTTACGCGACTTTCCACGCCAATTGAAACAGTTGTCCACTGAACTTCATAACATATTCGAAAAATTTTATGGGTTAGTAAGTTTAACTAATGATTCAAAGGCCTTTTCAGGGGTCTGTCATAAAGTTGTGACCAGCGTTTATATCATCGATCGCTGCTATGAAGAACTGAGGCAGATCTCACTCAAAATTTCGATTTTGGCTAAAAAAATGAGTAAGGAGTCCAATTTGGCGCAGTTTTTGATGAAAAGTTATGTCGAGAAGGATCTTGAGGAAGTGTTTCTCTTCGGTCAATTGCGGGAAATTTTGTTTGAGTTGGGTCGGATTCAAAAGGACGTCATCAAATTGTTGAGGAAGCAATCGCGTGTTTCTCGATTACTGAATGAAGAAGCTGAGCTACTGCGGGAAAATTATGGACAACTCCGACATATTTTGAATGGATCAAGAAGTCAGATTAATCGGAGAATAACCCTTATATCGAATCTGATGGACAAGATTGAAAATATTTCAGTACTCTCATTAGATTTGCTTGATATCAAAAAGTATCATTTTTACAACAAATCTAAAAAGGAATTTCCACACTTAAAAAAACCTTTCTTCCAAAACAAGATCAATCGTTCACTTTGCGGTCTTTCTTTCCTCAAAAATACGATTTGCGCAAAACCAAATCGTTGGAAATGCAAGGAAAAGGACTGTTTGACGTACCCTTCGGTAAAAGAATATGACATCACTCTGCCAACATACGATTTAGACCACGTCAAACACTTGCCAGATTCAACTCTCTCCCCATTTGTAAATCAAGAAGACGAAAGTACGCCACTGACGACATTGGATTTGAACACAGAATTAAGCCCTCCAAAAGTGGTTGATCAAATGGGTCTTCCTCATTTAACGACAGCCACGAATCCAACTTTTTCCATTACTCCTCCGTCAAATGTTTATCTCTACTTTTCCACCCGATACAACCAGTATCCCAGAATGACGCAAGTAACCTCTATAACTCCCCAATCCAATTTAAACGAACATCCTTACCAGGAACTTCATTACGACCAAATTCACAAGAATATAATGCAAGATTCTACTCTTGTTTATAGTGGAAATATGCCACAATCAAACAATTCAACAAGTTATCTCGAAACAACAAATATAACACTGAATATTGGAGAATCAACCAATCAAATTTCCACTCAATCAAAGAATACGTCCCCTATTTTTAATTACTCCTCACCGGGTGGTAAAAATTTTGAGTTCATTTCAACCACAGAGGCAACCGTCATCCAGACAAGTGGTTTTGGCGTTTCTAAAGAAAATGACACAATCTCTGAACAAAGTGGTACGCACACTCTCACCAGTGTAAAGGACATCTCACTCACTTCACTTGGTCCGAGCGTTACCCAGTCAAATGATATCTTGCAAACAAATTTACCACCAGATCTACATCATAAATTAGATAGCTTCATACTATCTAATTCAAACTATGACTCCAGTGATTGGCTGATGGATGATTATGGCCCAAAACAGCCATTGTCAGGAAATTTGTCCAGTCTTCAAATCAGAGGGCGTGGATTTATGAATGCCATAACAAATGCTTCGTCAGCTAGAGAGATCCAGTCTTTACTCTCCAATGTATCAACGGTTGATGCTTATTTTACAACTAATATCTCCATCATTGATACCCCTAATTCCCCAAAGGAAATGAAAGACGGATCTCTTCCAAATTTCAAGAAAAGTTACACTGAACTTATGATTGATTCCACACCGCAAAACGGATCGACTTCAAACTTCAATCCTCAATATCAGATGTTACTAACTACAGATTCATCCCCGGTCGGAAATTCATCTAGAGCTGAACCGACTGCTGTAAATAAAACACCTCTGTTCGAATCCCAGTCACAATATGAAATGGAACACACAAATTACAACAAACTGCCTTTAGACTCTATCGCCAATCCTTCTACTCCATCATTTATGCTCAAACCGAACCATAAAGAGTCTGTGCGAATCCAATTTATACCTCCTACTAACAACCATACAACGTCACACTCTAGTGAATTTCTTGAAGCCGCAACTATAACTCCAACAAGTTCCATAATTTACGATTCAGTTAAGTCTAAAGTTTTCATCCCCCTTTTTCAAGGCACCTCAGGTACATCGATAGGAATAAACAACACCGTCTATAAAACACAAATGTTTAATTTATGGAGTAACCAGCAACCTAAAGAAACGATAACAATTAATTCGCCACTTCTTTACCCTACGCAAACAAAGAGAGATGATGACCATAATAAAACTCTAGAGAAACAAGAACAAAATAGGGAAGACATTGAAAACGATTATGAATATTTTGAATCGTATCGAAAGTATGCTAAGGAGTTTTCCTTGGAAGACCTTGAAGACATAGATATTCAGGACATTCTTGGATTAGAGCTAAACTTCACTATGCCTCAGATTTACTCCCCGGATCTGTCTTATCTGGGGCAAGACGCTTCGGAAGAAGAGAAACTCGATAAATTTGATTCAATTTCTTATCAAACGACAATTTCCGAAGACGGAGATTGTGACAAAACCGAGGCCATCATGGGGCCCTGCAAGATCGTAAGTTTTCCATTTTGTTTTTAAGACTTGTTGTTGAAAATAGGGAAGCGGCAAAAGAGGTGAATGTGTCAAATATGAGAATATTTGATTTTTGTGTTTTACCAAACGAAGGGTAAATTTTTTTGCCTTTTTACGGACAAAAACTGAGCTTAAAAAACAACAAAAACAATATGTCGAATAAAGCACACAAGATATGGGTGTTGGAGTCCCCAAATTAATATAAACATTTTGTGATCCTTTTCGCTCTTTGAATAGGACCGTTTTTGTACTATGAAATATTATCATCATTCAGTATACCCAAAATATTGTTTGGGTTGAGTGAAAAAGTGGTGTTATAGAATGAGGAAGATTACATAAGTGAGAAATAAATAAACTAGGAGTGAACAAACAAAAAAAAATAGAGAATAGGAAGGACATAAATAATATAAACTGACCAAGGAAGATGAGCAGCCAAAGCTGACATTAAATGTCGAGAACGATAGGGACAGTTTCCAAATACTAGAAGCAGGATTATCGAAAGGTTACTGAGGGAATCACAGGGACGAACTCCCTTCTAAGAAGTGAGTTACTCAGAATTTTATCTTAATGGCATCAGTTATATTTGTGGAGAGGGGTATCCTCCATAGGTGGACGCAATAACGAAAAAATGTATCACGATAACCGATAACGATAACCTTATCGGTGTAACCGATAACGCGATAAATTTATCGCCCTATAAGGTGATAACCGATACATCCAAAATTATAATACAATATTGATTATTGACTATATATAGCGTTATTTTATAATACAATAGTAAGGATATTTGAATACTGTTTCTTAGTTTCTTACCTGGCGAGGATCCTCCTCACAGCTCGGACCTACCTATTTCTGCCTCCAAGGCAAGCGCGACTCGCACCGGTGCTAAACTGGAACCAAAAACTAAAATTATCGATTATCGTTAGTTTGGAATCCAAAGTATCGGCGATACCGATGAATCGATAACGCGGTAAAAAAATATCGGATAACCCGATATCGTTATCGCGATAACGCCCACCTATGGTATCCTCCTCTTCCACCCATATATTGTACTATTCAAACGTGATAAAGTGGGGCGAGGGGTTAGGAATAGAATGATAAAGTGAATACACAAAAGACACGAATGCTAAAAAAAGGGGTAGGAACCTCGACGGCCCCCGCAATAGCAAGCCTAAAGGTAATTTTGTAGTGTGCCGAGAATTGCAAGCGGTCGGTTTAAATGAGTCTTTCTAGACTTAGAATAGCGCAGTCGACACGCCGCTCGCTAACAGTGGGCCGATGACACAAAGATCTGTTCGCAACTCGTCACACCCTACTTTCGTTCTTTATTTTTTTTATCACCACTTTTCCTACACCCCTTTATTTTTTTTACAATTTACTCAGATATTTAGGCTTTAAAAGTTCCAAACATATGAGATAAAACGATGGTCGAAAGATTTTATTCCTTAATTATTCATGAAAATGGGATTTTATGAGCTCATCAATTTCGAAAGTCGGCCACGAGCCTTTTATGGAGAGTAATTGTTAAAGTGTTGGGTCTCAGACGATAATTTTGAAAAGAGAAGAACAAATTTGTAGTCAGATTACTTCTTTAAATTTTCATATTATGGGTAATGTGAGGATGACAATTTAATGTAAAATAGAACATTTTGTTTATACTTCCATTAGACAAAATGGATGTTGAAGGGAAAATTGAAATTCAACACAATTATGCGTAAATTCTTTTCTGTATTTATCTTTACTTCGGACTCCTAACGCTGTTTGGCCCTTGTGTAATCCCCATATCGTCGAAAATGAACTTGATCATGATGACATTACCAGAGTTGGGCAGTCCGCTACTTGCGGACTCTCGAAATGGTAGCGGAACCCGTTTCTATAAGCAAAAAGTAGCGGACTAAAAAAACAACCCAAACCGCTACCTATTTTACGTTTATTTGCAAAAAAACCTGCTAATTTTGGATATTCAGTAGTTTTCCTCTAAATTTATTAAAAACCAGTGAAAATCTGTTGGGGGGGGGGGGCAGCGCTTTACAATACAAAGTAGCAGGTAGCGGTTTCACGATTTTGAAAAAGTAGCAGTTTCAGCTAGCCAAGGTAGCGGATAGCGGTTTCAAAATTTTGTTAGCGGCGCCCACCTCTGGACATTACGTAAGGAATAAAATTGGGAAGCTTGACAGGACTTGTGGATCCCCCTACAGCATTTAGGTGGATTCGAACCCTATATCTCAAGAGATAAAAAGAGTGGAGTGTACCTCAAACGAGTTAGTCTGGCGCTGTATCTGTGCCTTGACTCCATATGCAAATTCACCGATGAAAATTAAGCAACAACAATTAATGAAAATCTTCTATTAAATATTTCGTTTTCAGACTATGCATCATCATAGAAGACTGACAGAAACTGATTGGAACGTCAGTCTAATCTGTCCCTGCACGATGCCGTCATATGAGGGAACCTGTCCTCTCAGAATCCAGAAAGGCACTGAATACATCATCAACATATGTCGGGTTGCAGTTTCTGACTAACTGCCATTAGCTTTGGCCATTACCTTAAGCTCCTCTGTTGTACCTTTTACATAAGTCAGCATCATCTTGTGTCTTTTTGTTATTTATAAAATATATATACAGAAAGTTGTCTATTAAAGTGCAGTTCTCCCTCTTCTGACCAATTTTGAGCTGTAGAAGAGGTCGTTTGGGTGAAGGGGAGGGGGGGGGGCTGGTAGAGAAGATATAAATTATAAGAAAGGAAAAGGCGGAAAAAAGAATCAATCATTATAATAAAACCTCGCAACCTCGACAAACTTGAGTGTGGGCGAGAGGAGGTATAGTCAAAAGCTCCATGGAGACTACGTACAGTGAAGAATAAAAGGCTCCGAAGTACAAAAGCAAAATGACTCGACCAAAAAATGGAATAATTCCTCATCGAACGGTAGTTAGATTTTTCTAGTTATGCAGATGAAGAAAGAAAAGATTCACTAGATCAATTGAGAGCTTAGTCGTAGATAAACTGATCAAGCTATATGAAGGAATGCGCCGCGGCTATGGGCTAGAAAATCAATGTTTGGCGAAAGAGAGGTTTAAGGTAAAGAACCAGTGGGTTGCTGCCCAATCCAAGTGGATTCTATCTGGCAGCTAGGATAAAACGAGGCAAATTGGCTATAAAAGGTGGAGGAGGCCACTTTGTGATAAAAATTTTAAAAAGAGAAGTGTTAAAAGATTCCTCTGCCAATAGGAATCGAAGACGGGTGTGTTGAGGAATAGTTAAAAGGGTCGGGAAACAGGACAACCGGAGAATGGCGAAATGGGTTCAATCCAATAAAAGGTGGGCAACCGATTGGTGCCCACCGCAAAAACGAGAGCAAGGGCTGATATGGGCATCACCCGAAACGAGATGGCCGTAAGTAAGTCTCGTGTGGCTAATGCGAACTCGGCAAAGGGCCACCTCCAGCGACTGCATTCTATGACGACTCGAGGGCCAAGAGCGAATTTAATTTTTTATTTTGTATAGTTTGGATGATGAACAGTCATCCCATTCATTCTGCCACAGTTGAAAAATATACTTTCTTATTGAAGGAAAGTAGTCCCTAAAAGGCAGAGTCGAGTTCTCAGGGGACACAGAATGTGCTGAGCGGGCCAGCCGATCAGCCTTCCCGTTGCCCAGGACCCCCACATGCCCAGGGACCCAGCAAAAAATAATTCTATATCGGAACGCATTTTGGATCAGCCAGTTGCAAATTTCTGTGACAAGGGAATGGGACGCATTAAAAGATCTAATTGACTGTAAGACACTCCTTGAGTCGGAAAAAATTACAAAATCACTAAAAAGTACAATTTGGATGAGTCTAAAGGCTAAAAGGATTGCTGAAAGTTCAGCGGTAAAAATGGATGCTGCTGGCGGCAAAGATAGAGTTAGGAATTCTCCTCCTGGGTAGATGGCTGCGGCACCCACGCCACCGTCCGACTTAGAGCCATCCGTGTATAGTGTGCAGCATTGTTTGTGTGAGGTCGAATGCTCTAAGAACAGGCTTTTAATGATGCGAGGGTCCATGGAGGACTTCTCCAGGCTCCACATGTTGGGTACATACTGTGGGGAGAGGAACACGCCACCTAGGGGTCAGTAAGGATGGAAGGGTAAGGACCCTTGAAGCACCCAGGTTAGAGAGATGACCTCTTAGTTGGAGAACATTTAGGGATTTGAGATTTGGCCCACCTTGAGGGATCCCAGAGGGTGGACGGGGCTTCCTGGGAAGAAGAGCTCTTATTTTGTTCATCTAATAAACAGGGGTGGGGTGGGGTTGCCCTTTCTCCCCCCCCTCCTGAAAGGGAGCCTGCCTTGGCCTGGTCCTTCGCCGCGATGAAGGACCCGCCCACGCTCAGATTTTTTTTTTTTTTTTTTTTAATGAGCTCATCTGGTGACTGCCTACTTGGGCATTAGTCGCCGTATTAAAACTGGCCTAGTTCTAGGCTACTTTAAAATAAATTAAAGAGAAAAAAAACAAACAAAAAAAACAACACCCCAAAAGGGGGAAAGGAAGCAAGCTGGTGCGTCGGGGAGAGGTCCCCCCGGCGCAGGAGCGTGCAACTAAAGGAAAAAACAAACAAAAAACAAATACAAAAAATAACAACAAACAAACCTTGCTTAAATAATAGGGAGAAGGCCGGCCTCTCCCAAGAAGTCAATAAGTCCACAAGTCAATGTGCACGAATCTGTCCCGAGCACAAGGGACAGGCGGTAGCGACCCCGCCCATCCCGGTACTGGGACAGGTATCGTGCGCGAAGATCACCCAGACTGGGACATTCGACAAGAATGTGCCGAACAGTCTGGGGGACGACGCAGTCGTTGCAATAGGGCGCAGGCGAGCGCTCCATCAGATAGCGATGCGTCACACGAGTGTGCCCGATTCGGAGACGACAGAAAGCAACCTGAAGCCGCCGCGGCATTGGGGGATAGGTCCATGGGAACAGTCGCGGCGCAATGGCATGCAACTTTAGGTTCCCTTCGACCGTCTCCCATCTTCTTTGCCATGCAGTCCGAAGAGCTGCCCGTATTCCTGCCATGTAGTCGGTGTGAGGAAGAGCGAAACGCTGGTCCGGTCGCAGAGTCCTCGCGGACTCTTTGGCGCCCTCATCGGCGCGCTCATTCCCCGCAATTCCTACATGTCCAGGAACCCAGCAGAAGACAATCTCGACATCTGCCCGGCTCGCCAAAACCGTGGCGTCACGGATATCGCGAACCAGGGGATGCGGAGATTCCAATGCCCCGAGAGCACTCAGGGCGCTTTGTGAGTCGCTATAGATCACAATCCGGTCTCCGAACCGGGCACATCGCGTAATCTCCCGTACCGAGTGGTGTATTGCCACCAGCTCGGCCGTGAAGACAGACGCAGCGCCTGGTAGAGCCCCGCTGACTTCAAACAGAGGGGATACGGCGTGGAAGCCGACCCCCTCTTGGGACTTGGAGCCATCCGTATACACTGGCACGGTACCAGCGTGACACGATGTGTGCTCCAAAAAGGTCGAACGCAATACTCCCGGCGCAGTACAAGCTTTGGGAGCAGAGGCGTGGCGACAAATAGCCAAATGTGGTACCCTCCAGGGTGGCGTCCTGGGCAGAACCAGGGGCGCCACCGGCCCGAGAGCTATATCTACCTCTCGAAGGAGTTTCCTGGCCCTAAACCCAAAGGGCTTAGGGTATGACTGGCGTCTCTCGACGGCATAGGCACCATCGAGATCAGCTGCGGATGCAGTGAGAGCTGTTGGCGACTGAGGGAGGCGCCGAACTCGCGCGTACAGGCGAGTGATGCACTGCACGCGGCGCAGAGCGAGTGGCATCTCCCCAGCATCGACCAACAGGCTCTCAATGGGGGAAGTGCGGAAGGCACCGGTCGCAAGGCGAAGGCCGGTGTGGTGGATCGAATCCACCTTCCGCAATAAACGCTCGGCTGCGGATGCATAAAACTCGCATCCGTAGTCGAGCTTGGAACGAACAAAGGATCGATAAAAAAGTAGGGCGGTAGCCCTATCAGCGCCCCAAGCGCTGAACGTCACGGAACGGAGAATGTCCATGGCGCGGGTACAAGAGACCCTAAGGCTGCGAATATGAACCTCCCAGGTGAGGCGTCGGTCGAATACAAGACCAAGGAAACGGTGCGACTCAACCACATCCAGGCGCACCCCATTAAGAAACAAATCTGGGTCGGGGTGAAGCCGTGGATGGCGGCAGAAGTGCACCACCTTAGTCTTGGCCAAAGAAAACCGAAACCTGTGCGCTTCGGCATAGCGAGAGACGCGGTTCAATGCCTGTTGGAGTCGACGCTCCAGAGTTGGCATCTGGGCCGCGCCAAAAGAGATCGAAAGGTCGTCCACGTAGAGCGTAGCGAGAACATCTTCCGGCAGCACCGAGGTGATGCCGTTGATGCTCAGGGCAAAGAGTGTGACACTGAGGACACTTCCCTGCGGGACACCCTCTTCTTGCTCCTTTGGGCCGGAGAGAGCTCCCCCCACCCGTACGCGGAATCGACGATCTCGCAAAAATTCAGATATAAACATTGGGAGGCGTCCCCTCGCCCCCATCGTGTGGAGTCTCCATGATACCGTATCGCCATGCGGTATCATAGGCCTTCTCCAAATCGAAAAAGACCGTGGCGTAGTGCTGTCTACGAAGGAAAGCCTCGCAGACTGCAATTTCCAGTCGGAGCAGAGCATCCGACGTGGAGTGGAACTTGCGGAAGCCGCACTGTGCGGAAGACAGATGGCCTCCGCTGTCCAGGAAAAAGGCTAATCTAACATTTACCAATTTCTCCATCAACTTGCACACGCAAGAGGTTAGAGAGATTGGGCGGAAACCGGTCCGAGTAGAGTGATCTCTCCCCGGTTTGCGAAAGGCGAGCACAGTAGCGATTCGCCAGGAGTCTGGGAGAAGACCTTCCACCCAGATCCTGTTGAACAAATCTAACAGAAAGGCCATGCCTCGCTCACCCAGGTGTCGAAGCATGGCGTACGGGACATCGTCCGGACCATGGGCGGTGTCCGCGCACGAAGCGAGAGCGGAACGCAACTCACTCACAGTAAACTTGTCGTTGAAGGGTTCTCCGCCTCTGGAGGTAAAGTCCAGCCGGCGGCCTTCCGCGACATCACGACGTGCATTGAATGCTGGCGGAGCAGCATCACGGCTAGAGAATGCGGAAAAAGCGGTCGCTAAGGATTCCGCCACGGACGCGGGGTCCGAGATTGCGGTCCCATTCTCCTGGAGAACGGGAGGGGGGTCCTGCGAGAACTTGCCCCGAATCCTTTTGACTCGCTTCCACACCTCAGCTAAAGGGGTCTTCCCGTTAAGTGAAGACACGTATGCCCGCCAAGAAGAGCGGCGGGCGTGCTTCGAAATATACCGGAACCTAGCCCTAGCCCGACGAAATTCAGCGACAGTGAAATCGTTCGGGCGGCGCTTATAGCGCATGTAGGCATAACGCTTCTGTTTGAGGGCCGTCTCACACTCGGCCGACCACCATGGGAGTGGTCGGCGTGCAAAACGGCCAGACGTCCTTGGAATAGTAGTCAGGCCCACGGCGATGAGGTTGCCGGAGAAGAACTCAACGGCCTCATCTACCGACCTAAACACCTCGACTGAGATAGAGAATTCAGTCATTTCCTGAAATGCAGGCCACCGCGCCCGCGCCAAGCACCACCGAGGTGGTCTCTCAGGCGGCAGTTGCCCTGAAAATGATATTTGAATGGGAAAGTGATCACTACCATGGAGGTCATCGACCACCCCCCAATCAAAATCAGGCTGTGCATCCGAAGAGCACAAAGATAGGTCAAGGCAAGAAAATGAAGCGGTTCTCGGACAGTGATGCGTAAACTCATCCACGTTTAGGACACCCATCTCAAGCTCTTCGATCAGATCGGCAAGGACTTGTCCCCTGGGATTTATGGAGTAATCTCCCCAGAGAGGATGCATGCCGTTCAGATCTCCAAGCAAGAGATAGGGCCTCGGCAACCGTGCCACGACGCGGCGGAAGTCCCCCGCGTCGAAGTCAGCTGACGGTGGAATGTACGCAGAAATGATAGTATACCTCCTATCCAGGTGCAGCTGCACAGCCACTGCCTGAAAGGAGGTATCTAAAGAGAAAGGAAGAACGGAGACATCATGCCGGGTGTAAACTGCGCATCCCCCAGCCCGGCCATCCCGCGGTGGTGGGGTCGCAAGACCCTTATACCCCGGGAGGGCAGGCAGGGGGCACGCGCCTAGCATGGTCTCCTGCAAAAAAATAGCTAACGGGGAACGGGACGAGCCTCCGCAGCTCCTCCCAGTTGGCCCGGAGTCCACGGCAATTCCATTGAAGGAATATGCCCTCCAGGCCTAGCTCGGAGACGCGGGGGCCCTCCTCGAATTGAAGACCCTCACGGGAATGGCCGTACGCTTCCCGGGGGCAGAACCCCGGGCGCTGTTGGCCGGACAAAGCGCTGTCGCCTTCGAGGACTTATTGGGGGAGGTTGGGCTCGCCATGCGAGTCTTTTCCTCCCTCCGCCTCGAAACCTTAGGCGGGCGTTGCGGCTTCGGAGGTGGGGGGCCCTCTTTTCGAGGAACCACCGTCTCCGAGCCACTCGCTCCACCTCGGGGCGTGGGCGAAGGAGCCGAAGCTCCTTTGTTGCTGTCCTCCTTTCGGGGGGCAGCTTTAGGAACCCCGGAAGATGGCCTAGCGACCATCTTCAGGGGTGTTGCCTCCTGTGAGTCTAACGACTCGGTGGAGGCGCGTGGCCGTTTCGCCTTACGGGAAACGGTCACGCTGGGGGAAGAGGGGGGAGCCCTGGTTTTAGCCGGGGCAGGGTATGAGCCCTTTTTGCCGCCAGCTTTACCAGGGGAGCGCCCGGGTTGGGTAGAGCCCGCAGAAGGGCTCCGAATGGGCGCGGAAACAACCGTGCTCGTTGGCCTGGATGGGCCGGGAGCAGAGGGTGCCTTCCTAACTATTGAGGCATATGACGTCCCAGGCAGAGCCGGGCGCGCCAGGACCAAGTCCTTTGCCTCGCGGAATGAGAGTCGATCCTGGGCCTGAACGGCCAGGATTTCTTTCTCAAGGAGATATGCACCACATTGCTTCGAAGAAGCAGGGTGCGGCTCTCCGCAATTGACACACTTGGCCACACACAATTTACACAGACTTCGGGTGACCCCGACTTTGCACGTCTACATGAGCGATTCGTATGGCCGAAGCGGTGACAGTAATAGCACCGCCGCGGAAGTGGCACGAATGCCTTCACGCGGTAGCGGTACCAACCGGCACGCACCGACTCAGGGAGCTTGTCACAGTCGAACGTGACGAAGAGTGTAGGGGTGGGTCTCGAGGCCCCTCCCTGTTTTCTCATCACACGTTCGACCTTGACCGCCCCATGGTCGGCCAGCTCTAAGGTGATGTCCTCAATGGAGTAGTCAACGAGTTCCCTCGCATAAACTACTCCTTTCACAAAGTTCATGGTAGAGTGCGGCGTCACACTCACCGGGGTGCCATGAAGTGTCCGAAGAGCACTAATCTTAGCCGCCTCGGCGGGATTCGCTGCATTCGCCAGAAGGCTCCCGTCCGAGAAACGGGTTACCTTCGGCTCTCTACCAATTGCACTAGCTAATCCTCTCCTCTGATGGATCATGTTGCCCTTGGACAACATGGTGCCATCAGTGGAGCGAATAACGAGGAAGCGTTTGAAGCCAGCGGGCTCGAAAACGCCAGGTAACCTCTGAATCAGGGGCCCCGATGTCATCGAGGCTCCGCCCTGTGCACTCTTGGTATTAGTCTTCTTTGTCAGGGGCTCCGCAACCGGGGGGGGCAGAGGGGGCGGATGTGCCGATCTTGGCTTGGTCGCTTGCCCGAGTGGCAGCATACCCATCCGTCCCCGCAGCCCCCGCGGATGGAGAGGAGCCCCGAGTCTTTTTTGTCTTTTTAGTCTTTTTATTTTTCTTTTTCGGAGAGGAGGGCGGGGAATGAACCCGCTTTTCACCTCCGCCGGCAGAAGTCCCCAGGCCAGATGGACCAGCCTCAGCCAGGTCCCTCTCCGAAATGGAGAAGGTCCTGGTTGTCGTAGGGGCACCTGTCGGAGGAGATCCCTCCCCTCCTTTTACTGCCTCGGAGACCTCAGCCATTTGAGGAGGACCTTGCATAGGGGCGGATTCGGGTTCGGTGCTTGGCGCCGAGCCCGAATTCCCCCCCATGGAAGGCCCTACCGTCTGAGGCTGGGTCTCCTCAAGGACCATGTCTATCACAGGAGGGGCCTCCAGTTGGCCATCCCCTCCCAGGACATCGCAGGTCCCCTTGGCAGTATTGTCACTAGTCAGGTGGTGTGGGGAGGCACAGGCCTTGACCCCAGCAAGGTTTAAAATTCTTGCCAGCAGGTCTTTTGAGGGAAGCGACCGAAGGGGCCTGGCTTCCCTCTCCCCCCTAAGGGGGTTTGCCCTACCGAGCCGCTTGCACGAGGGGCGGACGGCAATGGGCTGCCTGCTGGCTTTCTTGGCAGTCCCCTTAGAAAGCAAAGGAGGGACTGCCGCTGGAGATAGGGAGGTGCCCTAAAGCACCTCCAGAGAAGGGGGTGAGGGGGAGTCCCCTACACCCGTAGGCGTAGGAGAGGAGTAAGCCTCCTCTCCGGTTAAAGAGTTATGGAGGGTCCCTTGCGCAAGCACAAGGGGGGGGGACCTCCATTTTCTCGGTGGAGCTGCCCGAGGGCGGCTCCGTCGATTTTCTTGGGGAAGTTGGGGGTTGGGGTTTTTGTTTTTTTTCATACATGGGCATGGTGACCCTCTTTTTATTACGGGACGCAATAGCTCATCACCTCTCGCAGTTGCCCGCACTGCGAGAGGTGCTTACAAGCCCGGCAGAGCCAGGCGCCGCCATTCGGGACCACCCCTCCCGCCTGGTGGCCTGGCAGTCCTTCGGCATGGCGGCTCCACCTTGAACACGGCGTAAAAAATATAGGTTGTGAAGAGGAGAGGAAAAGGGATGTGAGGAAGGTATGGGTGGGGATGAAGCAGGTTGTTAAAAAAACCCCATCCCGAACCGGAGCTGAGGGGTTAGGGAACAATGTCCCCTCCCCCCTCAGCCCCGATCCGGGGTGGTTGGCTTGAGAAGAAGGTCAGCATTCTACCCTGTGAAATTAGAGGCTGACCAGAGAAAGTTGTGGGAGAGGTTGTATGAAAAGCGACGAGGTAGGGGAGAAATCGGGCTATCTGAAGGAAGAAAGAGAGGCTAAGCTGGGGCCGGACGGAGCGCTGGATCCCGTCAGCACGGCGGCCAGGATGGCAAATCACCGCGCCCCTTACGGGGCCCACGCTCAGAGATCCTCTGGTTGTTGCCTCCGCCCCCCTCCCCTCTGTAGGGTCATGATCATGGGCCTAACCTCCCAATGCCATGGGAGGTAAGAAACATAGAAAAGAGATTAATGGGTGCGCAACTCTCCCCTAGGTCCATGCTTTGTAACAAATGAGGATCGACTTGTGGCAAATGGGATATAATACGCCCTCTAAAGCATTCATGGGATTATTTTACCCCTCAGAGTCAAAAAGACGACCCAACAAGATTTTTTTTTATTATTTAAGGGGCTATCTGGCGACTGCAAGACCCAACAAGACAGAAGATTCATTGGATTATTATAACGCGAGCGTCTCCCGACATATTTGCTCGTCTATCAAGAGCCACAATTGATATCAACCCGGTGGTATTCATGGTATTATTATACATGCGGCATTTGTGAATAGTGTAGCCCGTCATACCTCGATATTGGAGGGGAGCTTTTCTTTTTCCTGCAGGTTGTAAAATTTCCTCGCTTCCAACGTCAACTTCATTCAGAGGTAAAGCCCCCCCCCCACCTTGTATCGCGTTTAATGCCCTCTTTCCCTATGGGTTCGGGTAACTCGGCCCACCTTACCCACGTCGTGCCAAGGTAAAATGAGTCTCGGAAACGCGAGTCTCTTTTATTCAAAAGACTTAAATTCTCCAGAGGGAGAGATATACCCCGTGGGCCGGGAGACACCCCGGGTCACCTGCCTCCCCTAAATCTCCGAGGGAGAGCCCCTGTCAGAGGGGGTCGAGAGCGAAGGAACCCACAGGGCCGGGGTGGAGGGCCCCTAAGCATCTCCTTAATGGGGGAGAAGGGTAAAAGAATCCGGTATTTTCATGTGAGGGGAGGGGCTAAGGAGCGCCCCCGAACCACGAGGAGCTGACCGCGGAGAAGAGCGATGAAGCGGCGCTTCGAGAGGCCGTCACTGCACCCGTGGACACGGCCTGCGATGACGTCATACCTCCGGTGGTTTCGTTGGCGCGCGAAATCTGAAATTCAAACATTTGAATATTAACGGTTTAACGGTTTTAGTGTTTTTTTTCGTTATATTTGTTTGTCTCCGCTGGCGACAGCAAACAAGGGCATAACCGACATAAACACCATCTCTAGGTTAATTAAACAAAGAAGGAGGGAGGGAGGCGTGCTCTAGCCATTGGTCAAAGGGGTATCTTAAGTGACCTCGTATTCTCCGGTACCTGAGGTGGACGAGGTCGCACTTGGAGGCATTTTTTTTTATCCGAGCCCATCTGGCAACTGGCTACTAAGGCGAACGTCGCCGTAACCATCTTAGTTAGGCTATATAAAAACAACAATGAAATAGACAAGAAAACGCCAAACAAAGACAAAAACAAAACAAGAAACTATAAGTAAAGCACGGGTAACATTGTTAACTTATAAAATCATTTCAACACTTGAACTTTCTTGCACCTCTACTTCAAAGCACATCCATCAAAATATTTCAAAATTTATTGGAAAAACACCTATTTAATTATTAAAGCACAGAATAAAACCATAGTATTAATATATTTTTTTTTAGTCTCAAGGTCATACAAAGACGAATTTACCTTACCTTCTACACTTTCTCTATGCCAAGCCATAGAACAGATCTAAGAGTCTTTCCTGGTCATTCTTCTATAATTCTATAAAATAGATAGACATTTACCCAAATATACAAATAGCATATATTGGGCTAAATATGTGCACACCTATATAAATAGCAGCACAAGCACACCGTCCATCCACTAAATGAGGAATCAGTGGACACACCTGAGGATTGTGGTGGAGTTCCTGGAGGCTTCCTACCTCACTCAGGAGAGTTAGGGCAAAGAGTATAAACAACACCCATAACCCAAGTCACCCTAAAACTAAGGAAAAACAAAATCAATGGCAAAGACCCAACAAGGACCTCAGACTCAAGTACACAGGTCCTCGAGTTTTTATAAGATGCCCTTCAAGAACTTGAAGTCTTTGCAGGAAGTTCATCCACGCAGTTCCCCACCACATCGGCCAACACACTTCCGCACCACATCGGTCCACAGACTTCCCCACCAATAAGATACACCGTCTGCACATTGCAACCAATTTCAATGATACCAGGGTTTATTCAGGAAGCCCTCAACACATCTACCATCGCCACTACGCTTTTCCACATTCACCTCTACACCTCTTCCAGTCAGGTGGTACAGTCCAACAAGGGAGGGGAAGCGGGGATTACAGAGGAATCCATCCTAAAACCTCAGACTTGAGGGGGGACCCTAAAGGGGCAGGGGATATTTTAAAACCCTCTTTCCCCCTCAGTTGGGTCGGCGTGCAACAACTAAGAAGCAAACACCAACGAGGGCAGTTCCCACAGGTGTGAGAGGAGATCCTTAAAGAAAGTGGTAAATTAAGGGTGAGTGAAAGTATGTAAAGGACAGAGGCAGATCTTTCAGATGTCAGCTACAGCATATGAGACCTCCCTTGTGGGCGCGAATCGGGTCTAACCACTACCACCCCCCAAAAGGTGGTACCAGACACACCTACCGGATTGTCAGACGATCGGGGGCTGCCCCCATGGGGTTACTTAGTATGTGTTACCTTGCCTGACGACTCGTCCTCCCCCAACGACGGGAGACCCCCGAGCCCAGCCTCCCTCCGCATGGGCGGGGCCGCGATGGGGACATTGGCGAACCTTGGAACATCGATAGAAGGCGTGAGCGGAAGGGCGTTGTTAGGGCCAGGGGGGGCCCGACCCCTCACGGTGAGGGGCGTCTTCTCGCGCGGGATCAGTGTCCCCAGCAGCACCTGCGGGGAAAGGGTCCTCGTCAGCTCTCGCGAATGGCACCCCCACGTGACACTCTCTCATTCATTGGCACTCACCAGGAGCCGCTGCGACGCCGCCTTGACCCGGGTGGTGAGGTGGGGTGCGGTCACGTGGAAGTCGAAGGGGTCCACTCGCCCCTCCAGGCGGCTAACCACGCCCGCGAGGCGCCCGCCGACCTCCTACGGGCACAAACACGCCCGTTAGTCACGCCCCCTCGTGCCACCTTCCGGAATCCAATTTGCCCCTAGCGACAACGGCCTCACCTTGTTTTCCCGCGGGAGGAGGACGTTGGTGAGGAGCTGGAGGTCGAAGATGAGTTGGAGGGCGACCGCTTGGTTGAGGGCGGCCTCGCCCGAGGTCATCGCTTCGTAGGCGGAGGCCAGCTCCGAGCACAGAGACGTCACGACGACCGACTGGGACGCCCTGGCGAGGCAGAAACGTCGCTTGTTGCCGTTCTTATATTTTGGCTTCGAATTTTAAAGCGACAACTAGCGAGGGCATCGGGAGAGTGGTGAAGTTGGAGGAAGGGACGGGCTAAAGCTGGAGGGAGGCAGTACTAAACCAGGAAGGATGCGGTGCTAAAGATGGAGGAGGGCGGTGCTAAACCAGGAAAGAGTCGGTGCTAAAGCTGGAGGGAAGCGGTGATAAAGCTGGAGGGAGGCGGTGCTAAACAAGGAAAGAGTCGGTGCTAAACCAGGAAAGAGTCAGTGCTAAACCAGGAAAGAGTCGGTGCTAAACCAGGAAAGAGTCGGTGCTAAACCAGGAAAGAGTCGGTGCTAAACCAGGAAAGAGTCGGTGCTAAACCAGGAAAGAGTCGGTGCTAAACCAGGAAAGAGTCGGTGCTAAACCAGGAAAGAGTCGGTGCTAAACCAGGAAAGAGTCGGTGCTAAACCAGGAAGGCGGTGCTAAAGCTGGAGGGAGGCGGTACTAAACCAGGAAGGATGCGGTGCTAAAGCTGGAGGAAGGCGGTGCTAAACCAGGAAGGATGCGGTGCTAAACCAGGAAGGATGCGGTGCTAAAGCTGGAGGAAGGCGGTGCTAAACCAGGAAGGCAGTGCTAAACCAGGAAGGCAGTGCTAAAGCTGGAGGGAGGCGGTGCTAAAGCTGGAGGGAGGCGGTGCTAAACCAGGAAAGAGTCGGTGCTAAACCAGGAAAGAGTCGGGACTAAAGCTGAAGGGAGGCGGTGCTAAACCAGGGAGGCGGTGTTAAACCTGTAGAGGCGGTGCTAAACCTGGAAAGAGGCGGTGCTAAACCTGTAGAGGCATTACTGCTTTTAAATGGTACCGGTACTCAAAAGAGCTTGAAGGTGGGGCAGAAGGTGATGAGCTGGGGTTAGTGAGGGGAGGGGAACGAACCGAGACAAGGTGTGGGCGCAGACGGCGTTGATAGCGGCGCAGACCCTGGCGAGCGCGGTGGCCAGCGGGGGCGAGGGGTGCGCGGGGATCCTGATGGTGGAGTGGACGACCGCCCCCGACTCAGACTCCTCCTCGATCTCGACTCGTTCCCACGCCTCCTCAAATAAAAGGGGAGGGGGGTCAAAAGGGACCCAATAATTGGTTAGGCTTCCCATTACGCGGCGCTGGGGTCCTTGGCCCCAATGTGATACCCATACATATCCTCCGCCAACGCGTGTCGTGAAAGGCGACTAAACCCTGATAGGGGTAGGGGGAGGCCCAGGAAACTGATGCGAGGACACCATCGAGGCATTGATGCGCTCCAAACCTCATGGTAAAGAAGTTATGCCCATGATAATAAAGTGGTCCCAGGCGACTCTGGGACCCCCACCTCCCCTACATGAGCACACATATTAGACGTCATCCCCCCCCCGCGCCGTATCGGGGGACCTTTAAATTAATGGACCCACATCAGCACTCCCACATCCAGGCACTAACCATACCTGACATGCTTAACAATGTGGCGAAGCAGTTTCTTTTCCCCCGGGCATGGCTCAAGAGACCTCCCCACCTTCCCAGCGACGTACCGTAAACAGCATCAGGAGGTCCTCGGGGTCAGCCGGCGGAGGGAACCCGGCGGCCATGCGGGACACGACCCCCCTCACCAGGAGGACAAGGAGGCGGGCGGTAAGGGCGTCGCCGCGCACCACGAACGCCTCGGAGAGGCGGGCCCACTGGGGGGCCTCGCCCACTGCACCCAGAGCCACTCTCTGCAAGACACGAGGAGGGATTGGCGAGGAGGGGGTGGGGAGTCAATACCAGGGACGCCCTCGAGAGACTCCCTTAGGACGTTACACCGACCTCATCAACGCGCAAATGACAGAATAGAAAGCATGTAAGAAAAGAATAAAAAGGAACAGGAATAAATAAGAAACAAACGCAAAAATGAAGGAAATGAATGATAAACAAAAGAATAAATAAAATAAAGAATAAAGAGAAACAAAAGAATAAAAAGGAATAATAAACAAAAGAAACAATAATAAAAAGAATTAAAAGGAAGAGGAAGAGAAACAAAACAACAAAGAAACAGAAGAATAAATAAACAAAGAATAAAAGGAAGAATAATAAAATGAACAAAATAATAAAAAGGAGCAAGAATAAAATAGAAACAAAATAATAAAAATGAACAAGAATAAAAGAAAAACTAAGAAGAAAAAGGAAATAGGAACAGAAGAACAAAGATTTTTTAAAATTAATTGCGCTCATCTAGCAAGAAGAGGAATAAAGAAAACAAAGAAAAAAGAGGAAAGGAAGTGTAAAAGAGAAACAAAAAAACCCAAAGAATTAAAATGAGGGGAACTATGAAATAAGTAAACATAATGAAGAATAAACAGAAGCAGAAATAAAGAAAACAATGACCAGGAAAGGTGATACAAAAAAGAAAAAGCAACATAGGAATAAAACAAAGGATTACAATTAAGGAACTGAATAAAGAAAAGCAATTGGAAAAAATCCTGAATAATAAGGAAAAAAAACAGCAAAATGAATATAGGAATAAAAGAAATAGCAATTGCTAATAAAAGGAATGGGGAATAAAAGGAAATGGAAATCACAGACAAAGGAACAAGTAACAAAATAAAAAGAATTGTGTAGATTGAAAAGCATTATGGCAGGTGCTAAGAATATACACTACCCTAAAAATAGCATTATGTCAGGAGGTAGGAATATACAGTACCATCCAAAAGGATTAGAACTCCTGTATTTCTATCACAACACCTTTCATAACTTTTGCTACACAAAATCCTGGATTTCTAAATAACTCCCAGGTACAAACTGCGTCTGGGTAAAAGTTATGTAAATTTGGATGAATAAATGAACGTTATCAGCAGATAAGCAATTTGCTAGAAAAAGTGAAGTGTGAATGACAGCGGAAACACATTTCTATTGGAATATAACAATTAGTGGAAACATTTATACAGGTTATAAAGTATGGATGCCTTTATTCTCGATGGTGCTTTGCTCCAACTGTTGGAATTCTTCCGCATTAATCTCGCGCCATTCATCTGCATCCGGATTCTTTTTAAGAAGCTGACACTATTTACTAAGGGAGGTTACCTCCGTGACTGGGCACCACTGTAGTCTAGAACGGGTAGGTGGAGCTTGCAGCCATGGCAACAGACAGTCCACCTAAGAGAAGGATAACTCTGGTTTCAAAACCCCGGAGGACCTAAAGGCATAATTTGCCTCTTCCGGAAGATCCTCTGCGAGTATTTTGAAGAATTTCAGAGTTCTTGAACCGTTTTCACATTCCTCGGTCTATGCCTTTCTCTGAGTGTCTTCCAAACATTTTTAATGGAATTCAGGCCCAGACTCTGTGAAAGCAAGCCGCTTCATAAATGTGCGGTGCTCCTCGTCCAGGAAGATCTTCACCCACTTGTCCATGTGGTAGGAAGGGGAAGACAGTATCAAAATTGCAGGTTGCGCTTCTTAAGGTTAGCGGATGGGGCAAATCACGTTGTTGCAGCAATCCTTTTCGTGCATTCACTATGTTCTGCAGGCACACAAGTGTCTCAGTGCATTCCCCCAAACTCGTGCCCTAGACAAGGGGCGCTCACAACCATGCCCACCATGGAATTCGAGTGCTGGTTTATTTTGGAATAGCAAACCTAAATGAAATTTTAATTGGTAATACCAGGAAATGGCTTCGCCACTCCCCCCTTTGGGGGGACCTTGCGCTTCGCGACTAAGATTAAAATTTAAAATCTTTAAAAAAAGCAGCCATGGTTAAATTTTTATAAATTTTCTGAACTTCACCAATTATAATAATTTTAAAAAGGAACTCTAAACTAAATTTTCTGAACTTCACCATTTGTAATTCTTTGGATTTTAAAAAGTTCAAAAAATTTTGATACTTATATTTATTTCTGAACTTCACCATTTTGTTTTTTGATATTATAAAAGAATTATTAGAAATAACTTTGATAAAAAAAAACATAAGTCATAACCAAACAGATGAAATTATTATTCAAATACTCAAAAAAATTAGAATTAGTGAAAAAAAATTAGGGCTACTAAATTGTCTATAAGCTGATAATTTTGGATTTATTCATCCCAATTTATATACCCTCTAATTAGTTCATACCTCTAGGCTATGGTGGACTAATTTTACCAACCTTGGATAGTTTCTGGCAAAAGTTAGGTTGTGCTAGAAATACAGGCATTTTGATCCCCTTTTGTAGGGTACTGTATGGAGTGAAAGGTAAACTGTAGGATCATGACAAGACTATGATGGCAGTGAGACCCGCATTACAGTGAAAGCCAGATGGAGTGGTTTGACATACAGAGGCGGAGGGGGGTGTAAGAAAAGGTTGTGTGATAGCTATTTAATATATGGATGGAGTACTGAGAGATGTATGGGAGGAAGGGGTGCAAAATTGATGAGGGGTGGGTTCTAAATTTGGGGGTATATGCTAATGACCTGGTATTGATGGTTGAGAGAGAGAGAGATTTGGAAATGTTGATTTTAGCTTTTGAGAGAAGGGGGTTAAAAGTGAATGTAGAAGAGATGAATGTAATAGCATTTTGGGGGTAAGAATGAGATGGGGTGTTATAGGTGAGTCCATGGTAGTGATATGAATGAAATATTGCAACCAGAACGTTTTGAATGGTAGGAAAATCACCGAGTCGAATCAAGCATTGATGTAAGGTCAGCATTTGAGTGTTTAGTAAAGACCAAAAAGCTGTATGAGAGGAGGCTCCCCTCAAGTTCCCCTTAACCTTTCTAAGGGGCCTACTCCCCTACATAAAAACTCCCCCCCCTCACTACGAAGGGGGCATACGTCATGAATAACATAAGTGCTGCGATTAATAGGACATAAAGGGGGAGGGGTGTATTTCTAATGGCGTTAATAGGCGCAAACCACACCTCGTGGAAGAAAATAAAAAAGAGAGGGTTCGAACCCGGGCGGTATCCCTGCGAGCGAGGAGGGAGGCGACGAGGGCCACCCGGACTTGGGGGCAGATGCGGGGTAGGGCGCGGCAGAGACGGGCGATGCTGAGTACGATGCTAGTCTCCGCCTCTCCCTCCGGGGGGTCCTCCTCGAGGCCCCCGGGGGCGGCCTCGGAGAAGCGGGACTCGAGCGTAGACAAGTGGGCCGCGGCGATGGACTCGAGCTCGGCGAGAAACCTGCGGGAGACGGAGGACGCTACGGTCGAGGGGAGGGGCACTGGGGAATCCTGCCCCCCCCCCACATCAATACCCAGGCTTTAAATGAATACCCAAATACCCCTAACATTTCTAATACTTAAGTATCTCCAACCATTCCGATATGCCCCCCAAATGCTTCCAACCGTTTTAAAACCTCTCAAATACCCCCCAACTTTCTCAGATTCACTTATGTAGTCTCCACTACCTTTCTAATACCCCCCTGAAGTACCTTTGACTTTCTAAGACCCCTCAAATACCACCAAACCTTTTTAATACCCTCCACATTTTGAATACTCCCAATGTCTCATGGACCTTTCTAAGACTCGTCAATAACCCAAGACTATAATACCCCTCAAGTACCTGTGACCTTTTTAATACCCCTCAAATCCCCCTAACCTTTTTAATACCCAAGGCCCCCTCACTATTCTAATACCTAAGGCCCCCTCACTATTCTAATACCTAAGGCTCCCTAACCTTTTTAATACCCTGCATCTCCCTAACCTTACTAATACACCTCAAGTACCCTCAAAATTCTAATACCCATGGCCCACTAACCTTTTTAATACCACCCCAAGTCTCCTTAACCTTTCTAATACCCCTCAAGTACCCTCGATTTTTCTAATACCCTTGACATTTCCAATACCCCTTATAGTATGAGTTCTAGGTGGCCCACAGGATAAGGCTCGCGGAGGGGGGGGGGGGGGGGGAAGCCACCAATGAGTGTGTTTTGGGGGCCTGGGGGAGGGGTTACCTAGGTTTATGTCATCACACACACATACCTCCACCCCTTCCCCTCTAACAAGGACACGCCCCCGGTGGTATCGTCTTGGTACAAATGGTCATGTTGATCTTTATGAAATTTCTTAACCCCTCCCCCCCTCTACACACTCACCCCATGAAGGCGTCGGCGGTCTCTTTCTCCAGGAAGTCGAGGAGGGCCACATAGTCGGCCCCCTCTGGCCCCTCTTCCGAGGAGGCGCCCTCTGAAATGAGCGGATTTTGTCATACCCAAAAAGGGGGGGAACAGGACCCCAACCTTAAAATTATAAGCAAGCCGATTGGGTCCTCACCCCCCCCCCGCCCCGAGCACTTGCCTGGAGCGTAGGCGGCGACGTCCTCCAAGATTGCGCCCACGCGGGCGTCGAGGGCACGACACAGGGCCCGGGTCCGCTTCGTGAGGCCGCGACTCTTGTAGAAGAGCCCTGTGGGGTGAAAAAAGTGGGGGACTCACCAGTGGGATAAGCGGAGGGGCGGGGGGAGGCGCAATATGAGCAACGTGGGGGAAGCACGGTGGGTCAGGTCATAACACAACCTCAATCTCACCCATCTTCTCCTGCTGGGGGCCTCCCACGGGTGAGGGAGAACCGCCCGTGGGGGTGAGGGCGGCGAGCGAGGATGCCCACGCCCCTTGATCCGGCAAATCCGACGCAGACTCCGCCCACAGGAAGTCGCCCACGTCGGCCTCTTCGGCGCGCGCCCTGGAAAGGACAGAGAAGCAAGTTAGGGGCAAATGGAATGGGGGGATAGCGGAAGGAAGGGGGGGGATAAGGGAGGAAGATTAATTGGTTAATAGGTAAATTGGCACACACTACACGGTGAGGAAGAGGAACTTTTTACCCCTACTCTGGCGACTGCCTCCTAATGCATTCAGTCGCCGTAATGATCCATAGCCTAATAATGGTAGGCTCGATTTAAAAGAAAAGGAGAGACCAAAACAAGACAATAAAACGCACCAACACCAAAGAGTGAAAAAATGGAGGCCTACCTCCAAAAAGTCGTATAGTCCGCAGGTCTGTGTGAACGAACTAGTTCAGAGTACATGGGACAGGCAGTAGCGACCCCGCCCATTCCAGTACCGGGACAGGTATCGTGCGCGAAGATCACCCAGACTGGGACATTCAACAAGAATGTGCCGAACAGTCTGGGGGACAACGCAATCTTCACAGTAGGGCGCAGGCGAGCGCTCCATCAAATAGCGATGCGTCACACGAGTGTGTCCGATTCGGAGACGACAGAAAGCGACCTGAAGCCGTCGCAGCATTGGTGGATATGTCCATGGGAACAGTCGCGGCGCAATGGCACGCAACTTTAAGTTCCCTTCGACCGTCTCCCATCTTCTTTGCCAAGCAGCCTGGAGAGATGCTCGTATTCCTGACATATAATCAGTGTGAGGAAGAGCCAAACGCTGGTCCGGTCGCCGAGTCCTCGGGGACGCTTTGGCGCCCTCATTCCCCGCAATTCCTACATGTCCAGGAACCCAGCAGAAGATAATCTCGAAATCCGCCCGGCTTGCCAAAACTGTGGCGTCACGGATATCGCGAACCAGGGGATGCGGAGATTCCAATGCCCCTCGAGAGCACTCAGGGCGCTATGTGAATCGCTATAGATCACAATCCGGTATCCGAACCTGGCACGTCGCGTTATCTCCCGTACGAAGTGGTGTATTGCCACCAGCTCGGCCGTGAAAACAGACGCAGCGCCTGGAAGAGCCTCGCTGACTTCAAACAGAGGACATATGGCGTGGAAGCCAACCACCTCTTGGGACTTGGCGCCGTCCGTATACACTGGCACGGTTCCAGCGTGAAACGAGGTGTGCTCCAAAAAGGTCGAACGCAATACTCCCGGCGCAGTACAAGCTTTGGGAGCAGAGGCGTAGCAACAAATAGCCAAATGTGGTACCCTCCAGGGTGGCGTCCTGGGCAGAACCAGGGGCGCCACCGGCCGGAGAGCTATATCTAGCTCTCGAAGGAGTTTCCTGGCCCAAAACCCAAAAGGATTAGGGTACGAAGGGCGTCTCTCGGCGGCATAAGCACCGTCGAAATCAGCTGCGGATGCAGTGAGAGCTGTTGGCGACTGAGGGGGGCGCAGGGCTCGCGCGTACAAGCGACTAATGCACCGTGCACGGCTTAGAGCGAGTGGACACTCTCCTGCATCGACAAGTAGGCTCTCAATGAGAGAATGCGAAAAGCCCCGGTCGCAAGGCGAAGGCCGGTGTAATGGATCGAATCCACCTTCCGCAATAAACGCTCGGCTGCGGATGCATAAAACTCGCATCCGTAGTCGAGCTTCGAGCGAACAAAGGATCGATAAAAAAGTAAGGCGGTAGCCCTATCAGCGCCCCAAGCGCTGAACGTCACGGAACGGAGAATGTCCATGGCGCGGGTACAAGAGACCCTAAGGCTGCGAATGTGAGCCTCCTAGGTGAAGAGTCGGTCAAATACAAGACCAAGGAAACGGTGCGACTCAACCACATCCAGGCGCACTCCATTAAGAAACAAGTCTGGTTCAAGGTGTAGCCGTGGATGGCAGAAGAAGTGCACCAGCATAGTCTTGGCCAAGGAAAACCGAAGCCTGTGCGCTTCGGCATAGCGAGAGACGCGGTTCAATGCCTGTTGGAATCGACGCTCCATAGTTGGCATCTGGGCCGCGCCAAAAGAGATCGAAAGGTCGTCCACGTAGGGTGTAGCGAGAACATCTTCCGGCAGCACCGAAGTGATACCGTTGATGATCAGTGCAAAGAGTGTGACACTGCGGACACTTCCCTGCGGGGCATCCTCTTCCTGCTCCATTGGGCAGGAGAGGGCCCCCCCCCCCCCGTACGCGGAATCGGTGATCTCCAAAAAATTCAGATATATAGAGCTACAATTCACGCAGGAGCGAGGGTGCCGACAAGCTCGGCCAACATGTCCAAATTGATTGCAATTGAAGCAGCGTCTGGGTAGTTCGATGTAGGGACTTACCGGGACACGAAGGTACCCAGCTTTAATATACTGCGGCAGTTCTTGTCGTTCAAATGTTAAAATCAGTGTGGCGGTTGGAACTTTAGTGGAGCCTAATGTTTTAGTTACCCTGTGTACGTGTGTGACACGTTGGGTACTGAGCTTACTCTGAAGGCGGGTGGGGTCGTAGTCCTTTAGTTCGTTTGAACGGACGACGCCTTTGACGAAATTCAGACGCGGATGGGGCGAGACAGTTATTGGAATTTCAGCTATCGAAGATGGATTTCGCACAAGGTTGTGTTGAGAGTGGGATGACACCTCGACTACAATATCACCACTTCCTCTTGACCACATCCGGCGGGGTTCACCAAAGCGGGACTCAAATGATTCATTGACGTCAAACACATCGACTTTTGCAAGTGGAATGTCGAATGATGAATTCATGACAAGAAAGCGAGGATAATCAAGATCTGGGTCTACTTCGTTGGAATAGGGGTCCAACGAGCGAGGGAAGGCTGAAAGGGGAGCTAAGGAACGTTTGGCACGAGAACCCTTACGCAAAGGGGAGGTTTTTGGTTTATGGCTAGTCATTGCAAAAAGAAAAAACTTCGCATTCTCCCTCGGGACTCACCACCATGGAGGCCTACAAGGGCCCGGCACTACTGCAACTCTACAATCAGTTACGTCCGATATGTCCTCTTGGAGAATGGATACGGATCCACCACACCATCTTTATAACCCTAAGAGGCTGCCCGAGTTCTCCTACGCACGGAGAAAAGGGGCCAACGATGGGTTTCTCCTTGGGCATTCGGTAGACGAAGGCGGTGGAGATGCCCAGCCTCTTTCACCTTCATGAAAGAACAATTCGGAATCAATCCATTAAATGAGCAGAGGTCGGGTATCTATAAAGGCCACTAGATAGGTGAAGGAAAAGGGGGGAAATAAAGGGCAGTGGAAGAGCGTAATAGGGAAGTAAAGAAAGAGGGGCATGTTAAAAGTCTTGTTGGCAGCACCATGGGACCCCTAAGGGGCCCAGAGCTGACCCTCCCTCACCACGAGAAGGCCAGAGCCTCTCTGGGAACAACCCTTGAAGAAAAGGTCCCAGAGACGGAGGGGGTCGAGGAAAGGTTTATTCTGTATTTTCTAATGTAATTTATTGTTAATAAAAAATTTAAAATAAAGACAATTCATTTTTCAGGTTAAACTTGCTGCTAAATAATGAAAGTGTTGCAAAACAACATCATGGACAACACAGGGCTGGCTATAAAATTTCCCCGGCATGCAACAGCCTCTCTCCACTGTACCTTGGTGCCTCAGGACAGCCACACAGAAAGTGCAGCCTCGCTCAATTAGGGTAACTGTAACAGCCCAGGAGGCTGTAGGATCGAAGGCTTTCCCCCCTGTATCTCCCAAGCGACTGGAGGGACCAATTAAGAATCACCAAATTAAGGTATCCATGGAATTATTACCCTGAAGAGCGAGCAACGAGCGCCCCTGGGAGAACCAGTTATTTCTTCACGACGAGCGACTGACATCGTGGTACCATTCTTACCTAACCGGCATTGATGCGCCTCAACCCTGGTTTTGGCGAGAAAATGGGAGGGCGCTGATGCAATGAATGGGGTGGGTGGGGGAGGTTCCCAACCTCCAGCAGTGGAAGAACCCACCTGAAACTGGTCTCGATCTCGATTACGAGGGCGTTGACCATCTGGAGGGCCCCGTCGCGCGCCCCCAGCAATGCCTTCTGAACCAACCGGCGGGCCTGGGCCAGTGCCTCCTGGCGAATGACCGCTTCCCACGCTGTCACGCCAGATTTCCCCAGCAGGCACTCGGTCACCTGAAAATCAAGAGGGGGAGATTCGATGGTTATCATCACACACATCGTTTCCATGGCAACGAGTGTCACGCGCCGAACCACTTACGTCATCCCAGTCATCAGGGGCGACGGCCTCCTGCTGCGTTTGCATCACGGCGTCCCGCACGAGAGCTAGGGCCTTCACGGACGCGGTGCAACCTGGGGGGAGAGGGGGGTGATGACAAAAACCAGTGTGGGTTTGTATGTGTATATGCGGGGTCCCTTAAAGCGGGGGGGACTTACTGAGGAGTCGGGCGACGGCGGTGGAGGACTCAGGAAGAATGGCATCGTACCAGGCACTCACGTGGTCGCGGAGATCCCCTGGAGTCAGAGTGCCACAGTCCCCGCGCGGAGTCGGCCTGCAAAGGCGAAGGTCACCATATAGGAATGATGACGAAAGACGAAATGGAAGAAAACCCTGGTACAATCATAACCTGGAAACCACACCGCTATCCTCAAACCATCTCTCAATCACAATAGAAATCCGTGGTATCATCACAACCTGGAAACCACACTGCTATCCTCCACCCATCTCTCAATCATCATAGAAATCCCTGGTACTATCACAACCTGGAAAGCACACCGATATCCTCCAACCATCTCTCAATCACTATAGAAATCCCTGGTACCATCACAACCTGGAAACCACACCGCTATCCTCCATCCATCTCTCAATCACCATAGAAATCCCTGGTACCATCACAACCTGGAAACCACACCGCTATCCTCCAACCATCTCTCAATCACCATAGAAATCCCTGGTACCATCACAACCTGGAAACCACACCGCTATCCTCCAACCATCTCTCAATCACCATAGAAATCCCTGGTACCATCACAACCTGGAAACCACACGGCTATCCTCCAACCATCTCTCAATCACCCTAGAAATCCCTGGTACCATCACAACCTGGAAACCACACCGCTATCCTCCAACCATCTGTCAATCACATAGAAACCCCTCCCCTCTAGCCCAAGTACTTACACTAATTATTCACAACTATAAACAAACACTTTGCTACAAAATAACTTACATTAACAAGCAAAAAATGACAACCAGCGGGAGAACATACTACACAACCAGCCAAATTTCTCCCAGGTATCAAACAAACTAGAAACAACAAACAAAGAAGCACTGAATGACACAACGGTTTTATTTATTACTTTACCCCAACAGCGCCATCTGTTATGTTTTTCCAATGGTCAAAAAGTGTTTAGTAATAAATACCCAAAGAAAATACTCATAATTGCCTATTTTCTACAAAAATCAGCGAGAGATCAAAGCATTAAGCGCCAGTTTTGAATGCATTGATTTTGGATCTACTAAACATGGCTAACTGAAACTTGATCTTCCCTGGTGGTGACTAAGAAGTTTCCCCCAGGGTGAAAAGGACTATAAAGCTAACACCAACCACATCAATAATTTAACATGCACCATCCAGTGATAGCAACAATACAAAAGAGACTGACAAGTCTTCTAGGACACATTAAATTTCAGAAGAGCAAAAAATTCAGAGTAAGTATCAGGAGACTCACCAATCCACTCCAAGATGAACTAAACCAACTTTGAAATAGGAAACATTACAGGGGTTCGAGAGAAGTTAAACCTCATCAGGCGTGTTGAGTCAATGGATAGAGTCTTGATTTGGGTTCCCTGTATGGTTGGTGCTATACCCTGTCTATACCCATGGTTCAGATTCCACGCTAATCAGTAGATCCCATAGAAATAGAAGACCTCAAACAGATGTAGTGAAGACTCGCTCAAATTTTACAAAGTATGAAAATGAGCAAAAAAAAACACCTACACTCACAACAAACCTTGACGTCGCATTTTCAATTCAATAAAGAAATATAATCTCCAGCTCTTATGACAAGTACAATCTTTCCACACTTATGGCTGACAAATCGCACATACACTTCATGCATCTAGGGCACAAAAGCATCAACATACACAACTCTACGATTATTTTATCTCCCATAATCTTTGGAAATATGCCCACAGATTATACCACCCCAATCTCCCTACTCTACACTGCCTCCAAATCATATGAAGTATGTAGTAATTAACACATCCCACTAGACACCTCATATGAAGTATCTAGTAATTAACACATGAATCTCACTAGAAACGTCACATGAAGTATCTAGTAATTAACACATGAATCACACTAGACACCTCATATGAAGTATTTAGTAATTAACACATGAATCACACTAACACCTCATAAGTATTATTTAGCAATTAACACATGAATCACACTAGACACCTCATATGAAGTATTTAGTAATTAACACATGAATCACACTAGACACCTCATATGAAGTATGTAGTAATTAACACATGCATTCCACTAGACACTTCCCAACATGTATTCTACCCTTCAACATCATCCCGTAGAGGGGGATTACACATTAGCTGAGAGGAAACACCACTTCCAATTGTAGGGAGGCTAAGACACATCAAGTGTAGTTAGTTACTGGATGGAATTCTGATTCGGGTTGACTTGATACCGGCTGCCATATGCTGCAGATACCCAAGGTACAGAGCCCAGGCTAATCAGTAAGTCCCCCAGGAAGAAATAAAAGGTATCATCCAGTACAAGGGAGTACAGTTAACCGAGTAGAAACACAACTCCCAATTACTGGTGGTTAATTATTGGATGGAGTTCCAATTCGGCTTGACTTAACAATGGCCACCATAAGCTGGAGATATCTATGGTTCGGGGCCACACTAATGAAATTTATATAAAGATCAGAATAACAATTGCTGTTAGTCCAAGGCACTAGGTGCTGGGTAGTATTATGGTTTTGAACACTTAGAGACCCAGAGGGGGGGGGGCACTGTTATGTGTCAGGGGTATATGGACATAAGTATCTCCACAGGTGGTTCTGGGGCAGAGTGGTTATATCATGTTATGAAGACCAGAAGTGAATGGCAGTGTTGTTATCATTGGCTGTGTGTGTATGTTTGTGTGTATATATATATATATATATATATATATATATATATATATATATATGATGACATGTGTAGAAGTGAACAGACATAGCGCATTGATTTATAAGGTGGCCAATCCTTGCCATGTGCTGAAGTTTTATGTCAGCTCTCACTTGGATTGAAACTGGCACCTTGGTGTTGGAAGTCCAAAGCCTTATCCACTAAGCTAATGAGAATTGTGGGATCAGTACACGCTCTTCTTCAAAGAAATCTCGCCTCATGTATACAAACATCCCACTGTACTGCTAAACAACACACACTGCACCCCAAGAAGCTCAAGAACTACAACACCACATGATTCAGTTCAAACAAAATGCAGTGCACGTATATCACCCATTACTCACAACCACGACACATGCCGAACACCCTAAAGAAGTTAACCACAACACTCTCTGAACACCCTGAAGAAATTGTCCACAAAACTGGCGAAACACCCACAAGAAGTCAACCACAACATTCGCTGAATACCCTGAAGAAGTTGATCACAGCCCTCGCAGAACACCCTCAAGAAGTCAACCACAACACCATCGCGAGCGACCCATCCGAAATGGCAGGATGGGGCGCGTCGCCGCTTACCGGAACTCGACGACGGCCTTGGGCAGGAAGCTGATCCCGGGCGACGACTCGTACAACAGCGAGATAGGGGGCGGGTCTGCTCCTCGGGAGCACACTCGCGACAGGGTTTCCTCCAAACGAGACACGGGGACATCGCCCAGGGACACACCTACAAATAAACACGTACCCCCGGAAGGAGGGAGCGGCGTAAATGGCTAATTAAACAGCGTCAGGATGAACGACCCACAAACACGATCTTAGTAGAACCCCAAGAAGCTAAGTGTAATCCAAAGGGGAAATATGGGTTCGTACATGACTTCTCACCCAGAAAACGAGTAGGGAAGGAAGGGGGGGGGTATGGAGTGAGTGCAAACCTTATTCGCCCCTGTTGCCATAGCGACGGCACTCACCGGTGAACACGAAGCGAACGAGGCGGAGGGACGCAATGAAGAGCGACACGAAGGCGGGGAGCGTCGTCATGGCGACGGCCGAGGGGTTGGACATGTGTCGCTCGAGGCAAGCGACCAGCGCCTTCCTCCGGAGCCCCAAGACGCTCCGCAGCGCCTCCGTTGATCCCTCCCCTTCCAGGAGCACCATGGCGGCCACCGCTTCCAGTACCACCTGCAGCGGCGAGAAAAAGAACAGGTCTGAAAGTGAGGCACTCCCTTTCCCCTACCACCACAGCACCCTCACTCCCCACCCCCACCCGCAACTCACCTTAGGGTCCTCATGCTGGTAGTCGCGGACGAGGCGGCGACACCCGCCCGCGATCGTGCCCCGGAAGGGCGCCACATACGCCCATTGGCGCCCGATCACAGGGAACTTGCCCAGCACCTGCGGGGCGTCGGGTGAGAGTTGGAGGGCGGTGTGCGCCTGCTGGGCTACCAGCAGGAGCTGAGCCGCCTCCAGGAGATGCTGGCGCTCCGCCAGCGCCCACAGCGTCTCCGGCACGTCCACCAGCACCTTCACCTGGATGGCCAGCGAGTACTGGCGGCTGCTGGGGGCATACGCCCTGCAAAAGGGTGGAGGGAGATAATCAGAGGGGTGGGGGAGAGGGGCACCGGTGATTCCTGCCCCCCCCTCAAAAAAAATCCATCCGATACGTACCTGCTGGTGGTCTCCCCCGTGGGTGGGGCCCTCGTCTTGAAGCCGATGAGGCCCCGTTGCTGGAGGCTCTCGCACAAGCCCCGCACCGACGCCGCATTGGTGCACACCGCCTCCACGCTGCCCCGCATCGCCGCCACTGTGTCCGCCGCCTCGATCAAGTCCCGGTAACGCTCCCTTAAGAGGTAGAGGGGAGTCATTAGGGGGAGTTGCACTCACACCTCCATTGCAACCAGAGGTAGGAGGAATATGACCCTCTACATCAGTGGTGGTAAGCCTGCAGCCCGCGGAGGCTTTTTATGTGGTCCATATTATTGAATATTAGGCAAAAATCTCAGCTTAAACGCGAATTCTGTCCCATTTGAGTCCAATAGTAACAATTTCTACGTCTGAGCTCACTCCTGACTCCGATGGACTTGTTAAGGCCCCAAAACGTACCTAATCTCATTTTTATGTAAGGGCTTAGATTCTTAAATCAGTCAATTTCAAATCTATTTCATTCGTAGTTAAAAAATCTTTTTCTTTAAAAAATACCATAGTTTATAAACACTTATTCTCATTAGGTTGCCTGGATAGACTCATCGTACATAGCTTTCTTGGCAGTCTTTTCATAACATGTCCAAACCACTTGATTCTCTTCCTTCTGATTACATTTGTAGGGTCCATCGGAGTCAGGAGTCAGCTCAGACGTAAAAATTGTTACTATTGCGCTTGAATGGGATAGAATGATCACAAGCCTACACAGGCAGCTTTCAAGATAGGAGGAGACCGAGAGGTAGAACACCCAAGAGATGGGGGGGACCAGATTCCTGTGGATGTTGGGCTGCCTTTGAACGAGTGTGAACAGCTGGCTCAGGACAAGGGGGGGCTGGGGGAAGGGCAGGCAGACGCAGAGCAAAGGGTCATCATGACCTGCACTCTTAAATCACGTTGTCATTCTCATTACCCTTATCTACATGCTCCATTTTGCTCGCAAAGTTAAGCTAAGTTGAATGTGGTTAGTATTTGGATGGGAGATGCCTGGGCCCTGGGTAATAATCCAATGATGTAGAATTTTAAATCATGGTTCGGATTCCACTTTAAGCTGTAGCTCCTCAGTCTAATATAAAATGGAAACAGTTTAAACTGGGGGCAAAAACTAGGCACATAAATTGACACTTAGTTATTTAGCTACTTGCAAAGATACCCAACATTGTCCGGGCCTAAAAACTCTCTTGGACAAAGTAAATTCTCTGCTTGAGTTAAATTATGCAATTAAAAGTCGGTAGGTATAAAATATAAGGTTAATTTTGAGTAATTGAGTAGCGTATTATGAAAGACTAAAAGATAACGATTTTCACATTACAGTAGTGGGGCAAGGCGAGCAAGCTTCAAGGCAAATGTGAGTATGCGGGTGGCAGCCACAGACTTTAAAGCCTGCCTCAAGCAGATGGGCATGAGTTTTAACTAAATATCTAAATTATTTGAGTCTTAGGCAGGCTGATAATAGGTATTATCACACTTTTTAAACATTGCAGCCGCATAATTGGTCTGGTAAAACTTTATTTTTCCACGGACAATGCTGATGTTTTAATTGCAACTCATAGCTGCAATTACTTATTAAAATAACTAGAAAGGGTACAAATTCAAACCTAACCTAACCTAACAACCAGTGGCACCACTTTTGCCAAATCTGAGTAGCCTATGTCACTCATGGGTCAAGTTACCCCCAATGGTGATCTTTGTTGGCCTTCAAGGTTGCTCTAAGTAGCTTTATATAGCAGTCATATATATTAGATATATATGACTATGTAGTATATGCAAACAAATGGAGAGAGGTAATTGCAATTAACATATGTATTTGAAATTTGGATCTGTTTAAGTGCGACCTGCAAAGCTTTACATAAGCTTCAATGTGGTCCGATGCTTAAAATTATTGCCA
Source organism: Ceratothoa steindachneri (assembly GCA_963969495.1). Taxonomy (NCBI): domain Eukaryota; kingdom Metazoa; phylum Arthropoda; class Malacostraca; order Isopoda; family Cymothoidae; genus Ceratothoa; species Ceratothoa steindachneri. The sequence continues at coordinate 116,186,542 of OZ018333.1, read as the reverse complement.
TACACTGTAATGAATGAGTCATACCACATCCAGTATAATGAGGTTATTTTACTGCCTGCTCCATTGCCTCGGGAGAGTAGTAGCCCATCCAGGAAATGGGTGGAGTAGTACTGCCTCTTGCACTACAATGACTGGATTTTTTTCCCCAACACCTAACTGATGACTGCATACTAGTGCATAGGTCGCCGTACTCAATCTCAATCCTAATACTAGGCTAAGTTAAAATAAAATAAGTAAAAAAACAACAAACAAATCAAAGTAAGAAGATGGAAGGACGCTCCATATTTGGGGGTGAGGGTGGGGGCTCTCTCTGGTGCAGGATCATATGACCAACACCAAGGAAAGATAAAAAAAAATTGGAGGTTAGCTTTCTCAAAAAAGGTTAGATAGTCCACAGGTCACAAGTGGTGGCGACCCTGCTCATTAGGAGACCCGTAATGGTAGCATGCGCCAAGATCACCCAGACTGAGACATTTAACGAAAATGTGCCTAATGGTCTAGGGGAAAATGCAGTCATCGCAGTAATGTACAGGTGAATGCTGTATCAAATTCGGGGAATGACAGAAAGCAACTTGAAGCCATCGCGGCATTGGGGGTAGGTCCATGGGAACAGTCATGGCGCAATGGCACCTAACTTTAAATTCCCCTCAACTGTCTCCCATCTTCTTTGCCAGATAGCCAGGCTAGCTAACCCGATTCCTGCCATGCAGTCAGTGAGAGGAAGAGTCAAATGCTGGTCTCATCGCCAAGATATCGCAAACTCTTTGGCTCATTCATTTCCTGCAATCACCACAAATCCAGGAAACCAGTAGAAGATAATATCAACATCCACCCAGATCGACATAACCATGGTCTCACGGATACCATGAACTAGGGGGTGAAGAGATTACAAAGCCTCGAGAGCACTCAGGGGATTGATGGGTTGCTATAAATCACAATCTAGTATCCGAACCGGGCACGATGTATAATCTCCCGTACTGAGTGGTGTCTTGTAACCAGCTCGGTCGTAAAGACAGACACAGCACCTGGCAGAGCCCCGCTGAAATCAAACAGAGGGGATACAGCATGGAAGCCAACCGCCTCTTCGGACTTGGAGCCATCCATATACACTTGCACAGTTCCAGCGTGACTCAAAGTGTGCTTCAAAAAGGTCGATTGCAATACTCTCGGCGCTGTAGAAGCTTTGGAAGCAGAGGCGTGGTGACAAATAGCAAAATGTGGTACCCACCAGGATGGCATCCAGGGCAGAACCAGGGGCGCCACTGGCCCAAGAACTACACCTAGCTCTCAAAGGAGTTTCCTAGCCATAAACCCAAAGGGCTTAGGGTATGAATGGCATCTTTCGGGGGCATAGGCACTGTTGAAATTAGCTGCGGATGCAGTGAGGACTGAGTGAGGCGCCAGGCTGGCGTGTACAGGTGAATAATGCACTGTGCACAACGCTGAACGAGTGGCATCTCAACATTGACAAGTAAGCTCTCAATGGGGGGTGTGCAGAAGGCACCGGCCATCAAGTGAAGGCTGGTGTAGTGCATCAAGTCCAACTTCTGCAATACCCGCTCAGCTGCAGATGCATAAAACTCACATACGAACAAAGGATCGATAGAAAAGCAAGGCAGTAGCCCTATCAGTGCAATGTGCTGAATGTCACAGAACCAAGAATGTCCATGGTGTGGGTACAAGATACCCTAAGGCAGCATCGAAGTGATGCCGTTGATGCTCAGGGAAAAGAGTGTGACACTGAGGACACTTTCCTGTGTGACACTGAGGACACTTTCCTGTGGGACACCTGATCCCTACTCCATTGGCAGGAGAGGGCTGAATGCACCTGAATGTTGAATGACAATTTGCCCCACCATCATGTGGAGAGTCTCCATAATACCATATCGCTATGCGGTATCATAGGCCTTCTCCAGATTGAAAAACACTGTGGCAAAGTGTTGTCTATGAAGGAAGGCCCCACAAATGGCATTTTCCAGTTGGAGCAGAGCATCCGACGTGGAGTGGAACTTGCGGAAGCCGCACTGTGCAGAAGACAGATGGCCTCCGCTGTCCAGATAAAAAGTTAACCTAACATTTACCAATTTCTCTATCAACTTGCACACGCAGGAAGTTAGAGAGATTGGGCATAAACTGGCAGGGGCGAGTGATTTCTCCCCGGTTTGCGAAAGGCGATCACAGTACCCGATTCACCAGGAATCTGGGAGGATACCCTCCACCCAGATCCTGTTGAACAAATCTAACAGAAAGTCCATGCCTAGCTCACCCAGGTGTTGAAGCATGGTGTACAGGACATCCTCTGGACCAGGGATGGTGTAGGTGTGTCCCTCTGCATGCCCATTTCTCCAATATTAATACACCTTTCTGTGTTTCAGACTGTACTTTGTAGAATTGCCTTTTGTCAAAATAATTCTTTAATTTTGGAATTATTGAACTGATCAAATAAACTTGCATCTAGTAACTATAATTGACAGTATTTGAAAAAATAACAAAAAGTTGAAGGAACACTGAATTGCTGCATTAACGATACTCTCCTCGCCGAAGGTAAGTTCTGTTGTGGCAATTTTTTACATGAAGTCATTGTCTTGGGTTAGGCTCTTTAAATAAGTTAAAAGAAGAACAAAAAATCTGAAGACCTTGTATTTGCATCCATCTAGGTTGGGACTCTATTGTCTGATGCCTTTTCCATTGCATGCTGGTGCTTACTTTGCTAGCCCGATTGTTCCAGTCTCATAATTGGTGAGTACCAACAATATATTCATTTCTCTTATGTATGAAATACAGTGATGGCGTATCATTCATGCCTTTGTAATTCTGTGATCGGTTAATTAGCGGATTTACTTTCCTATTTTGTAGGAGCAACCATAACCGGGTTTTCAACTGCATCTGGGCTCTGCAACATAACCAGGGCCTCAAATGTGAACAATCATTCTATCTGGTCATCAAAGCTCCTTAACCAAGAGAACATACTGTCTATGTTTACATGTGGTACTTGCATCAATGTAAACGTATCTCGTTGATAAGTACCTGGTACTGGAGCCACTTGTAACACCATTGGGTGATAAGTACCATGTTCAGGAGCTACTTGTGTAATGTATCGCATTGGTAGATACAGTGTTCAAGCATCCATTGTAACACTTATCCTGTTGATGAGTGCTGTATATATATATATATATATATATATATATATATATATATATATATATATATATATATATATATATATAGAAGTGTTCTGTTGTATAGATCATGGCTGCTTAGCAAACTTATACTCATATTGAGCCTTATTGTACACTGACCGGTAATTGCATTATTATTCAGTTAATCCATTATATCATCCCTTCGCCGCACTGGAGGTCATGTTTCTCCTCTAGGTTTCAATTTAGGGTTTTACCCCAAGATATACCATCAACACGCTTACGGTTAGACAAAAAGTTGCTTGAAATGTCATAGAAAACAAGAGGGAAAGTCCCTCCAAAGACCTGCGGCATTTTGTGATAAGGTGATAAATGGTTATTGATTGATAGTTTTCCATGGTTCAAACCACTTACAAGTGCCTTTGAATGGCTAAATGTGGCTTCTGCCACTAGATTGCACCAATCCGATGGCAGATTTGAAATCTCCAGGGGAAATAACCATATGTCCCATGGTCATATGGGTCATTTCATGGCTCTAAATGGGTACAATTGAATTTTACTCCTTTTTTTAAAAAAAAAGCAACGCCTTGACCTGGCACTTCACTGCAGGTAAAAGTACCGCTGAGATGGAGCATGGAGGAAGCAGAGCAGCAACTTTCCCAGCCTCAGGATGAAGGGTTCATCAGAGGAGTCTTATTCATAGGGTCTTGTCTGTGGCCCCACTGAAAACTCCTTATTTAAAGCAAAGTTAAACCCCCTCAGGTAGGTCCTCAATAGAGTGAATAATCTGCCAAATGTTTGAAAATGACATATGTTAAAGTGATGTCTTCCAGAATCTAGATATTTTTTATTTATTTAAGAGTGGTCACGCTTGGTAACTACTACCCATGTGGAATTCTTTCTCAGACCGAGACTAACCAGTTAACAAAATTTCATTGAAATCTGTCCCTAATTTCTCGAGACACCTTTTGTACACAAACAAAAAGTGATCCATGATTAACCCCTTAACTGCAGGATTTTCACATTCAAAACAGCGTCACTGTGCGGAGTTATTTTCTCAAATTTCCCCTTTTTTCATTGTTTTGCATTTTACTTATTTTAATTGCCTATTGTAATTTCTATACATATTGATGATGTATCTGGGTACAACTTATTAGCCAATCAGCCTTTAGAAAGCAAATATGTGCGCTCTGCAGAATGTAACTCAAGAAGAAACAGAGGCGCACATATATGTGCGTTCCGCAATAGCTTGTCAATTTACGAACGCACATATTTGTGCGCTCCGCAGTTAAGGGATTAACATGCCAATTGGGATCCACAAAATTTTGTCCAAAAACTTTTGAGAAATAGACCAATACAGGTAATCAATACCTGGCCAAATCTTTTGGCAGAGGTAAATTAGTGGTAAAATCAACCCCTAATCAAATTATATTCCTAATATATGGAACTTTAAAAAGAACACGTAATTCAACTTACCCCACCATTATTCTGAGATCTTCCTTTTTCCGCTCAATATCATGTCTCATCTTGGAAAGAAGTTCTTCAACTTCCCTGATGGTGTTTTTCTCAAAAATTGCATTGATGTCATTGTCAGCTGTCATTGTTTATGAGGCCTCCCGCCAAAGGCATTAAGAAGCAATCAAGATGTCAAATTTAAATAATTAAACATTTTATTGTCTGAATTTTCTTAGTTTTCACCTTTACTCATATTAACGAGGAAACAAAGCTGTGGATGAACAAATAAAATAACTTCCCCTTAGACTTACTGGTCCATGTGAGAGGCAAATGTTCTCATCACAAATCTATATCTATAAAACCCTAAATGTGTTCATCTGTTCAACTGGGGGAATGTGAGCTGGATTTAAACCTTCAGTGAGACAGGTTTTACCCTACATAGTTGTTGATGTGTGGGAGGCAAAAGCAACCTGTTTGTCCATGCACTACAAGGAAAGACCAAGAAGTGTTGTGATGTAGCATTGGTTAAAGAATAATTTGTGATAAATATAAGAATTTTAACCTGTATCTTGCTTAGGATTTTTTTTTTTACCCAGGGCAATGCCAGGTACCTCATTCAGCCTGGTATATGATAGGGAGAGTGCACAACTTTGCTGAATCTGCCTTTACTCCACAAATACTACTACTACTACTCAAAACAATAAAAATACAAAAGAAAATAATAATAATCAGCAAGTAAAGATACTTTTGTACCACAATAAAAGAATTTCAAACATGCATCTGTATTTATTTGTGACGGGAATCTTTATGATGGGCAATGCTGGGTACCTATGCTAGTAGATGATAAAGGAAGCCATTATTATTATGGACGACTAAGGATTTATTTATTTAAAACTAAAAAGCAAAAACCAACAAGAGAATTGCCAGAAAGTGAAGAAATTTATGAAGGAAATAGCATTGTTAATTGGTCCCCAGGAGCAGATGACATCTCTGCTCTCTCCAACCACTTGGAAAAGTAAGGTTCCACCTTCTGTGATATTGAGGAACCGGATTAAAGTACAAGGAGGCTGTTGCATGCTGTCAGAATTTTATAGCAACAATTATAAAAGTGGGAGCTATAATGCAACTTAAACCCCACCAGGGATTTTTTTTCCTTGTGGTAGCCCATCTGGCGACTACCTACTTGGGCATAAGTCACCATACACAACAGCCTACTATTAGGCTATATCAAAAACAAATAAAAAAAACAAATAATGATAAAAAAGGACAAAGGCTTAAAAAAAATAAGAAGGAAGCGTGCTCCGGCATAGGTGGGCCAACCCCCCTACACCGGAGCATGCTTCCTTCTTGCCTTTTTGCTTTTTCTCATTGTTATTATTTTTAGCCTTTGTCCTTTTTTTTATCATTGTTATTTGTTTTTAATATAGCCTAATAGTAGGCTGTGTTTCTTTTTGCGACCTACAAAAAGAAACAAAAAAGGTCACACCAAAAGGGAATGAAAGTTCTTTTCTCTAGAAAGGCAAAACCATTTTCCAGCAGCACCAAGGTGACACCATTGATACTCAAGGCAAAGAGTGCAACACCTTCCGGCAGGATGCCCTCTTGGCCCGGATAGGGCTCCCTCCATCCATAAGATGAATCCACAATCTTGCAACAATTCAGATCCTCAAAACATTCTAAGAATAACTAATTCTTCTTCACATCATTTACTAATTCATCAATATCTCTAGTTTGTCCCGGTGGTCTATAAAAGACTCAACTGTACCATTCTATTTTTACTGATCCTAACATCTATCCACATTGACTCAACCTCATTCTGATTTATTGAATTATTTACATTTGAAACAATGTTTCTTTTTTTTATAATTATAACCTTACAGTGCATACGTGTCCTTTGACTAATATACATGTTATAACCATGTAAATCAAATTTACTTATACTGTCCCTAAATTTATTTCATTAACTGAGCTGCTATGCATATTAACTCTTTACCTTCATCACTAATATAACTAAACTCATCATTCCATTTTCTAAAATATTTTTTTTTTTTTTAGGAACCTATCTAGCAACTACCCACTTGGGTACAAGTTCCTGCACTCATGACAGCCTAGCAATAGGCTACTTTAAAATAAGAATATGAAAAAATAACAATAAAAAGGGAAAATGGCAACAAGGAGGAAGCAAGCTCCGGTGTCAGGGGGAGGTCTCCCCGGTGCAGGAACATGGGATTTACAAAGAAAACAACAGCATAAATAAAGGAGAGAAGGCCAGCCTCCCGCCAAAAATCTATAAGACCACCAGTCAATGTGCACGAACTCATCCCGAGTTTGTCTGGGCGGAGATCGGCCAGACTGGAACATTCAACAAGAATGTGCTGAACAGTCTGGGGGACAACATAGTCTTCACAATATGGCGCTGGCGAGCGCTCTATCAAATGACGGTGCGTCCCATGAGTGTGTCCAATTTGGAGACGACGGAAAGCAACCTGAAACCTTCACAGCATTGTGGGGTAGGTCCATGGGAACAGTCGCGGAGCAATGGCACTTAACTTTAAGTTCCCTTCAACCATCTCCCATCTTCTTTGCAGCGGCCCAAAGAGCTGCCCGTATTCCTGCCATGTAGTTGCTGTGAGGAAGAGCGAAATGCTGTTCCGGTCGCCTTCTAAGACTACAAGCATTTCATATAGACAACTTAACCAACCTCGCCATTAAACACTTTTTTTTAATATGAATGCACTTACATCCATCTGCTCTGCAATTATCTCCCTTCTCTGCTCCACCTGGTCCACCTTCAGCACAATAATGACCTAAAGATACAATCATACTCCTCTCTTCCTTTTAGAGAAATGGTCTATTCCTAACCTTTTTTCTTGTAATGTTATGAGAGATGTAACATTCATTTAAAAAGAAAGAAGGTCTAGTTATAGGGCTAAATATATTTCACTGACATTTTAAAGTTCATTATAAATAATTTCAAGTGTTATTCACCAAATAACCATCCTTTAAATTCACTTCTCTCTTTTTTTGCGAGGCCTATTTTATTGAACACTATATCCATTTTTTTTAACCCTAGAACACAAGCCCTGGGTGATTTCCACCTGATGCTATGTGCACCCATGTGGGCACAGCATGGGTAGTGAACTGAGGGGCGCATTACTGCATATAGCTTCAGTGTGCATTATGTTGTGGCTGAGAATGTGTGTGCTACAGAGCTCACTGCCTGGGACTTTTCCACAGAGTGGATTTAGGGTGATTTCCACACGACATTTGTGATACATGGTGTAATATTTTATGGGTGGAAAACACCCAAGGTTAGTAATGGTACTTATTTTGTGGTTCGTTACTTATGTGTTTTCTCTTTGCAGGTATTGAATATTAGTTTACAGAGACCAAAAAGTTGGGGTGTTTTTTTTTTTTTAAAGGGGCTATCTAGCGACTGCCCACTTGGGCATAAGTCGCTGCAAACAAACAGCTAGTTTTAGACTACTTTAAAATAAATATTTGAACAGAAACAACAATAAAAAAAAGAGATAACAATCAGGAAGCTCGCTCTGGCATCAGGGGGAGGTCCCCTCCACCCGGCATAGGAGCGTGTGACCTAGAAAGAAAAATAATAACAATAACAAAAACAACAAAACCTAGTTAAATAAAAGGGAGAAGGCCGGCCTCCCCCCAAAAGTCAACAAGTCCACCAGTCAATGTGCACGCACTCGTCCCGAGTACAGGGGACAGAGACCAAAAAGTTAATGAGTAAGAAAACAGATCCATGTTACTCCCAGGAGGAGAGAGACTACATTATGAACACTACCGGTGCATTACCGGAGACAAGTCATGAGAGTGTGAGTGAAGATGAGGGACAGGAAGATAACCATGAATTTGAGCTTGTGTATGACAGTGATGTTAACCAAAAGTATGTCCCGGAACCTAGTGATGTGTAAAAACCACTGTGTACATCAGTACCTTCCAAACGCCATGCTGCCTCTCCTGCTACCACCCCTGCTGCATCTACTTTCGCTACCCCTGCTGGTCAAGGACTTCAAAATGATGACCCTCTCAAGCACATCTGGTTTTATGTGGAGTTGTCGGCTACATGTGCTTTCAGCCACAAGAACAGCAGCAAGGAACATTATTACACCCCTTACTCCAGGTCCATCACAGGAAGCACAAAGTGCTGACACCCCAGAAAAATGCTTCACATTGTTATTTGAGGACCGAATTGTTGAGGAGATTGTAGAATGCACAAACAAGAAAAGTGATATGAATGCTGCCAAGTATGGCCGGAAAACAGCGACACACTCCAGAAAAGAACCAGCAGAGGTGCGTGCACTAGTGGGGATTGTGCTTTTCCATGGCTGCCAGAGACTGCCATCTATCAACCTCAGAAATGTGGAGCCTAAACACCGGGCCCAGCCATTTAGCATGTGGCCATGTCACAAGGTCGCTTCGAGTTCCTACTGAATTGTTTGCGATTCAATGACCTCAACACACGGCAGCAAGATGACAAGTTTGCACCCATTAGGAAGATCTGGGACATTTTGGGGGGAAATTGTGGGAAAATGTACATGCCAAGAAACAACCTTACTATGGACGAGCAGCTGCTGCCATTCAGAGACAGGTGCCCATTCCGCATGTACATACCCAACAAACATGCAAAATATGGGCTCAAATTAGTCTTGCAAATGACAACAAAAGCAAGTACTTATTAGGTGCGATCCCTTACCTGGGAAGGCATGGGTCAAGACACCCAGAAGATATAAACCTTGGCCATTACTTCACGAAGGAGTTGTCCAGGCCATACCACCAGACAAACAGGAATGTAACTACAGACAACTGGTTTACATCTGTGCCCCTAGTGACAGATCTCCTTGACAACTGCAGCATGACCTTTGTGGGAGGGGAGCACTTAAAGGAAACAAGGGAGATACCGAAGATGATTGAAAAAGAGTCGCAAGTTAGGGTGAAGTGCATTCCTGTTCACAAAGGATATTACCTTGGTGTTATTCCTCCCTACAACATCCAAAACCAAGAAGAAAATGGTATTGCTAATGTCTTCCATGCACACACAGCCAACCCTCAGAGACACTGGCAAGCCTGATGTGATTGAATTTTATAATACCAACAAAGGAGGAGTTGACTCATTCGATCAAATGAGTGCACAGTATTCATGTGGATGAAAGACCAAACGATGGCCAGTGTGTATGTTTTTCACGATGCTGAATGCCTCTTGTATTAACTTGTGGATCATACACAGTGAGAATTTGATGAGGACAGGTGGCAAAGTATTGATTAGGAGGAAGTACATGGAGAAGTTGGCACATACCCTCAATCACACAGGGCACAGAAGAGGCTCAGTTCTCCATATCTGCCACGCACCCTCATCTGCAACCTCCCTACACAAGGCACTGCTGCAGGGACACCATGGGCAATGGTAGCAGACAGTCAGGGACCCTCGGTGCACTGTGTGGAGTGCCCTAAGAGATCTGACAAGAAGATACGATACAGGTGCCACAGTTGTCATCACCCTATTTGCCCTCGTCATTCTACCCTGTCTGTGCTAACTGTAAGGTAAGTTATGTTATTGGTAGTTCTCTTCAATACTTATTTATTATATTTAATTAAAATTATTAAATTTAATTAAAATTTAATTTTTGCCTCTCAAAAAATACCCTTTTTTGTGTATCTCCCTTACAGCCTGGAATGATGCCAGGATGTTGTGGCTGTACCAGCTGAAGCTCCCATTACCTGGGTAGTTCCAGCCAACGTTCAAGTCTTCAGCTGCAGTATTTTTTTTTTCATTAGAATTTATTATTTAGTTATTTTGCAATTTTCAGTATTTTAGTGAGTTTATTCTAAGTCACCCCTTCAGTATTATTTTTTTTCCAGTAGGGTTAATTCCATAATTTTCTGGATTAGGATTGGGTAAGTCATGTGTTTTTTTGTCAGTTTCAATTATATTTTTTCTACTGGTTTATATGTATCAATAGTTTGTGGGATGCTTTTTTTAAAATATACCTGCAGAGCTTCAAAAAATGATAACCTATTACCAATTTTTATGCGAATAATTTCTTTTTCCTTGATCATACAAGGCATTCCTTAGGTTTTCCTAAGTGGTTTAGAGATGAATGTTGAATAGATTTAAGAAATTGCCTTGGTGGAGTACAATCTTATGAAGTGTGTTGCTCATTTAGATTTATTAGTAAATGTTCTACTTCCATATGCAAAATACCAGCAGTTAAAGCCCAATAAAGGATTCAGATAATGATTATACTAAATGTATGATATATACAGTAAACTCTCGATATAACAAATTTTGGATATAACAAACCAAATTTCCTGGCCAAACTCCATCGGGTTTAACAGGCAAGCATTACGACCAGCCTGAGTGAGTGTTGGTGTGTCACATGTCTCCTACAGTGCAAGGTTCGTATCAATACTATGTTGTGTAGTCTACTTAACTTTATTAGTAATTACATATGTATTACATATCCATAGCGAACTTGGTTCATTATTTCCATTGCTTTTAACGTCCATTGAGTTTAATGAACTTCCGGCTTTAATGAACAACCCCCCGCCCCATATAGTTTGTTATATCGAGGGTTTACTGTAATATAGTTTAGGGAGGCAAGGTATTTCCTACCAAAGTCAAGGTTATTACTTTCTTTACCGTAATCACTTTTTCTGTACATTACATTACTTCTTGTAGTATTTTGTGTGCTTTGACTGAATGTTCTTCTTTTTAAGCAATCACAAGGCGAAATGCGGCGAAACAGATTAAACATCAATTTTGCCACATTTTGGCTTCTGACTACTAAAAAGAACAGAAGTGGACAAATAACCTACAATACTGTGTATTGCAAAAGTCATGTTACACTTGCTATGACAATCAACAAAGGACACAATAATAGTTTCGATGGAGTTAAACACAGTTTGATTGTTTTAATATACGTTTAAATTGTAATATTAAACAATGTAGTCACCGTAAGGTGTGTGCATGCACTCCAAGAGAGACCTGATGGCTACGCATACATTAGGGACAAACTACTTCCTTATGCTGGATCACACACCGTTGATGGAGGACTTCATCTCATCAACATTGCTGTGGCAGACCTTGCACGACCTGCCCACACATTGTACAGTTAACCCTCGATATAACAAATTTAGGATATAACAAACCAAATTTTCTGGCTGAACTCCATGCTACGACTCACTGGCTCACAGCTCAGTCGGCGGTGAACATCACGTGGGAGAGGTTGTTCTGCCGTTCTCTTCCCCCTCCTCCTTCCTCTCTTCATGAGTGCTACTTACGAGGGGTGGTCAATAAGTTTTGAAATTCGGACATAAGGAAACGATATATGAGGAAAAGTGTTGTATTATTTTTCAATATAACTACCCTCGACTTCAATGCACTTGCGCCACTTGTCCCTGAGGCTTCGAATTCCCAACAACTTGAAATCTCAGCGAGCTGGACATCTTCATCAATCCCAAACTGACGTCTATGCAGTGCAGCCTTGAGCTGGCGGAATAAAAAGTAGTCACTAGGGGTCAGATCTGGACTGTAGGGGGGATGGTTGAGCTCCTCGAATCCGCACTCGCGCAGGGCAGCTTGTGCAACTCTGGCCTTGTGGACTTTGACGACGTTGAAATCGATCATTGGGCGTGAGGTTTCTAGGGACCCAAAGGACAGATACCTTGGTCATGGCCAAATTGTCGTGGATGATGTTGATAACACTTCCATGTGATATTCCAAGTTGTCGCTCGATTTCTTCGACCTTCACCCGTCGATTTTCGAGGATCATCCTCTCCACACAGGCCACATTGTCCTCATTGGTCACGTCTGATGGGCATCCTAGACGGGGGTCATCTTCAAGGGACTCACGACCATGGCGGAACTCCCTATTCCATCGAGCAATGGTTGCATAGAAAGGGGCAGTGTCGGTGTGCACTGCAACCATGTGTTCATGGATCTCTTTTGCATTCTTGCCTTCCTTGGTCAAAAATTTGATCACTGTGCGGTGTTCAACCTTCTCCATTGTTGAAAAATTTGTGACTGACGATCTGCGATCAGCTACTGCTTCTTAAATAGACGAGGCAGGAGCGTGCGGCTGCAGGTCCTGACTTGTCATAAATTGTCCTAACACCCCCACAAACAGCCATCCCCCTTCCTCTGTTTTGCCCTGCCAATTCGCAAAACTTATTGACCACCCCTCGTACTATTCCATAGAACAAATGAACCATCGGATATAACGAACTTGGTTTGTTATTTCCATCACTTTTAACAACCATCGGGTTTAATGAACTTTCGGCTTTAACGAACGCCCCCCCCATCCCGCCCCATATAGTTCGTTATATCAAGGGCTCACTGTAGTTGATGGGATTGAGGTCAGGTGACTCCAGTGGTAAAATTCCTTTAACCATAAGTTCATATTCAACCCCAACCACTCTTGTAAGGTCTTGGCAGTGTGGGCCAGGTCACCGCCATGCTAAAGACTTAGTCCGCCTTCTTTGTGATCTTTCTCACACTCTGCACAACTTTTGTAGCCAAGATGTCCCTGTAATCAGCCACAAAACAAACCAGTGGCATCTTCTCACCATGATGCCAAACAACATCATGGAGGCCGGATGCTTGGTTATGGACACATAGTAGACCTAGGAGGTGTTCTGGCCAAAGCTTGCCACGCAGTTGTTGTGCTTGTTGATGAATGGATCAACTGTGAAGGTTTTTTCATCAGAGAAAATGAGAATTTGATTGCCCTGACTCTTCAAGTTGTTAAGAAAGCCACGACAGCACTCCCAATGTTGTTCTTGCATACGATAGTAAGCAGAGGCCTTTCCACGCGCTTCAAGCTATTGCAGGCCGCCTCCTCGATGGCCCTGGACACTGTGGCCATGCAAATATTCTTCTTCACAAGCATAGCCATTTTGAGCTTCAGCGCACTTTTGAAGGCTTTTCTCAGGGCCAAACATTTGACAACTTGGTCAACCTTTGAGTTCCTTCCCATTCTTGAGCCTCTGTGTTCTTCCCCATTCTTGAGCCTCTGTGTGATTATGTGGATGCCCATTTGACTGAAGTTGAGCCACTTGGTGGTGTCAAACTTATTGTAGCCCACAGGCAAAAGAGCAGAGATATTGATTCTTTTCACTTCCGGCACACAATGGAAAAGATGTTTTAATGACACGTGTTAGAAAAGTAGAACTGTAAATTTGTATGATGGAAGTTTTTCTATCACACAGGTTAACCTTTGAAAGATAAAAACCAAATGAGTGTAACAGAACTTTTGTAAAACCTGGTTTTGCCATCTATTATTCTTACATGCCTATGTTACATCAGAACACACACTGGCACATGCAACATAACCATCTCTTACCCAGTTCTGAAAGCATCTCTATCAAGTTTCCTATCACTAACATTAACCTCTCAAAAGAAATAAATAAGTGTAACCGAACTTTTTAAAAAACTCAGTACCATGAATTTTGTGAAAGGAGTGGTTTATGCGAGGAAAGTCATGAATTACTCCTTAGTAGAAGACCAGTGAAGCGCCAACTACCTAAGGAGCAATTAAGGTCAACTATGTGATGAGAAAACAAGAGGGGGGACCTCAACACCCAGCACTACACTGTTCATCACGGTTGATTGCGACAAGCTCCTTGAGTCCATATCACTATTGCATGAAGGCATTCATGCCACTTCTGTGAAGGTGCTACTACTATCACCACTTAGGCCATAAGAATTGCTTGTGTAGATTTACAAAGTACATGCATGTTGCTCCAAGGCTGTACATAATAAGTCCTTATGGTGTATGGTTAATTATGGATAGCTGCACCCTACCTCCTGGAGGCATATCTTCTGTAGAAGGAAATCCTGGCCTTTTGGCTACAAATTGTCCTTTTACAATACCAGGATTTGGTTCTAGTGCACCGAGCACTACCTGAGATATCTTATGCATCAATATTAAAAAAGGCACCCCCATGCTACTGGCCCTTCCAGGCCTACGAGCATGGTTGCTTCCACACTTGAGTTCAGAACCCTTCTGCAGGTTATACTAATCCCAGGCACTTACCTGGTACCACACCTCTAGAGGGCGTGGTACTTGAGACAAAAGTCTCAAGGCAGAATCAGCACCTGGTCCTGATGGAGTACATCCCACAGTGCTGAAAGAGTGTGTAGATGACCTGGCGAAACCCCTGTGGATGATTTGCCAGGATTCACTAAACACAGGGAAACTGCCTGGTGACTGGACCAAAGCCAATGTTTGACCCATTTTCAAGAAAGGAGACAGAACAAATCCACTTAATTATCGACCGGTGAGCCTCACTTTGGTGCCATGTAAAGTCATGGAAAAGCTCTTGAGAGGGGTCATAGTAGGTCATCTGGAGGATAATCACCTGCTCAAAGACTATCAACATGGTTTTAAGATTGGGAGATCCTGCCTCACTCAGGATGATGGAATCAGTGTCGATGTAGTGTACCTCAACTGTCGGAAGGCCTTCAATACATACAGTTCCCCACAACCAACTACTGGGAGTAAAGAGAAAACTCTACGACTGGATAAAAGGATTTTTGAAAGACAGGCAACAAAGAGTGAATATTAGAGGTAACTATTCAGAATGGCTACAGGTCTGGAGTGGTGTCCCACAGGATAGTGTTCTTGGCCCAGTTCTTTTCCTAATTTTTGTGAATACTTGCTGGAAACTACTCAGTCTGAGGAAAAACTGTTTGTGGATGATGCTAAAATTTATCAGAGGATCAGGGGTGCAGAAGATGGTGTGGCCCTACAACAGGATTTGAACAAATCGGCAGAGTGGAGCCAGAATTGGTTACTCATATTCAATGAAGATAAATGCAAGGTCATGCATATTGGCAGAAGTAACCCTGGTTATGAATATTATCTAGGAGCAACAGCACTGGATGAAACTGATGAAGAAAAGGATCTGGGGATCATCATTACTAACAACATAAAACCAGCACAACAGGTAACAAAGGCGGCAGCAAGTGCCAACTCGATGCTTGGACTCTTGATTTTTTATTTTTTTTATTAAAGAGCTCATCTGGTGACTGCCTACTTGGGCATTAGTCGCCATATTAAAAACTGGCCAATAACTAGGCTACTTTAAGATAAAATTAGGATAAAAAACAACCCCCCCCTAAAAAAAGGGAAAGCGAAGTGAGCAGGAGCGTGCGACCTATAAGAGGAAAAAAAACAAAAAACAAAACAAAACAAAAAACCCTGCTTAAATAGTAGAGAGAAGGCCGGCCTCCCCCCAAAAGTCAATAAGTCCACCAGTCAATGTGCATGCACTCATCCCGAGTACAAAGGACAGGCGGTAGCGACCCCGCCCATCCCGGTACCGGGACAGGTAACGTGCGTGAAGATCACCCAGACTGGGACATTCGACAAGAATGTGCCGAACAGTCTGGGGGACGATGCAGTCATCGCAATAGGGCGCAGGCGAGCGCTCCATCAAATAGCGATGCGTCACACAAGTGTGTCAGATTCAGAGACGACAGAAAGCGACCTGAAGCCGTCTCAGCATTGAGGGATAGGTCCATGGGAACATTCGCGGCTCAATGGCTCGCAACTTTAAGTTCCCTTCGACCGTCTCCCATCTTCTTTGCCAAGCAGTCCGAAGAGCTGCACGTATTCCTGCCATGTAGTCGGTGTGGAAGAGCAAAATGCTGATCTGGGTGCAGAGTCCTCACAGACTCTTTTCTTGGACTCTTGAAGAAAATCATGACCTGCCTTGACTCTGAGATGATGTTAAGCATATACAAGTTACTAGTTAGGCCACACCTTGAGTACTGTATTCAGGCTTGGTCACCATATACAAGGAGGGCCATAAGGAAACTTAAACAAGTTCAAGAAGAGCGACCAAACTAGTCCCAAATCTGGCGGAATTGCCATATGAAGAGAGACTTGCCCAGCTGGGTCTCACAACGCTTGAAGAGCGGAGAACCAGAGGGGAGATGATTGAAACTTTCAAGATCCTGAAGAGCTTTGACAAGGTTGGTGATGGTAACTACTTACAGCTAGCTCCTCAAGATCAGAATATTCAGACTAGAGGCCACAGCTTGAAACTTGTAAAGCCACATCACAGGACATCAAAAGGAACAAGTTTTTCAGTTCTAGGGTAATAGATAAATGGAACAGTCTCAGTGAGAGTTTAGTCAGTAGAACAAGTGTTAACATGTTTAAAAATATATATAACCAGTTTGAGACTGAACGTAATTTGAGAAGAGGCACCCCTTATGAGCTGTGACTCTCTTGCCTCTTTATTTTCACTAAGGTAAGCATTTTACTTCAAAGAAATATGGTGCCATTGGATTTCAAATATGATGTAAACAACATATTATTGCACGCCTTGACCGAAATATAAACAAACACAGGCTTCCAACAAAAATAGCCCCCAAAATAGCTAGATATAGCATCTGGCCATAGTCTACACAATAATCAAAATATCCGCTTGACTTGCATTCAAATCTCATATTTGGCTTTTGAATTAGGAATATTACAAGTTTTTTTTTCAAAGTTGCAGGGGGTGCAACCCCCTACAATTAAGTGCAGGTATAGTAAGCAAAGCCCCCCCATTTTGAAACTGCCTAAAAAATGTTAATTTTTATTCTTGTCTTAAAATAACGAGTGAGGCAAAAAGAACGTAGCTAGAAAGGTAACCCCCAAAATCATGGGCCGCTAATCTTGACAATTACTGTTCCCTTATCTTTTTCTCTACATATTTAATTAATTCTGATCTGTATTGGCGGCAGTGAACTCCTAGACCCTTGCTGACTCTTACCTGTTCAGATAGTCAGATATGAGTAGTAAGGGCAATATGCTAGTTAGCATTAACAGCTCCTGTACACAGTCATAGATTATGTTACTAAACAATTAGATAAGGGAGAGAATGTTGATGTAATTTACTTAGATTTTAGCAAAGCTTTTGATAAAGTTCCACATAGGAGATTAGTTCACAAATTAAAAATGTATGGGATATGTGGTAGAGTTTTGAATTGGATAACTGAATGGCTGAAAGTAGGAAACAGAGAGTTGTGCTGAATGGGGTGAGGTCACAGTGAAGGGATGTTATTAGTAGCGTACCTCAAGGATCCATTCTAGGCCCTTTATTATTTATAGTTTATATAAATGATCTTGGGGAGGCTGTAAATAGCAAAATGTCAATTTTTGCTGATGACACTAAATTGGCAGCTGTAGTCAAAGAATTTGAGGGTACCTTTAAAGTGCAGGGTGACTTAAATAAGTTATTAGCTTGGGCTCAGAAGTGGCAGATGACTTTTAACCTTAAAAAATGCAAAGTTCTTAACATGGCGAGGGATAATAGGGAATTTAGCTATGAAATCAATGGGCATTGGCTGAATTCAGTTGAGGATGAGAAAGACTTAGGCGTAGTAGTAGATAGGTCACTGAAGTTTTCAAAGCGGTGTATTGAGGCAAAAAATAGAGCAACTAGGGTGCTAGAATACATTAACAGGAATGTTAGCTACAAGAGTAAAGAGGTTATCCTTAAACTCGACAACTCGTATGTTAGGCCACATTTAGAGTACTGTATACAAGCATGGTCACCACATTTTAGAAATGACATCACTGAAGCACCTTGAATATGAAGATAGACTAAGAGTACTAAATATGTTGTCATTTGAGAGAAGATGTGAGGGAAATATGATTGATCTTTTTAAAATCTTTTCTAAGATGGATAAGTTGGATTTTAGCAACTTATTTGAGTTGGAAGGTAGTAAAAAGACTAGGGGTCACCACTTAAAAATTAAAAAACAGAGGTGCAGGTTGGATGTTAGAAAATATTTTTTCACCAATAGAGTGGTAGATTACTGGAATAGTTTGCCATCTGAGATGGTAGACAGTCCAAACTTGAATGTTTCCAAACAGAGATTAGATAATTATATGGGGAGGGAGGGTTAACTTTTGGGAGTATTCTGGACTCATTCCTGTGGATGCAGTTTTTTATTATTGTATATTACGATTGATTTGGATTTTGATGAGTCTTGATGATGATGCTATGGATTGTTTAAATTGTATATTGTAGATGCATGATCTGACACAATCCTATGGATGCATTTTGTAGGTGGGTTTTGACAGATGGGGATGATCTTTGATAGGCCCTTGTGGCTTTTGTCATTATGAAATTATGAAATAGATGATCAATCAGAACATCAGAGGTAAATTGGCTGGAATAACCTAGAAATTTTATAAAATATTTCTTGATTTAAGTGAGGGTAATTCTGTCATGGTAATTCTGAAGATCCATACACCAGGAGCTTTCCCACTCACATTCCCATAATATTTCTTCCACTTCCCATCATGTCTCACCCAACTGTGATCAACTTGTTTTATTACTTGTTCCTGAGAGTGAGCGTTTCGAGCGAGGGTATGGGGAGGCTACGCCCCCCTATATAACAACCCATAGTACGGCTTGCGGGGTATGGATCTTCAGGTTTACCTAAGTGGGAATACCAGGGCTGAAGAGAACCTTCTTCTTCTTCTTGGTGTTTTGTTGGGGCCGTTCAGGCTGTGATATCACAGCCTCTGGTGCCCCAGAGGTGCGGTAGGCAGGTTAAGATTTAATCTAGATGTGGTGGAGTTGATTAGATTTTTTTAGGAAGGTCCTGGTAAGGTTAAGCTTCTTGAAAGCCAAGCTAGGATTGGTGGAGCCATCTAGTAGATCAGCCAGTGTGGGTCTGTGGGGTTGCAGGGCATGCAGTGGGTGAAGGAATACCACACGGTGGGAGTAGTGATATGGACAGTGCAGTAGCAGGTGTTCAGGGGTGTCAAGCTGTGTGGGGCACCAGGGACAGTGGGGGAGTGTCGATTATGCCCAGCCTATGTAAGTGAGCGTTGAGGTGGGTGTGGCCAATCCTTAGTCTGGTCACAGCTGTGTCCAGGGCCCATTTGGGGGAATAGGTCCACCAGTGGTGTCTTGTGTCCTATCGGACGTGTCTCAGTGAAGTGCTCTGTAGACCGTTGGTCAGTGTTGTGTCCCAATGTCACTGGCAAGCTGTCCTGAGGTCGATGAGGAAGTCTGTCTGGTCAGTCGCTAAGTTAATGGGGGAAGGGTGAGAGTGTGTCTTTGCCGCCGCCCTGTCCGCCACTGTGTTCCTTATGACACCGACATGGGAAGGCACCCACTGGAGGTGGATGTTGTGTCCCTTGGAGATGAGGTGGAAGAGGAGGTGGTGGATGGTGAGAGTGAGGGTGTGAAGGGAGTGTGGGCAGTGGGAATGAATGAGTTGGAGGGCAGTGAGAGAATCTGTGAAGAGGGCAATTGGGCAAGGGGCAGAAAGAGAGGTGGCAAAGTAGAGTCCTTATTTGATAGCAAACAGTTTAGCTGTGAGAATGGATGCAGTGGCCGGCAACCTACAGGAAGTGGCGAGGGACTTGGAGGGGAGGTACATTGCTCCACTAATGGACAGAGAGTCAGGAAGGCGGGAACCATCAGTGTAAATGTGGAGGTGGTCTCCGTAGTGTGTGTGGAGTAAAGCATTGAAGAGAGATTTGCCCTGCACTGGGTAGCCAGACTTAGACCAGTGTGTAGATATGTGAAGAATCAGGGAGATGAGTGAGGAGATAGAGAACCAAGGCAACAAAGGAGAAGTCTTGTTAAATGTAAGGAAAGGCGGAGGTGTCACGCGAAGGGTTGAAAAGCAGGAGAGAGCTCTGTCTATAAAGGGTGTGTGGGCCTGATATGGGATGGGTTCATGAGGTGGCACTCTGCCATGTCAGAGAAGTAGGGAATGGAGGGCATGACCAATAGGGGAGGATGCAAGTTTAGTGTAGGTGCGGACTAGGAGGGTGAGGCATCTATGTGATAATGAGGGTAGTGAGGATTCTGCCTGAAGAGTTATGACTGGGGAGGACTTAAGGGCTCCTAAAGTGATGCGCATTGCTGAGTTTTGAATGACCTCCAGTTTGTGCAGAGAGGGTGAGGCCGCCCCATAAACCTCACATCCATAGTCCAAACAACTCCGGATATAGGTAAGGTAGAAGCGAAGGAGAGTATGCCTGTCCGCGCCTCACTTGACACCTGCTAGGGATTTCATTATATTTAGCCTCTTGAGGCATGCAGTCACCAAATACTGTATGTGATGACTCCCTGTTAACCAGGGGCCATCCAACAGTAGACCAAGGAACTTGTTTTAGACTAAAAGGGATAGGGAAACCATCAATGGTGCCCAGAGGGATGTTGGGTATGCGCCTTCTAGTGAAGCAGAATAAGCTGGACTTCTAGGCACTCACTGTCAGGCTCCAATGGGAAGTCCAAGAATGGATGACATCAAGCCCCCATTGGAGTGTAAGTTGGGCCTTTGGATGGTGGAAGCAGAGCAAATGAGGGAGATGTCATCAGCATTGAGTAGTGCTTGTGCGCCAGGAGGGGAAGGGAAGTCAGAAAGCAGGACATTGAATAGCAAAGGACTGAGTGGAGAACCCTGAGGGACACCTCTGGCAACTGGGTAGAACCTAGAGTAGGTGCTACCAATCGCAAAAGAGAAGGATCTTTCCATTAAGAAAGACTGAACCCATTCTAGTTGTGGAGCTATGAGTTCTAGGTGGGATAGTTTAGTAATAATTCCATAGTGTGAGGTGGAATCAAAAGCTCCCTTTAAATCTAGAAAAGCTACCAGTGTGAAATGCTTTTCTTTGAACCCTTTCTGGATGCAATGTTCCAGTAAGAGCAGGATATCCAGGGTGCCCCGGTGAGGGCGAAACCCAAACATGTTGGGTGGAAGGAGGTGTCTGCGTTCCAGCCACCAGGTTAACCTATTTAGCATAATGTGTTCTAGAACATTATTGATGTTGGAGAGGAGATTAATTGGTCTATAGTAGGAGGCCTCCGTCGGGTCTTTGCCTGGTTTAGTCATAGGGATGGTGATGGCATAACACCACACCGACGGGAAAATCCCCGACAGCCAACTAGTGTTGAAGATGTCTAGAAGGAGCTGTTTCAGAGCATCTGGGAGGCACCGGAGAAACTTGTTCGGTATGGTGTCAAATCCTGTCGCCCTTCTTTGAGACAGCAATCTCAAAGCTGAGGGAAGTTCCTGGGGAGTAAGAGCAGTGCTAATTTCATGGCTGGAGTGTGAGGAAGAGGGTAACACAGGTGGGGCACATGGTCTTGAGAGCCGAGTGTGGTGTGGATGTGGGCTGCAAGTCACTCAACTTTGGGGGCATCGGTGGAGAGAAGGGCACCGACACTAATTAACAGGAAAGTGAATGGGGGTTGTGGGTGGATGGACCATCTTCCTGAAGAAAGACCATGTAAGGGAGACTGAGGTGGAAAATAACAGGGAGGCATTGAAGGAAGCGTTTCTCATCAAGGATAACATGCTTGCACCTGGCCTCCAAATAGTGGAAGCATTGGCAGAGAGGAGTGGGGTTCTTTTGCCATGCCGCAAAGTCATGATGTTTGGCCTGAAGGGCCGCCGCACACTTCCATGACTACAAAGGGACTTGAAAGGAGCGGCTAGGAGAGGAAGTGACAAGGTGAAAGTGGTGAGCCCCCAGTCACCAAGGCTTCAGAAAGGTAAGTAATTTTTTTGTTTGAAGGGAGGGTCATGGAAGGGATGAGTGAATTTAATTCAAGCTGAAAGGAAACCAGGTCTCCCATTTTGAAGATGGAATTAAGGGGAAAGAAATGCCAACAGGATGGTGGTCACACCCCATGTAAGGGCCAGTTGTTACAGTGGTGAGGAGTGGACCATTCCCTATGCTAAAGGTCTATGGTGGAAGAGTTCCCTAAAGCTGGATCATTCTTGGTAGGGAGGCCAGGTGGGGTAAGGAGGGAGAGGATATCACAGTCGGTCAGGAAACCCAACAGTAAGACACCCGAACGGTTTCTCCAGCTTCTGGGGATGGCCGGTTCCCAGAAGTTGTGATGGGCATTAAAATCATGGATTATATATCAGAAGGATGTTTAAGGGCCCAAAATCAAAGGTAACATTCACTCCCAGGTGCTCTAATCCACCGCCTGGGAAGGAAGTGATAGTAAGAGAGCTAGAAGGAAGGGACTGGTGGACTAGCAAAAGCAGACCACCTCCTGTTCTGCCAATTCCCCTGTCCATCCTGTAAGAGGAATAGTTAGGGAAAGAAGGAGAGAAGGTATCTGTGAGCCATGTCTCAAAGACACCGACTACAAGAGGAGAATAAGAGGAAAGGGTGGTTTTGAAGATTGGAAGTTTCCTGTACAAAGACCAGGCATTCCAGAAGATGAAGTGGGAGGCAGGTGAGTCGTTCATATTGTGAGTGACGTCAGGAAGGAAAGGAGTCCTGGTAGGCACCGACATACACTTTCACTGAAGCTGTGTCCTGAAAGCAAAAGGTTGGTGAAATTAAGTGCACTGGGTGCTATCCCTTTGATAAAAGCAGACCATGGAAAGGTCGAAGCATGCTGTGCTGAGAGTGAGGAAGGGAAGGCTGGAGGCCTGTTCTATGAAGCGAGGGCAAACGCTGTTGTGCTCCTGGCTCTGGGGCTGTGGGTGGGGAGTGGGGGAGCGCATAGAAGTCTTTGATAGGGGATAGCTGGGTAAGGGAGTTGGAGGTACAAATTTCCTGATTTCAGATTGGCCTCTCTGGGGGGGAAGGGAGGCTTAGGGAGGAAGGAGGGCCTAGTGGAGGGGCATGGTGAAGCCATGGAGTGGGGCTTAGGAGAGTGGCAAGGTCGTGTTTTTGATGTTTTGTGGCCCTGTTCAGTTAAGGGGACAATATTTATTATAGTGCTAAGGGGTTTAGTGGGAACAGGGGTGGGGGTAGAGATAGGTGCAAGAGTGGGGCTGGAGATGTAGGCAAGGTTAGGGGCTGAGGTGTGGGTCGGTGTTTTAGGAGGTTTTGTAGGGTGAAAAGCCCCTGGGAGGATGCCTCTCATCCTTCTTTTAACGTCCAGAATTGAGCTGTTAGGTTGCTGCTGCGTCTCCTGCAGTTGCACTGCCCGATGAAAGGCGGGGCACTGTTTAGAGGTGTGACAGTGACCGGAACCACAAAAGAGGCAATGTTCCTCCCTGGCACACCCATCAGTGTCGTGGAAGCCACTACATCTTCTGCAGCAGATACGCCCATTGCAAGAGATATTGTCGTGGCCAAACAGGAGGCAATGGGTACAGCGTAAGATGGGAAGGGTGTGGGGTTTGACATGGTACACCATGTTCTCCAAACCTACCCTTTCAGGTAGTGGGCAGTGGAACTTGAGATGGATGGCCATGTTGGCCGTCGTCTGTCCTTCCCTTAGGAAAGCTGCAGGGCGGAAGACACCTACTAGTCTTGTGGGGCCGTTATCCAGGATGGTCAATTCCTTGAGTATGTCTGTGTCCGTTATTTCAGGGAAAACAGGGTAGATCCTACCAAAGTCGTAAGTTGGGTCATCATCAGTGGCCACCCAGCACCTGACAGGCCACTCCCCCAGCCGTGTCACAGACTCAGGGGGATGCTCCAGGTTGTCCAGATTTGCCTCTCAAATTTGATGCCCTAACCACCACCAGTGATGGTAAGGGTCTGCTCAATGTACTTTTTTCCAAAGGTGGATTCATACACAGCCCGGGAGACTTTGGCGGGGTGAATGAAGCACCTGGTGCCATTGAGGGAGCGGATTAGCACCAGTTGTTTGTGGGAGGGGGACAAAGAAGGCCGAGAGGGGGAGGACACAGTGGTCCTAGAGGGAGGAGGGGTTGAAGAGACCACACTTGCAAATGAGCGTGCACATGCTGAGGTGGCTTTGCTGGTTTTGCTTGCATGCGTTTTCCCAGGAGAAGATCTGGTGCGTTTAGTGGTCGAGGTAGCAGTGTCCATAGCCGGTTGGTCAGGGGCGCCGGCCAACGACATTATTTTGTCCTTTCCACCTCGATGTATTGTTTTGTGGGTAAATATGTAGATTAGCGGCCCGGCCGGAAAAAAAATTGTGTGTAAATATTTTCATTCACTCGTGTCGGAAGAAAGCCAATGTGATACCTATATTTAAGAAAGGGGATAAAACAAATATGTCTAATTACAGACCAGTAAGTTTGACATCAGTGGTAGGGAAAATGATGGAATCTATTATAGCAAGGAATATTAGAGATCACTTGGATAAGCATAAGTTGATAAAAGAATCACAGCATGGCTTTAGTAAGGGTAAATCCTGTCTGACTAATTTGCTGTCTTTTTATAGTAAGGTGTATGAAGCAGCAGATAATGATGAAAACTATGATATTTTATACTTGGACTTTAGTAAGGCTTTTGATCGAGTGCCACACTTACGACTTCTGAGCAAAGTTAAAGCACACAGGATCGATGGCAGTATATTTAGGTGGATTCAGTCATGGCTTGGTGACAGACAGCAAAGAGTTAGTATAGATGGAGTTAAATCTGAGTGGGGGTGTGTTAGCAGTGGAGTTCCTCAAGGATCTGTTTTGGGTCCCTTGCTATTCTTAATTTATATTAATGATCTTGACATAGGTATAAGTAGTGACCTGAGTAAATTTGCTGATGATACTAAGCTAGGTAGGGCCATTAGGGCTGATTCTGATGTTGTTGTAATGCAGGAGGAATTGACCATTCTGTCCAATTGGGCCGAGAAATGGCAAATGAAGTTTAACATAGACAAATGTAGTGTACTTAGTATAGGTAGAAATAATCCATTGAATAGTTATAAATTAAATGGCAGAATTTTAGGGAGGACTGATTGTGAGAGAGACTTGGGTATTTTGGTAAGTTCAGACCTTCGTCCTAGAAAGCAATGTCTAAATGCTAAGAATAAAGCTAATAGGATATTGGGATTCATTAGGAGGAGTGTAAGCAATAAGAGTGCTGAAGTCATTCTAAAACTGTATCTGGCGCTAGTTAGGCCTCATCTAGACTATGCAGTACAATTTTGGTCACCATATTATAGGAAGGATATTGATTTGCTTGAGTCTGTGCAGAGAAGGATGACAAAGATGATTGGTGGGCTAAGGAACTTACCTTATGGTGAAAGGCTCAGAAAACTAAATCTACATACATTGGAAAGGAGAAGAGTCAGAGGGGAATTGATTGAAGTCTTCAAATGGGTAAAAGGATATAATAAAGGGGATCTGGGTAAGGTTCTTATACTTAGTGAACATGACAGGACACGTAGCAATGGGTTTAAGCTTGATAAGTATAGGTTTAGGAAGGAGATTGGGAGGAATTGGTTTACAAATCGTGTGGTAGATGAATGGAATAGGCTCACTAGACATGTGATAGAAGCCTCCTCTCTGGGTAGTTTTAAGAATAGATTAGATAAATATATGGATGAAGCTGCTCGATGGGACTGACTTTTTTTTATGTACATATGTATATATTTTTCTAAGGAGTGGGAAGATTATATTTTGCGGTTGCATGAATGGACATAATCCTCTGGATGCATTTTATGTATATTGTAGATTAGATCTGACGAACTCCTGTTAAGGGTGACAATGTTGATGACTTTTCTCTGGTAAGAAATCTTTTGTGTGTTGAATGGAACAGGAGCTGCCAAGTGTAGGCCATGAATGGTCTTTTGCAGTCTCCTTCTTTTCTTATGTTCTTATGTTTGAGTCCTTTTTGAATTATTATTCTATAAACAATTAGGATTATATAGTGGGGGGCTGTGCCCCCCAGACCCCCCCCCAAATTTAATGAAACTCAGGATCATCGTAGTGTAGTCTCCCCATTGTTTCCCCCCACACAAGCCGTCAACTTAAATGTACTCCAAAAACATGAAACATTTTGGAACACGGACGAAATAGTACGTCCCATCGTTCGCGCCGATAATCTACATATTTACCGTTTTGTGAATTCATGAAATTAACGAGATAAGGAGTTATCCCAAGTTAAATTTCTTACGTATGTTTGGTGAAGAGGTCAATAAACGGTGAAATTACATTCACTTAGAACCAACAGCCAACTTCGTTAAATTTACTAAAGACAAATTAATATCTCAAGAGAACCTTCAGTGAGTGACATAAGTATAGCTGCCAAAGTCGGCTTTGGAGCTACAAGTGACAGGTGACGTACTCAGTGAATAGATTTAATTTTGTGAGTAGCACTATTGCCTTTACATTAGTGCTATCATATTTGAGTCGGATTAAGATAGGTAAAGGAATAAGAAAAATTAGCATTATGGATTGCCTTCATTTTGCATTCCTTTGCTCTCCTTGATTTTTATGTCTTCAAATGTCCCTTTATGATGCCTTTAAAAAATTCTTATTTATTGTCTCAGGTTCTCATTCGTGTTCATTTTTTTTTCTCTTGTACTATATGGTAATATAGTATACAAGGTTTCTGCATCTTTCTTTCTGCTTTCAAAAGGTTTTGGAAAGGCAAAAAATAAATATGGTGGGAGCCATGTAGTAGTTATTACTATTCGCAGAACTTGTATTTGCTATTTCTTTGTATGATATATGGATAGTGAGCATTACATTTCGAGCTAGGTAGAGGTATTATATAAAACTCCCATGGAGATTACTAGTCTAAAGAGATACTGGATTTTATAGGGTGATTCTTTGGGCGAAGTTAAATTGATATGTTATGCCTGGTAACTTAATGGTAGAGCATCTGACCGGCAAACAGGGAATCCGGGTTTGATTGCCGACCAGGATAATTAAAAATTTCCGATAGCATTATTTCTCAGTATAGATTGCCTTCATCGTGCTGTCTTTCTCTCTCATGATCTTTGTATCTTCCAATATACTCTTTGCTTGCTTTTAAATCAATCCTGTTTATTGTCTCATGTGCCCAATCCCGCCCAATTACACTTTCTCTTGTAATATATGGTTATATAGTCTCTAATACAAGGTTTCAGCATCTTTATTTCTGCCTCAAAAGGTTTTTTAAAGGATATATATATATATATATATATATATATATATATATATATATATATATATATATATATTGGAGAAGATTTATCTGCAAAATGATGATTGGCATCGGGTATAAAATGCAGGCATTATTAATGGTGCTCAATGCTCTGTTAACACTGTAAAGGCTGTAAGACGAGACATGAGCAGCTGCAACGGAGAGTACAAAGTTGTGGCTAGCGCAAAGGAAGACATAAGGCTTTCTGACTAAGTCTGCACGCCGGAACTCATCCAACAACTGCGGGAGAAGGTGAGTGAAGACTTGAGCAAGGGAATCCGAGCTTTGGCGAGACAAATGGATGTTGGAGTCACCACCATTAAACGAGCCCTGAATGAGGATCTTCGTTATTACTTGTACAAGACGCGCAAGGGACAAATTGTGACATCTTGTTGAGCTGGGGATGATCTTGTACATATCAAGTGAAAAGAACTTTTGCCAGTTCCAGTTGTACAACACCCCGCAATCCATGCGACTTTCTATGTATCATGAAGACCGAGTTTCCCAAACTCTGATGTTTTATGGGCCTGTCTCCAGTGAGGGTGACGCCATGCCGCAACATATGTTTGAACATACTATGTGTGGGCTGCGGATTGAGAAAGATACCCACCGCTATGCTTGCAACCCCATGGCTGATCTGGTGACCAAGATCTGGGAAGTGTTCAAAGATCTTCCCATAAATACAAGGAGGAACGCATGCGCCGCGTTTCGGAGCCGTCTTGGTGCCGTGGTCTAAATTGAGGGCGGCTAATTTGAGTAAACTTTTATCTCTAACCATAATCTGGTGGATATATATATTTTTAAATACATTTACTTATGGCTGAGATCTTGGGGGGAAGGGGTTATTTTATGCAATATGTCAAATTTAGCCCGAATTCCCCGAAATAAAAGCAAACTCTCTGAAATCGAATTTTAAATATTTTAGATCCACATTGCTTTAAAACTGTCTCAAACGAGCTTGGCCGGCCTCACTGTGCCATCGCTTCCATCAAACAAAGTTCGTTTATAAAGTGTTCTAATATCAGGTTTATAAGTCTATCTCATAACGTGTGAGTAATCTACTTATATAAATTTTCTTTTATCATGTTATTCCCGTGTTAATTGTTAAATACATTTATTTTTTGTTTTCGTTTTTTTTTTCATTCCCGTGCGTTAGCCTTCCACCACGCCGCATATTAGAGCTAAAACCTTCGATCATTCATTCATTTTAAACAATTGTGTGTATCAGTTATTATGCCAGTACCCAAGATTAATAATATAAAAACCAATACACGATAATACTCTCTGGGCTGACTCTTGGCTCGAATGTTCTATGAATTACACTATATAATGTCCGGCAAATGTCGATGGTGTCACGCCGGTAGAGGAATTAATAAAGGATAAAAGGTCTTGGGGAAGAGTGATGCAATCAACCAATTTGGGGGCCTGAAAAGCGTTTGTAAAGGCAAAACCCAAAACTACCCTCATGCATTCTCTGATCGCAATGAGTGCATATCAGTCCGAACATCTGGCTTTCCATCTCACTTGACTGCGATCCATCGGACAATTTGGTGTAGAATGTGGTTGCAAGAAACACCAGCAAATGCCCGTGCACCACGAAGGTGGCGCTTTGGTCTAAAATCACCAAAGTTTTCATCTAATTAAAGAGGGGGGGCCGTCGAGAAGGTGTGCGGGAGGTTTCAACACCTCCTAGAGCTTATGGTTCAGGCCGCCAGAGATTTCATTGAATAAAATGAATAGCATAATTCTTCTATTCCTTAAAATGTAACTTTGATAAAAATATCTACATAGATGAACTCTTTTTTGTTTAATTTTATAATGAAGTTAAGCAACAAATTAATCTCTGCAAATATATATATATATATATATATATATATATATATATATATATATATATATATATATATATATGTGTGTGTGTGTGTGTGTGTGCGTTTTCCGGGTTGTGTTACCAATTTCAATTTCCTAGGGCCTTTAAATACATCTATATATCACGTGGCATGTGATTTTCAATTATATATATATATATATATATATATATATATATATATATATATATATATATATATATATGTAAACGGCCATGTTGTATGCATGTACTATTGAAGTCCACAGCTGTGGCGTGGCAACGTTATTAATCTTAACTTGTATTTTCTTAAGATTTCTTACAGGTTTTTTAACGGGGTCTTCGAGGCGAGAAAAAACATCCGCGAATGACATTTTTTTTTATTCCTAGACGTCTTGCGAACGTGTTAGGTCATCTTTAGGAAATAAACCAAAATGGAATGTGTAAGTTTGAAAACGTGCTTCTTTTAAAGGCGGTCAACTCGGAGACGCTGAGATGTCGGGAGTATGGTTTCCGGCTGAAGTTACATGTTAATTGCCAGTTTCTTCATTTTAATAATGATGGCCTCGGCTATCCGCACTCTTCTGCGGTTTTGGAGTCTTAGGATAATGTAGGTTTTCTTATTCAGCTTTTCGCGGGTTAGGGTAGTGCCATGATAGTGGCCGTGTTTTTTAATTGCGTCATCTTAAAAGTGAACTGTCAGTTGCTTTGACAGGGTTGTGGATGTTACGACATGCACTTTGAATTGCGGTGTTCGCAGTCACCGACTTTGCACGAATATTCGTACACGACGTTAGTATCCTGGAGTTCGCTGTGGACTTCAATAATATATATATATATATTATTAACGAAAAATATAAGTAAAAATTATACAGAAAACTTACGTCTTACGTCTTAAAAAGGGTAGAATTAAAAGTGTATAGTCCTAGTATAGTGGATAGGGTGATTAGGATAAAGTGGTGAAGAGGAATGAGTAAGAGTTAGAGTTAGTTGCTGGGTGACCAGCCATCTCCTTAGTTCTTATTGTTTTTTTATTTTTTATTAGTCTTCTGCTGGTTGTATAACAACAAAATTAAATTAAATTAAATTCTGGCTCTCCAGAAGCATTCCTCACTACTATATATATATATATATATATATATATATATATATATATATATATATATATATATATATATATATATATATATATATATATATATATATATATATATATGGAAAAGTAATACTTTTTCTTTTTTTAATTATTAGTTTCCCATATGCTCCAGTCTCGCTTCCCCTAAATCCACATGCGAAAGAAAATAACATAAATATTACATCCAAATATTCTAATACCATTCGAAAATCCTTGACTAGACTGCGCCCAATCAATCTCGATCTGAAGTATACAGCATACCATGGTAGAATTGCAAATTAACATACATCGAAGAGTCAGGTCACTTTAATAAGAAGATGAAAGAACATTTAGCTGATATCAGAAGGTGTACGAGCTCTTTAAGTCTCCTTACGCACATGCAATAACACGACCATAGAATTGATTTTAACCATGCAAAAATCATTTATAAATCAAACAAATATATTGAGAGGAGAATTGCGGAATCCATCATCATCAACAAAGTTGATAATTTCAATTTATCTGAAGGGCAATACAAATTTAACAAATATATATCGAAAAAAGTCACCAATCGTATTTATCAACCCCCGGATGCAATGGACCTCGGAGATTAGCAACTCTTCAGATTATTTTCGGATCTATTTCATATTGTTTAGCTTGTCATTCGCGCAAAATTCACTCGAGTTTTTCCCAGATTGTTTCCAGCTTTTTCCTTTTGTTTAGGATGTGTCTTACCTTATTTATACTGTGTTCCTTGCATAGTTTCTTCATTATTAGTTGAAAATGGCATTTTGTAACTTGTCGAAACTAGTCCGATAGTTATAAATAAAATCTTGATTCAAATATTGTGGCTTACCATTATCTTTCATTTATATACATCGCGCTAATGCGATATCTTCCATTATATATATATATATATATATATATATATATATATATATATATATATATATATATATATATATATATATATAAGTGGCAGACGAATTAATAGACGCAAGCTTCAGGCGAAGTGTAAACATGATGACCAGGACAGAGCCGTAAATGCCTCGTAACATAAATTTCAAACGTTTCAGGATTATAACTAATCCCATCATCAGTGCTAAAGAAAGAATACAAAATACAGACTTAAATATATACATAAAAAGTTAGCACATGCAATAAAATTGTGAAACATGAATATTAAATTTGAGACGAATTGATTACATTATAAATACGTAGGAAAAAACAAACAGAACCAACGAGGGAATTTTTTAAAAATAACAAGGAAATTAATTGACTGGATTTTATTCTTGTACCCCGTCCCTAAAAAAACAATGAGAAATTTAACAAATTAGCATGTTTTTTAATGAATCACTATATTTAATGAGACAGATAATGAGTTATTATTTAGACTGGGTTGAAGTTTCGTAATATAAATTGACTCTAACAGGTAAAGGTCCGAGATGTTTCTTACCGCATTAAGTATCGTGAAGTTCTCGAGTGTATTCCTAGAGCCACATTGTGACAGATGGTTTCGAATTTGGGATGGATCAGGTTTTGAAAGGTGTAGTCCAGTTCTTTCAGATCTACCCATATGCTGCATGAAGCGGGAGTAAAGCGTACGCCTTGTTGCCCCCATAAATGATACAGTGCTACTGCACGTACAAAGAAAAATGTATATAATTTTAGATTGTACATTGGTGGGTGGTTGATCTTTAAACTTAAATAATCATCCCAGTCTGAAGTCATTAATGAGGATAGGCTAAATTTTGCAGTTTTAACAACTCTTTTTTAAGTTTTTCGGATTGGTAACCAAAGTATAGTAAGAAAAAGAAAATCTATAATTTATTGACAGTTTGTAGTGGAGGCAGAGTCGAGTATTTTTTATTGAGAAACAGACTAATTTGTCTCAGAAATAGTGATTTGGGGTAGCCATCGGAGGTAAAGAATTTTGTTAAAAATTCTAATTCTAAATGTAGGGCTAAAAAAGTTGAAGACAAATTATATACTCTATGGAGGAGAGTAAGGACGGAATATTTTGACTTTATAATCAGATAAACTAAAAAAAACTTAATCCAAGGTTTGAAAAAGTGGGTTTTCGGTAAACATTTGACGTGAATTGATTGTCCATTCGGGTAATCTTCGCGTCAAGAAATGATATGCTATTATTTTTTTCGCGCTCACAGAAAAATTTAATATTTGCGTGTTTAGAATTTAAATAATTTAGGAAAAGTGTAAAATGTAACTTATGTCTAAGTAATAAAAAAGTGTCATCTACATAGCGCATATATAAAACCGGACGAAAATTAATGGGGCAATCATCAAACAAAGTGTTTCATAATAACACATAAAAACATTTGCAAACGAGGGGGCTAGAGGAAGTCCCATTCCAACCCGATCGAGTTCATACAAAATCCCATTTGACAAAAAAAAAAGGAATTACAAACAGCAAGTTCAAGGAGAGTTCTGAATAAGGTCTTAGTTAAATCTATTACAAAGGTGGAGTTACGGAAGAGGGAATTTACACAAATTCGATTCGTTTCAGCAAGAGGAATACTAGTGAATAAACTCTCAACATTAAAGCTGGCCATGAAGTATCTGTCTGCATAGGAATGTTCGTAATCTCTTTCACAAACATATGCGAATTATTAAGAGTAAACTCATTAGAGGTTAGAGGGTCTAAAACGGGGACTAGAAACTTGCCTAGTGCAAATGAAGGGGTCATATATGCTGTAAAAATAAGCATTAGGGGCAAATCAGTTTCATGGGTCTTAGAAAGTCCATTATAGGGTTTTAAGTGTATATTGCGTCAATACATTAGATAGCTCTGATCACAATAATCATAAAAACCTATATTTCGTTATTCAAGGGAATGAAGTTAAATGCTGACGTGAAGTCTGAATTTTGCAGACGGATTTTCTTAGGCCTAAACCTCGGCGACGTTGGGGGAATACGTGAATAAAAAACAAAGAGTTAGGAAAAATATATATTGTTGAATAAACAGTTAAATTATTTAAAGGTGAGTTTATACAGTAGCATTTTACTGGATTAAATTTTAGGCGTGTGAATTAAATTTGCATGAGTTAACGAGAATGGATTTACAATTGATAAATATGAAATATTAAATAGATTATAAATTGGGAAATTGATTGACAATTAGTAATTGATTTAGTTGATAAATAGTAATTAGTTGATTGTAATTAAATTGGTAATTCGATTAATAATTATTATTTGGTAATTGTTAAATAGATTATAGTTTAAATTGTTTTATGGGATGATAAATAGATTATAACGGGGTTGGAAGGGTCTGTAAATGAGAAAAGAATCACGAATTAAATAGGGATTCTTTGGGGAAATTTTTAGCTAAAATTACAATTCAAATATTACAGACTTGATTCACCGATGGGAGGACAACAAATGAACCTCATGGTTAATATATATATATATATATATATATATATATATATATATATATATATATATATATATATATATATATATATATATATATTAGGAATAAATATTTACACTTGTAGGGGTATAGACAGCTACACCATAAAGAACTCGAGGTGAAGATCCAGAACAAAACAAACTGTTATACACATCTTCTGGGGAGCGGTAGAATTCTTTAATTTCCTAAGAAACCTATTCATTTGGACTTCAATTTTAAGTGTGTAATACTGTACAGTATTAGTAATTTTTCAAATTTAGTAGAATCTGAAAGGATCTGAAAGATTTTGCCGAGATATGAACCTTTACCTGCTAGAGTCAATTTATATTACAAAACTTTACCTGCTAGTGTCTATTTATATTACAAAACTCATTAAAAAACATGCTAATTAGTTAAATTTCACATTGATTTTTTTAGGGGGTGGGTGGGTTGCAAGAATAAAATCCACTATCAATTATTTTCCTTCTTATTTAAAAAAATTCCCCCGGTGGTTTTGTTTGTTTTTCCTCCGTATTTCTAATGGAATCATTTCGTCTCAAATTTAAAATTTATGTTTCACAATTTTATTGCATGTGTTAACTTTCTATGTATATATTTAAGTCTGTATTTTGTATTCTTTTTTTAGTACTGATGATTGGATTAGTTATAATCCTAAAACGTTTGAAATAAATGTTACGAGGCATTTACGGCTCTATCCTGGTCTTCCTGTTTATATATATATATATATATATATATATATATATATATATATATATATATATATATATATATATATATATATATATATATATGGAGCAGAGTTAGAACATGATTTTTTTTCTTATAAATGGGCAGAGACACAGACAGACATACAGACAGACTTCATTTTTATTATATAGATTATTTCTAACAAAAGTTATGGGAGATATTGTGATAGAATACAGTCGCTCTATTCTTTTGGGACGGTGCTTAATGCTAAATTAAATGGAAAAATTGTTTGTGAAAAATGTTACCATATGAATATTTTGACTATACTTAGCACTCTCGGAGCGCCGCCACTGAATCCAATCTAATTCATTCCTTCCGTTTGTTTTCATTTTTAATTCGAGTTTCTGTGAGCGCTCTGATTTAATGGAGTTCCCAGTCTGTAATTTCATTTATATTTTAGCAAATTCATTGTGGTCAATTCAATTTCGATAGCAAACAAGCAATTCAATGTATCCTCTATAGAGGAAAAATCAATCACATATAGCTGGGATTGTGGGTTGCTTTCAGCCAAACATAAGATCAACGAGGTTGCTTTTGATTAAGCTTTATCCCTTCATATATTCTTCCATGTTTATCCTAATTTGTTATTTCTTCAAATGGTAATAGCTACTCTCGCTGGCAATTACGAGGGGTGGTCAATAAGTTTTGCAATTCGGATATAGGGAAACGAGATATGAGGAAAAGTGTTTTATTATTTTTCAATATAACTACCCTCGACTCCAATGCACTTGTGCCACTTGTCTCTGATGCTTCGAATTCCCGACAACCAGAAATCTCCCGACTGCTGTTCAATCCACTCCTGGACGGCGAGCTGGACATTTTCATCGTCCCCAAACCGGCGTCCACGCAGTGCAGCCTTGAGCTGGCGGAATAAAATGTAGTCGCTAAAGGCCAGATCTGGACTGTAGGGGGGATAGTTGAGCTCCTCAAATCCGCCCTCGCGCAAGGCAGCTTGTGCAACTCTGGCCTTGTGGACTTTGACGACGTTGAAGTCGATCATGAGGCGTGAGGTTTGTATAGACCCAACGGGCAGATACCTTGGTCATAGGCAAATTTTGGTGGATGATGTTGATAACACTTCCTATGTGATATTCCAAGTTCTTGCTCGATTTCTTCGACCTTCACTCGTCGATTTTAGAGGATCATCCTCTCCACACGGGCCACATTGTCCTTGTTGGTCACGTCTGACGGGCATCCTGGATGGGGGTCATCTTCAAGGGACTCACGATCATGGTGGAACTTCCTATTCCAGCGAGCAATGGTTGCATAGGAAGAAGCGGTGTCGGTGTACACTGCAACCGTGCGTTCATGGATCTCTTTTGCATTCTTGCCTTCCTTGGTGAAAAATTTGATCACTGCGCGGTGCTCAACCTTCTTCATTGTTGAAAAATTTGTAACTGACGATATGCGATCAGCTACTGCTTCTTAAATAGACGAGGCAGGAGCGTGCGGCTGCAAGTCCTGACTTATCATAACTTGTCCTAACATCCCCACAAACAGCCATCCCCCTTCCTTTGTTTTGCCCTACCGATTCGCAAAACTTCTATATATATATTTATATATATATATATATATATATATATATATATATATATATATATATATATATATATATATATATATATATATATAAATATATATATATATATTAATAGAGCCGCGGCCAAAAGCTTTCGGACATCTAGGAAATTTGTAAAATTAGATAAATGGAAGGTCGGAAAGTATTTATTTGCATATCAATATTAATAAAACAGTGAAACAAGGAAGAATAAATAACAATGAGTTACATATACCCAAAACAATCAACAAGAATTAACAAAATACAAAACATGTAAAATCAGTAATATATAACAGAAAAGCAGATGAAGTTATGTGAATTTACAGCAATACCAAGCTGATATAGGAAACTCAGTAGCGTGTCGAGAATCCCTTGGCAGGGATAAAAGCATTTATTCTTCGATGCCAGTTCTTCACGAGAGTACGATATCTGAAAGGTGTTATTCTGCTTTCAGTTGCTCATTAGAGGCTAGCTGACGAAGTCGTATAGCCTCTTTCAGATCATGCGAGAGGTTTTCCAGTGGATTCATATCCGGAGACTGAGGTGGTCAGTCAATCGCATATTTTAATATATGTACATCCCCCCCAAAACGGACCCAACTTTCGATAGGCCTTATTCTTTAATTTTCTGCATGGATTGAATGAAACTTTGGTGATAACTAGTTTATTTTGTTTAAAAACGTCAT
Source organism: Ceratothoa steindachneri (assembly GCA_963969495.1). Lineage (NCBI taxonomy): Eukaryota > Metazoa > Arthropoda > Malacostraca > Isopoda > Cymothoidae > Ceratothoa > Ceratothoa steindachneri. Next base: position 116,149,723 of record OZ018333.1, on the reverse strand, counting down.
ATCAAAACATGAGAGTCTTTGGACTTTTCTTCTTTATTCTAGAGCACGTGTTCGAGATGACCTGCATTTAGCTCTGTGCATTTCTTGAGGCGCAGCACAAAGTTTTCCATGACGCCCTTACAAACCGACCGACTAATGGCTTTGATCTCCTCCCTGATGGCTTTCTTGAGTTCCGTGATGGCCCTGGGTCTCCCTGCGTACACTGACTTTAATGTAGCCCCAGAGTAAGAAATCTAGGGGGCTACGGTCTGAGCTGTAATGTGCCCGCTCAAAATCAGTCTTGAGACTGTTCACACGGCCACAAAAGTTCTCTTTCCGCCAATCTCGGGATAGGTTTGATATGTGTGAGCTTGCTCCATCTTGCTGAAACTAGAACTTCCGCATAAGCGACTGGCACAACATCTGCAGCAACCTCTTGAAGGTTTTGATGACCTAACATACCGCTCCTTGGTGACTGTCACTGTCGCGCCAGATGCCTCAAAGAAGAATGGTCCGATGATGCGTCTGGCTCAGATTGCAGTTCATACCCTGCACTTAGGGGAGTGTAGTGGTTTGGTGGCTACCTCATTTGGTCTGGAGATCCCCCAAAAGACATTTGTCTTCGAGTTTACCTTCCCTTCAAGATGGAAGTGAGCTTCATCTGAAGTTCAAAGTAGGTTAAGGAAAGTTGGGGTCTCCCCAATCTTCTGCCATCGCTTTTCTCTGTTCCTTGTCTGAGGCTGTAAGGGTCTCCTTCGTCTGTATTATGTATGGTTAGGCCTTTACATCCATTACTAGCACTCTCCTGCAAGTCTCACGGGGTATACTGAGGGACTGACTTCGCTTGCGCACAGAGCGTTTCGTACTCTGCTGAACTGACTCTCTCACGCTCTCTACCAGCTCAGCTCTACGCTTCCTGGGGCGTCCTGAATTGTCTGGACGGTTGTCATTGGCTGTATTGAGGTTCTCCACTGTTCCATAGTTCTCGAAGTGGTCCACCCAGTCCTGAATTCTGCTCTTGGAGGGGGCTTTTTTCACGTTCGAATTGATGCACGAAAGTGTCCTGCACTTTCTTGAATGAGCCTGTCTTGTAGTAATGTTTGAAGAAGTATATTCTTTGCTGGAGCTCCCATTGAGATCTAGTTGTGTTCACAGGCGATGCTTCTCTAATGTCCTGCAAAGTAAGGGTGATTAGTAAATGAATGAAAGATATATCACAAAAAGTGTGTGCAGGCCCGTTTTTGGGGGGAGGGAGGGCTCACCCTATAAACCGGCGATTAATGTTTGAATTTAATATTAATTTTGAGTATAGATTCTGATACACATCCCGTTTTATGAATTGGACCTTTTGTAATACGCAGGAGTTAGCCGATCGCCAATTCACCTAGAAATTAAATCTTGAATTTATTCGTCTCCTCCCGTATCAATGGTTTTATGAATTGATGTTTGCAAATAAGGTCTAAAACCATAGTTGTTTTAATTCTTCATTGTGATATCTCGGTTAGGTTACTGTTAACTCTGCTTTTCGTATCATTGTGGAGCTATTTCTTTACGTTCGTCTGTATTACAACTTAGTAACTGGTCCTTTTAGGAAACATGACATACTATTTTGAGTTATTCTGAGCCCCTTCTACACTTTGTGGACGTACTTCATTCCCTAGAGGCCAAGTTTATCATGAGTTGAAGAAATACTCAACACTCAAGAAAACACCTGTTGATAGATCTACGACGCAGAATCGCTATTAAACAACACGCCTAAAGACTCATCCAGTACCCGCTTTGCCCATACTATCCCAATCATAGCGCTGACGCTCAGTTACTGGCTGTATTTTCCACGCCCTCCCCAAATTCCTACCTGGGTAAAAGATTTGCTCACTATTATAATTATTTTGCCAGTAGGCTTTTGGCTAACTCCGAAGAATTGATTTTGGTTAAGTTAAGGTAAATTTGTTTTTCAAAATTGGGAATTATTAATTATATATTTATTCATTTATTTATTATGGGTATAAACTTAATAAAAGGCTTTGGGACGTTATCTTTCCCTTATCGCTCCGTTTGGCTATTCTTGGGAGCGTAGAATTTCTCACCCAAACGAAAGGCCCATTGATCGGCTACCTGTATGAGAAACCCGGTTTTAGATACATATATGTTATTCAGCCGTTTGTTATGAATTTGCCCCTTTTTTCGTTTATTTCGTTCTATTTCCTATTCATTTGTCACTCGACAGTCTTATTTTTTTTTGGGGGGGGGGGAAGGGTCACGATGAGAGTGTCAGAATGTTGAGCGTGACCTAGTCCCAGCAACGCGAGAGAAGTGTTTGCAACTCTACGCACGCTCTGTTCTTTCATCACTTCTCATCTCCCTTCACCCTACACTCATCTGTCTACAATACTGTAAATACCCTAGATTGGATGGAGAGTTACATGTTGAATAATGTTTACAAGAGGCAATTTGACTTTACTGTAATACTCTCCACTCCTAGGAAAGAGGCTGTGTAGAGTGATGAGAATGTATGGTATTTTGTTATTAGTGGGATTGATTTTAATTATTAAATCAGCCTAGATAGCTAATTGAAAACCATTACCATAAATTTGTTGAATTTGGATGGAATATTCGACTGCTAATATTTAGGCCTAATGACTGACGTGAAATGAATTTATAAAACTTCTGAACTAGGTTTGTAAGTAAAACAGAAAATGAACAAAATAAATATATTACAAAATCAACGAATGCACAATGAGAAAATTGAATTAGGAAATAACTAGTGAGCGGTTATTACGATTATATGGATGAATGATATAATTAAATTGAGAATTGCTAGGGAATACAACGTAATGCAATGTATGGAAGTATAGGGCGGAGGGCATATCCTTCTTATCCCGCTTTATTATTTATCATATTCTTGTTTACGACTTGGTTTCCTCGATGCAGGTATGTACTGTACCTCGAATTTTTGTTCTTTTTTTTCAGAATTTCCTTTTTCTTAAGTTGACTCTTCAAACATTTGACTTCACCTTTTCTTGACTTCCTATTCTTCTTGGCTGGGTCGGTCCTTAATCTTCGTTTTCTTTTCTAGATGCATCCTCCTTTTTCTTCTATTTATCTTGGTAATCTTCGTGCAGCATTGCTCCCTATTTCACAAGCACATATTTTCCCGTCCATTAGAAGACTAACCAAAGTAACCAGCTTACTAATTACATAGGTCGAAAGATGATGTGATCTCTAGTGTTAATGCTTGAGCTGCTGATTCTTCGTGATTCTTCCATTTATCTTGAGTCTTCTGATTTTGGGGTACTTCTTGTTGAGTTAGTCCTTTAAGCGTTTTCTTCTGTTTTCTTTCTCGGGCTATCTTCATAAAAGTTTTTGGACTGTTGAGTTTAGAACACAGTACCGTTTGATTTAAACGCCAATACTCTAGCCTCAAGACCGGCTTTAGTCTGTTTTTGAGTTGGTAATTTTATCGGCCATTTAGATTATCGAGTTGGAAGGAATTTCTATGATACATTTTCGCAACCCCTACAGAAGTAATGAAAAGTAGAATGAATGTAAGGTATGTAAAGTAACTAAGATGTGGTAACTATGTGGTAATTATGATGACTAAAATATGGTAATTATGATGTGGTAAAGTAACTATGATGGACTGTGAATTGGGATCTGCAATGAGAGAAGTAACGAGAATTAGGACCTACTCTCGTATGGCAGTTTGCAGAGAATAAGTGTGAGAGAATTTATGACTGACCTTGATTCAAAGTAAAGTAGAGCACGAATGGATAGGTGACTGCTTCAAAGCGGACAGCTAAAGGTGTGCGTTCGTTTGTGTGTATTGGTAAAAGTAAGTGTTGGGGAAAAGAGTGTATTTTTCCAATGTTTTTTGGATGGCAATTATATATTACAAAATATTTGAGATTTTAGATTGATTCTTTATACATAACTAAGTTGAGATTTTACATAAGATTTGAAAAAGGAAAGTATGCTAATAAAATATTGATATTTAATATTTTATAGGAATGCCAGAGGGCATTGCTATAAATGCAAGCGGACGGGTTACAGTATGTGGCTTATAATTCGTCCGCGGTACCGAGGTAGAAGCTATCCTAACCAAACCTTAGAGTAATAAAATATAATGAGTGGCTGTACTGTAAAAAGTTTGGGGGTTTGTAAATAGAGGGTGTAGGACGAATGACTATGGAAAAAAATGAAGGAGGTACGTAGCGTGCGGGGAATTGCGAAACCCCTTTCGCGTTGTTGGGACTAATGTATGCGCGACCTATTCGACTCAGCTATCATAGTCCCCCCCCCCCTCCCCAAAAAAGACACTCAGCCAGAGCCTATATTGTGCAAGCACGATAAAAATTTAGATGAAAAAAAATGAGTTATATTTTAGGCGGAGTAGTAGACGACAAAATTACAATTTGAAAATAGCAATAAATTTGATGATTGATGCCTTGTATACTGAATTTGCTAAAAAGTAAATAAAAATATATAATAACCAGGCAATGGCTTCGCTACTACCCCATACGGGGGGAGCTTTCGTTTCGTTACTAAGATTAAAATTTAATATCTAAAAAAAGCAGCCATGGTTAAATTTTTATAAATTTTATGAACTTCGCCAATTATAATAATTATAAAAAGGAACTCTAAACTAAATTTCCCCCTTTCAAAATATCCCGTTGCTAAAATATAGTTATAGAAGATATATAAAAATAAATTTTCTGAACTTCACCATTTGTAATTCTTTGGGTTTTAAAAAATTCACAAATGTCGATACTTATATTTATTTCTGAACTTCACCATTATATTTTTTGATATTATAAAATAATTATTAGAAATAACTTTGCTGAAAAAAACATAAGTCATAACCAAACTAAGATGAAATTATTATTCAAATACTCAAAAAAGTCCCCTTCTTAAATTATAGTTGGTATTAATAATGATCATGATGATGATGATGATGATGATGATGATGATGATGATGATGATGATAATAATGTAAATTGGAGGATAAATTTAATTTTAGAACCATATAAATATTTTTAATGCACAAAGTTTCGAGTGTGTGTGTGTGCTCAAACATGAACATTTATTTATTTAGGTGAGGACACTGGAAAGAGCAATGGCAATTTGGTGTTAAATGGTAAATAAACTTAACTGGAAAATGTAGGGCTAATGATATTGATTGATGGAATTATGTAGTATATACTTGCAGCTAAATACTACCCCTGATCTATGGTCTGAACACCACTGTAAATGAAGAACGAACAGAGTGTGCTGCGGGTTGCAGACACCTTACTGTGTCGCCGGGACCAGGTTCGGCGCGACATAGTCGGCCCTGTCGTCGTCAGTCCACCTAAAAAGTATGTCAAGTAGAGCTTATAAGCCGCTCTCTTGCATTATTATCACGCTACACGACCCCTTTCCTAGAAGCTGAGCGTATTGAAATAAAGCCGCACGCCGCTTGGAAATGTTATCCAAGGCCTAACGCTGGCCTATGCACTATTGTTGATTTAGTGGTGTAGGAATTGTAGACAGAGGAGTATAAGACAAGGGCCGAAGAAAAAATAAAGAACGAAAGTAGTGTGATGCGAGTTGCGAACGTCTCCCTGAGTCGCCGGATCACTCTTTGTGAGTGGCGAATAGAATGCGTTATCCTGAGTTTAAAAAGACTTATTCAAGATAAGCTTTTAAACCGCGCTTGGAATACTCGGTACGCTACACAACCCCTCCTGCAATCAGAGCAAATTTTGAAGAAATTAAGACGACGAACGCCGCTTGGAAACGTAATCCAAGGCATTACGCTTCACCCCAAGCCTGCCACCATTGTCAATAAAGGAGGGAAGGAAAAGGGGCGATGAAAAAGTAGAGAACAAAATAGCGTGTGGCGAGTTGCTAACAGCTTCCCTCATCGACGGACCACTTTTGGCGAGGGGCGTATCGACTGCGTTATCCTGATTCGGGAAAAACTAATTCAAACGAAGCTTTTGAAGCTCCCGATTGCACTTCTCGACACGCTACTCAGCTCCCCTCCTAGAAGCGGAGCGTATTCTGAAGAAATGGTGAGACGGACGCCACTTGGAAACGTTATACTTACTTACATAGGTGATTTCTGGACCCAGGTCACATGACCTCTATATCCAGATCGGAATTATCTTCGTACGACACTTGTCCAACCCTCTTTCGAAGGAGGTGACACTAGGAGCTGTGGCAACGTTCTCTGATAGGCTGTTCAAAGCGTCTATGACCCTAATCCGGAATTGCTGTTGCCTAAATTTGGTTCGATTCCTGTCCTTGAAGAGTGCATATTGGTTGCCACGTCAATTCCTCTCCTTTCTAGTCATCTTAAGGCTGTTTGCTGTGTCCACTTTTGCTGTTAATATTTTGTAGGCTTCAATCATGTCTCCACGCCAGCGACGGTACGTCAAACTTGGTAGGCCGACTTTCTGTAGTCTTTCTGGGTACGTGAGTTTTCTCAGTCCAGGCATCATCTTGGTAGCCCTCCACTGTATGTTTTCGACTGTGGTCACATCTTTCTTGCGATAAGGTGACCACACAGACTGAGCGTACTCCACATGTGGCCGGACCATTACTCTGAAAAAAACATCTGAATGTGTCTACATCCATGTGCTGGAATGTTCGCTGGATCATCCCTATGATCTGATTCGCTTTGCTAACCCTTTCCTGGATGTGGGCTGCAAAAGTAAGGTGGCCATCAGTCTGAACTCCAAGGTCCTTCTCCTGGTGTGCTCTCTCTATGATCGTCCGGGTACCATCTATTGCCATCTCAGTGTACGACGTAGCGATCTGATTCCTTATGGGGTTGTGCATTTTGAGATGTTTACATTTATGTGGGTTAAACTTCAGCATCCCTTCCTGAGACCAAGTATGCAAAGCGTCCAGATCCACTTGAAGTTTTGCTCTTACTTCGTTTGACTTGATCTCCCTCCAGATCTTTGTATCATCTGCGAAGAGGTAGCCACATGACTCCACGCACTCAAGGAGGCCATTTATATATAGCACGAACGCAGGTTGAGAACACACCGTTTACTCCAACTCGTAAGGACATTCCCTTGTATACTATACCCTGAGACTTTCTTCAGCAGTCTGTTATGGGGCAATGTGTCAAATGCTTTGCTGAAATCAAGGTAAATCACATCTACCTCTACTCCAGCATCAAGAGCCCCTGTCCATTTTTCAAGGGCATTGAGCTGCTCCACTCCCGAGTCTGGGCACATTGTACATAGACAGAGGGAGTAAAGATATGTGCAATGAAAAAGTAAAGAACGAAACTAGAGTGATGCGAGTTGCGAACAGTTTTATGTATCGGCGGATCAGTGTTGGTGAGCGGCGAAACGACTGCGCCATCCTGAGTTTAAAAAGACTCAGAAGAAGAGCGATAAAAAAATGAAGAACTAACGAAGTGTGCGGAGAGCTGCGAACACTTTCTCCGCGTTGCTGGGACCAGTGTACGCTCGACCCACTCGACTTTAATCGTGAGTCCCGAATAATCAGTTAAGCAGGAAGGACGAGACATTTTCGTCCTTTAACTTGACCCTAGGCCTGTATACGTGAAACCTGCCTGTATACGGTGTTCACTGTAATTAATCATTTCTATTCCTTCTGGTGTCCATGGCCTTGTAGTGTCTGTGGCGCCCTAAAACCACTAATCAATTTATATTCTTGTGTCCGTCACTCAGTGCTCCAGGCGGATGTCCAAAGGTTGTTTACTCTATTTTGTGCTCTCTGCATTAAAATTGATCACGCGACAAAACGAATCAGGACGTTTAATGGTTGTCCAATTCAGCTTTAACTATAGATTCAAAGGCCTCGATGAATATGTTGAAAAATTTAAGCAAGTGCTTGCACATGAAATTATTAATCTGCAGCATTCAGAGACGGATTAAAATCTAGACTATCTGGTTTGATGAATCTTTCTAAGACAGTTTATATTTATATGTATAATTATGTACTCAAGTAAGTAACTTTACTGTAGAAGAATAGATTGCTCACAGTACCCACAATCCCGTTGTTGATATTTATTATAATATATTCATAAATCGATAAATAAATACCATGGTTATTACTTATCTATTAGCCGCCGTCAAGCTCTTTGGTTTCTTCATTGACCCTGACCATACATTGTAAACATGGTTGTGAACTTGTAGGTTTTGGATAATAGAATTACGGGCATAGGCATTCAACGGGCATTGAACATTTGGGGGTTTTAGCTCGTACCACCAGACGCACGTATACCATTGTATGCCACATGGAAAGTCGGAGAAAATGTACTAAAGCAGACTGAAGAATACAGGAACTTATGAGTGCGGATAAGCTCAAAGGGTAGTGAAAAAATTAAGAATTAGAAGATTAGTATAACTAACCACTGGGTAGGTAGATTGGGCACTGTAGTTAGGATTAGGGCTAGTAAGTATGGTAAATATGTAGATTATCGGCGCGAACGATGGCACGTACTATTTCGTCTGTGTTTCAAAATGTTTCACGTTTTTGGAGTACATTTAAGTTGACGGCTCGTGTGGGGGTAAACACAATGGGGGGACTACACTACTATGATCCTGAGTTTCATTAAATTGGGGGGGGTCTGGGGGGCACAGCCCCCCAGTATATAATCCTAATTGTTTATAGAATAATAATTTGAAAAGGACTCAAACGCGCACAATTTTTTTTTCGGCCGGGCTGCTAATCTACATATTTACCCTTGAATGCACCTAAGTATGAAGCGATTGAGGGTGTGAGAGACGACATGGGATGGAGTACTTTTAGTGAAATGTGTATGAAAGCGTCTTTGAGGTATAAGATTTGAATGGAGTGAATGGATGATACAAGGGTAATACTTCAGTTTAGGGGGGCATAATAGGGGGCGCTGTTTCTGGGCCAATTATGGCGTTGTATTTGTTTTGTTATTTTGTTTTTTCCTTTATTATTTAGTAAATGCCTGCACTTCTACTTAATTATATTATTGGTAATACTTCAGATTCAGGGCGCACGGTAGATGGCGCTGTTAGTCGGCTACAATTTTGAGCTACAGCATATCTCTTATGACGTCAGATGTGACAATCACTGCGTTATATTTTTTTGTTCTTTTGGGGATTTGTAACTTTTAGTCTATTATTTATTAAATATCTGCGCTCTGCTCGTTTATAGTTTTTTTTCTAAGTTAGGTAAGGTTTCTTCATGTTTTTTATTGTTTTTTGTTTTGTTTTCGTATTTTTTTTGTTTACTGCGAACGATAACAGCTTCTTACTGGCAACATTGTAGCTTATAAATAGGACCCATTTTGCAAATGTTTTTCTTTCATTATTGTGTTTTCATGCTCTCCATGTGCTTCTTCGTTATTCGAATTCGGCTTTACCTTGTATAATCATGAAAAACTTTTAGATTATTTAGAGGCGCATAAATTAATCGAGAAACCTATAAAAGTAAGAATTGTTTGTTATTAGGTTAGGTTTTTCTGCAGGTAAAAAGCTGTTGGGGAGAAAAACCCCCCAGTAAATTCAAGGGGACGGCTCGTGGGGGAGATATCACTGCAGGGGGACCACCCTGCGATGATCCTGAGTTTCAATCAATTGGGGGGGGCGCAGACCCCCAGTATATACTCATATACAAAAAAAATATTACGCCGATATTGTTCACAGCTGACGCTACCGTCTGACGTCATAAGAGATATGCTGTAGCCCAAAATTGTAGCCGACTAACAGCGCCATCTACCGTGCGCCCCGAATCTGAACTGTTACCATATATTATTTAGTAATGAATTGATTTTTTTATAATTACTAATGTATTAACTTTGTAGTTTTCATTTAACTATTTTTGTGAAACTAAACCATTAATTTCACACACTGGCAACCATTAATTCAACCTTATTTTAAACATTGGCAACCCTTTTTTGACTAATTTTGAGTTACGGCTCGTAAAGGGGATTCACCCTGTGATTTCAATCAATTGAGGGGGGCACAGCCCCCAGTATATAATTTTAATTGTTTATAGAATAATGTTTTCCCTTTTTTTTTTAACAAATCGTTTCTGCACGTCTGAATGAAATATAAAAGCAACTTGGTCCCGATAGATTTTGGCAGAAATCTATTTCCAAAGTAACTAAAAAAAATATTAATTTTTTGTAGCAATAGCCTAAATTAGGTGGCGCTATTGTCTTTGTTATTTTGATAAATGTGTGATCGGCTCTGCACATTTATCTAAATAATAAAGACGATAGTGTCGCCTACTTTAGGCTATTTTCGTCATAAGGCCCAAATTGAGCCCAGAAACAGTGCTCCCTATTGTGCGCCCCTAAACTGAAGTATTACCGATATAAGATTAGTACAAAAGGTTTATTTATGGAATGAAAACAGTAGCAGTTGGAATAAAAGGTGCATGAGGATGACAAATGTGTGTGGATTAGTAGCAGACTTGAGTCTGTATGAATGGACAATGTTGAGCGAATGGGTAGGGATGTAACTGGGATGGGAGGAAGTGGAAAAATGAAATAGACAAAGTGGTAAAAGATGTGGCTCAAAGAAAGTGCATGGATGAGATGGAGAGAAAGAGGTCACTAGAGCTATATAAGGACAAAAAGGCGCCAAGGTATGAAAGTTGGTATGATGGAAGCATTGGTGGTGACCTTCTCTTCCGTGCTAGGACACAATGTATGTATATGAATGTGAGAAGTTACAGATGGTCAGAATCTAGCAGTAAAATATGAGACATGGGTGAGGATGAAACAGTAGAGCATGTCATGTTGGAATGCAACAAGTATGTTAGTGAGAGAATGGAAATGATGTAAGTCATCCTGAATGAAATGGGGATGTGAAATGAATGAGGTGATAGAAAAGAGTGGAAGAGAGTAGCTGCTTATTCTGTTGGGGCTCTGTGACCAGACGAATGATCGCAGCAGTGAAAGATTTCCTGGAGAGAGTATGGAAGGTGAGAATGTATTTGTAGGCAGGTAACATTAGGACAATACTAACTGTTTTCATGTCCTCGCAGGAAGTGCCAATACAAAGGCTAGGGGGATTGCCGCTTGCTGGTTGCCCGCCTGTGGATCAAGATCAATGTTTATCCTGTTGATTGAGGCAAAGTTCTCTATAGGTGGACCCCATGAAGAGCAGTTTATATTTGTAAGCAATGATTTTGATCGCAATAGTGCATTTAAGGAATTTTGATGTTATTAAGAAGAGAAAATACTCTTTTGGACAGCTGGTGAAGAATGTGGTAGCGACATGACCTCCATCATGAATTTGGATAAGAATGATAACGATTGTGCGGGTTATCTCATATTATGTAATTAGTGACTATACGTAATGTATTGAACTACATTGGTAAAAGTTACATCAGAGATATATTAAAAATCTGTGCACAAATTCATTTCCAAATTCATGCAGGTAACATTAGGACAATACTAACTGTTTCCTTGTCCTCACAAGTAGTGCCGATACAAAGGCCAGGGGGATTGCCCCCTTGGTGGTCATCCGCCTGTGGATCAAGATCAATGACCACCTATCCTGACCTTTACCACTTCCTCACTCCTTCCCCTCTACCTTCTTAAGAACATAAGAAATGAAGGAGACTGCAAAAGACCATTCATGGCCTACACTTGGCAGCTCCTGTTCCAGTGAACACACAAAAGATTTCTTACCAGAGAAAAGTCATCAACATTATCACCCTTTACAGGAGTTCGTCAGATCTAATCTACAATATACATAAAATGCATCCAGAGGATTATGTCATTCATGCAACCGCAAAATATAATCTCCTCGCTCCTTAGAAAAATATATACATATGTACAAAAAAAAAGTCAGTCCCATCTAGCAGCTTCATCCATATATTTATCTAATCTATTCTTAAAACTACCCAGAGAGGAGGCTTCTATCACATGTCTAGTGAGCCTATTCCATTCATCTACCACACGATTTGTAAACCAATTCCTCCCAATCTCCTTCCTAAACCTATACTTATCAAGCTTAAACCCATTGCTACGTGTCCTGTCATGTTCACTAAGTATAAGAACCTTACCCAGATCCCCTTTATTATATCCTTTTACCCATTTGAAGACTTCAATCAATTCCCCTCTGACTCTTCTCCTTTCCAATGTATGTAGATTTAGTTTTCTGAGCCTTTCACCATAAGGTAAGTTCCTTAGCCCACCAATCATCTTTGTCATCCTTCTCTGCACAGACTCAAGCAAATCAATATCCTTCCTATAATATGGTGACCAAAATTGTACTGCATAGTCTAGATGAGGTCTAACTAGCGCCAGATACAGTTTTAGAATGACTTCAGCACTCTTATTGCTTACACTCCTCCTAATGAATCCCAATATCCTATTAGCTTTATTCTTAGCATTTAGGTATTGCTTTCTAGGACGAAGGTCTGAACTTACCAAAATACCCAAGTCCCTCTCACAATCGGTCCTCCCTAAAATTCTCCCATTTAATTTATAACTATTCAATGGATTATTTCTACCTATACTAAGTACACTACATTTGTCTATGTTAAACTTCATTTGCCATTTCTCGGCCCAATTGGACAGAATGGTCAATTCCTCCTGCATTACAACAGCATCAGAATCAGCCCTAATGGCCCTACCTAGCTTAGTATCATCAGCAAATTTACTCAGGTCACTACTTATACCTATGTCAAGATCATTAATATAAATTAAGAATAGCAAGGGACCCAAAACTGATCCTTGCGGAACTCCACTGCTAACACACCCCCACTCAGATTTAACTCCATCTATACTAACTCTTTGCTGTCTGTCACCACCATACACCATACAAAAACAGATGCAGCACTTTTAAACAATACCTTATCACCGCCAATTCTCACTCCACAGTCAAATACTTTCACTCTGCCGCATTCATAGCCTTGGATACATCCCAATTATTCGCCTGACATTCTCTCCATTCAAGCATCTTAGCATTCACACTATAGTCCGGGTATGCCAATTCAAATCTTCAGCTGCTGCCTCTTTCAGTTTCTCATATGCCTCATTCATCTTATCATTCCACCTGATACCCGTACTACCTTTCTTGCCCATCCACTCAGTCAGAGGCTTACTTACACTCGAACAATCACGTATAAATACCATCTATAAACACAATCACATTTTTACTTGCAAACTTACTCAACACAACGTTCATCGCCTGCTGGAAGGCTCCGGGAGCATTAGCCAACCCAAAGCTGAGGTTCCAGAACTGATAATGCTTTTTCGTAGAGGAAAAAGCAGTCACCGGCCGGCTCTCCCCAGCAATGGTCATCTGGTAATATCCCTGTTTCAAATCCAGCTTTGTAAACCACTTCATCCCATGCATACTATACACACACTCGTATATCACACACATCGGAAACCTTTCATTCACCTTTTGATAATCCATACATGGACGCAATCTTCCATGCGGCTTATGTACAGGCACAATTGGACTATTCCATGCACTCTCACTTTCTTCAATCACCCCCAATCATTCTAATTCCACACACTGCTCCTCAATCTCATCAGCAACCGGACGCAGGAAATGTCTCAGCTGCTGATAGATTGGGGTGTCCTCCTTCAGGATAATCTTGAATTCCGGAAGCTTCGCAACCCCAAAATCCAGATCCCCTTTACTGATGACCCCCTTTCATTCAAACAACATTCGATACACATCCCCCTTTTCATATTCAGTCAAATATCTATCCAATTCCACCATCCTTCCTACTTCATTATACATCCTTTCACACGTCTTTGCATTCACAACATTTACCCTGACATCCATGCTATCATCCATACCTACCACATTGACAGTGGAGAGGTCACCCAATACATCTCCGACTTGGATCTCCCTCAACTGTCCTTTCACACTGGGGTCCGCCTGCACACATACAAAAGGATCATTCATTCTCATCAAGCCATCAAACACACAAGCAACACGCATCCTTTCCATCCAATATCACAGTGTTCTCACCCACATTCAAACTCATATCCTTACTCCAACTCACTCTAACAGACACCCTTTCACCTTTCACAACCCTTACACTCTCCATAGCAGTCACCTCAATACAGCTTCCTCAAAACTATATCGTCTTTCCATACATACAACTTATACACCAAATTTTTACCAATCTTTCTTTCAATCTGATCACTTGCAGGATGCACAACCATACGGTTCACTTTCATAAAATCATACCACAAAATCACACCATACTCACTACTCACCTTATCAAACACAGAATTCACACTCATTCATCAATATATCATACATTCGAACAGCTGACCTCATCATTCCAATTGCAGGCACTCTCATACTACCAATCCCTACCAAAATACCTTTACACTCAGACAGGAGGGCTTTTTCACTCAACTTGTCATACACATCCTTATATACCAAGCTCGTCTTGCATCCAGAATCTATCAGGGCCAAACACTCAATCCTGTTCAATTTAACCTTCACACTCAGACACTCATACTTCCTACCAGACAGCACTTTCACACTAGACAAACTTACCAACATATTACTCGCACTCATGCACCCAGAGGATACTTCACTAGGTACCCTGTTACAATTCAGTTTCCCGCTTCAGACTTTCCATTCACACCTTGCGCTTTCAGTCTAATCCAACATTTTTCACTTGAATGTCCTTCCATCGCACAATAACTACATACATTCCTCTGGTAACAACACATCCTCGCATAATGACCGGCCTTTCCGCAGTTACCACATGCAAATCTTCCACTCCCCCCAGCATTTGCTGCACCATTCAACTTCGCATAATCTTTCTTCAAATGGCCTCTTTCTTTACATTTGAAGCACTCTTTCACATTTTCCTGGCAAACCTTTATCATATGCCCTTTCTTACCACACCTAAAATATGCACCAGATATCCACCTACATTCTGCCAAAATATGACCCTTCCTCCCATGCCTACGACATTACACAATCTTTTTCACACCATTCAGTCTCTCATTTGCTGGGACATACCTCGGTTGCTCCCTCACATACCCATTCATGTGCTTACCGCTCATCTGTCCCCTTCCATTTGTCCATCCTCCATTCGCCTATCCAGCCTGCCAGCCCAGGAAGCTTGACATCACCCCAGCTGGTGCAGCCCTCAGGGCATCCCGATAGCTGACAAACTGCTGCAGGGGAGGAAAGCTCCTGGGCTTCTTCCCCCTAACATTCACACTACCATCCATCCTCATCTAAGTCACTTTCCTCATCAAATCGCCCGTCTTTCAACAGTTCTGACACATCCTCCCACAGCAACCGTTCACCTGTCAGCCTCATTCTCTCTTTTCTTTTCCCATTCAGCCATTCACTTACCTTTCGCAGGACCGTATCAAGGAACTTTCTCATCAATTGTTTACATTCATTCACATCATCTTCACCATACCTCTTTCTCGCCATACTCTCAAGCCTATGTGCATACATGTTCACACTTTCACTCTTCCCCATTTGAGCCTTCTCAAATTCATTCACCCTTTTATACTTCACACTCATTCGTTTCACCTGCCCAATCAGTCTCTCCTTCACCACATCATACCTCAGTTCCCCCACACTTGTGATCACACAGAAAAATTCTAATACTTTTCCATCCAAACATTCCCCCAAAACATTCATCCAGTATCCCTTATTCTCCGGCTACTTGAGCTTGCAATACCGCTCAAATTCCCTAAAGAATTCTTCCACACACTTCCCATCATGCAACCTAAACTTATCTACCTTTGGCACTTCCCTTATCAAAATACCCTTAAGAAACATAAGAAGAAAAGAAGGAAACTGCAAAAGACCATTCATGGCCTACACTTGGCAGCTCCTGTTCCAGTCAACACACAAAAGATTTATTACCAGAGAAAAGTCATCAACATTGTCACCCTTTACAGGAGTTCGTCAGATCTAATCTACAATATACATAAAATGCATTCAGAGGATTATGTCCATTCATGCAACCGCAAAATATAATCTCCCCACTCCTTAGAAAAATATATACATATGTACATAAAAAAGTCAGTCCCATCTAGCAGCTTCATCCATATATTTATGTAATCTATTCTTAAAACTACCCAGAGAGGAGGCTTCTATCACATGTCTAGTGAACCTATTCCATTCATCTACCACACGATTTGTAAACCAATTCCTCCCAATCTCCTTCCTAAACCTATACTTATCAAGCTTAAACCCATTGCTACGTGTCCTGTCATGTTCACTAAGTATAAGAACCTTACCCAGATCCCCTTTATTATATCCTTTTACCCATTTGAAGACTTCAATCAATTCTCCTCTGACTCTTCTCCTTTCCAATGTATGTAGATTTAGTTCTCTGAGCCTTTCACCATAAGGTAAGTTCCTTAGCCCACCAATCATCTTTGTCATCCTTCTCTGCACAGACTCAAGCAAATCAATATCCTTCCTATAATATGGTGACCAAAATTGTACTGCATAGTCTAGATGAGGTCTAACTAGCGCCAGATACAGTTTTAGAATGACTTCAGCACTCTTATTGCTTACACTCCTCCTAATGAATCCCAATATCCTATTAGCTTTATTCTTAGCATTTAGACATTGCTTTCTAGGACGAAGGTCTGAACTTACCAAAATACCCAAGTCCCTCTCACAATCGGTCCTCCCTAAATTTCTCCCATTTAATTTATAACTATTCAATGGATTATTTCTACCTATACTAAGTACACTACATTTGTCTATGTTAAACTTCATTTGCCATTTCTCAGCCCAATTGGACAGAATGGTCAATTCCTCCTGCATTACAACAGCATCAGAATCAGCCCTAATGGCCCTACCTAGCTTAGTATCATCAGCAAATTTACTCAGGTCACTACTTATACCTATGTCAAGATCATTAATATAAATTAAGAATAGCATTGGACCCAAAACAGATCCTTGCGGAACTCCACTGCTAACACACCCCCACTCAGATTTAACTCCATCTATACTAACTCTTTGCTGTCTGTCACCAAGCCATGACTGAATCCACCTAAATATACTGCCATCGATCCCGTGTGCTTTAACTTTGCTCAGAAGTCGTAAGTGTGGCACTCGATCAAAAGCCTTACTAAAGTCCAAGTATAAAATATCATAGTTTTCATCATTATCTGCTGCTTCATACACCTTACTATAAAAAGACAGCAAATTAGTCAGACAGGATTTACCCTTACTAAAGCCATGCTGTGATTCCTTTATCAACTTATGCTTATCCAAGTGATCCCTAATATTCCTTGCTATAATAGATTCCATCATTTTCCCTACCACCGATGTCAAACTTACTGGTCTGTAATTAGACATATTTGTTTTATCCCCTTTCTTAAATATAGGTATCACATTGGCTTTCTTCCATGCCACTGGCACAATGCCACCCTCCAATGATTTTCTAAAGATGCATGCTAGGGGCTCACTTAACACATCCTTACATTCTTTCAAAATTCTAGGAAAGACCTCATCAGGACCGGGTGCTTTACTACTTTTTATTTTATCAATTTCCTTTGTCACTATCTCCTTTGTGATCAAGATATCCTTTAATTTCTCTTCATCATTACCCCGAAAGATCATTGACACCTCGGGTATATTTAGAGTATCCTCCTGTGTAAATACTGAGAGAAAAAAGTCATTTAGCTTTCCAGCCATTGAGTCCCTATCACTCACTAATTCTCCATTGGAATCTATAAGTGGGCCTATTTTATCTCTAACCTTAGTTTTGTATAATTGATAAAAACTTTTAGGATCTTCCTTTGCCCTATTTGCCACTTTAATTTCATAATTTCTCCTTGCTACTCTAACTAACTTTTTAACATCTCTTGCTAATTCATTATATCTCTGCCTTAAGTGATCCTCTCCATTTTTTATTTTCCTATAAATGCCCTTCCCCACATTCACTTCATTCACTTGAGCTGCTCTTGCTCTCACTCATACCAATCATACCATCACTTTCTCCTTCATCCGAGTACAATGAGTCCACACTCTTTCCTCTTACCTTCCTATCCTTTCCCTTTGAACCAGTCTTCCTTCTTCTCTTGCATTCAACTCTCTTCCATTCTCTGTTCTTCCTATCACTCGCAATCATCCTATCCTCTCTAGACTCACATACACTCTCATTAGTCTTATCCCGTTCGGTCAGAGCAGGGGTCAAGGTTGAGTGTCCTGGGGCCGGTCCTGACCCCTTCATCATGTCATACAAGTCCTTCATCCATTGGTCAACCTGCTTCTGTCTCTCGTCCATTTCTTTCCTCATCCTGTCTATCTTCTCATCCTTACTCATCATATCACTCTTCAATCCCTCAATCACGCTCCTCAACCTCATACATTCCTCCTCTTTCTCCCTCAACTCCAACCTCAGTCTCACAATCTCATCATGGAGGCCCTGTTCCACAGAAGCCAACCTCCCAGGTTAGTAAAAAGATAGAAAAAGGTGAAAAACAACCAACTACCTGTCACTCTAATTGGGTGTGGACTGCAATCCAACCCTAACAATGCTCCCAGTTTTGAGATCTCACGTCCCTATTCAGGCGCCAAATGTAGCAGGTGAAAAATCTAGACTCTAACCCCAATCCATCCGACCCGCTTCCTACACTAATTCGGACGTGAGAAATCGAGGGAGAAATGAAACGGTTTGTATGTACAGTCCTTTACTTATAAAAAATATAGGGTAAATATTTACAAGAGATCTCGTTACTTATTTATATACAATTAATCCTATCTTGTGAATACTATCAATCAATATATGTGAACACTCAGACTATTATATTTAAAGAAAAAACAACTACCAATCTGAAAAAACAATTCTATGTAAAATCGAACAAAAGATATTCGCAACTACAACAACAAAAAGGAAAGGCCTCACGTGGTACCAAAGGGGGGGAAGTCCTGCCAGCTGTCACTCGAGTCAGCACAATGCCTAGGACTTATCAAAAACAAACTGGCGGCTCTGAGCTTGATATAATATATAGTGATCTTGTTGCAGTATTGAGGCTATATAGAAGCCTTCCTCCTTCAAATGGGACATACAATAACTTTAGTTAAGTTACTTCAAATCCTACAATCTACGCCACTTTATAAATTGAAGGATTTTCCAGTTGAATTGGCAAAATTATAGAGTGGACTTTCGCAAAAAGAGTTTTATCAAAAAACTCTCTGCAAAGTGACAAAAACATTTTAAACAAAACATGAAATCAATTTACATATATAAAAAAAAAGCAAATTTCTAATTATGATGTTGGACAAAAAATTGAGTGACTGCCATCTTGGGATGCTTATATGTCTGAAGTCAAGCAATGCGATAGAAAAACTAGAGGCCTAACCAAATATAGCAATCTCCTTTTGAATTCAAATCTAATGTTAGGCTTTTGAATTAAGAATATAACAAATTTATTTAAAAAATTGCAGGCCTATTTCAAAATTACCTTAAAAATGATACAAATACAATATAATGCAATTGCAAAAATTTGAGGGTTGTCATAATCCCCAAATTAACCAAAATATCTTCCATCATTACAAGGCAAACTCAAGAAAGGCTAAAATTGATAGGATAGGAACTTTTATCACATCTCCAAAACCAACAATCTTTATCACCATGGGATTATTACTTATTTTGATCACCAGAGTTTTCTTAAGTGGTAGAACCTTTACAAACTAAACTTTGTGCGGATTGAAAAATACCAAATTTTTAAAATAAGAAATCAAAAGTTTCACTTGCCTTTGGGCTGGTAATTATATCATTGATTAATAGGTTGATTAAATTTCACTAGTAATTAATTTTGTCTCCTTTTTGAAAATGTAGAATTACTTTCTAAACCTAATATTTAATTCCTGATTGACACTACTGACGTTTCTTGACTTTTCAGGTATAATTATGACAAATACTCCTAGTAATACAAGTTCAGTATTTAGGGGTCTTCATTATAACTCTGGTAGTTCCTCTGCTGGAGGTACATCAACTGGACTACATTTCCATTTACTTCACCATCATCAATCCCACCATAACCCCCCAAGTTACAGCTCAAATTTACTGCAAGGAGCATCAAATATAGGGCCTGGAAATCAGACGGTATCATCAGCACCAACTGCCGTTTCACTGCCAGCCCCCGCCCCAGTTCCTGGAAAGTCTGGTATTAATGGGAAGCACTCTCATTCCTCCAAGACCACAACTTCTCGCACTGCTGCAACTAACACTGATCAGATGCAAGGATTAGTTGCCAAACTTTGGTTTGATCATAATCTTGAATCATCATTATCCTCGCTAGAAAAAGATGAACATGATAAGCGGTTGAAGGACATGCGGAAGCAGTTGGAATATATTTCTGATACCAAGTGGAAATTCATGCCAATTGAGAAGTATATCGGACAGATTTAAGTCCAAAAACTTGTGATTTCAAGGATTAAGGTTATTTTAATTAAAATATTGTGTGGTTTTAGAATTGAAAGAGCTTCCAACCGCCATGCCTTCGAATTTCAATTCTTTATTTTCATCACCTTTTTCTTTGTTTGGGAGTAACTGGTACAAAGAAGAGAGTTTGGCAGAAAGACCCAAACTTGAAGAATTTATTGCTATCGCTTCTTCTCAGGCCTCGGAAAATTACTCTGGAACTATTACATCACTGAATCAAGATGAGGGGGTCATTAATAATAAAATTTATTTCACTGTCGATCCTCATTCAAGCATCAAATTTCGACTTGGTGATCATGTGCACGGCGAGGCCACACGCCCAAATAACTACTCAGCTTGGAGAGCCACTAAAATGTATCATGTGATGGAAGACTGGGAGGAGGATGAAATAAAAAATTCAGTTCCGGCTTATGTTCCTCTGGAGGACCTTCCAGCAATTGTGACTGGAAGAGTTGATGCCGTTTATAGCAATAATTTTATTGCATTGGACAATAATATTACATTTTATACTAATGAAGATAATTGCTCATTCACTATTGTAATTGGTAAGTATCCTTAATTTTTATTAATTATTTATTATTATAAACTATGATTTAGTTGGAATTGAACTTAATTTTACTGCAAAAATATGCAATTGCTTATACTAAGGGTACCCAATCCAGGATGGTACCTACAAAACAATTTTTTTTAATGGCTTAGGTAGTTGTCATTAAATAAATACCAATCAGATATTCTAGCAGCAATAAAAAAAAATCCAAGCTTCTCATTAAAAAACTACTTAAATTTAAAAGTATAAAAATATTAAATTGTAACATTTAGGTAACTCAATTTTCAGTGGGGGGGCAGTCCGTCAGTACCAATGATGGAAGGTCTATCAGTCTGTCACTGATGGACTCCCGTTTCGCTGATGACTGATGGAATCATTATTTGCCGAAGGTCATCTTTGCTTTACGGGTTAGTGATGGTTCGGGTGATGGTCGAAAATCGCTTTCGTCGGCGCTTATTCCGTCAGTCATCAGTCCGCCGCCAGCAAAACGGGAGTACGTCAATGATGGACTGCCTACCACTATCAATTTCTATGAATTAGAGCCTCTAACCTACTAAAGTTTGGGCACCCCTAGCTTATACAATTTCTTTATAATACTATGTATGCTACTCAAGATTGCCTATTTATCGTATATATACTAGTGATAGCATACATACTAAGCTTGTCTATTTATTATAATTAAGAATATAAAGGAATTTTTATTTTTTGCTATTTTTACCATAGTGGACTGTCTAATAGATTCATATCGATTTTTGTCATCATGGTGTTACTTATTTCCTATGAGTAAATGTAACTTCATTAAAAAGGCTTGTATTTAGTGTTTGCCATATGAATGTGTTTCATTAAAAGAGGCTTGTATTTTAGTGGCTGCCATATAAATGAATGTTCATTAAACAGGCTTATAATTATGGTGGCTGCCATATATTTGACTATTCCAATATTTGAAACCCAATGCA
This sequence comes from Ceratothoa steindachneri, assembly GCA_963969495.1. NCBI lineage: Eukaryota > Metazoa > Arthropoda > Malacostraca > Isopoda > Cymothoidae > Ceratothoa > Ceratothoa steindachneri. Next base: position 116,127,865 of record OZ018333.1, on the reverse strand, counting down.
CCAAACATCAGGTTTGAATCAAATGGGTCTATGGAAGAGGCATCCATAATAAATATTAAATATAGTATAGTTGCTTGCATTATGTGAGATGAATATAAAGGTGGCTGAAAAGTTTGTGTTGGATGGAATGAATGGAATATGATAGAGAGAAAAGTATGAATGTGTGGCGATAAAGCACATGTAGAACAAGTTAAGCAGATTCTAAGGTGTAGAATTGGCAGTAAACTGTTGGATATCCTTAAAGGGTTTTATATTGCAAGTCAGGTGTGCATTTGGATGAAAGATGTGTGGAGTGAGTGGCAAGGTTGTGTAATATCTTTATAGATAGTGTGCTGAAAATGCTACAAGTGAGAGTGATGAATAGAGGTAAGAGATTGATGAAGAATAGTGTGGGTTGAATGCTATGTTAGTTAGTTTAACCCTTATAGCACTTTGCTGTTTGTTCCTGGGGTTATTTACTGTCAAGTTTAATCCTCAGACTAAAGGCACCAATATCTGCAAATACAAAGAAATGAAATGGTGGTAACTGTTTGTATCAGTGGACTTTACTACAAATGCTTCCGTCATCTGGAGTCTGCATCAACTATTCCGATTACATAGTCCCCACTCGGAAATGGTCCACGGATGTCAATGTGGATTACTTCCCAAAGCCCCTTCATTGTTGCCCTGTTTACTGGATTGGCTCGTTTCCTTGGGTCTAGACTTGCACATTGTATGCATCGTTTTATGACCTCTTCCACATCCTTGTCCATGTTGAACCACAACACCTTGGCCCAGAGCCTTTGTTTTTACCATTCCCACGTGTGTCTCATTAGCTAGTTGTAATGTGTATTGTAGGTTTCTGGATATAACTATTCTGGACCTGTGTACTATCACACCCCGCTTTGTTGTCAGTTCAATTTTCACATGTTTGAACGGTTCTGTCACCTTGTTGGTCCAGTCATTCGTTCGGAGCGTTTCCTCTATTGTCCTTAAGGTCGGATCTTGGTTGGATTCCTCCACTATTTCTGATAGAGCCATGGCTTTTGGAATGCTGTTTGCCACAATTTGGTTAATAAATCCTTTTGTTAGTTTTTTTCTCCTCTGTAAACTCTTCAGTATATTTCCGAGGTTGTGTTGATAGTATGTCTGCCGGGTTTTCACTTTCTTTGATATGTTGTACTGTTGCATGCGTAGGATCCACCCAGGCTAATATTATCTGCTTAGGGTAGCGCAAATTGCTTCCACTATTCTAGCAATTATATTTTTTAAAGAAAATTATTTAAAAGGTTAAATACTTTTTAGAATTCAGTTTTTATCTTTTATACGCAGGGGATTGGGTTCAAGTAGTGAGAGAAAAAAATGTGAATGAACCTCCAACCACAACCTTCCCCGCAAAGAAAATTTCTCCATTGCGTCAAAAAAATATTCATGGCTATATTTCACACATCCGGCCAAATTTCTTTGTAGTTAATAATGAGGTAAGTGGATACTTTGTAGTTAATATTAAGGTAGATGGTTATTGAGTTTAATTAACCACTTAGTGATTAGTACATCATTTGCTAGATTGCATCTTTTCAATTTAGCACAGGTAATTGGGAATAGAGCTATGGAACTATGGTGAACTTCTCAGGAGAGAGCTTTGTTGAATCGAACTCCTTTCGGGCAAGTGTCGTCTAACCAAATCCGTCTGTAATCCTGAGGAGGGTGCATATATACCCAGAGTTCTCTAAAGCAGGGAGAGAGAGAGAGGTTGGAAGGGGTGGTGATCCTGAGGAGGGTGCATATAGACCCAGAGTTCTTCAAAGCAGGGAGAGAGAGAGAGAAGTTGGAAAGGGTGGTGATCCTGAGGAGGGTAAATATATACCCAGAGTTCTCCAAAGCAGGGAGAGAGAGAGGCCTTCTCGAACCCTTGTTATCGGCCGTGACAAACCGAGCGTCTCCTTGCGGGGAAGTGTCAGATGGACGACCAGTGGCTGGAACCATAAACGCTGTTCGCGGCGAACCTACAAAGTAATCTTCCGACCTGAGGGTGGGGGGAGATTGAGACAATGGGGAGGTAGCCTTCAATTTCAGCGTCATGCTTTGGTGTGAATTTTAGCGGTGACCTGGCGGCAAGTCGAAAAAGGGTGAGGTTGGAAGGGGTGGTGGTGATGACTTTCTCTCCCGAAGTAATATCTTAGGAGGTGGGGAAATAATATTATTCTAGGAGATCCCTCCACAATCCTTATACTGTGATAAGTGGGGTCCTATCACTTGGTCCCTCAATGTGGGGTTGATCTCATGCAAACCAGACTGGTAGGATGGTTTCAGGAGGTGGACCTCCATACTTCTTTTATTGATGTTTTATTATTATTGTTCCTCTGATTATTCTTTGTTGTTTCCTTTATATTAGGTGGAAGATGGCCTATATTTGTACTTTTGGTGGCAACAGCCAGAAGAAACGACTGTAATTACAAAAAAAAACTTACATTGTCTAGTATAGGGAAGATTCCATGCCTTTCTTGCCCCAACGCACCTTCCCATATTGGGGGTTTTGCCAAGGAGCTTTGCATTTAAGTATCAACTGAAAATAGCCTTAAAAGGGGGGGGGGTATTTAAACCCTGCAGGGAGAATCACATGCCCTCTTGCCCCCAACAGCACTGCTCCAACAGTAGGATCCACTGCTATTTATCTTCCAAATATTTTTCACCTCCTCCACCTTTGCCATTTCACAACTGTCTGCGAGAAATGCCCTTGTTGGTTTTTGCTTTAAAAAATATATATATATCGCCTGGATCTGCTTTAACTTGTTTCTTTATTCCATGGCGAGATCTTCTGTTTCAAATCCCTGTTACCCACTGGGTCGAGGGTGAGTGACCGGGTCATTACCCAAGTTATTGAGAGCTGCCAGTCGAGTTACAACTGGAGGGGGCTCACCGTGGCCAGAGACCAGCCCGTTTCCCCCTCCATGATGCTCAAAGATCCCTCCAGTTGGGCTTCGCTTATGGTGAGTAATGCAGTGTTGTGTATGTTATTTAGCCCTGGTGTGTGTGTGTGTTGTGTTATACATGGTGGTCATGTGTCGGTGTTATTCAGCCATTTATTTACCCAGGCATGTGTGTTGCTCATACATACGCTCATGTTACCTGGATGTTACATAGGTGGGTGTTATTCAGCCATGTATATCTCCAGGTATGTGTTTGTGTGTGTGTTATACTTGGATGTCACATGTGTGCGTGTTATTCACCCACGTATCTCCCCAGGTGTGTTGCTGGGTTCCTGGATATGTGCGATTGCACATATGGAATGCCCCCCACCTCACCCCACCCCCTCAACCCTACCTCAGATGAGGTCATAAGAGATAAATACCCCCATTCCCCCTTTCAGCGTGGTCATAAAAAAATTCACATCCCCCCCCCTCCCCATTTCTCCTTCAAACCAGGCAGCGCCTACGCGTCACCGCCCCCCGGTTCCTCCTCCCAAGTGGGAGGACAACCCACCCTCAGCCGACCGCGACGTGGCCCTCAAGGCCGACTCGAACCACGTCACCGTCGAAGCCGTCGGATCATCAACTTTCGTGAGGTTTTGGATCGAGAACTTGAGCCTCGACCGAGTTCGATTCCTCGACGCAGTGAAGATTCGTCTCGGGCCCCCGGGGTCGTCGCCCCGCCTCAGCCCCGACCCGTCGGTCGCCTTCCCCCTCCGCCTAGGCCCCCGGGAAAAGATCCCCCTCGCTGTTAGTTGCCATGGAAACGTCGAGGGCACGTCGATCGAATGGGTCGTGGTTGAGTGCCGCGTGGAAGGGGGCGCTTCGTTCCGGGTTGGTTGCCAGGTAACGGTGGTTGTCAAGGCGACGAGGGGCATTGGGCGAGGGGGCCAGCAAGGGGCCCCGGTGGCAGCGGGAAGGGCGGGCAGGATCATTCAAGGGGAGAGACCCTACCACGCAGCCCCCTTCCTCTCCGTGAAACTCCCCTTCGTGGAAGTGCCTCTGCCCCTGCGCGAGGCGATCCTCAAGAGGGATTCGGTCCTGGATGTGGCCCCGTCTTTGGCAGAACCCCTTACCCTCGAGAACTATGTGGAGAAGTTCGCGAACCTCCTCTACCTCGAGGAGGTTGCCATGGAGATGGAGATGAAAAAGGTACTTGATCACCCCCCCCTCCTTCCCTGTCCCTATTCAAAGAGGGCCCGATCTATCTTGCGGGCTCCCAGTAGTCTCCTCTTTTTACTTCTCTAAATATTTTCCCCCTTTTCAAAAATTTCTTCCCCCTAACTTTAGGAATTCTCCCCTTGTTCACCTTTTGATATTTTTGTGGTTATGATCAATCAATCAACCACAACCATGGTGTGGGCTGCGCGTCATCAAAAGGTGTTATAATAAGCCCATGAGCACCAAATAGCTTCAGTTGGGGGCAGCGAAATTGGTAGTCTTAACCTACTTTTAACTAGGAATAAACCAATTTGATTTTGAGTACGGATCATTTTATTATTATTATTAATGGCATTGATAATGGGCAGGGCTGTGGCCACCCTCTCCATTCGTGCTACTATTGGCATTGATGCGTGTCAACCTTCCCTTATGGGAAAGCGGATGATGATAATACTAATGCTAATTATTATTTCATTACTACAAATGTTGGACATAATTACTATTTAGCGGTGATGCTTTCATTAACTGGAAGTATTATTACCTCAGGACATTGCCTTTTCAATTATTATTACTAATAAAACATGTCTACTATTATTAAATTATGTCCTATGGCTAATATTACTATTAATAATGCGCTATGCCTACTATTATTATCATGTGTTGTATAAGGGAGCTAAGCCCTGATAGTGGCTGCTGGTCTGGGAACTGCCCAAGTTTTGTTCAAGCTAGTGTAATGGCAAGGTGGTATTGATGTGCATGACCACTTTCCAGGGGAACGTGGTCGATGATAATACTTTCATTAACTGCCATTACTATTACCAATGATGATAATATTACCATTCCCCCCCCCCATCTTGGACAGTTCGACATCCCCCTCACTGCCCTGGTCCCTCATGGGGAGTTCCTGAGCCTGAGGGTGGAGGGCCTGGCCGAGAATCGGCCATCGCTCATCATCGGGGACTCGGTCATTGTTTCACCCCCACCCGGGATCGATGATTTGGGGGGCGTTAAATACGAGGGGGTCATCCACCACGTGCTCCAGTCGCAGGTAAGGACCCACTCGCTGGCCCCATCCAAACCCCATGGCATGGGCTACCACGCCGCAGCAGCAGCAGATGTTGTCATCTGTTTGCATGCCCTTCTGGCCTCAATGTTTGGATATTGGGTTTCTTCTTCACCTCTGGGGAAGTTGCCGATTCATTTCTACTAGTTGCGCTCTAGTGGGGTCTCTAGCATTTTACTAGTTGGGGTCGGCTGTGGTCTAGCGTTATACTAGTTGCAGTCTAGTGTGGTCTAGCATTATACTAGTTGGAATCTAATGTGGTATTAGGCATTTTACTAGTTGGGATCTTGTGGCATTTAGTGTGGTCTAGTATTTTACTAGTTGGGGTCTAGTGTGGTATCTAGCATTTTACTAGTTGGGGTCTGCTGTGGTCTCTAGCATTTTACTAGTTGGGATCTTGTGGCATTTAGTGTGGACTCTAGCATTTTCCTAATTGGGTTTAATAATTTTTAGTTGGGCTCTGCTGTGTAGTATTTTACTTGTGATAGTTTTTTACTAGTCAGGTCTAGTATTTTACTAGTTTTTTTTCACTGTTTGTGTGTTGTGTGAGTTTGGTGATGTGTTGGTAGTGCGTTGAAGGCTTTGCTTCTGTCTACCTTAGCACGCTTCATATCGTTTGATTGAGTGATTGTTATTAGTTTATTCTGAAATGCTGAACGTCTTTTTTCGTGCTGCTGCTCTTTTCTCCATTCGCTCGATCTGTTAACATGTAAAAGGACAAGAATAGTTGGCTCTTGTAGGTACTAGTGCGCCCTTGTTTGAACATTTATAACCGCCCCCTGCAGGTCCTGGTAAAGTTTCACCCCCAGTTCCACGCAGAGTACCGGGGGGAAGACTATGCGGTGGAGCTCCGAGGCAGCCGGACCCCACTGCGGCGCTGCCACCTGGCCGTGATACAGGCGGTGGTGCAGCTGGGGGCTGCGGTCTTGTTCCCCACCCGGATTCGTTTCCAGCTGCCCCAAGTCCCCTTTTTTGAGGACTCCGGGGGTCTTCCCCCAGCGAGAGAAGAGGCGCCATCCCCCGCAAAAGAAGAGGCTCCGCCCCCAGGGGTTCGCGCCCTGCGACTGAGGCTGGATAGGCCCCCAGTAGATGCCAAGGGTTACTGCCTCCCTGTGTGTGACCTGGTCACTGGTCGAGTTCGTAAGTTCAAGTCCCTTGTCCTCTAAGTATGAACTCATATCCTCCCTGGGGAAGTTGAAAAGCCTACACAAGAGATAAAGGCCCTATTGACATAGCTTATGGGCTTTGCAATCAAATTAGGTTCCCATCCAGTGATTAACAGACCCAATGTGACTTAGTGTTACTTAGTTAGGTCAAAGCACACCACTAATTAATGATAATAATTGCGGTGACCTCGAATTGATGCAAGTGCGTTCCACTCAGATAATAATAATGAAATTTCCTGTTGGGAAGGCACGAAGGTCACCCAAACCTCCTTCCGAGTCGTCATAAAAGGCGACTAAACCCAGATATGGGTATGTAACCCCTTAGAATTTTGTTCCTGTGGATGCGACACTTAATGGGGTCAGTCACGTTGGTAGCATTGATGCTCACCACCCTCACTTTGCCAAATAAACGGCAATCCCAGTCATTGTCCACCACTCTCGACTACTCCCATCCCGTCAATCTGGATTTGCTGCAGTCGCGCTCCCTGTCGTGTCAGGCCTCGGTGTTGGAATGGACAACGAGACGGGGATCCAAGTCTAACTTGATCCTTTTCCCCCTTAGGTAGGCCTCGCATCCCCCCACTGATCAAGTGGGTGAACAAGTCCCTGAATGAGGAGCAGCGGGGAGCAGTGCGCCGAATTCTGGAGGGGACGACGCGGCCCCTCCCCTATGTCATCTTCGGACCGCCTGGGACGGGCAAGACAGTGACTCTGGTGGAGGCCCTACTCCAGGTGTATCGGATGGTGCCCCACAGCAGGATCCTGGCCGTGTGCCCCAGCAACAGCGCTGCCGACCTGGTGGCCCAGAGGGCCGTCACCACGGCAGCGCTGGAGCGCGGCGAGATCGTCCGACTCAACGCTTTTAACGTGAGTCATCCGGGATTGAGTCGCGCCATCGCCGTGCAGTGGGCGCCAAGGCACATCTTTTGGGTTGGGTCGTGAAGTAAGGTGACTAAACAGAGGGGGGGGGGATATGGTATTTAATGGCTAGTTTTAAAGAGAGATGTAGAGGAGTTTTTTGGTTCGTTGGGGGAGTTAGAGGTCTGGATAGGATTTGGGGTATGAGGGGTTATGGTAGGTTTGGGGGTCTAGGGGTTATGATGGTTTGGGTAGTTTGAAGGTTCTAAGTGTTTTTTAGGTATGGCGAGGGGTTGGGATGGGTTTGGGGCCCCGAGGTTGGTATGGTTTGGGGGTTGGTAGTGGTTGTAGGAGTCTTAGGGTTGGACTGGAGGAGGTGCGAGGGGTAGAAGAGTTTACTGAAGATCTGTCATGTTTAGATGGTCCTTGATTGGGAGGACCTTTATTTGGGTATGGAGGTGGTTTTTGTGCGGATATGGACAACCTCACTGTTTCTATCTTTCACAGGTGTGTCTTAGCTATGGTTTGTGCCCAGACTGGGGGTGGATAGTTTGCTGTGGTGTGGATGAACCCTTTGTACAAGAGCCTCCTTTTGTTGTCCAAAGTCGGTGTTCTGAAAGTGTTGAGTTGGGACGTGGCTTTCGAGGTGATGTGTTGAGTGAAGGTCTCGTGTGGGTCTAAGGTGACTCGCAGATAGGGGGGGGGGTCGGGGGGAGTTATGATTGAGTGGGAGATGTTGGCTGTTTTGCAAGATGCGGTGGTGTTTGTTTTAGGGCAGGGATAAAGAGGGGGGACGGGGGCAGGTGGACATTTTTTGTTTTTATTCATACTGCTACCTATTATACTCCCCACCCATACGCTTTGAGTTCCTTATGCAATAATGAAAGATGCTACAAAGATCAGAATGACAATCATACCATTATATCTCCTTCAAAAACTTTCGAGTAAGGTACTCGTTGGGTTTTTTTTGTTTTTTTTTACATACCCCCACTTTATTGAGGCCCCTCTTTCTCTCCTGCAGCGCAGCGCCGATTCCGTCCCCGATGATCTGCGTCCCCACTGCGCAGGCGTGGAAGACGCGCGCACCGTCGCCTGGCAACGCATCCTCGTTACCACGGCAACCACCGCCGGAGTCCTGGCCACGGCGCGCCTTCGCAACGGGCATTTTACACACTTGTTCGTTGACGAGGCCGGGCAGCTGACCGAGCCGGAGATTGCCATCTCGCTCGGGTAAGAAGGTGGGGGGGGGGGGGGGGTCGATCCAAAATCATCGCTTCATGGTATTATTATATTACGGAAGCGGTTCCTAACACACCCATCGCCTCGGTACATCCCTTACGATGCCCAACTAACAAGGGCACTGGCATTTTTACTCCTCCTAACTACAGAACATATTATAAGGTCCATCCTTCCTTCTTACTTCCTTCATTCCTTTCCTCGCGTTTTTGCTTGCAACCCCACCACCACGGGATGGGGTCTGGGCAGGAGGATGAGCCATTTACACCCGGCATGATGTCTCCGAAGTTTTCACAGGTTTACCCTCCCAACCTCCATGAGGACATGCCCTTAGCAACCCTGGGGGAGCCCTTCGCGACCGCTTTGTCTCAATTCTCTAGCCGGGACGGTGATCCGCCAGTATTTAGAACGTACTGTGGACTCCCTAAAGGCCACTGTGGATTTCGCGTCCAGAGGTGGAGAAACCTTCAATGAGCTGTTATCACTGTGACCTTGGATTCGCTCATGTGTGGACGCTGCCCCGCCCCCCCTGTCTTGACGATATCCCGTACGCAATGGTTCTTCCCCGCCTCAGGATGGTGAACAGCAGCTCAGGGCAAATCGTCCTGGCCGGTGACCCGAAGCAGCTGGGCCCAGTCGTCATCAGCTCCATCGCCCGCCATTTCGGTCTCGGCCAATCGCTCCTCCATCGTTTGTGCTCCTCGGTGCTCTACCAGGTAAGGCTCATTTGTACTCCTCCGTGCTCTACCAGGTAGGACTCGTTTGTGCTCTACCAGTTAGTAATGAAAACGGTCCTTTCAGCCTCACAGCCAAATCTTCAAGACCATGTATGATGAGGGCGGTGCTCCTTCCCCCGACGCTACTCCGCAGAAGGAAGCGATGAACCGTCTGGCTGTGGCGGCGGCGTCGATGCAAGCGCAGGAGCGGTTCGAACCCCGCCTGGTTACTCTGCTGGTCCGGAGCTATCGGTCCCACCCTGACCTCCTCCAGATGCCGTCGGCTCTCTTCTACCAGTCGCGTCTGGTCCCCTCCGCAACGGACCCGGTTAGTGTGTGTGGGGGTGGGGACAGATTCCTCATTTCCGCCCTGGGGTTTGGGGGCTGAGCAAGAGAGATTGAGCTGATGCTAGGTATAGCTCTCGGGCCGGTGGCGCTCCTGGTTCTGCCCAGGACGCCACCCTGGAGGGTACCACCTTTGGCTATTTGTGGCCACACCTCTGCTCCCAAAGGTTCTACTGCGCCGGGAGTATTGCGTTCGACCTTTCTGGATAACACTTCGAGTCCCGCTGGAACCGCGCCAGTGTGGCTCCAAGTCCCAAGAGCGGGTCGGCTTCCCCGCCCTATCCCCTCTTCTGTTTGAAGCCAGCGGGGCTCTGCCAGGCGCTGCGTTGATTTGTGAAAGTATTGATCACCTCATAGGGCTTTGGGGTCTGATACCCCCCCATCCTCCTCCTTACCTCTAACAGCCATCTTTCTTCCAGGTGGTGACAAAGTTCGTGGGGTGGAAGGAACTCCCCAACCCTGACTGCCCCCTCATCTTTCACCCAGTTTGGGGCCGTAATCAGCAGGAGGGAGACTCACCCTCGTGGTTCAACGCTGCTGAAGCTTTCCAGGTCAGTCCCCCGTCTCTCCACTGCGATTTAAAAGCCCCCCCACCCTCTAGGTGAATACTAATAGGGACCCCTCTTTCCAGGCAGCGCGCTACGTGATGAATCTGCGCGAGTTCGGAGTCTCCGGGGCCGACATCGGGGTCATCGCCCCCTACAGGAAGCAGGTTTGTAGGAAAAAGTTCCCATGGGGAATGAAGCTTGGGAGTATCTCTCCCCACGGGGGTCGAATCACCGCGAGTAGCCCCTCCTCCCCGGGTGATTGACGGGGATGGGTAGTCCTTCGCCCACCGTCCGGGCCCACATTAATTCCCTCTTCTCCTTCTCTCTGACACCCGGTCTTCTTACTCTGCTCCCTCACTTTCCATGCAACCTCTCCCACAACGTTCTCTGATCGGCCTCGAGTTTTACAGGGGAGAGACCGACCAGCTTAGTAGTCGGCTCTTGCGGTAGTACGGCCACTTCTACCCTACCACTCAGTCTCCAGATCGGCGGCTAAAATTAAAACAAAACCCACATTAATCCCATCCCCCCGTAGGTGGAGAAAGTGCGACAGGTGGCGGCGGTCCTGGGCGTGGCGGAGGGCGTCAAAGTGGGCTCCGTGGAGGAGTTCCAAGGGCAAGAACGGGCGGCCATCATCGTGTCCACCGTCAGGACGTCGGCGGGCCTCGTCCAGGTGAGTGGCTGGCGTAGAAGGATTATTTCCTTGTTGGATTACCCTCACTACTGATCCCAAACCCCCGAGACCCGAGGTCTCCCCCCCCCCTTCTACTCAGACCTTTTAACACCCCCTATCCCCCACAGGGTGACGTCACGCACCAGCTGGGGTTCGTGGGATGCGAGCGGCGGTTCAACGTGGCGGTGACGCGAGCCCAGGGGTTCCTTGTGGTGCTGGGGCACCCGCAGACTCTCGCAGGGGACCCCCACTGGGGGGCCTTCCTCCGCTACTGCGTCTCGAGGGGCGCCGTGAAGCCGGAGCCGGGTTCGAATCCTCTTTAGGAGAAGCAATAAAATTTTTTTATTTTTCTCTTCGTTTCGTGATGGCGTTGAGAATCCTGCCATCGTGATGCGAGTGGCGCGTCGTAGAAGGTGACTGTACCTTGTGCGGAGACGCTGGGTATCCTACAGTCCTGTAGAGCCGCCCTGAAATGAGGCTCCATCCAGCCACTAACGACACCCGATGTGGATTAACGTGAGAAAGGTGTTTCCACTCTACTAAACCACAAAGAGGTCTGCGCGCATCACAGCCGCTAAAAACTACGGGCCCCCATCATTTGGTGCACACTTAATGGCCGTTCAGAGGGGATGGGCGGGGGAAGCTATGTGGTGTAGCATCTGGTCCAGTTCATCCCTGGGAAGAAAGCCCCCAAGTAAGGTGTTCCAACCCCCGTCCCCAGTCGGGGTATTCGGGCACTCATTGTAAAAGGGTTCTTCTAGCGGTGAGAGGTGGGCGGCGCCCTCCTTTGCTGCGACCATTGAATTGGACAGTGGCCATAACCCGCATTCGGAATGAGACCCACATTCCAACAGTACAAATTTATTAAGATTGCAACATTTATGTACCATTTATTAACATTAAAAACTACAATAATTAAAGCAATACTTATTATTTGGAGCCGTGTGTGCGCCCCTCAAATCCAAAGGTGATGGAGCGGCCGGACATAAAAGTACACAAAAGTTGGAAGGTTAAAAGAAAAGGATGAAAATGGCCATAAGCGAATGAGGCGCGTTTACTAATATTTCCATTTCTAGTTAATTAAAAAGGTGTAGTTGCAAGCTGTAAAAGAGAGGAGAAAACTGTATGGGAAGAGGGAATTGGTGCTAAAAGAGGGGCCCCCTCAGCTAAGAGGAAGTGTGGTCGAAAGTTACATGGGACAGGTAAAAGAGAGGGGAAGCATTCCATACGTATGGCAGACAGGGGCTGGCAATTGACCGAAACATGACTACTGATATGGGAGACGGACGGACAGGGAGGGGGGGGGGGGCATGGGTACTCATTAAATGCCCGTGTGTGGGCGGGGTAAGATTCGGCGAGGTTCAGAGCCCAGGGTAAAACTGAGGGCTTAAGGGAATGGGTACCGATGCAGCCATTCCATTCTGAGGGACCGAATGGAGTCCCTAATAAGGAGACCAACGTCACGATAAGGTCGGCTGCCCGCTCCTTACCCTCCACTCCAACATGACTAGGACCTAGCAAAACTACTTCTTGACCAACCAGGAATGCATTTTGGAGACAAGTGGAGGCTCAGAAGTTAGAGTGGAGAGCCTAAGATGCTTCTCGAATCAATAAAAAGTGTAAGGCTAATAAAGATGGCGGTCAAAATGGAAGCTGCCCGCGTTAAAGACATGAGGCCACCGCACGCCCTATAACATCGTCCGCTTTAGACCAGGCTGTGGGTCTGCCTGGTTGTTATATCAATTTTCATGCGTTTATATAAAGTGACCAGGCAATGGCTTCACCAGGGGGAGCTTGCGCTTCGCTGCTAATATTAAAATCTTTTAAAAAGCTGCCATGGTTATTTTTATATAAATTTTCTGAACTTCACCTTTTGTAATTCTTTGGCTTTTAAAAAATTCCCCAAATTTCGATACTTATATTTATTTCTGAACTTTACCCTTTTGTTTTTTGATATTATAAAAGAATTATTAGAAATAACTTTGATAAAAAAAAACAAGTCATAACCAAACTAAGATGAAATTATTATTCAAATACTAAAAAAAAATCCCCCCAAATTATAGAGTTAGTGATGATGATGGTAAATGTACTATGCAAAAAATGCACCTTTGGTGACATTCTACATCCTAAATTCTTATAACTGTCTACAAGTTTTGCTACAGCTGCCTGTAGTTTGTGTCTTTATTTTTATCAATTGACTCTCTTTCGAAATGCACACCAAGCCTCACTTTCGACATCACTCATTGCATTCTCAAGTGGTATTGACTTCAACATTTTCCTTACATTCCAATAAATATACCACCCATTTAAACTTGTTAAGAAGCTTTTTTACATTGTCATCTTCTTCCTTCATCTGTACCGAGTATGTTATACGCAGGGATGGATACTGATTCCCATTATGTAGAAAAACAGTTTTGAGGCTTTTGGAGAACTATCTATGAAAAGTCGCCATTCTTCAGTGTTGTGATCAATTCCAAGAGCTGTAAACATGCCATTAATATCTTGGCCGAAGCAGAGATCCTCACTTATATCAAAGTATACTTCAAATTCCTCATGGCGCTTCCTGTATACTGTTGATCTGCAGTCCTTCTCCAACAGATTCCATTCATTAAGTCTGGATGCCAAAAGCTCAGCTCCTGAGACCCAAGTCCCTGATGAGATCATCCAGTTCACGTTCAAGTGTGGGCGGGTACTCATTCTTGGCTCAAACGTTTCATCCATTGTCACTTACATTTTCTGGCGGCCGTGGAACCAATAAGGTATCATCATGTGGCACAGGTGCAATAGAGGATGAAATGTTGGGCTATGGAAGTGATTTTCTTCCCTTAACTTTTCTGACTTTGATATGTCAATCATGCAAAAATAGCAATCATCGTTGTGATTTTTTGGCTCTCGTCACAGCAAATGCCATTGCTTTTCTCGCCCCTCTCAGCCATGCATCTAAATTTGATCTACAACTACCACATATCACATGAGGGGCCATGGTTTTTCTCGGTCACCCATACTCATTCGAAAGTACAGTCTATACCAACCCAGTACTTTGCACCTTTCACAATTTTATGTGATTCATGCTTAGGTCCAACATAGAAACCACACACAAAACAGAACGAATCTGGTCAATTTGTGCATCCTCTTGTAGCCATAATCAAGAAAGTCAATATTTATCATAAACCTGAAAAATAAAATAAAGAAATTAGCGACAAATATAACTCTGCTTTACCCGTACCCCATACATTTCCATATATTAGCATAATTCGTTATATCTTTCAAACGGTCGATGGTAGAGAAAAAGTATGGACATATTTGGAATCAGCGCAAAATACAGTATTAAAAGCACTAAAAAAATAATGGAAACACAAATTTAGTAGCAATTTATTACTCAGTGTAATAAGCGAATGTTAATTTCGGTGTAATATAAGAACGAGGAAAGTAATTGAAACAGGGCTGCAGAGTTATTTACCCAACCTAAATGCATTGTCAAGAAACAAACGGCTCTGGAAAGGAAGGTGCCATTATTACAGAGATAAAGATAGATTAACTTGGATAATTCAAAAGCCCTTAAATAAGAGCTTTTAAAAATTGCCTTAATCGCTGGTATTTCACAACAACCAGGCGGGGTATTGGGAAAAGTTTTCAACTAGCAATAATCGCACCTCGGTAAAACCTCATTGGTTACGATATTGCCACTGCGCAAAGCTAATTACTAATACCGAGCGCTTCCTATAACTTGATCTCGCTTGTGCACATAGTGGTAAAGTCAATATAAATAAATTAGTTACCACCACACCGAATCAAAGAGCTTTTTACTCAAATATATACACGAAGTAAATGTACAACTACAGTTTTATCCTAAAATTATTTTATTCTTTGGAATGACTGGACCCTAAAACATATACAAGGGAGAGGGAACCAAAGTAAACACTATTAAAATAGAACAACTACAAAAGAATAAAAGATCCGAATTTCTAATTAATTTTGATGCCTTACTTTAACTTTCTTTATCTAGTGCATTGTATAATTTGAAAAAGAATGAATTCTTTTGGGTGGGAGTGACTGATATATGTTTCACTTATTCATTTATATTTGTTCATAAGTATTTATTTTGTTGTTGTTTTCTTTACTAGATGTATTATGAATATAGTTGATTAAATCCTATTAAAAAGGGACAGTTGGAATAAACCTTAATACAATGACAAATATGCTAGGGCCCAATCTTCTTGTATTACTAAGAGAAAAATAAACTCATAGAGAATTAGCAAATATATAAGGAAGCTTGTTTAGGGTCAGTCATTCCGACCCTATTGTGCCACACTGGCTTATTGAGAAGAATGTGGGGTTTGCCCCAGGAAAAAGCCACGTGTGTGGCTGCTGCTCTTTCACGAGTCATCCCCTACCAAGATTTTTTTGTTTTAAGCCAGCGGGCTACTTATCACTGCGACGAGATCAATCGTAAATTTGTAGACACTTCACCATTTCTATAAGAACCCAGTTCTCACCGATACTCCCAAGTATTTAGTTAGAACACTAATTAATAAATGGACACTGGCACCGATCGATAGGCAAAAGCGGCTTAGCGTCACCGGATGACCGCCCACAGACTCGTGTAGAGGCTTAAGAACGAGGAACACCTTAAAGGTCGGCCTCGTTCAGAAAGACTGAAAGTTGTTAAAGGTTTGATTGTGAGAAAGTCCTTTGAAAGTGCTCTGAAGCTCAAAAATGACGAGAACATTTTGGTGGGCACCAGTGTCGAGGGGCTGGGACGACAAGAACTTGAGGTGAGGAAAAGACCTCGGCTCGCCGACCGTATCCGAGAACAACGTTGAGAGCACCATCGTCGGTTTCTAATCGACCTGAAGAGTCGTTGGAATCGAATTCACGTGCTGCGAAGGGCGTTATTTTGGCTTTACCGTCCTATTTATGAGCCTGTCTCTTTATTCTCGGGTATTTATTCAATGGTAGAGTGAGGGCCTCGTTGATGTTGCCATTTAGGGCAGATATACGTGTTTTGTTTCGGGTTTCTTTTCGCTAGCAATCTTTTTTTTGCTGTAACATCTCTTGTTTACTTATTATTTGCTGTGTGAGACCTTCCTCCTCTCGTTGATCGATCACTTTTCTGCGGATAATTGCGCATAATTCCTTAGGTGTCGCCTCGTTATCTGGTTCTTCGTTAGCTTCGTTCCATTTTTATTTAACGGCCTTTGTTATTTAACGATATATATATATATATATATATATATATATATATATATATATATATATATATATATATATATATATATATATATATATATAGTTACAAATATCGCTAAGAATCACTATTTCAGCGTTATTGATCTATCCAATGCTTATCATCAGATAGAAATATGCTCAGGGGACCGACCTTACACTGTTTTTCCGGCCGGTAAGAGTCTTTATGAATTCAGGCGAATACCTATGGGTGTTACGAATGGGATTTCCGCCTTTCAACGCTCTATGAATCAGTTTATAACCGATACTGTTGCTCTGCGTAATTTAGCTCCATGTCCTTGGATTATTCCACCTAATGATTCCGGATCACGAAATCCATGTGTCCTTTCCGATCCAGCTTCCCATTCCAGTTTCCCATCTACAACTTTCCTGAGGCCAACGAGAACCTATTGGGGAATGAGAGGGAAACAATGATCCAGATACAAGAAGATCAATTCCATGATGCTGATAACAGTGTGAATAGTCACGACAATACAGTTGCCTGTCCCAACAAGATCTTTACGTCTTCATAAATCTGTACGTTCTTTTGATTTGGAATCATTTCGATTTCTACTTTAACTTTCTTTATCTTGTATATTTTGAAAAGGAATGAATTCATTTTGGTGTGAGTGACTGTTATTTGTTCCCATTTACTCATTTATATTTGTTCATATGTATTCATGTTACTAATATTTTGTTTTCTAGATGTATTAGGAATATAGTTGATTAAACCCTATAAAAAGGGGCAGTTTGTATATATCTCATTTCTATCATGAAAG
This sequence comes from Ceratothoa steindachneri, assembly GCA_963969495.1. NCBI lineage: Eukaryota > Metazoa > Arthropoda > Malacostraca > Isopoda > Cymothoidae > Ceratothoa > Ceratothoa steindachneri. The sequence continues at coordinate 116,111,146 of OZ018333.1, read as the reverse complement.
CTTGTAAGTCAGCTTTGCTCATAACTCTAATAATCAAAGTGGCAATTGATAAACAGAAGCAATCCAATTGTGAACAGCTGTTTGTTCTTTTTGAACAAAAATGGAGCAATATCCATCAAGATATAATCACAATTTTGGTCTCATGTCTGCCAAAACGAATTAAAGCACTCCTGAAAACAAGACACATCATTATAAATATTGACTGCGCCCATCAATTGACTGTATTTATTAATAAAATGGGTTTAGGGTCCCTATTTTTGTATATTTCACCTTCAAAGTATAATACAAACGTTCTAAAACAAAAGCAAACATTTGATTAATTATATTTTTTCTAGGAAAAAATATAGTAGTATCAAAACTTCGGGCCATGGCAGTACATATACTGCGTCATGGCGAAATTGCCAGTGTTACCAGCATCTATCAGACGAGTAAGAGTAAAAAGTGTGTGAGAGAATACAAAGATTAGTATACCCTGCATCACCTCTTTGGTTTGAGTGCCCTTGATAATGGGAGATGGGCTACAAAACTCCTCGAAGGTTTTGCGTAAATATCTTAAATGCCAGGAGTGTTGCGTCTGTTTTATTCTGATAATATATCAAATTATATCATGTCACGCTTGGACCTTGACAGTGTATAGAGAGTTCCTTGTTTTAAAGTGGAGTTGTTTCCTATGTCGTCCCTCAGCCCGCTTGAAGCCAGTGGGACCCCTTTGGCACTAAATCCATCTTCCCGGCCGAGATGGTTGCATTATGCCCAGTTCGGTGTCTTTTTTTTTGTAATTCATAGCGATTTACAGAATGCGCTATGACCTCTTGAGGGATTGGAATCTCCGGATCACCTCGTTTGCATCGTCCTGGACGCCGAGGAATATCTAAATTATCTTCTTCTTGGTCACTGGGCATGAACAGGTTGCTAGGAACGAGTGTGTTGTTGATGAAGGGGACAAGCTACCTGCACAGTAGGTATGAGCAACCTGACCAGCATTTTTCTCTTCCCGACTCTGAATAAATGGGATATATCAAAATTGCACTTCGATCTACGCCCGCAAGGGTTGTTCCACGTGTAAACTGTTATTCAAAACCTTCTCAATTAATTTCTCTGTGGTTTCAGACGGAGCATAGTTGTGTTTGATGTAGCTGTTGTTTGAAAGCTCTATTGCCCTGCCTCACCAAATACTCGAAAGAATGCGTAAGCGATGATATCAACTATACTACTACAGCCACTCCGAACCAAATGAAACTGGTGCCCACTCTCGGCTCCTCTTTTGCACCTCTTTTAAATCTCTGAGTATCGTTTCCTCCTTCCTTGTTTCTCTTTTATTTCGTTTTTAAGGACCTGAGCAGCTATCTCATGCTGTGAAAGAATTGAGGCTTTGGAACTTCTGTAAGCAATGCCCTTTAACGTCCAAGGGTTGCGAACAACAAGGTTTGAAGGGTCCTGTCATTGGGACGTGATTAATACGATGAGCGGTTTACGCCTCAATAAAGGGTTAAGACCTCTTTTTACAAGTGAAAACTAGAGGACAGACACGCCCTCCCTGCTTTATTGCGAGGTTATAATAATAATAGGTGATCACTCACTCAGTGGGCCCGCCTACCCCTATTCTTCATTATTACATACCCTAGTCCACACTTACTAACTTCTCTTGTATGCATAGAAGTGGTATTATTTTTGAAAATCTAAAGGAGGGAGGCCTCTCCTAATCACCTGAGCGTTTATGCTTCCAGAGAGATTTGGGACGATGTGTTCGTCTTCCGAGCTATTTTTTCTTTCCTAGGTTTTTACTGCGCTTTTGTGTCCTTGATTGATTCGAGCCTTCCTGTGGGCACCTAAACATGACTCTTGATTGCCATTTTTTCTTTATTTATTGATTTTCTTTATTGTTAACGTTTGGGGAGCCGCGATGCGCCCATCCACGGTCACCAGATGAATGTTATTTTTTTAACCCTCACCCCCATACAGCTCTCATCCAACATACTCAAATTTCAAGAATAAACATCATGTTCCTCCTCTACTTTCAAACAGATTCTAGTTGCATTAAATCAATTCCGAGTTAATGCGATCTCCCAACACATCCACTGTAATCTTTCTTTTCCAAGTCCTTTATTTTCCAATCACTTCACTTCACATCATACACATTTGTTCACTCTGTTCTTGGAGAACTAGTTTAAATCATCATGAGCCAGGATCCAGTGATGGGAGTTCTTGTATCCTTCCTTATTTCACTCAATACATGTATCCTCCCACACAAATTTTATGTACAGCCACTAATCATCTCTTTGCCCACCGCCAAGTCGATGTTATCAACAAGAAAAAAGATTAAATGGAGTCTTTTGCAACGTTTCAGTCAATAACACCCTCTCACCATATGCCGCACAACCACTCAATGGCGAGGGCTATTTTTAGAATAATTGATCGTATAAAAGTTGACAGAAATTTATTTAGCAATTATTAAAGGTTTCAGCTTAAAAAATCAATAATTTATCACCTAAACAATTTTTGATATTTAATTATTATAATATTAAAGCGTAAACATGGGATCAATTTGGTCGATGACAAGGTTGCTAGATATTGTAGGCGTGAGTTGGGGTTCACGTGGAAATTCATGGGACCTGGGTGACCCACCGGGGAGGGCTGATGTTCGACCTTACAAGCTGAAGCAAGCAGTCGGTCAAGGAGTTGTGAGTGAGAATGATGAACATTAGCCTTTTAGTAGCAAGCGCCGTAGTGGGCGATCGCCAGACCTGTAAATGAGAGGTTGGGGTAATGAGATCCAGTAATGGCAAGTCAGCCTATAAGTGTTCCAGGTATAAACCACACGCTTGAACCATCGTAAAGGGGAGCTGCGCAATGGTCCATGCTTAGGAGAGTTATCAGATTGGAACCAGTGGTCTATATTTTAGTCAATTCTTTCTCGGTTCAGTTTAGAAATCTTCCACAATTCGCCAGGTTATGAACCACTTTCCCGAACCAGTTTAGTGGATATGCCTGCCTTGGTTTCATAAACCCCGCCACTGAACCTCATCGCTGGCCGTAAGTGGTCTCACGTGGCCTCACCGTGCTAACTGCTTCAACTTGGGGCCTCCTTCCGAATCTAGAGTTAGCTTGACTAGGCTCTGCCACTGGAGCCCAAACCAACCTCAACTAAACCTTAATTTACTCAAACTAACATAACCTAACTCGACTTTAAGTAAGCTCATCCCGAGCAACGCAATCCAAGTGTCCGTATACATGGTTAACTTACCATGGATATCCCTTGCGGCGCATTTGAGTGAGGACGGGTTGCTGTACGTCACTCCGTTGGTTCCGCAGACGGGTCTGTACTCAAACGTGACTGGGCAGGGCTTCCTCCACGCAGATGCCCCCGCTGTCACAGGAAAAAAAGTTGGGGCATTTTACGTAAGGTAATCGATCTCCCGCGTCTTATGCAACAACGGCCATTTTAGAATACCAACAGAGGGAAAGCAAATATGACCCTCAGGTTGGACCAGTCCGGAATCGGGCTCCTAACGGGTAAAGGATTAAAATCTAGGCCTCCCGAAGCTCGGAGTTGAGGGAAGGGGGTGAGACTAGGCTACGCTTTTACTCTTGTTTTCTTCTATGTCGGACCTCCCCCTCCTTTGCCACTGATGGACAAACACAAAAGGGGATGGGTTTTTAAACCTACAAATAACCGAGGAGAAAATGGTTCCATTAGAGGGTCGTGGACACGTCCACGGTCTCATGCTCAATGAAACTCACCGATGAGGAGGGCGATGGCGAAAAGAACGCTGAGAAGTTTCATACTTTATCTGAAAAACAAAGAACACAGGTAGTTTTAAAGAGGAAATTAACGACTGCATTGCTGTAGTAGTATTACTGCATTAGCGCAAAACATTACTACTGGACTAGAGAGAGAGAGAATAAAAGAGACTTGAAAAACAACGAGGTATTTTCACCCCGAGAAAGATGAAAGAGGAGAGAGATAAAGTTCCATAAATGGAAAGATTTGCAAGAGTGATAAGTATTAAGGATAACTAATCGCAAAGCTAGTTAACTACAAGTACCACGGCCCGGAAGGAGTATTGCAAACGCTAAGGGACAAAATGTAACGTGGGGGACATCTGCCCCAAATTATATACTTGTCTCTATTAGGGAAAAAATGCAAGTGTCACTGCCCCCATTCGTGGGCGAAAGGTAACTGTATCAGATTTATTAATAGAGAGGGTAAACAATCGAAATATCAGATATCGCTGAATAAAAATATTGCTCACATATAAATTAAAAACTCATCAAAAAAACAATTTATCGATAAGATACAAAATGATTAAAATGAAAGTAAAACTATATTTGTTGCTTACCGTCTTTGTTTACCAAGTTTTTAACAAGTAATGAAAAGGAAAAGCCTCTCCTTTACTATTTATAGAGACCAAAAGAAAAAAAAGGGGGAAACATTTAACGGATGGTGTTGAAATATTACCTTCCACAGGAAGGTTGGCAATTCCGACATGTTGTAATGAAAAATAAAGCATTCATTTCCATGCCACTTCTATACCTCCACTTAAGTCTACATACATACAACTATCATACGTATATATGTTAATGACATACATATTGTGAATAGTCTCGAATTATTGGAGTAAGCACCCCAAATATCATAGCATTACTAAACAATAGACTTTGGACTGAATTAAAAAAAAGCACCATTTATTGGTGGAGGTTGTGAACGAGAGGATATTTTGTTTCAAGGTGGAGCGTTAAATGCGACATAAATTCACATTGATTAGAAATATTCTGTTGTCAATAAATATTACTGTATTTTTCAGTATTCATGATTCAAGTATTTACCGTGTTACGATCGCGGGTTCGAATGGGCGTGATCTGTGGATATGCGAACGGAAAAGATTTATTTGGAAAGAAACAGATCACTTTGCGTTTTGGTCCTGCTAGTTCAGTGGTATGGCACTAGTATGTATAACTAGAGGACTGAAGTTCGAGTCTTTGCCAGGGCAATGTTGTTTTTTTATTCTCGCAGCTTTTTGACGTCATCTGCTGTAAGTTCTCCGAGGCAACATAAGGTTGAACGTGGCAGATGCTGGCTAGTTTGCACGCCAACCACAACTGGCGGATAGCTCTCGGTCATACAAAGAAAGGATACCTTCACTTTTCATTTCATTATATATATATATATATATATATATATATATATATATATATATATATATATATATATATATATATATATATGTGTGTGTGTGTGTGTGCCTTCAAAACAGACGAACGAATACTAGAAAACATAAAAAGGAACACTATTGAAGAAAAAGACAATGAATTATCTCTACGAATATATTATAAAATACAAAAAAAGGTCAGCAACCTACTAATGAAAAACAACCTCCGGGAAAAAGAATCCACCGTAGAGGTTAGAAATGTGCTATACAAATTTGAATGGCCCCATGAGGACTGCAAGCCTCATACAGACAACCAATATATAGATATGACCACCACTACCCTCAGCCGACGCCTAACAATGCACTTGGAAGAAGGAGGAATCAAAACACACTACAATAAACAAATTACAAGAAAGATCCGAGTTGAAAACACTAACCATCCTCAGAAAAAACTTGGATCTCCGCCGCCTGAAGATTCTGGAGGCTCTTCTCATGAAAGAGATAGGCCCGAACCTGAACACACAGCGAACCAGCTCGGAGCGAGTAGTGTACCTTTTCTGCTAAAAGAAAAGTGAACCGTACTCTGACTCCGATTTATAAATGGGATCAAAGAACGAAGACAATCAGCCACATAATCACTTGTTCATGGAGAAACGCGCCTATGAAAGCTCGTATGACAGCGGCACAAATCGAAAGATTAAACATCTACGAGGCACAATGGAAGATTCGAACGAATCAATAAAAAATCAAATTAGTCCCCATTGGCAGGAGACTGCTTTCTGATGTCAAGGTGGGGGTATAGATGCTATCCCTATAGAAACGGAGTACAATAAACTCGGAATGAAAATTACTTCATCCGGGTACAGGAAGCGCGTCACCGATAGAATTTCTAAGGCCTCAGCCGTAGTCAGGACTCTATACATGTTTAGAAATCTATGTGAGAGCAATAAAATGATCTACAATGCAACTGTAAGATCTACGGTGCTCTACCCCGCTTCCATCCTCTCTTGTGTCTCGAGGACACAAAAGAGGAAACTACAAATTGTGCAGAATAAATGCGTGTACCTAATTACGGGTACACGCAGACAAGAAAGAGGACGCCAAGAAGAGCTGCACAGGGAAGCGGGGTTAACTCCCATTAACATTGCCATTGAAGAACGGACAAGGAAAATGCAAGAACTGGTTAATCGAGAACTGAAACTGAATGATGAAATCATTCAAATGATTAACCAGAACAGAAGAGCCAGATTTCCAAACTCCGCTAACCTAGTGGCTAGCGGAGACGAATTGCCGTTCTACGCATGAAAGGAATGTAAATTTACCAAAGACAACAAAAAAACAAAAAACGATTAAGACTAAAATACATTAATTCACAAAAAATCACCAATTTTTCACTGTTCACACCTGTACTAGATATGGCTGTAGGGAATGCATGGCTTCTTCACAAATTCATACACAGGAAACAAGCATCTGATCTTTTGACTTTCAAAAGACAAATAGCTGTTCCATACCTGAAATGCAATTCTGGAAGAAACCTCATGAAATGTTCAACAGTATTTCTAAATGTGGATTCAAGATTTGACAATAGAAGTCACTTTCTTGAAAAAAGAGACCAACAAAGAAGATGCTAAAATAAACCATGTAGAGGACGACCAAAGTCATTTTGTGGCCAATGTGGAGTAACTCTCTGCATTCCATGTTTTGAACAATATCATAATAAATAAAATCAACTTTTTGTCAATAAAATAAACCAAACTAATTATGTAAATGTATAAACTTATTTTTATGTTATTTTGTTTATGTACGGCATCTATTTTCATGTTAAAATATATTCTTATGTATTACCATTATATTTTTTTATTCATGAATCCTCCCAATGATCTATTTAGAGATCAGGTCTTAATTGGTCAAATATGGCATATATGTATAAAATCAAGTTCAATTTATGTTTAAATGCTCATTATAAATAAATATAAGCCCCCCAAAATAAAGAATTATTAAAAATTAGAAGTTGGGCGTTAATGGGTTAAAACCGAACGAGATATCAAGAAAGAAGAAACAAAGAACTCAAACTACACACATTGCAAAATAAATAAAGACAAGAAATACTAAGTATAAAATCAAAGTAATTTATTACAAAAATAACAGCAAATGCACATTACACATCTAAGAACATTAATTTTTTTAAGACAAATGGCTTGAACGCCATAAAAATGCAAACAATAAGCAAAACAACACTAAGAAACACACAACGAGGAAATAATGAAAACGATAGGCCTGACCACCAGGCGCCTAACATATCTTTACACCCTCCCACACTAGTTTCTCTCTTCACCATTTTTCTTTCTATCTATCTATCCACACACCCTCTCGTCCCCTACATACACATACACAGCTACAATAATTCATACGAAATTCATTACTTGCTGCTCACTAAACAATTACCTCGCTGCTAAAGGAGGCAAAGAGAACAGAGCCTACCTTCAATGACGCCTCACAATAACCAAGACTTCCGTCTGAAGCTGCCTGAAGAAAGGCGAAAGCTCACGGCCAAAAGTTGTACACAAATTGAATATTTTAAATAAGACCAAATAAAATGGATCTTCCTCAGTTGATTTTTAATCTTCAGTCTCCTAAAAAAAAAAATGCATTCGACAGTTAGAACGTGCTAAAATAAAATTGGTTAAGTCGAAATACAACCTGGTCTTTTGGTCTTTAACAATATATATATATATATATATATATATATATATATATATATATATATATATATATATATATATATATATATATATATATATATATGAAATGAATAACTCACAAAGTAGCAGAGGAGGTTCGCAATGAATGCAATGTCCCACAAGAAAAATGAAAAGGTGCTTCCAATGATGAACTTTATTCAGTTCATTCTCAAGGATAACTACAAGAGAAAATAATATAATAAGGGTATATATAAGCTAGTAAAAGATAAAGGACCGCCTCTAAGACAAGAAATCACCGATGAGGAAGTAGGCGAGGGACGGGTAAGTTTACATTAAGATTTAGCTATAACAAAGGTAGCAAGGTCAAACCGAGAGGCAGAAAGAGTCAAGAACTGCGCTCCGCTTCTTCGAAGTAATGTGGTGCGTATCTCCTGGAGAAGCAAATTCTGGCCGTTCAGGAACAGGATCGTCTCTATTTTCGCGAGGCTAAGGACAAGGTTCAGACACACCTAGCGCTGCCTGGGACGCATTATGCCTTTAAAAAGTCTTCCTCTGCTTCTGGTTCCTCCAGGCTTACGATCGCGGTCGCTTCTGCACCCATTCGGAAGACTTTTACAGATTCTACTCACCCAGATCTCTCCCCAGAAAAGCTGGTGACACAAAGGGCTCATATCCAGCATTGGCTAAAACCAGGGCTCACCCCCCTTCTCCTAACGTGACCGTTTCCCGTAAGGCAAAACGGCCGCGCGCCTCCAACGAGTTGTAGACTCACAAAGGCCAACACCCCTGAAGCTGGTCGTTAGTCCGTCTCCCGGGGTACTTATAGCTGTCTCTCGAAAGAAGGACAGCACCAAAGGAGCTTCAGCTTCTACGCCAACAACCAGGGCTGGGCTGGGTGGCTCGGAGACGGCGGATCATCCAAAGGAGGGACTCCCGCTCCGCCTGCCTAAGGTTTCGAGGCGGGAGGGAGGAAAAGACTCGCATGGCCAGCCCAACCTCCCCCGATAAGTTATGGAAGGCGAGGGCACCTCCAGTACCATGGTTGGCTAAGAACGCCTGAAGTTCTGCCTTTTGCTCTTCAAGCGTCGTTATTTTTGTGCAGTCGTGCGTCAGTTTTTTTTTAATAAAATAAAACGAACGGATTAATTATGCATTCACCTGATAATGAAACTTCCTGTGTGCATTGATGATGTGCGAGAAGAGTTGTTGTTTGCTTTGAAATGAAAGCTGATATCTGCGTGTGCTGTAACTTTCCTCTGCCATACTTACATCCCGTCAAGCATACGCAACGACCTTACTTCCACCAACTTCTACAAAAAAAAAGCAAACAAAGAGACCGTTGCATAATCTCGCAGAAACAAGTTCAAAACATGTTCTCATTTCCGTAGTGTAGATGGGGAGGGGGACTTGGTGGCAGCAGTATGTTGTGTAAGAGCGAATATTAGCAGGAGCTTTAACAAACTGAGTACAGAAAGCCCCGGTTTCCCCTGCAACGAAAGGACTGAGTCCCCCCTAAATGTTTTTTTTACTTGAGCGACCAACGAGAGAACGTGATTTATATTTCTTAAGGGGATTATATCAAAATGATCGTTAGTGAGCGATGCGATGAATAAATTATTATTATTGAACTTGATCTCGAAATTAATCGATTCGCAATGATTAATTAAAATGATTTAATTAAGGATTGCCAGTGCATTAATCAATTAGAAATAGAGAGAGATTAATTACGAGAAAATAAGAGAAAACGAATTATTATATGATAATCCTAAAAAATAAGGAATAGGTCAATAGCAAGGAATACATCATTAATAAGGAATACTTCAATACAACAGCCCAAGGCAACGGAACCAAACAGAATTATTACTTCGAGTTCATATAGCAATTTATTAGTTCCTCCTCACTTCTGAACACCGAAATGAGACACTAATAGTTCAGGACACATTGAATATACAGGGTGGGGCAGAGAGGAGGGGCGTTTTTGAAATGTCTATTACTCAGCACCAGGGGGAGGGACATATGTCTGGCAGGTACCATTCTGCCCGTGGTGTCTTAGCATTTTTTCTTTTCTTTTCAGGTGAAGCCATGGCGCTGTGGACGTTAGAGCATCGAGTGAATTTTTCAAAAACGTCCCTCCTCTCTGCCCCACCCTGTATATATGGGGTTAGTAGATAGCAAAAATTGATAACCGACACTGCTTCATCTCCTGGGCACCGGGCATCTTTCATGGCCAGGTTTGGGGTGGGGGATCTTCAGGGAACTGCAGTAATGCATCCCCCACAAAAATGCCTTTCAAGAGATCCCTTTAGTCACCCAGCTAACAACAACAGAAAATAGAAAAGTTCAGATTATTATCCACCGCTGACAAAGACAGTTGTGGTAAACGTACACGGTCATGTGCGTTTTTTACGTACGTGCATATGGTTTATACGTACACACATAGGATAGCGTACACGGAGCACTTTGAGATCAAAAACCCTTTATCATAGATCAGTGACTAAGAGTTTAGGACTAATTAGACTTAAGTAAACAAAAAGTTGATTAAACGGATTAAGGAAAGATCACTTTTGGTCGTGTGTCCCTACCTGCCCCAACACCTACTTTCATTCTTCCTCTTATCGTTTCTCTTTCTCTCTCTTTCGCTATTTTGTTCATTCTTCTAGAGCTTTTTATTTATTTATATTTTCGTTCACTTCTTCGTCCCAAATATTTGTTGGTAGAATTCACCATTGAATATAAACTTGCAATCACAAATGCACAACCAACTGAGTGAAATATTATGACTTACAGGAAGAGGTAATTTATGATTGCAAGTTTATATTCAATGGTGAATTCTACCAACATATATTTGGTATGGCAATGGACACCCCATTATCCCCACTACTCTCAAACTTGTGTTTGGAATTTTTTGAAAATCAATATTTACCTAATATCATTTATATTCCCTTAAAGTGGTATAAATATGTTGATGATATTTTAGTTATTTTGCCCCCTGGTATTGATGTAAAGAATTTAATCCCTAATTTGAATAACCACGTTCCATCCATTAAATTTACTTTAGAATTTGAAAAGATAATTGCCTCCCTTTTTTTAGATGTCATAGAAAACCATTTCAATGTAATTTCAGTATTTATGGGAAACCAACCAATAACTTAACTTAGGGCCATTTTTATTCAGGCCACCACCTTAATATCATAAGGAATACATAAGGAAAATTGGTACAGATTTATGTTATCCTTCACATATACTTTATATTTTTTATAATAAAGACCACATAACGTTTTATAATGAAAGTACCGGTGAGAAAGAAACCCTTAAGAACATCCTCAGTCTGACTTATTTTAATGGTTTTGAAACCATAAAATCAGTGTTGAAATCTCTTAATGTCAACCTTGTTTTTACCTATAATAATACACTAAAAGGAATGTTGATTTTAAATAGCCCTAATGTAAGCAACATCATAATATATAAAACTCCATGTTTGGATTGTCCCTCTTTTTATATCGGCCAATCTAGCAAAGATTTGGAAGTACGTATTAAATAGCATAACTATTCTGTAAATCCTGAGCAAACATCAAATGCAATATTTATTCATTTGAGTGAAAACTCTCATCGGATAAATTGGACCGAGAGTTCTGTGATCGCCAAATCGCAATCTTTTAGAATCTGGGATTATACAGCTTACTTCTGATTGTTATTTTAGCCTAAGCCCTGGCATGTATTTTTTGGACCCTTGTATTACAAAAATGTTCAAGAATTACCTTAAAGATAAAATCACTGATCTAATTAATAATTAGCTTTTATAGTTATTCCTACGGTTAATATATTTTCTGTTTTATTCATCATACTGTTCACCTCTTAGAAATTGTTTTTTGTTTCGTCAGGCTTATTTCTCCCTATATTCTTCATTTGGAATATATGCGCGTTTATACTTTTCTAGTTTTTCATGTTTAATATATTTTCGGTTTTTATTCTTGATAATTTTTATCTCTTATAAATAGTTATTGCTTCTCAAATAGAAGAAGTTATGAAATTGTAATCTTATAATTTAGTTTTGACGCCCCCCTCATCTTATTTGTAAACCTTTTTTTCAATGGTAACCTTCTGTTTTGGCAGGCTTAATTGTTTAATAGGGTTGGTTTCCAGGTACCTGTTAATACCCCTATAATCCTAATGGCCCTATCTGTCATATACGTGTGTGCGTCATCTTCGTAAAAAATCTTCTTTTGTTTCTTTCTGCTTCAGTCTGCCTTGCAAAGGACGATTAGTCGAATGGCCTCGCTGATCTCCCGTGTTTCATTTTTATTCCTGGCTGTTGACTTTATTTATATATTCATCTCATTCTATATTTTCGTGATTCAGTTATATATATATATATATATATATATATATATATATATATATATATATATATATATATATATATATATATATATATATATATATATATATATATATGTATATTCATATATATATATATATATATATATATATATATATATATATATATATATATATATATATATATATATATATATATATATATATATATATATATATATATATATATCATTTCGGGGGTTTTCTACCTTTTAAGTATACATTTTGGTTCACAGGGGAAAGTTCATTAGTCTTATATAGTAATATGTACAAAATATTGAATCATGCGAACAATTTGCCTCTTATTTATTATAGTAAGCCGTGGTAATGGAAGAACTCGTACATTTTATATTTTGGGATCATCCTATTTTACAATACATCTGGGTTTAAAAAAAAAAAAAAATGAATGACGGATCTTTAGCAAACGATACCCGTCTTCCTGATCGTGTAAAAACGTCCGGTTTATTATCGTTCTTTCCGGTGCCTGGACAGATTTTCTTTCGATTGTCCTTGACGCTATTTTTCCCCTTTTCTTCTTTTTCTTCATGACGCTAAGTGCAAAAGGTCGTTCCCCTTTTCTTGCATGAATCTTTGATGAGTGTTTCTGATCATTCAGTAATTACCATTATACGAAGGTGGTAGCTTCGCTGGTTTCAATCTGTCTACTGAGACACTATCTTGTTTGCAATTAGGGAATTGCAACTTGTAGACCTTCGTCGTCGCACTCACCCACCGGGAAAGGGCCAACATATGGCGCTGCTAACGGCTTGCTAATTCAATCGATTCAGACCCACAATTGCGTTGCCTCACAAAGATCTTCGGGTACAAAAGGTTTGGGCACCAGGTGAAGGTGTCCTTCGGATGCCTGTGTGAAGTCGATTTGTGCCCTAAAGTGCCTAACTCCTTAATGAATTTTTATTCGGTTTTAAACGATGAGGATGGAACCAACATAAGTGGGCGTTATCGCGATAACAATATCGGGTTATCGGTTATCCGATATTTTTTTCCCCTGCGTTATCGAATCATCGGTATCGCCGATAATTTTGGTTCCAAATTAGCGATAATCGATAATTTCGGTTTTGGTCCAAGTTAAGCACAAGGGCGATTCGCGCGTGCCTTGGAGGCAGAAATAGGTAGGTCCGAACTGAAAAACGAACGTATACTGAACGGAGTGTGGGGCAGCCGGTCTAGACGTCTTTTCAAAACGTTCGCTCAGCTTCAGTCTCTCACCAGCTGTCGGACGAGAAGTCATGACGTGTTGCTTCTGCGCGCTACCGGTTTTACGCGTTCTGTGATTATTTTCCCCTATGTTCCCGTGCTTCTTCCGTTTTAATTTTTTGTGCACGTGTATATGAATGCATGTACTATTCGGTGCTATTCGTTTATTAACATTTTGAACACTTACCAAGTTACGCCCCTATTCTAAACTGATCCTATTTTTATTGTAATTTAGTAGTGCAGTGCTTTGCTATTTTATAGTATTGAATTAGTGATGGCGTCGCAAGAGACTGTGCCCGCATCAAGCCAAAGAGACTCAGCGGAGTCTATTGACTCTGAGCTCACTGAGGCTGAGCCTCATTCACCCTGGCCATTCCTTGGCAAGTGGGTGAAGTACAAAGAGATGTCTGGCGAGAGCTACATCTTCCAATGCTTGTCCTGCCGCCCCAAGATCACTCAGGTGAAGGTGAACAAGGGCACCAAGGCCAACCTGAAGAGCCACTTCAACAGGATTCATCCTGACAAGGCAAAACAAGTTGATGAAGCGTGCAAGGCCAACGTTGGGACTGGCGGCTGCAGCAGGAACCGGTCCGGTCATTCAGACGACGGCGAGTCAACCAGCAAGAATCAGCGGTAGATGTCCATCGCCGAAACCTTTGGAATCATGGCTCAGGGCATGATGCCCTGATAATTTTGGATTTATCGGTTATCACCTTATCGGGCGATAAATTTATCACCAGTTATCGATTGTCGGTTATCACCAATAAGGTTAGCGTTATCGATTTATTGGTTATTGTGATACATTTTTTCGTTATCGCGCCCACCACTGGGAACCAAGTGCTTTGGACACAGTACAGTAGTGTAGTCCCTGTAACTGCTGTGAAAAGCGAAAAACCTGAGTCATTAGGTAGAGAGCGAATGCCAAAAAGGATTACCGGAAGGGCCATCAGCCATCCTTGTCGACGGGCCATTATGAACCACCAAAGTTCCGTGTGCTCTTTCCGCAATCCCGCTCGTGCATTGGTGGTACGCCGTTGTGTGGGGACGATGGAAACCAACAAGGGCTGATAATTCTTTGAACAATTCGGACCCGAATTAGGCTCCTCTGTTGGTTACTACATATAATAGGATTCTAAATCCATCCGTCTAAGAAGGCCAAAGCAACCGTTGCAGAACTTATGCCCGGAATCCATAATGATTCGATCCATCTTGTAGCTCGATCAATGCACGAGAGGAGATGCCGGTTATGCGTCGAGTATGATTGCCCAGGCAACGTGCATGATGGTACTGTTCCGACGATGTCATTGTGCACGGTCTCGAATCTTAACGAATAAATATTAATGGGCAGGATATGAGATTTCGCGTGGGGATTGATCTTGGAGTATTGACTTGACAGGCACTCCCGTGCCCAGGAGTGAATGTCCCTTTCCATATTAGGCCCAAAATATCGAGACTTAATTAGACAGAGGGGTGTTCTAATTCCAGCGTAGGACAAATTGTGCAATTGGTTGAAGATAGTCTTCCTGCATGCACGGGGGACGAACGGTCGTGGGTATCTTGATGTTACTTCACACCATAGTTGAGCTTCTTCGAGAAAAGGGAAAGATTTTAGTCACGACTGTAGTTCTTCTGTTTATTCATCGTTATCCTGCGCTGCTGCCAAAGCTCGGAGGTCACAGGACTCAATTTGGACAGGATTAAAGCTCCGTGATAGGCAGTCAGCAACGACGTTGTCTTGACCCCGCACTTATGTGATGTCGGTGACGTATTCCTAAATCGCTGTCCAGGGGCGTTGTTGCCTGTCCGCTTTGGCACACAATGAGAAGAGAAAGCCGATACTAACGGGTTTTCGTCTATGCATAAAGTAACATGGCGACCCTCAATCATGTGCCTGAAGTGGATTACAGCAAGATGCGCTGCCAGGATTTCCCTGTCGTATGTGGAATGTGCTTGGTGAGTCTTGCTTAGTTTGCTCTAAAAAAGGCACTGGTTGCGGTGATCCATTCACCATCTGGTGAAGAGCAGCACCTGCTACGTATTGGGAGTAGTCCTCCACCAGTTGATATGGTGCGTCATTGGGCAGCGAGTAGTAGAGCTGGACGGAGGTAATCCGAGCTACACTAGCATTATTGAATGCTCCTTGTGCAGCATCATTCCATTCAAGCTCACGAGCCTTGAGCTGCAGTTGTGCGGGTTTGGGCAGCGAGACTGCAACCCTGGCAAACTTTGGAATCATCCTTCGATATTAGCTGAACATGCCCAAGTATCGTCATAGTTCCTATAGTCTTTTGGCAATGGCATGTCCTCAATTTCGTTCATTTTCTTAGCTGGTGGGCAAATTTACGTAGCCGAAATATGATGCCCTAGAAAATCGATCTCATCTTTCACCAATTCGATTTCTCCAGAGATATCCGTAAACTTTTCTCGACCAGGATTTTGATTACTTGATCCAAATGATCTAAATGGTCGTCCAAATTATCCAAAAATATCAGGATGTCGTCTATATATACATAAACAAACTCGCATCCCCGAAACAAGTTATCCATATAACTTTGAGGGGTGCAACTTGCATTCCTGTGGCCAGCGGGTAATTTCATATACTCCCATAACCCAAACGGAATTACTACTACCGCAGTCCTCTCTGTGTCCGCCGGGTTCATCGGGATCTGATGGTAAGCACGAGCCAGATCCAACTGAAAGAAAATTGTTTTACCATGAAGGTGGTTTGCTACACTTTGTATTCTCAGTAATAGATATCTGTCGGGCTTCGTAATTGCATTAAGTGCGCGAAAATCGCCGACTACTTTGTACTCGCCCGGCGACTTCATCGGAACCATGTGAATAGGCTAAGCCCACGGTAGATTTGACAGGCGTGCAACCCCATCCTTTAATAGTGTTTCGAACGTTTCTTTGGCAACTTGTAGTTTCTCTATTGAAAGAGGTCTTGCTCGCGCGAATGATGGTGGTGCATTGCCGGGCTCAAATGTATGTGTCGGGGAGTTAGGCGATGGCGGGGCGGGATTAGTGGGCGCGGGGGCTGTACAAGTCTTTATACTTCTTTAATGTGGCCTTGCAACTGGGCGGTAAATGCTGGAAGGCATTAATAATTAGTGCTACTGCAGGCTCCCCGGATTGTTTTACCTTTGACTTGACCTTAGTTTGATTATTGATAAGGACACCACGCGCACAATCTACCAAAAGATTAAAGTGCCCAAGAAAGTCAATCTCTAATAATGGCGATGTGGTATCCGCGACCACAATGACCACCTAAATGACCGGCGAAGTCTAGGGGTAATAAAATCCACGTGCACTTCGCCGTGCATTTTTATTTTTTCACCATTAACCGCTGTAATGCTTACACTAGATTTACGTAATTCACTCATTTGCACCAAATTAATCGGAATTATTGACACACATCAATTAAAAATTCGCACTTTATTTTATCTACTTTCGCGGCAACGGTGAATACTGACGGCATGTCAGCAGTCGCACTTGCAAGTGCATGCCGTGCTAGTTTTCCGATGGGGCTCACGAAGATGGCCTGGAGGACGGTTTTATTTGAACGTGTTCGCCTCTTTTCGTCCATCTGCACCAAGGTTTGCCGAATTTCGCACTCTCTCCGAAATATAAATAGGATTTTCATAATACAGGTCTTTGGTTCTTGCGAAAAGGTCGCAGTCAATATCGATATACTATTGGCACTATATTCGTTACTACTCGGTACAAAGTTAGAACGGTTTATATTAGGGTACACACTCATAAGCACTGGGCCTGCACTTCCCGTATATTGCACATTATTTATATAATTATCACACTTATTATTTAAATCGAGAGCACACATATCTGGAAAAGATGTGGCGCTACCTTCAATTGTATCACTGTTATTATTAACGCTAAGACTCTGTGCCTATAAAATGGCATTAGATCGTCTGCAAGCTTTTCTAGTTGGGCCAGGGTTAGGTCTTTCTTGGTGACGATTATGGGCGTGATGTTTGATATCAGGGATTGAATAAATTTGTGCCTCACGAGTTTTTCCCCAATTCCTACCTGTAGAGCTGTTCTCCGCAGTTCCTCCAGGTTGATTGAAGGTCGACTAGTGAGTGTGGGGCAGGCAATGAGCTTCTCTAAGAGATCAGGGTTGGTTCTTTCTTATAGACGGATTATTTCGGTCTTTAGAAGCTGGTAGTTTTGGGATGGTAAGACTGTAGCTGGAAGTCGGTCGACAGCCTCAGGAGGTAGTGCAGCCAGAAAGTGAAAAATTTTGTTTATTCCTTATTTATTCTCGATATATGAAACTGGGCCTCTACTATGTTAAATCAACCTGATACTGCTGTCTCGTTAAATATGGGTGGCTTGATTGTGATGGCGCTCGTGACAACCGATTGTTCTCGTTCTACTTGGTGATGGTCCGACACGTCTATATTATTGGTTACCTTTTTGTTCGGTCGAAGGCTCAGCAGTTTATAGGTGGAGCCACTTGTTTATGCTAGGTCGCCAGTTGTAGGGGTTACGGTCAGGGGTGGATCCAGGATCAAAATTTAGGGGGAGGGGGCTAACCAAAATTTCCTCCTCTGAGAAGTATGAGGAATAACATTCAAATAAAGAAAAGATTTTTCAAATTACCTTATATCGTAAAATTGTAGGGCTCGTTCTATAAAATAAGTAGGCCTCTATCCCCAAATTTCAGGATTTAATAGGCCCAGCGAGGAACTCCACAATTGGACGCTCGGTGGATTTATCAAATCCTAAAAATTACTAAGTGCGTAAATTAAGGAAATAATATGCCAAGCCTAATAAATAAAGAACCAAAGAGAATTAGGAAATGAAACTATATATATATATATATATATATATATATATATATATATATATATATATATATATATATATATATTAAATTGTACAAATAGATCTGAGGCAAGCGATCGTTAGATTTACGGGGAAACCCACGAGCAAACAAAGATATCAAATGTGACCACCTGGACAAATACGAGGATCGCACACAAACAAACATACGCGTGTTGGGAACATTTATCAGCAGCTGAATAAATATAGGCTCTGACCAGAGAAATTTCACAGAGACGTGGAACAAGCGATTCCCTAAAATAAAGCTAAATTTATAGGAAATATGTAGGCACGGTGTGGGGAAGCGGTTTGTGTGTGTCTGTAGGGCCATTCTCCCACCCCCCTTTACATATATCTTTCCCTACCCCTGTGTGAGTGTGTGGGTAGACAATTTTGTTATTTGCCTTCCGATTTTTTTATATTATGAATACAAATAATGTTAACCGATTGTTTTCCATTTTCAGTATATAAATATAAATATTTTTAGAATTTTGTAAAAGTTAGGAAAGAGTTTCCTAAAATTTGTCCAGCGCATTTGGATATTGCACTTAGGTAAGATTGGTTCTGTGCTAAAATTATTTTAACAAACAGGCCAAAGCATGAGGTAATGCTAATAGACTCAACATTAATTTTAACAACGAGGGATAGCAAAGTTCATCACCAGATTTTTCTTTGGAAACACTATACCAAAACTTTCTCTGGCTCTTTTTAGTATTGCATCCTGTGTCTTCTAAGAGTGAAGCTTTTGCGGACTGCGAGAGGAATTCTCGAGGCGAGTGCTCCGCCCAGCCCAGCCCTGAAACGGAGGGCGTTACCTGCCCCGCTTGCTACCTGCACTGCCCATCTCCATTGACAGACGAGCATATGCCCCTTTTTTTGGCCTACTACCCTCCCCCTCAACGGATGAGTGATAACCTTGTACCTACTTTTTGTTCATTTAGTCTTCCTTATCATTTTGGTTGTTGTGTGGAAATAGTTATATAAAGTTGTTCATCTCTTCGCCCGTCGTAGGTTTGTTTGTTTTTTTGTCTCGTTTGGATTGGGGAATTTTGGCCTCATTTTGTAGTGTGCACACTTTTTTTTGTAATTGAATTCAGAATAGGTAGATTGTTTGGGTGCGCACCGGTGTTTATTTTTTGTAAATATAAATTGTAATTATATTTGTAATTATCACTGCAATTTTTTGTAAAGTAAAGGACTGTATATCAAATCGTATCAATTCTTCCTTGGGGTTCTCAAGGTTCATAAATTCTAGGATAAGGTTGGAACGCGGGGTTAGTGTTGCGTTCGGCCCGCTACAACAACAGGTACACAGAGCTGTCGGAAACTTCGCCTAAGGGGTGGAAATAATGAACAAACTAGATGACTGGGTCCATCCCATGGGCAAGTCAAGGTCGCGCCCCTGGGGAGACCACAGAGTAATGCCCCGCCCGGTATCCTATACCACCACATAAGCTGGTAACCTTCACCAGTACCATTAACCATCCCCCTATAAAATAAAGAAATATAACTGTATAACAATAGCAATATAAATTTAGCATTATAGATATAACAATAGCAAATATGATATTCGCTATTTATTATTTCACACGAGCATCAATCTCCTGTTTCTTTGGGTAAATAGGTTAATTACACTGTCTATTTTAATTTCAATTTCGTTGTGAACAGTGAATAGTTCCAGGCCATTCGGGCGTTCTTAACCTATCGTATTCCTTAAATCCTCGGGCTTGGGTGTCAGCGTAGAGGCGCGTCGTCCGGGTAGCGGATGAGGGAAACTAAAAAAGATTTTGGAGGTTTGTACTTGTACATCGTGGACCAGACACCTCACAGCCCCGAGGTGGACGAGTCGTCTCGGACAACTCCCTGCTACTGGACCCTCTTCGTGGGGGGTCAAGATAGTGAACTGCGTAGGTGTGCTCTCGCCTACCAGTTAAAAACATTTTGCACAAGCTTCACTCCCAAAAGTCCAATGGCGATAGCGATGGGGCGATGGGAGCAGGTGTTGAATGCCACTGGGGGCTCCTAGTCCCTAAACTGCACGTGCGGCGGCTCCGAGATGATGGTCGCTAGTGGGCTGGAGCCGGAACGGTAGTCCCCTTCGGCTGTATTCAGGCGAGTGTGCAGCCCTTTTCAGGAACCGCATTGCCCACCATACAAGGGAAGGACCCTAGAAAAGGTGGGTTAAACATTGCTCGTTCAATTTATACACGAATGTGTAAACGCGCTCATTGTGGCATTTCACTCAGCGTTTGAAACTCTAGAAATAACCAAATAAGACTCACCATTGCGGGTTGGAACGTTCGTACAATATTGGACAGAAATGACAGCGACTGCCCACAGAGGCGAACAGCCTTGGTTGCTACAGAACTGAAGAGATATGGAGTGGACATTGCTGCGGTTTCGGAGACGCGCATCGCCGACGAGGGATCGTTGTTGGAGGAAGGGGAGGGGTATACATATTTTTGAAAAAACCTGCCTAACAGAGACCGCAGTCTTTATGGAAAAGCGTTTGCTGTGCGCACATATCTGCTGAAGAATGTACCAGGCACTCCCAAGGGCATCAGCGAGCGGCTTATCTCGTGAAGCATCCCGCTATGCGGAGGCCGGCATCTGCCTGTAATCGGAATCTATGCGACGACACTAGACGCTGCCGACGACCTAAGGGACCGTTTATATGATAATGTAGATGAAACGTTTACTCTGTGCCAGGGGGGAACAGGCTCTTCGTGCTCAGGGACTTTAACGCCAGAGTTGGAAAGAACAAGAACCTCTGGGTTGGTGTGCTTGGTAGTTATGGTATTAGGAAGTGTAACGACAATGGTTCAAGGCTCCTGAGTTTCTGTGCCTAGAACTCTCTCGTTATTACTAACACGCTTCTTAAGCTAAGACCTATGCATAAGTCTACATGGATGCACCCTCGATCAAAGACTCTGCACCTACTGGATTATGTGCTAACTAGACAGCGGAATCGGCGCGACATTCTTATTACGCATCTGATGAGAGGGGCTGATTGCTGCACAGACCACCGGCTGGTGCGCGCAAAGCTGAAACTCAGCGTTAAGTCCTTTGCGTCTGTAAATGCTTTCCCTGCTAAAACAAACGTATCTAAACTCAACGACAGTGAAAAGTGTGAAGAATTCAGAAACGCGCTACGAGACTGCATTGAAATAATTTTCACCCACGCAGCCATACCGATCACGACCGAGTTCCTGACAGAGAGGTGGAGCAAAGTCGCTGCTGTCCTTTCCGACGGGGAGAAGTGTTTGACTAGCAGAGGGACGACATCCAACAACTCCTGGATGACAGGAATGAAGCGCACATGAGGGCATTAAGGAACCCGTGTGCCGTGAATGGCGCTGGATACACCGAGCTGCGCTCTCGCTTGCAACAAGAACTCAGAACCATGGCGCAAGCTCGCGGAGGAGATGCAAGGGTATGCGGACCCGGGAAATCAGCAGCAGTTCTACACGGCGTTGAAGGCCGCTAGGGAGCACGGAGGGGCGCACAGTATCTTGTGAGAGGCGCAGATGGCGCTGTCCTGATAACTGAACAATTGGCTGTCGTTGAACGATGGGCTGAACACTACCGTGATCTGCTGAATTGACAAACTGACATCGATTGGCAGCTGCTGGCGGACTTGCCTGAATTGCCCATTCTCCGGGAGCTAGATCTGCCGCTTTCGAAAGAGAAAGTGAAGGCTGCTATTAGTAGCCTGAAACACAGAAGGGCTGCAGGACCTGATGGAGTGCCTGGCGATGTGCTTAGGTGTGGTGGTGAGCAGTGGTGGACGCGATAATGGAAAAAAATGGATCACGATAACTGATAAATCGATAACTGGCGATACATTTATCGCCCGATAAGGTGATAATCGATAAATCCAAAATTATAATACAATATTGATTATTGACTATATATATATATATATATATATATATATATATATATATATATATATATATATATATATATATATATAGCGTTATTTTATAATACAATAGTAAGAATATTTGAATACTGTTTCTTAGTTTCTTACCTGGTGAGGATCTCCTTCATCTCCTCATAGGTTTTGAGGATCCTCCTCCCCAGCGTCCTCCTGGAACGTACCTCTTTCTTAGGGTTGAGGGTGTAGACCATGTGCCTGAAGCTCTGACTTTCCACAATCTGCAGCGGCAGTATGTTGTCCCCTATAAACCTGACAATTGTCTTATCAACAGTGGACTGCAGAACAACGCTGCCCTGTGCCATGATGCCAAAGGTCTCGGCGATGGACATCTGCCGCTGCTTCTTGCTGGTTGACCCACCGTCGTCTGACTGGCCGGACCGGTTCCTGTTGCGGTCGCCAGTCCCAACGTTGGCCTTGCACGCTTCATCAACTTGTTTTCACTTGTCAGGATGAATTCTGTTGAAGTGGCTCTTCAGGTTTGCCTTGGTGCCCTTGTTCACCTTCACCTGAGTGATCTTGGAGAGGCAGGACAAGCACTGGAAAATGTAGCTGTCGCTAACCATCTTCTTGTACTTCACCCACTTGCCAAGAAATGGACAGGGTGACTGAGGCTCAGTCTCAGTGAGCTCAGAGTCAATAGAATCCGCTGAGTCTCTTTGGCTTGATGCGGGCACAGTCTCTTGCGACGCCATCACTAATTCAATACTATAAAATAGCAAAGCACTGCACTACTAAATTACAATAAAAATAGGATCAGTTTAGAATAGGGGCGTAACTTCGTAAGTGTTCAAAACGTTAATAAACGAATAGTACATGCATTCATATACATGGGCACAAAAAAATAGAACGGAAGAAGCACGGGAACATAAGGAAAAAATAATCAAAGAACGCGTAAAACCGGTAGCGCGCAGGAGCAACAACTCATGACTTCTCGTCCGACAGCTGGTTCCCAGCTCGGACCTACCTATTTCTGCCTCCAAGGCACGCGCGGATCGCCCCTGAAATTATCGATTATCGCTAGTTTGGAACCAAAAGCATCGGCGATACCGATTAATCGCTAGCGCGAAAAATATCAGATAACCGATATCGTTATCGCGATAACGCCCACCTATGGTGGTGAGGCAGTGGTGCGCTGCATGTGTTTATTTTTCGATCTCACGTAGTCCCCCGGGCACATTCCGCAGCAATGGAAAGACGCCGATATTATCAGCATCTATAAGAATAAAGGGGATAGATCCGTCTGTAACAATAGTCGATACATTTCTTTGCTCTCAGCTGGTGGCAAGAATAATTTTCATGAGATTAATTGGCAGATAGCTGGGAAAGTGCTTACGGAGAGCCAGTGCGATTTCAGAAAGAACCGGAGCACGGTAGACATGGTCTTTGTGGCCCGCCAGCTGCAGGAAAAGTGTATAGAGCAGCACCGTGACCTCTTCATAGTCTTCGTGGATTTGACTAAGGCCTTTGACACAGTGAATCCCAGCTTACGCTGGGAGGTGTTGCGAAAGTTTGGATGCTCACCCAAGCTGTTTGCGATGGTTAAAGACCTGCATGAAGGAGTTATGGCTCGTGTGATCAATGAAGGATTCAAGTCTGATCCCTTCGAAGTTTGTACTGGAGTGAGGCAGGGGTGTGTCATTGCACTTAAAATCATTAATCTGTTAAATGCTGCTGTATTTAGTGCTGCCAAATTCAATATGAATCCAGATGATGGAGTTATGCTGAACTATCGCTTGGACTGTAGCTTCTTCAATCTGAGTAGATTGCGTGCAGCCAAGAGAACATCGCAGGAAAGGGTCGTAGAGGTGCAATATGCCGTTGATGCCTTAAAGTTTGGCTGTAATGCCGCGGCTTCCAAGAGAAACATCAATGCCGTTGAGAGAGGATATACGCAGGAAAGTATGACCATAAACATCAATAAGACTGAGACGCTCTCATTGGTCACGAATGAAGAAAATCTCGCTACCTTCTACGTGAATAGTACAGCACTGAAGAACGTTGACAACTTCACATATCTTGGATCAGTACTGAACGCTGATGGGAACATCACCGACGATGTGCAGCGGACAATCTGCCTCGCCTCCGCGGCTTTTGGGGGGTTTACGAGAATAGTGTTTCAGAACAGAAACCTGCTCGTGGGTACTAATGTGACGGTGTACAGGGCAGTGTGTCTCTCGATACTACTGTACTCCTCTGAGTGTTGGGTCGTTTACCGTAGGGATCTGAAGAGCCTTGAAAGATTCCACATCAGTGTCTGCAGCGTATCCTGGGGATCAAATGGTGGCACCGCGTGCCGCACATGGAATTTCGGAGAAGAGGAGGGATCGAGCCACTTGAAACAATCCTTGTTGGCACAAAATTGCGCTGGGCCGGAAATGTGAGAAGAATGCCGGAGAACCGGCTCCCACGGCCCATATATTATGGAGAACACGCGGACGGACAGAGGAAGCGACATAAGGATATACTGGGTTCACACTTGACGGAGTGTAATCTGAACATGCGAAAGTTTGAGCGGCTGGCGGACGACATAGCGGCTTGGAGGGTTGCATGTGATGTGGGTGTGGCCGCGAATCACCAGAATTTTGATCTGGATGCTGAGGAACGTCGAGCCCGTTGGCACCGGCCTCAGGCGCCGGTTGAACGGCGTGTGTGCGGCACCTCTGGACGTATGTTTGGCTCGCGCATCGGACTTTTCAGCCATCTGCGTAACCATTAGCGGCACCATCCTGGGAAGTAACGTCATCGCCGACAACGATGGACAGCTTTAAGCAAGTAAGCATTCCTTAAATATGTTTTTAGACGCTTCAGGGTTGAAAATGAGCGTCCAGCTTTTGCGTTCGAGATTGGGAGCGTGATCAGAACTTGGGGGAGCTTGGCCAAGTTAGGATACATTAAATCCTGGTCGTGAGTAAGGGCATCTTAAATGTAGTCAAACTTGACTGTTGACTATAACCAGCGCTCTATTTCAGCCTTGGCAAGGTTCACGGCCTCAATGTCAGCCTCGCATCTTTTGCCGCATTCATTAAAGCAATAAGATATCCGTTTGTGCCGCTGAGCAGATGTTTGATGTTGAATGCGCCCGGAAAAGTACTACCCCCAAATGGGTTCAGCAGCTCAATCAACACCTGTTCAAGGAAAGGAACATAGACAAATCGGCGATAATATTTTTCAGCTGTCTGGAATGGTACATTTGCTCGCTGCGTTTTTTGTTTGCAAATTCGAGGGACAGGAATGGTGTCATGTGATGAGCCGATCTTCTGAAGAAGTTCCTCTGCCTTCTTGAAGACCATGGAATCTGATCAGAGCATCTTCCCGGGTCTTTTTGAGATACATCACGACTTCATTAATCGTGGCGTATGCTGAAACAAGATCAACTGTGGGAGACTGCAGGGCTGGGTTTGACTCCACAATGTGAACTAAAATGGACTCAGCGACGATGACGCCTATCAGAAAGCGTCGCTCTCGGATTGCGATCAATAGTAGTACCACCTTCGCATCCGAGCTGCTCTCATCCTCAATGAAGACAGCAATTACCGGCAGGAATTCAGTAAACACAATAGCTGCATTGTCTCTCAACCCATCTAGTAGTGCAGAAGCTGACCAGCTTTTTTCGATTAGTGGACAAGAGGTCTTTCATGAGCTCGGTAAACCTCATTGAGCGCATGTTTGATGAATAAATGAAGTTGTAAACTTTGTTGAGGGTTTGGAGAGCGATCTTTACCTCTTTTGTGTCACAGGCCTTAATCAGGACGAGGTTTAGCCGATTATTAAAGCAATGTATTGCCTTTGAAAGTGGATATTCTTTCACTACCACGGCTGCACACCCTCGGAACTTATCCAACATAGCACTGGCCCCGTCAAAACAGGGCCACTGCAGCTGCTCATATCGAGGCCAACACTCTTCACAGCGCTAAGCAGAAGATGAACCACTCCTTCGCCAGCCAAGTCCTTAGCATGAACAAAACCGAGGAAGTCCTCTCTTGGATGACCATCGCTGAAGTGATGGACGCAAATGGAGGCTTGCTCGTTCATTGAAACCACCACCTCTACCACCAGCTATATAAAGAGGGGAAGTTAAAAATGATGAAGGTAAATATGAAATTGAATTTGCTCTTTCAGATGGATTATTATTATTGGGAAAATATGGGAAATACCAAAATAATTTAGGCTGGGCTTTAGCCCCATCAACCTGCTCACCCTGGATCTGCCCCTGGTTACGGTTAATGATCCTACTTATTTGGTAGAGAAGGTAAGGCGGCCTTACAGTCGAGTTTGATCTGACTTCAAAAGATTCTTTCAGGTAATCCACTTGCAGACTGGGTTCGAATGGTAACTTGGTTGTTGCTTGGCACAAGAAAGGACTCGGAAGAAAGATGGCGGTTTTGTAGGCTTTAATCTTGGCTTAGGGCTACTTCAGTTCGGGCAAGTGAAATTGTTGAGTTTTCCGTGGATCGTTTTTGTGCCCACGTATTTGACTGACTATCAGTGTTAATACTCAGTGTTTCCTATTATTCTCCTTCTGCGTCAAATTGTTGGGACTATGGACGGACGGATTGATGGCGAAGTACTGTCTGGCTCTTGTCCAATTTCAATGGTAATACTGGTTATCCAATGGATCCGATGATAATAATAATAATAATACGATTAATAATATGTTGTATGTTTCTGCCCGTTTATTTAAACTAACGCCAATTAAAGGGGCGTGGCTTCGCTTCTCCAAATCGAACGCGAGGGGGAGCTTATCGGATCAAAGGGTATGTGCGTATTCTCTACTAAGACTGCTGGGTGGTGTTTATATGGTTAAAAGTTGTGTGCATCAAGATAGTATCTGGATATGGAAACCTAACCGTGCTTTATCAACCAACATTTGTGCAAGATTAATTTGTCTTTTCACGGGTTCATGTAAACTCTGGTGGGTCAGATCAGGTTCCGTTCTATATGTACGCAGCTGTTTCCACTGTCTTTATTATCGCTGTGGCCACACCGTCAGCTCGAATCTGTTTCATAATGTGTGTATGTTTGTATATTCGGGTGGGAACAAAACGATTTAAATTGCATTATTACAAAATATTCTGCTATGCATTAATACATAGATTATTAAATTGTCATTTAACATTATTTACAAGTATTTGCTTTGTTTTATATTAATTAATTGTTACAAGATGCCATATTATTTAAATGTTCGATTTGTGTACCCGTTTTCAAGATTTAATGGGGATAACGGGGCGCTCATTTGTGAGGTTCCTTGTTGGCATACACCACATTGCAATTGGGCGCTACAACTCCTTCCAATTTTTATTTCTGAATTTCTGCAATATCTTTCATTCCGAGAACGGGTGGGAGAGCCCTCTCCGGTCCAATAGAGCAGGAAGAGGTTTTATTCCAGGGAAGTAAGTGTCCATAGGGTCGCACTAGTTTTCCTACGAATCGACGGCATCAGCTCAGTACGGCGAAATCCGCAGCGTCGACTCCAACATGCATTGAACCGCATCTCTCGCCTTGCCGAAGTTTAGAGATTTCGGTTTTCCTTGGCTAAAACTAAGGTGGTGCACTTCTTTCACCATACACGGCTCCACCCCGAACCTGTCTTGATTCTAAGCAGGGTTCGCCTGAAAGTATTGATTCGCACCGTCTCCATGTCTTTTTTTCGACCGACGCTTTACCTGGGAGGCTCATATGCGCACCCTTAGTCTGTTTTCCAAGTGCTGTCGACATTTTTCGTCCCGTGCCGTTCAGCACATTGGGTTCTGATAGGAATAGTACCGTGCTTCTCTAACGATCCTTTATTTATTCGAAGCTTACCTACAAATGTGAGTTTTATGCATCAGCAGCCGATCGTGTATTGCTGAAGGTGGACTCGATCCACCACACCAGTCTCCGTCTGGCGACCGGTGAATTCTATACGCCCCCCGTTGAGAGCAGACTTGTCGATGGGGAGATACAAATCGATCTACACAGTACCTTATTCGCCTGTACGCACGAGCCAGGCGCCTCTCTCATTCGCCAACTGCTTTCACTGCATCAGCAGGCGGGGATTGGCCTTGCCATTATAGGGTTCGTTCTATAAAATAACTAGGCCTCTGGCACCAAATTGCATGATTTAATAGGTCTAGCGAGGAACTCCACAAATGGATGCTCGGTGGATTTATCAAATCCTAAATATTGCTATGTGCGTAAATTAAGGAAATAATATGTCAAACCTAATAAATAAAGAACCAAATAAAATTAGAAAATGAAACTATATATATATATATATATATATATATATATATATATATGTGTGTGTGTGTTAAATTGTACAAATAGATCTGAGGCAAGCAGTCGTTAGATTTGCGGGGAAACCCACGAGCATACGAAAATATCAAATGTGACCACCTGGACAAATACGAGGATCGCACACAAACAAACATACGCGTGTTGGGAACATTTGTCAGCAGCTGAACAAATATAGGCTCTGACCAGAGAAATTTCACAGAGACCTGCATCAAGCGATCCCCTATAATAAAGTTAAATCTATGGTAGCTTGGCTGCACCATATCATCTTGGAATAGACTAATACTAGGCTAGAATCTTACTTATGGTAACTTCGTGCACCAGATCATCTTGGAATAGCCTCATACTAGGCTAGAATCTTACTTATGGTAACTTGGCTGCACCAGATCATCTTGGAATAGCCTCATACTAGGCTAGAATCTTACTTATGGTAATTTGGCTGCACCAGATCATCTTGGAATAGCCTAATACTGGGCACCAGATCATCTAGGTACGGTTTGTTCGGCGGTGCTACGGATGAGTGATATTAAAGTCCACGGCTGAATCAACGCAATCGAAGGCATCCGACAGGGCATTTGTGTTGCAAGTTTGTTAAAACCTATTCCAGTCAGCTCGTTGTAAAACCTACGAGCTAAGGGGGGAGGGGGGTCGGCCTGGGTTAGGAGTTCTCGAAAAAGTAGTGGGGAAGTGTTGACTCTTGTGTAGTCATCGAGTATTGACGACTGTGAATCCGAGAAGCGATCTGGAAAACACAAGGATAAGTCTACAGGTATTTTATATGCTTCTTCCATAACCATTCCTAGTAAGTCATCCACACTCTCAGGCACCTTAACTTCTAATCCATCAATAGCCAAGTCCCGCAAGCCACAAAGCACACACTCAAACATAGAATTACCACCACCCTCACATCTCTTCCCAACAGTTAATCCTTTTGGCAAATATTCAGGATATATTCCTTCAGTCACACTTTCATTTGCACTTCCTGGTAATCTTGACATCAAATCCGCAATTTCATTCTTCTCACCTGGCAAATACTCTACCACAAAATCAAAGTCACACAAATCTTCCATCGTCCTTGCCAGCCTACTATCAAATATCCTCATACGGTGCAAATATACTCGAGGCTGATGATCCGTTCGCACTACAAATTTCACTCCATACAAAAAAGGTGTCAGCGATTTCAAACAAACACGTAATGCACCCAATTCCCTCTCGATCGTTGACTATGCACGCTCTGCCGCACTAAAAGCTTTTGATACATACGCTATCACTCTCTTCCTTTTCACTCCCCTTTCAAACTGATCCTGCATTAAACATCCACCCATAGAATAACCACTTGCATCTGTATAAACCTCAAGCATACTAGCATTCTCTCTATTATCAAGATACGCAAGCTCTACATCTTTCATAACATAACATAACATATAACATAATTTCACGGATGACAAAAGCTACAAGGGCCTATCAAAGGTCACCCACGTCGGTTAAAACCCACCCACAAAAAGCACCATCGCCAGGGGAAGACAAAATCAAAGTCCCCCACAATATAATATAACAGATGACAAAAGTCACAAGAGCTCATCATAGGTCATCCAAGTCAAACAGCCTTTTTTAAGGCACCCAAACTCCCAGGAAAACTACATCTAGACTCGCTCCATTTAATCACGGTACCCTTCTTTTTTCCTGTCCATTCACTCAAGGGTTTCATCACACCTGAACAATCTTCCATATACTTCCTCCCAAATTCAACTAGACCAAGGAATCCATAAAACTCTCGAACAGTATTTGGCCTCGGGAAATATCTCACCTTCTCTATAAACTTTTCAGATTTTCACAACCCTGTCGCACTCACCATATGTCCTCCAAATTCCACTTCTTCTGCAAACCACACATAACACAACATAACATAATTTCACGGATGACAAAAGCCAACTTTTATTCCCATTTCTTCCAACTTTCGCAATACATCATTCACTAGTCATGTGCTCATTATTAGAATGTCATCTCAAAACTTCCTGGTAATCTCGACATCAAATCCGCAATTTCATTCTTCTCAACCGGCAAATACTATAGCACAAAATCAAAGTCACCCAAATCTTCCATCGTCAGGCCACATTTAGAGTACTGTATACAGGCATGGTCACCACATTTTAGACATGATATAAACTTGTTAGTCAGTACAAAGGAGGGCAACAAAAATAATACCATCCCTGACGCACCTTGAATATGAAGATAGACTGAGGGTATTAAATATGTTTTCATTTGAAAGAAGGTGTGTGAGGGGAGATATGATTGAGCTTTTTAAAATCTTTTCTGGGATGGATAAATTGGATTTCAGCAAGTTATTTGAGTTAGAAGGTAGTAATAGAACTAGAGGCCACCACTTAAAGATTAAAAAACAGAGGTGCAGACTGGATGTTAGAAAATATTTTTTCACTAACAGAGTGGTGGATTATTGGAATAGTTTGCCACCTGAGACTGTAGACAGCCCAAACTTGAATGTTTTCAAGAGCAGATTGGATGATTATATGGGGAGGGAGGGTTAACTTTGGGGGGTATTCTTGACTCATTCCTGTGGATGCCGTTTTTTTTATTATTGTATATTACGATTGATTTGGATTTTGACAGACTCCTATGGAGGCTTTAAATTATATATTGTACATACATGGTTGAACATAATCATATGGATTGTTAAATTGTATATTGTAGATGCAGGATCTGACAAAATCCTATGGATGCATTATGTGGGTGAGATTTGATGGATATAGATGACCTTTGATAGGCCCTTGTGGCTTTTGTCATCCGTGAAATTATGTTAAAATTATGTTATGAATCCGCGTGAACACGATAAGAGTTGAAATCAAATTAAAATCAAAACAAATAGATAAAAGAGACTGCGCGTAAGATCAGAGAATGAGGGTCATTAAAATCACCTAATAAAAAACGGTGGGGGTAATTTGTTTAGAAATTCCATCATACAGGACTTGATCACTACCAAGTCTGTTGGAAAGTATAAGGTACACATGGTTCAGTTTAGAGAAGAATACCGTCCCTACTGCTGGGCAATACAGACGGGAATAAGGGTGGAGTAACGAGTTTTCCTTACTAAAATTGGGAACATTATGTGCGAAATTCTCAAGAGGGGATGCGGCAAACGCGTAGTCAGAGCTCATTTTCCCGAAGACAACTGAAGGTTGAATGAGAAATCTTAGGTATTTCGCATTTGGAAAGTTCTCCTTGACAGTTCAACTGTAAAAATGAACCTATTGTCACTTGGGGGTAGAAACTAATGTGAAGAATTGACTTCCACTGGCGGAAGTAATGGATTGAAGCAGACTCTTTCAAAGAACTGGACCAGGACACAAGACTCATTATTTCGTCTAGATTTGGACGTTGGCAAGGCCGAAGAACTAAAAGGAATTAAAGTCCGAATGGTCTAGTGAACATGCGGTACATAAACAGATGGAAAAGAAAGTTCAGAAATTGACTTTCCGCCCACCGCCTGTGGAGGGGTGATTGATGCATTAATGCTAGTGGGTCTCTGCGACAGTCCCTGCCATTCTCCGACCGAAAGTAATATGCGTCCTTTAGCTTGAGTGATAACCCCAGAGTAGGAGGAAGACCACTAGGTACTGAATGTATCTCGACGGAGCTCTGAAGAAGGGAAGGCCCCACATCCTGAGAATAACTGAGCGAGGTTGAAGATCACGCTTCGTGTAGGGAGGATGTATTGGCTTGTTAGCAGGTAAGGACGTGGATGAGACATATTGCCTTTTCTCTTGCGCTGGGCCTTGTCAATGCCTTACTCACTCACGGTTCGGGGGATCTTGATGAGATAATGTACGCAACACTGGGTGCATATGCATCGTGGTATCCGAGAAATTACTTCCCTCAGTCGGTCCTGACTACCAAAAGTTCGATGTGGTCCATGATTACCTCGGCCGAGCGAATCGTTTTCCTATTGTAAAATGCCACATCGAATGTGAGTATTTGACTGGTTGGGTCGAAGTGGTGGCAGCCCCAACAAGTTTTGCTCCCTACTGGATGGTAAAAGCCCCCACGTTACAAGTAACCCGGTAGCACAACCCGTGGTAACCCATGCCCAGACCGCCAAGGCTTCCCTCGAACCCGTTCCTTTACAAAACAACCTCGATCCGGAGATCGAGACCCTCCGGAACGAGGACTTTGCCTGCGCCCAGAAGGGGTGCGCAACTCCCCTCCCCTTGTGTATGAAAGCCAGGCCTCAGGAGCAAGAGTCTTCCCGTGGTGAAAAAATCATATCATACCTTGTCAAAGATGATCTGTTACATCGTAAATGTTCCGACAGAACCGAACTTGAAACACACACCTTGCGTGTTCCCCGCTATCACATCCCCCAAGTCAGCCAGATTTCTGACGATAGTTTATTCTCCGGTCATTTTAGTTATAATATAATAAAACCTCTCGGAAGGTTTTTAAGTATTTTTATTGGCCAAGTGCGGCCAGAGAAATTGCAGAGTACTGCAAATCATGCGATGCCTGCCAAAGGACTTCTGCAAAAGGGCGCGTCAAACCAGTCCCCTCTTCAGAAAAGCCCGATCATCTCGGAACCTTTTTCTTGTGTGGCCATTGATCTTATTAGCCCCATTCATCACCCGTCTAGTGAAGGACACAGTTACGTCCTCACTTTGGTAGACTTTGCTACCCGTTTTCCTGAGGCAGTTCCCCTTAAGCGCATTGATAGCGTTTCGTGCGCCGAAGCCCTCATTTTCATTTTCTCTGGGGTAGGAATTACTAAAGAGGTACACTCGGGCCTCTTTTTAACGGACCACAAAATCTCAACGGACAAATACCCAGCAACGAACATTCTGTCCGTTGTTGGGTAGATTTAACGTCAAGTGTTGGATTGTTCACCGATAGAAAGGGAACGTGAGCTGGGTATAGACCATCGTAGAGAGAGGTTAGTTTTATTCTACATTGTTTAATAAATAACTAGTGAATAGTAACCCTACTGAGTACGAGGGGAACCGAGGGTTAGGATCAATGATGTAGTATTCGATTGACAAATCGTATGCTGCGAAGCTAAGTCCTTATAAAAAAAAGGCTTGAATGCCTCTCAGAACTGATTCCTTACCAGACACTAGGAACCTATTTCCGAATGGAAATTGCGATAAGAGAGAGACCCAAGTTCAACTCTTTCCTTTTCTTTTAATCCGCAGGTTAAAGTAATGAAATAAGTATATATAAATAACATTTGTTTTTTTTAAGCGCAAAAGTGTTGAAGATAAAAGTAGTTAGCATACGGCGATTCCTTATTAATATTAAAAGCCAAATTCATAAATTAAAAACTGTTAACACGAACGCAGAAAAGTTTTGGTCATAAGGTCTAAGGCTACTATCATTGTAGAAATACTTTGATTATAAACTCGTAATCAGCTGGGAAAACACCAGCAATTCTTCTTCTTTTTTTTCAAAACAACGAATTGCTGGGTATCCTGATACCCTAGTAAGTGAAAAGCGTCGTGGCGTGTTTCGGCGACTACTTAAACGTAAAATAAATTGTCACAAAAGATAAACAAATCTTAGTTGGCGAGGTTAATATAGCCAGTAGTGCATGGCTTAAAAATATTAAAGGCAAGT